>CM059569.1:68988787-69588787 GCA_030386875.1 Morinoia aosen
GCCCCATGGACTCGCCAACAACCAGCCCCATGGACTCGCCAACAACCAGCCCCATGGACTCGCCAACAACCAGCCCCATGGACTCGCCAACAACCAGCCCCATGGACTCGCCAACAACCAGCCCCATGGACTCGCCAACAACCAGCCCCATGGACTCGCCAACAACCAGCCCCATGGACTCGCCAACAACCAGCCCCATGGACTCGCCAACAGCCAGCCCCATGGACTCGCCAACAGCCAGCCCCATGGACTCGCCAACAGCCAGCCCCATGGACTCGCCAACAGCCAGCCCCATGGACTCGCCAACAGCCAGCCCCATGGACTCGCCAACAACCAGCCCCATGGACTCGCCAACAACCAGCCCCATGGACTCGCCAACAACCAGCCCCATGGACTCGCCAACAACCAGCCCCATGGACTCGCCAACAACCAGCCCCATGGACTCGCCAACAACCAGCCCCATGGACTCGCCAACAACCAGCCCCATGGACTCGCCAACAACCAGCCCCATGGACTCGCCAACAACCAGCCCCATGGACTCGCCAACAACCAGCCCCATGGACTCGCCAACAACCAGCCCCATGGACTCGCCAACAACCAGCCCCATGGACTCGCCAACAACCAGCCCCATGGACTCGCCAACAACCAGCCCCATGGACTCGCCAACAACCAGCCCCATGGACTCGCCAACAACCAGCCCCATGGACTCGCCAACAACCAGCCCCTGGACTCGCCAACAACCAGCCCCTGGACTCGCCACCAACCAGCCCCTGGACTCGCCAACAACCAGCCCCTGGACTCGCCAACAACCAGCCCCTGGACTCGCCAACAACCAGCCCCTGGACTCGCCAACAACCAGCCCCTGGACTCGCCAACAACCAGCCCCTGGACTCGCCAACAACCAGCCCCTGGGCTCGCCAACAACCAGCCCCTGGACTCGCGAACAACCAGCCCCATGGACTCGCCAACAACCAGCCCCATGGACTCGCCAACAACCAGCCCCATGGACTCGCCAACAACCAGCCCCATGGACTCGCCAACAACCAGCCCCATGGACTCGCCAACAACCAGCCCCATGGACTCGCCAACAACCAGCCCCATGGACTCGCCAACAACCAGCCCCATGGACTCGCCAACAACCAGCCCCATGGACTCGCCAACAACCAGCCCCATGGACTCGCCAACAACCAGCCCCATGGACTCGCCAACAACCAGCCCCATGGACTCGCCAACAACCAGCCCCATGGACTCGCCAACAACCAGCCCCATGGACTCGCCAACAACCAGCCCCATGGACTCGCCAACAACCAGCCCCATGGACTCGCCAACAACCAGCCCCATGGACTCGCCAACAACCAGCCCCATGGACTCGCCAACAACCAGCCCCATGGACTCGCCAACAACCAGCCCCATGGACTCGCCAACAACCAGCCCCATGGACTCGCCAACAACCAGCCCCATGGACTCGCCAACAACCAGCCCCATGGACTCGCCAACAACCAGCCCCATGGACTCGCCAACAACCAGCCCCATGGACTCGCCAACAACCAGCCCCATGGACTCGCCAACAACCAGCCCCATGGACTCGCCAACAACCAGCCCCATGGACTCGCCAACAACCAGCCCCATGGACTCGCCAACAACCAGCCCCATGGACTCGCCAACAACCAGCCCCATGGACTCGCCAACAACCAGCCCCATGGACTCGCCAACAACCAGCCCCATGGACTCGCCAACAACCAGCCCCATGGACTCGCCAACAACCAGCCCCATGGACTCGCCAACAACCAGCCCCATGGACTCGCCAACAACCAGCCCCATGGACTCGCCAACAACCAGCCCCATGGACTCGCCAACAACCAGCCCCATGGACTCGCCAACAACCAGCCCCATGGACTCGCCAACAACCAGCCCCATGGACTCGCCAACAACCAGCCCCTGGACTCGCCAACAACCAGCCCCTGGACTCGCCAACAACCAGCCCCTGGACTCGCCAACAACCAGCCCCTGGACTCGCCAACAACCAGCCCCTGGACTCGCCAACAACCAGCCCCTGGACTCGCCAACAACCAGCCCCTGGACTCGCCAACAACCAGCCCCTGGGCTCGCCAACAACCAGCCCCTGGACTCGCGAACAACCAGCCCCTGGACTCGCCAACAACCAGCCCCATGGACTCGCCAACAACCAGCCCCTGGACTCGCCAACAACCAGCCCCTGGACTCGCCAACAACCAGCCCCTGGACTCGCCAACAACCAGCCCCTGGACTCGCCAACAACCAGCCCCTGGGCTCGCCAACAACCAGCCCCTGGACTCGCCAACAACCAGCCCCTGGACTCGCCAACAACCAGCCCCTGGACTCGCCAACAACCAGCCCCTGGACTCGCCAACAACCAGCCCCTGGACTCGCCAACAACCAGCCCCTGGACTCGCCAACAACCAGCCCCTGGACTCGCCAACAACCAGCCCCTGGACTCGTCAACAACCAGCCCCTGGACTCGTCAACAACCAGCCCCTGGACTCGCCAACAACCAGCCCCTGGACTCGCCAACAACCAGCCCCTGGACTCGCCAACAACCAGCCCCTGGACTCGCCAACAACCAGCCCCTGGACTCGCCAACAACCAGCCCCTGGACTCGCCAACAACCAGCCCCTGGACTCGCCAACAACCAGCCCCTGGACTCGCCAACAACCAGCCCCTGGACTCGCCAACAACCAGCCCCATGGACTCGCCAACAACCAGCCCCATGGACTCGCCAACAACCAGCCCCATGGACTCGCCAACAACCAGCCCCATGGACTCGCCAACAACCAGCCCCTGGACTCGCCAACAACCAGCCCCTGGACTCGCCAACAACCAGCCCCTGGACTCGCCAACAACCAGCCCCTGGACTCGCCAACAACCAGCCCCTGGACTCGCCAACAACCAGCCCCTGGACTCGCCAACAACCAGCCCCTGGACTCGCCAACAACCAGCCCCTGGACTCGCCAACAACCAGCCCCTGGACTCGCCAACAACCAGCCCCATGGACTCGCCAACAACCAGCCCCATGGACTCGCCAACAACCAGCCCCATGGACTCGCCAACAACCAGCCCCATGGACTCGCCAACAACCAGCCCCATGGACTCGCCAACAACCAGCCCCATGGACTCGCCAACAACCAGCCCCATGGACTCGCCAACAACCAGCCCCATGGACTCGCCAACAACCAGCCCCATGGACTCGCCAACAACCAGCCCCATGGACTCGCCAACAACCAGCCCCATGGACTCGCCAACAACCAGCCCCATGGACTCGCCAACAACCAGCCCCATGGACTCGCCAACAACCAGCCCCATGGACTCGCCAACAACCAGCCCCATGGACTCGCCAACAACCAGCCCCATGGACTCGCCAACAACCAGCCCCATGGACTCGCCAACAACCAGCCCCATGGACTCGCCAACAACCAGCCCCATGGACTCGCCAACAACCAGCCCCATGGACTCGCCAACAACCAGCCCCATGGACTCGCCAACAACCAGCCCCATGGACTCGCCAACAACCAGCCCCATGGACTCGCCAACAACCAGCCCCATGGACTCGCCAACAACCAGCCCCATGGACTCGCCAACAACCAGCCCCATGGACTCGCCAACAACCAGCCCCATGGACTCGCCAACAACCAGCCCCATGGACTCGCCAACAACCAGCCTCATGGACTCGCCAACAACCAGCCTCATGGACTCGCCAACAACCAGCCTCATGGACTCGCCAACAACCAGCCTCATGGACTCGCCAACAACCAGCCTCATGGACTCGCCAACAACCAGCCTCATGGACTCGCCAACAACCAGCCCCTGGACTCGCCAACAACCAGCCCCTGGACTCGTCAACAACCAGCCCCTGGACTCGTCAACAACCAGCCCCTGGACTCGTCAACAACCAGCCCCTGGACTCGCCAACAACCAGCCCCATGGACTCGTCAACAACCAGCCCCTGGACTCGTCAACAACCAGCCCCTGGACTCGCCAACAACCAGCCCCTGGACTCGCCAACAACCAGCCCCTGGACTCGCCAACAACCAGCCCCTGGACTCGCCAACAACCAGCCCCTGGACTCGCCAACAACCAGCCCCTCGACTCGCCAACAACCAGCCCCTCGACTCGCCAACAACCAGCCCCTCGACTCGCCAACAACCAGCCCCTCGACTCGCCAACAACCAGCCCCTCGACTCGCCAACAACCAGCCCCTGGACTCGCCAACAACCAGCCCCTGGACTCGCCAACAACCAGCCCCTGGACTCGCCAACAACCAGCCCCATGGCCTCGCCAACAACCAGCCCCATGGACTCGCTAACAACCAGCCCCATGGACTCGCCAACAACCAGCCCCATGGACTCGCCAACAACCAGCCCCATGGACTCGCCAACAACCAGCCCCATGGACTCGCCAACAACCAGCCCCATGGACTCGCCAACAACCAGCCCCATGGACTCGCCAACAACCAGCCCCATGGACTCGCCAACAACCAGCCCCATGGACTCGCCAACAACCAGCCCCATGGACTCGCCAACAACCAGCCCCATGGACTCGCCAACAACCAGCCCCATGGACTCGCCAACAACCAGCCCCATGGACTCGCCAACAACCAGCCTCATGGACTCGCCAACAACCAGCCCCATGGACTCGCCAACAACCAGCCCCATGGACTCGCCAACAACCAGCCCCATGGACTCGCCAACAACCAGCCCCATGGACTCGCCAACAACCAGCCTCATGGACTCGCCAACAACCAGCCTCATGGACTCGCCAACAACCAGCCTCATGGACTCGCCAACAACCAGCCTCATGGACTCGCCAACAACCAGCCTCATGGACTCGCCAACAACCAGCCTCATGGACTCGCCAACAACCAGCCTCATGGACTCGCCAACAACCAGCCTCATGGACTCGCCAACAACCAGCCTCATGGACTCGCCAACAACCAGCCCCTGGACTCGCCAACAACCAGCCCCTGGACTCGTCAACAACCAGCCCCTGGACTCGTCAACAACCAGCCCCTGGACTCGTCAACAACCAGCCTCTGGACTCTCAAATAACCAGTTTCTGATCCCCCAGATAACCAGTTTCTGCCCTCGCAAATAAAGTTATTTTGACTTCGAAATAATCATTTATTACATAAAAGTAACAAGTTTCTGATGAATCAATAATCTCAGATTCAAATTGGCAAACAAGTGATTTATAAAACGACTGCAGGCCGATATTCAAAATGTAAACGGTCAATTTCTAGAAATAACAGAAAGCGGATGTCCTAACTAATTTGGTAAATTGTTGTTTTGCGAATAGGGCAAATGGCTGAGTCTTCTCTCAAAAAAGTGAAGTAGAAATTTCTACAACCGCAAAAAATGACGCCTTAAGTAGTCACCACCGATTTATTAAATTACCAATGTTTGATTTTCTTATCAGCTAACTACTCATTTATAAAATAACTGATAATTTCCAAAGTGCCAGCTGGTTAGTTTCAAAAGGACTGATTTCCAGAATAGTTGATACTTGCTTTAATTCAAAGAGATTGAAAAATTTCTAAAACAGCGCACGACTGATTTCCAAAACAGCGCACGACTGATTTCCAGAACAGTATACGGCTGATTTCCAGAGCAGTGAAGGGCTGATTTCCAGAACAGTGAATGGCTGATTTCCAGAACAGTGAATGGCTGATTTCCAGAACAGTGAATGGCTGATTTCCAGAACAGTGAAGGGCTGATTTCCAGAACAGTGAAGGGCTGATTTCCAGAACAGTGAAGGGCTGATTTCCAGAACAGTGAAGGGCTGATTTCCAGAACAGTGAAGGGCTGATTTCCAGAACAGTGAAGGGCTGATTTCCAGGACAGTGAAGGGCTGATTTCCAGAAGAGTAAATGGCTGATTTCCATAAGAGTAAATGGCTGATTTCCAGAAGAGTAAATGGCTGATTTCCATAAGAGTAAATGGCAGATTTCCAGAACAGTAAATGGCTGATTTCCAGCATAGTAAATGGCTGATTTCGAGTAGAGCAGATGGCTGGTTTCCGGTACAGCGAATAGTTGATTTTCAGCACTGTAAATGGCTGACTTTAAGCGCTGCAAATGGCTGATTTTCAGCACTGCAAATGGTTTATTTTCCTCACAGCAAATCTCTGCTTCCCCGAACAGCAGATGGCTGATTTCTCCAGTGGAAAGAGTTTTAAAATATTAATTGGCTGAAATGAATAGCATATGATATATTTCTAATACCAAATGACTTGTCTCTGTCTTAGCAAGTGACTACTTTCCATTAGAGCACACGACTAATTTCCATCAGAGCACACGACTAATTTCCATCAGAGCACACGACTAATTTCCACCAGAGCAGACGACTAATTTCCACCAGAGCAGACGACTAATTTCCACCAGAGCACACGACTAATTTCCACAGGAGCACACGACTAATTTCCACAGGAGCACACGACTAATTTCCACAGGAGCACACGACTAATTTCCACAGGAGCACACGACTAATTTCCACAGGAGCACACGACTAATTTCCACAGGAGCACACGACTAATTTCCACAGGAGCACACGACTAATTTCCACCAGAGCACACGACTAATTTCCACCAGAGCACACGACTAATTTCCACCAGAGCACACGACTAATTTCCACCAGAGCACACGACTAATTTCCACAGGAGCATACGACTAATTTCCACAGGAGCACACGACTAATTTCCACAGGAGCACACGATTAATTTCCACAAGAGCACACGACTAATTTCCACAAGAGCACACGACTAATTTCCACAAGAGCACACGACTAATTTCCACAAGAGCACACGACTAATTTCCCCCAGAGCACACGACTACCACCAGAGCACACGACTAACTTCCACCAGAGCACACGACTAACTTCCACCAGAGCACACGACTAATTTCCACCAGAGCACACGACTAATTTCCACCAGAGCACACGACTAATTTCCACCAGAGCACACGACTAATTTCCACCAGAGCACACGACTAATTTCCACCAGAGCACATGACTAATTTCGATTAGAGCACATGACTATTTCCATTGGAGCAAATAGCCGGGGATTCCTGGAGTTGAACTATCCCACGATTTTTTCGAAAAATATAAGGAAAATTTTAAAAATATCCTAAATAAAATGTGTTTTAAATTCTATTTTACATAAAGTGTGCAAGTTTTATAAGTATCAGACTATATTGAAAAAAACTATACCCGTTTATTTCAACAACTTGGTCTGGTTAATGTTCAGGAGATGCAACTAATCGATTTTCGAAATTTTGTTGCCTGTATCATGGTAATTACATCGGAATAATCAACTTTTCTTCAATGCACTTTTTGGGGGCAAATGAGTATTTAACGAGTTATAGCAGTGGGTTCAGTTTGGATAGAGAACGTTTGGGTACTTGGTGATTTATTTGCCGGTCCTGCGGAGCCTGAACCCACTTCTAGGATCTTTTAGTTAATAACACAATAGAAATTATCACCGAAAAATAACGAATTATAGCGGTATGTTCATTTTCGCCTTAGATGGCGGGAATGCGCGCGACCATTCGAGCGCGTCGGAAGGCAGAGTCCATTGCAGTGTTGCCATACGACGCGCTCGACGAATTGCTTGCCGCTTCAAACACTTGAGTTGCGGTCAGTGATTTATCGCTATAACTCATTAAATACTCATTTGCCCCAAAAAGTGCACAGATGAAAAGTTGTTCATTTCGATGTAATTACCACGATAAAGGCAACAAATTTTCGAAAATCGATTAGTTGCATCGCCTTAACATTAACCCTTTGTCTTTTCCTCCGATTTTATTAGACGAAAAGGTGACAGAAATAACGAAGGCCTCTCTAATTAAATTAAGCCAATCAACAACTGTATGATCAGCTAAATCCAACAGCTCACAGATCACAGTCATAGGAAGTATCAAGTACAAATAAAAATAAACAAGTTACAAAATGTGTGGGATCGAAAGATGGCTTCCCTCAAAAAACTCTTCCTCTTTGTGGAAACGAAAGTAATACACTTCCGTCAAAGAAAATATTTGTAACACCGAAATTTTAAAGCCGAAGAATTAAATTGCATGGGGGAGCCACATTCTACAAAATTCACATTAGTTAAAATCAATGGTCAATGTGAAGCGTGATGTGATCAAAGGAAATGGGAATTTTATTCCCAAGAATCACTAAAGGAACCCATTTAAGAACGTTTTACATGAATGACATTCTGCTCCCTGATGCGTTATTTTAGAATTATTCAGCATTAAAGTTATAGGTGAAATCGCTTTCCCGCGCAAAATGTGCAGCACAGAGTACGACCAGGTTGGGTCGAGAAAGGCAAAATTCGGATCAAGAGGTGTTAAAGTTTTCGCCAGAACTTCGTAGATATGAAAGAATGATAGAAATTGTTAATAAAATAATAAGAAATATTGTTATCAGTCAATAACACAAAAAAGTTCACGTAATATTTCTTGTACTTGGTGCTTTGACGTTTTTTTAGTCGTCGTATTACGTCGTCACCTTCACAGTCAGCTCAAGATGGCGCCACCCGGTACCATCACCTTTACAGTCAGCTCTAAGATGGCGCCACCCGGTACGGCCGCCGCCATCATGGAGCAGATGTAAACACGATTTTTGACGTGACCTTAAATGGGTTGCTTTCAACCTTTATTTATAACTTTCACTAGAAGAACTGTGGCTTCCCCTCACGACCCAACCTCTTTACGTTTGTAATAGGGGGTTAGCTTCCGTTATTAATTTAATTAGCTTCCGTCATTAAATAAATTCCGCTAGGTGCGCCCGCTTCCTTGGCACGCGAAAGCCAAGTTCAAAATTGAATAATTCTAAAATAACGCATCAGCGAGCAGAATGTCATTCATGTAAAACATTCTTAAATGGGTTCCTTAAGTGATTCTTGGTAATACAATTCCCATTTCCTTTGATCACATCACGCTTCACATCGACCAAATCAATTTGTAATCCTGCATATACGCTAATAGCGACACTTCACAATTCAATAAATGTTCATGACCATCTATTGTACTGACAAACCTGATGTTACTTTTTTCTAAAAAAAACCGGCAAAAATCAGAAAATTATACATAATAAAATGGGTCAATATTGAATTTAATGTTGTTAACGAGTTTCACAGTTTCATCGCGTAATTTTGGCTATTTAAGACATTTTAAGACGTTTTACACGAACTATATTCTGCTCGGAAATGTTTAGTTTTCGAGATATTTAACTTTGAAGTTATAGGAACGTCGTACATAAAATTGAACAAACGGACACATAAATTACCTGAAATACAGTAATGACATAACGATAGCTGTGGTAATATTAGGTAAAGTTAGATTAATTAAATAAATTAGCCTAAGTTAACCTAAATAACTTAACTTAGCCTGTGCTCTCCGTGGCACAGCGGTTAAGGGATCGGACTTGTATGCTGGAACTCGCGGGTTCGTATCCCAGCGCTGGCACGGAGATTTTCCTCGTTGGGTATAAGGGGAAAGCTCAAGCACAATACCCCACTCAACCCAGGTGTCGGAAATGGGTACCGGCTTTACGGGGGAACCGTCATGGTGTCCTATATATAGGGTTAGTTATAAGACATTTGAAAAACCAATGCTAAGATCATATGTATCAGGCTTGATTGGAAATAAAGCATCCCAAAGATGCCGATGTTAACCTTACCGACACCGATGGCTTTTCCCGCCAAAGTGACTGCGCATGTTCCGTACCGCCATACACCAGAAGATCCATATCGAAACTGCCATAAATGTTATGGTAAATGTAAAGTGTTTGCTAGTAATCGATTTTTAGGTTTTCGTTGCCTAAAAATAGTTGATTAGTTCGAAATAAACAAGTTTTCTTCTATGTACTTTCCATCGCAAATGAGTATTTAACGAATTATAGCGGTAGGTTTAGTTTCGTCTTTGATGACGAGCGCGCCGGAAGCGAGACTCCATTGCAGTGTTACCACACGCCGGGCTCGATGAATTACTTCCCGCTTCGAACATTTGAGTTGCGTTAACTAATTCACCGCTATAACTCGTAAAATGCTTATTTACGACGGAAAGTGCACAGAAGAAAACTTGTTTATTTCGATCTAATTAACTATGTATACTGTATAGGCACCGGGAATTCGGAAATCGATTACGAGCAAACGCTCTACATTTTCAAATGTTATTCTTACCTTGAAGTTATTTATGCTATATCTCGAAAACGAAGCAATTTGCGAGCACAATGTCATTCATGTAAAGCGTTTTCAGATCTACCAACGAAATTATTGAAATCGCTGACAACATTAAATTCAATATTTACCATAAAATGTGCTCCGAATTCAATTGTACATATACTGAGCTAGTTTCATAAAAATTGCACTATAATTAAAGAAATAATGCGTGGGGTATTCAAACTCCAGAGAAGCCAAAGACTGATTTCCAGTACAGAAAATGACCGACTTTCATAACAAAAATTCACTTTAAAATAGCGAATCATTTCCAAAGCAGCTAATCATTTCCAAAGCAGCGAATCATTTCCAAAGCAGCGAATCATTTCCAAAGCAGCAAATCATTTCCAAAGCAGCGAATCATTCCCAAAGCAGCGAATCATTCCCAAAGCAGCGAATCATTCCCAAAGCAGCGAATCATTTCCAAAGCAGCGAATCATTTCCAAAGCAGCGAATCATTTCCAAAGCAGCGAATCATTTCCAAAGCAGCGAATCATTTCCAAAGCAGCAAATCATTTCCAAAGCAGCGAATCATTTCCAAAGCAGCGAATCATTTCCAAAGCAGCGAATCATTTCCAAAGCAGCGAATCATTTCCAAAGCAGCGTATCATTTCCAAAGCAGCGAATCATTTCCAAAGCAGCGAATCATTTCCAAAGCAGCGAATCATTTCCAAAGCAGCGAATCATTTCCAAAGCAGCGAATCATTTCCAAAGCAGCGAATCATTTCCAAAGCAGCGAATCATTTCCAAAGCAGCGAATCATTTTCAAAGCAGCGAATCATTTTCAAAGCAGCGAATCATTTCCAAAGCAGCGAATCATTTTCAAAGCAGCGAATCATTTCCAAAGCAGCGAATCATTTCCAAAGCAGCGAATCATTTCCAAAGCAGCGAATCATTTCCAAAGCAGCGAATCATTTCCAAAGCAGCGAATCATTTCCAAAGCAGCGAATCATTTCCAAAGCAGCGAATCATTTCCAAAGCAGCGAATCATTTCCAAAGCAGCGAATCATTTCCAAAGCAGCGAATCATTTCCAAAGCAGCGAATCATTTCCAAAGCAGCGAATCATCACCAAAGCAGCAAATCATCACCAAAGCAGCAAATCATTTCCAAAGCAGCGAATCATTTCCAAAGCAGCGAATCATTTCCAAAGCAGCGAATCATTTCCAAAGCAGCGAATCATTTCCAAAGCAGCGAATCATTTCCAAAGCAGCGAATCATTTCCAAAGCAGCGAATCATTTCCAAAGCAGCGAATCATTTCCAAAGCAGCGAATCATTTCCAAAGCAGCGAATCATTTCCAAAGCAGCGAATCATTTCCAAAGCAGCGAATCATTTCCAAAGCAGCGAATCATTTCCAAAGCAGCGAATTATTTCCAAAGAAGCGAATCATCACCAAAGCAGCGAATCATCACCAAAGCAGCAAATCATTTCCAAAGCAGCAGATCATTTCCAAAGCAGCAGATCATTTCCAAAGCAGCAGATCATTTTCAAAGCCGCAGATCATTTCCAAAGCAGCGAATCATCACCAAAGCAGCGAATCATCACCAAAGCACCAAATCATTTCCAAAGCCGCAGATCATTTCCAAAGCAGCGAATCATCACCAAAGCAGCGAATCATCACCAAAGCAGCAAATCATTTTCAAAGCCGCAGATCATTTCCAAAGCAGCAGATCATTTCCAAAGCAGCGAATCATTTCCAAAGCAGCGAATCATTTCCAAAGCAGCGAATCATTTCCAAAGCAGCAGATCATTTCCAAAGCAGCAGATCATTTCCAAAGCCGCAGATCATTTCCAAAGCTGTTATCATTTGCAAATCTCATACTAATTCCCATGATGGTTAGTGCTATCAAGAAGTGAATTTCAGAATAGCGAATATTTACATTACAAAATAGCAAGCGTCAGTTTCCGAACATTATTCGGACTGCAAAAATGACACAAAAAAAACAGATTGCCAAACAAACAAGGACAGAGTTCTAGAATATTGCATGTCCTGTTTTCAAAATCTGTTTTTTCGCAAACATAATTGCGAATTTCTTAACAACAAAATGGAACAAATTTCTGTTTCCAAATGCAGGAAATATTTCATTATCATAACGACAAGTTTATCATAATTGCAAATTCTTCTCTTATAAATTAATAAAATTTTCTCATCGATGCAATAATAATGAATTTTTCATCACCAAAATGACATCCCTCGTATCCAACAATAAGGAATTTCATCTCAAAACAGCCAATTTATCCATCGCCATGGGGTTACTAGGTATACATATTTCTGTAACACACTCATGCGTGACATTGACTAGAAATGCGGGTAAATCTGAAGGATATGTCAGTTATCGATTTTGTAAATTTCGATGCCTAAGCATAGTTAATTAGACCGAAATAAACAAATTTTCATCTATGCACTTTCCGTCTCAAATGAGTATTTTATTAGCTAAAGCGGTAAATGACTTACCGCAACTCCAGTGTTTGAAGCGGCAAGTAATTCAAGGAGCACGTCGGACAGCAACACTGAAATGCGTACTCGCTTCCAGCGCGATCGTCATCAAAGACTAAACCAAACCTACCGCTATACCTCATTAAATACTCATTTGACGAAAAAAGTGTATAGAAGAACAGTTGTTTATTTCGATGTTATTACCATGATTCAAGCAACAAAAATTCGAAAATCGATGAGTAGCTGTTTATTTGAGCGCATTCGTCATCAAAGACGAAACTAAACTTACCGCTATAAATCGTAAAATACTCATTTGAGACGGAAAGTGCATAGAAGAAAACTTGTTTATTTTGGGTCAATATTTACTTTAGGTCAGGCAGGCGACCATTATGGGCGCCGCCATCTTGGATCCGATGTAAACAAGATTGCGGTCGTCACCCTAATGGGTGGGTTAGAAGCTTTATTTATAATTTTCGCTATAAGAACTGTGGCTAACCCTTACGACCCAACCTCTTTAGGTTTGTAATAGGGGGTTAACTACCCTTATTAACTAAATAACGGCGCCGGCGCGCGCGCGCCGGCGCCAACTTCAAAGTACAATTATTCAAAAATAACGCATCAGCGAGCAGAATGTCATTCATGTAAAAGGTTATTAAATGTGTTCCTTTATTGATTATTTGCCCCCAAATTATTAATTTCCTTGCCTGACAAAAATAAATATTGTCCTTATTTTGATGCAATTGATTAGGTTCAGGCCCCAAAAAGTGAAAAATCAATAACTGACATATCCTTCAGATTTACCGAAATGCGTGATATTGACTATGAAGTATCAGAGTAATGTGCAGGAACTCACCTGGCATGAGAGGGCAGCAAACAGATCCTTGAGACAAGATTTTTTCACTTGCCCCCACAGCTGGTGAGACGCACAGCTGGAGAGCCCCACCGCCACCATGTGTGCAGAGAGCAGCGCCTCACCCACCGTGGTGGACACTGAGCCGCATTCCAGCTACGTGAAGTTATTATTCAGGGGCGTCCCCAGAATACTTAACTAATGCTTTACACTCCGGCTCACTTGTTTTAATTTACTCGTGGGGTTAACGTGACCCAGCAATGGAGGGTTGTCATTTTAGAACTCAACGTGTCACAAGTAATGAATTGCTTTCACATCAAAATTTTACACGGAATCTATAAACCTTTAAATTATATTAGAGCACTAAACGAGAACGTTAATTCAACATCACAAGGCCAATATGGTAAGCAGTACGACGCATCACACCTGAAACCGCACGGAGTCCACGTCCATCGGTCACAAACGGCAGAGAACTTTGTTTGGCGCACCCTCACTTTACCAGAGCTCAAACGCAACTGGTGTCAGCCTGTCAGGTCGCGAGTCAGCACCTGATCTTGCGACCGTTCACCGGTTCGGACTCCACAAAATATAATAAATCTTAACCCCTAACTGAAATACGCGAGATACATAACATATATCTACTAAAAAACATATTATTAACATTATTTTAGGTATGGATAGAACATGAACTCAACTATTAGAAAGTTTTAAAGTCAACAAACAAGAAAACTGTTAAAAACCAAAATCCGATAAAATAAACTTGGATCTCTATTTTCACTACTTTCATTCCTGTGCAGATTTCAGCTACTAATACCGGATTGGTATTTCCCCCTACCGCTGTTTTCCATTTCATATCATTTCTAATTAACAAAATTCATTTTTTCCCATTTGTTTTCGAAGTAATTATAGTTTTTTGGGGGAATTGTTTGGTCCTTCATTTTTGCGTATTTTGAGAAAGTCACGCGCAGGTTTGTATTAAATAGAAATGTATATCAATGATTGACTTCCATTATTGCAGTTTATGTCTATTGAATGTTATTTAATTATAGAAATAAAGAGCATTTATCTGTGAAATTGTCCACGCAGTTAATGTTTGCCAAAGTTTTATAATCCAACTACCACAGGTCAAGGAAGCGTTGAACGCTCGAGCCAGATTTACCAAACAAGCAATTGAGCTCCCAGAATGCTCCTCTCATTCATATTTATATAATGCAGTAAGTACGCTAACACTCAGTGAAGAATTAATTTTAGGATATAATATTTTCGGTACTTGTGGGTTATCTGTCACTATATTTATTTTGTGGTTTCGTTTTGATGTTAAGGTTAGGTTAAGCTAGGTTAGCCTAATTAAATTATTAATTTTTATTATTTTTAATTTTTGTTTTGTTTCGGGTAAAAATGAATCGCTGTGAACCGGCATGCCAAATTTTGACCACTCGCGCGATCACAAACTTGAACACAGTCTTTCTCCCTGAAAACAGGGTGAAAAGGGGTAATTTTTAGGAGCTCTTACTTAAGAAATAGTGCACCTATTGACTTCAAATTACTTTCAAACGAAAGGCTCTCTGTGACTTTCCAAGAACTGAAGAGAAAGGTAACAGAGATTTAAAATGTATATTTATTTGGGAAGTAGATAACATGCATTCGAAAAAAATATAAATCAACCTGGATACCTTCTCAAATGAGAAATCCATTCTTTCTGTCCAGAACGTCAATTCAATATTCATAAAACAACTACATTTTTCTTTTTTCCGCTAAAAAACACTTTTTCCCCTAAAAAACAGACAGCCCACTATTTATTACCAATTTTTTCTCAAGTTCCGTCAAGCCGTTTGATGAAATCACGGGTAGAACTCCATCTTAGTTGATAACTTCAATAAAAATAATCACAAATAATGCATACTAGGAAAAAAATTTCTGCTATTTGTTTACCAGAAAATAGTTTGCCTCAATTTATAAATTGTATAAGCCTTATTATATTATATATTATGAATCATTCCCAATATAGCAAATAACTGATTTAAGAGTGACGTTTCATTGGAATATTCAGTCAAAGTATCATATTTCCGGAAGGTAGGATTAAATTCCAACCACTAATTGCTACCTGAAGCGAACCATCTAAAGAAAGTGAACTCTCTTTATTTGACAACAGACATCCAAGCTTTTCCAAAATGGTGCTTCATTTTATTGTTACGTTAGGACGGGCAACAAAAGATATCGACAGCTGCTGGCCAGTTATATTTGGAGAAGCTGGAGTAATAAAAGTTGCGCACACAACCCACAACTGCGGCATTTTGTGGAGGCTTCAGTGAGACTCCAAGACGTAGTTACTCCCGAACCTTCGATATTTGAAAAATTTGATTGAAGTGTTTGCATTTAAAACCTGTTCGAATAATTATGTACTGCAAAACAGACTGTTTTCGGTCATAAAAACCGACTATTTTCAGTAATAAAAACCGACTGTTTTCAGTCATAAAATCAAACTGTTTTTAGTAATAATTTGCCCAGCTACTTGGTTGCAAGATTCATATCGGTAACTGGCGTGACACGCTCTGTCGTCACGTTTGAAAGCGGTGCTCTTCAAACATGTTTTAAACTTGATTGCAGTGACACAGGTAGTAAATTATCTTATTCTCGCGCTTATTACAATTCTTAAAATTCTCTGCTCATTAATTATCTTGACTCTATACTCTTCTATTCTCTCCTCTTTACTTTTCTTATCTCTCATCGACAGTCTGGAATTAATTTTTTTAGGGATTCTCATTTAGAAATAACTCCAACTACACAGTTTTCAGATATTTCTGTAAGCCGTTGGCCTAGTTTATGGCTTTCTTAGAAATGAACGTAGAAATAACGAATTTAAGTTGACAAATGGTGAAATGGTTGGGAAATCATACCTTACGCTAGCTGTTGAGTTATTTAAGCTTTGGGCAATATGAAAAAACTTTCTGACACTTTATTTATCCTCTAAAATATTTTTTAGCAAAATTTACATGAATCATCATCAAAACTGAGTACAGGGTTGAAAAAGAATGAAGTGCTTTATTCAATTAGTGCGCGCTCTCGAACAGTTGCGTTAGAGAACAATTTATGGCGCCGCCAAGAAATATCCTGGAGAAATATTTGTGTTACAAAGAAACCCTCACGCCCATCTAAGTGACCGAAAGAGTAAAGTTCATTGCCTCAGCTACAAAATATCTGAATACACGTCGACGACTGTACATATTTTAATTAATGAAAGTGACGACAAAATTAAGGCACGATATGAACTGTTGTATTTTATCACTGTTTTTTTGAGGGAATCCATTATAGGTGCGAATTGTCGCAATCCTCCTGTACGGTCATGAATCCAGTGATCTTTTTTTTGTGCTTTGAGCTGATAGTCGTAAATCAAGTGGCGTCATCCCAGGCGCACCTCAGAATTGCACTCAATAACTAGGAAAATTCGTGCATCCAGTAACATTATCTCGGGCTGAAGTCAGAGGTTCTCTCAATAATGGAGACAATTTCCAAATCCTGATGTTCTAAGTGTAGTCATTGCGAATTAAAAAACTATAGGCCGCCAGCTCGTCACGACGCACACTTGTTGAGTTCAAAATTACAACACTCGGACTTAAACAGTTCTGTAAATGCCTTGCTTCGTCTATTTCGAAGTAAAACCACACTAGTAGTTTCCTACAATTTTTTAAACCTTCAAAATTTTACTTTCAATTTCTAATAGGGAATTCTGATCTGGTAAGAAGTTGTACTATTATCCAAAAAAAGTTATCTGCTATAAATAAATTAAAATGTCAATGTAATTTCATCAATGAAAAAGTGTATATTATTCAAGAAACCTATGGGCTACGTCTTCCCAAACATCAGGAAGAATACGTATTAGCAATTTAGCATATTCTAAGAGCGTAAAGTTTTCAAAAGGCACAAATTAACAATCTTTGGTTATAATATTTTGAATAAGAAACAGGTAAAAAGTGTCGAAAGTTGCTTTAGTTATTTGTTTTAATTTAGAGACACAGGGTTGAGCGCAAACAGCTCGTAGAGCGCAACAAAGTCGAGCTAGAACATGACAGACTCAAAAATCAACGAAGTAGAACTGGACCATAAGACACTGGAAGGGCAACCGAGTCGAGATAGAACACTAGAGAGTAGATGAAGACTTCACTGAAGACCGGACCGGAGTTGTGGGCTGGGTACGCCACTTAATTTCACACTTCCGGTCTCTCTAACCGGCCAGTAGCTGTCGATATCCTTTGTTACCCATCCTAACCAAACAATAATAAGAAGCAGCATTGGGGAAAAGTCTGGATGTCTGCTGTCAAATCAGGAGAGTTCACCTACTTCAGCTGGTTAGCAATTAACCGTTTAAGCGTTAAGTTTTCTAAGAGTGAGAATTTAATCGCACAGCTAGCTATCAAGGACTTGAATAAAAATGTAAGGTGGTTCGTTCAAACAAGATTAATGCACTAGGTGAGGCTACCTTCGAATTCATTCGGAATCTTACCTGGCGTTGTTATCACTGCTATTTACTTCAGGTGCGTCGCAGCTTAACACATTGTCTACGATGAGTAAAATTGAAGTTTAGTATTCAACTCAAGTTTATATTCAAAAATTGTTAGAAATTTTATAAATACCAAACATTAAGTGGGTCCATTAAATGCAATTAAATTGAAAAGATTGTTAAAACTTTTTAAAACGACCCATCGATGGGTCGTTTCGCAGCAGGAAGAATTTCAACACGACCCACCGATGGGCCGTATCATAGTCAACGCGTTAAACTGCTTCGATGTGCTGATGTTCAACTGCATGAATGAACTATTTATATTGTTCTTCCAAATCATCCTATGAAATGTCTTTGCGAAAGGATTCAAAATCCAACAATTGAAGAGGCCAAATTAGAATAGACTGACGCTAATGGAAAGTATTTTTATTTATGAAATTATTCAAGCACAGTAGGACACAACACGCGCTTTTCACTCTGCCAGTTGGCGCAGTAAGGCAAGAGGGGTTAGAACGAAAAACTCGAATAACAAGTTCATTGAAATACCCTAAGCACGATGAGTAAAATCATTTCAGAGAATTAATAATCTACGATGAGCAACATAAGCAGTATCAGCTCGCAAACATACATTAGCATCAGCTCGCAGACATTACCTGGTGGCACAGCTCACGCGACACAAGCCAGCCTCGGAATTAGTACCGGTCACAACCATGTGGGCCCTACAGGAAAAATTAACAGGAAGAGGTTCTCTAAGTAGGCTTCGTGGACGCGGTCAGGCCACATTCCGGTAGGAATGTGACGGTTTGATGTTCAAACGGCTCTCCGAATGAGTGAGTGATCGAGGCACTACAAACTTCCGGAGTACAAATACCGTCAGGATGTGAGCAACTCAGGCGAGTAAGAAAGAGTTCTCTTGGGGCGAAAAACCTAATGAATTGCTCATGAGGTAGACATCGTTGACACAAAGACAGAATTTTCTTCAGACGCAACACGGAGTAGCCACGTAGCAACCGGTGAGGTAAAGGTCTGTCACCGGGTGCGCCTGCTTTGCATCAGGATAGACAGCGATTACAGAGGAGGGAAGTTAGCTTTTACAAAACATAGAGAGGATTAAGTTCCCAAAGTGATACCTCAATCGGACACTGATGGACAAGAAATCTTTGAGGTAGGGGTGTGAATCTAAGTTATAGCATCATATTAGAGCTATATAACCCAAAGTTAAACTTAGAGTTTTACTTTCATGGTTAGAGTTATAATCGTACTAATCAATGTAGGAGTTCGTCATAATAATCAAAGCAACGTTCGAGTCCTAATTATTAGAGCGTAGAATGAGCGTGTTCTGTCACGCGGGCAGTTAAGTATCGGATTTTTTATTAAAATGACACGTGTTTGATTCCTTTGGATAGCCGCGATAAGTTCATCGGACCGTAGCCTGTCCTGGTGGCGATAGCAATCGGTAAAGACGTGTAGAATAGATGAGGAGTGAAGTCGTTTACTCACAGAGCGTCCTCTTCACTCACCTTACCTTAAGAAGTTAGAAAACCATTCTACAACCCGATTGTAACAATGAAACAGTCAACCAAGATTTTTCCCCTCAAAACATGTTTGCTTCTAGAGTCATATTATAGTTATTAAAGAAAGTTACAGCAATCAAAATTAAAGTTATAGCTAGAGTTATGAAAGTAACAGTTAGACTTTTTGTAATCAACAATTTGAACAATTTAAACAATTTATTTACCACAGGTGATACAGAGGTAGAATTTTTCTTAAGTCTAGTACAATGGTCAAATTTGAGTATAGCTACCTGTGGGCCCGAACAAGTTCAGCGACTTCTAGGGCATCCTACCATCACGTTATTCTAGGGTGTACAAAATGTTTAACCTAGTTTACTTAACCTAGTTTTGCATTAGACTGATCATTGAGATAATTAACTCGATATTTTATGCTGCATTTTGCAATATAGGTCAAATCGACTATATTTAACAATATGTTCGATAAAACGATTCAAGAGCAGACAGAAGATTGGTTATGGTACCCAAGGCAAGTTACATTATTACATTATCATTAGTTACATGTAGGAGGCAAGATTTTGACACGGTGATCTTACACGACTAGTATTCTGATAGGAAGTGAGACTCAAGATGTCTTTTGAATACTTTGTACGAATTACATTCACGGATCTCTCTCTGCAGGTATAGCGTTCCAAGTTTTGGTTCCAACGAAGAGGATACTGTGTTGCGACCGGGCCTTTGAATAATAAGGAAGCATGAATTTACTTCTATTTCGGGTTAAATGATGACCAGTTTGCGCAGTCAATAATTGTCTTAGGCTATTGCCGCCATCATTTCATAATGTTTTGCAAATGAAATTACAGATGGAGATTTTGTAGAGATCCGAAAGTTTAAGTATTTTTAAATTTTTGAAAGAATCATTTGTGTGAGCATTATATTCTAGGTTCTTTACCGCTCTGACAGCTCTTTTCTGCAGAGTAAAAATTTTGTTGGTTTTATTTTTATCAGTTCCGTGCCATTTTGCTATTCCGTTTTGCAAGTATGGAGAAATGAGCGTTCGGTAGAGCATTTGTAAAGCTGTTTCAGGCAGAAAATTTTTAAATTTATTTAGGATTCCGATGGATTTTGATAATTTAGAACTAATATGAGTGATGTGCTCTTTGAAGGTCAGATGTTTATCTATTATGATGCCCAGAAACTTACATGAGTTGGTTTCTTCGATTTCACCTTCGCCAATTTTAATGCATGGGAGAGATACATCTTTCTTGTTGGAGAATGTAATATAATTTGTTTTATCAATATTAAGGCTTATTTTATTAGCTTTGAGCCACGATGAGACTTTGTGAAGTTCAGTATTTATACTCTCCACAATCATAGCAGGATTTTGGTTCGGAAGGACCGCAGAAAGCGTACTGTCATCGGCAAAAAGTATGAATTTGAAGAATGATGTAGATTTTACAATATCATTGATAAAAATCAGAAACATGAGAGGCCCAAGAACAGATCCTTGTGGAACTCCATGGTTAATTTTCTGTGGGTCTGATTTTGCGTCGTCAATGACAACGTATTGCTTGCGATTTGTTAGGTATGACCTGAACCAATCATGGGCACTCCCTCGAATGCCATAACAGTGTAGTTTCGAGAGTAGTATTTTATGGTCCACACAATCAAATGCTTTTCGAAAGTCAAGAAATACAGAGAAGACAGGCTTTCCTTCATCTATGTTAGAATAGAGGAATTGTAAATGATTTAATATAGCCTGTGTTGTTGATTTTTTAGAGCGAAAGCCGTATTGTTTATCGTAAAGAAATGATTTTTGTTCAAAATAAGAGTACACTTTTTTATACAGAGTCTTTTCGAATACTTTGCTAATAGTTGGTAGTACGGAGATAGGTCGATAATTGTTTACACAGGTTTTTTCACCACTCTTAAAGATAGGGGTTACTCTAGCAACTTTGAGGGAGTTCGGGAAAGTGCCTAGTAAGAGACTGGTTAATAATATTTGATATCAGCGGGGCTATAATGTCAGCAATAACTTTAAGTACTTTAGTCGGAAACGTTTGTAACCCACTCGATTTATTTTTCATGTTGTTTATGCACGTAATTACATCGGAGGAGTTTGTAGGCGTAAAGAAAAAGGAGTTGTGTTCTCGAATATGATCCATAAATTCCAGGTGATCAGCAGGTTCATTTGGAATACCATCAGCTATAGTTTTCCCTACGTTTACGAAGAAGTTGTTAAAGAGATTAGCAATTGCTTTCTTCTCATGGTATTTTATATTATCTTGACTAACATATTCAATTTTCTTTTTATCAGCATTATTCGGTTTACAGCTAGAGTTTAGGAGATGCCAAGTCTTTTTAACGTCAGTTTTGAATTGAGTAAACTTGAGCGTAAAGTAGTTCTTTTTTGATGTTCTTATCTGGTTTGTTACATAGTTTCTGGATCGGTTATATGTTTCTCTAGATATTCGCCCTTCGTAAAGGAGGGCTAGGTACGCTTGACGTTTCTTTATATTTATCACGATGTCTCTAGTAATCCAGGGTTTTTGTTTATTTTTCGGGGTAACTGTACGAGTTACAATTGGGCAACACTGATTGTATGCGGTCATTATAGTTTCAGTCAACTTTACTACTGCTTCATCAATGCTCGTAGCATTATTGTTTTGTTGAGAGATGTGCAATGTATGCATTGATTCTTCTAGAACGGTGCGCATTTCTTCAAGATTTGATTCGTTTATTTTACGATATGAGTAAGTTTCGGTAATAATCGGTAATATTGTGAGAGTTACAGTGATTAAAATTAGAGAAATAAATGCTTTACAGTTATTTTAACTAAAATTATATTTTAGTTATTTGGCCAATTGGAAAGAGTTTGAAATAATTACACTGGGGAGCACTCTTTTAGTTGCATGAGTTCCGACACTTGATTCTAGTGGATTTGAGGTCACTGATTCCGAAAATGGCACTCATTTGTGATGATCTGGTCTCGTTTGCATGCTACGCGACCGTGTTTTTATTTTAATCAATAATTTTGATTAAATTCAATAGTACAGTGTTTGCAAATGAAATCCTATCACCATTGGAAGCGCTCATGTTTTTTCGAATATTTCAGAAAGCTGTTAGAGGAAAAATGGATTCTCAATCAAGTAAAAGAAAATGTGTGACTCGTCCGGATGCGTTCTTTTACGAGGCGCGTCCGTAAAATAAGTTCCACGGGCTGCCGCTGGCGCTAGGATCGTTTCTATGCGCGGCCAGGCAACAGAGGCAGGTTGTTTGGGGCCCCCACTCCAATCCCTTACCAAGCCAGCGTCGCTGCGACGTTTCGTTTTGGCTCAGCAGCCGTCAGCAATGGAGCTTCCTCTTGCGTCTCCCGCCAGCTGCGAGTTGCGGTCTGTTATTCGTTTCCTGGCCGCTAAGAAGAAATCGGTGAAGGAAATTCACGAAGAACTTTGTCGAGTGTATGGAGAAGAGTGTATGAGCTCCGGGATGGTACGCAAATGGGTTAGGGACTTTAAAAATGGCCGAACAGACGTCCACGACGAAGCCCGTGCAGCGCGGCCATCGGCTTCTGTCGAAACAGTTACCAAAGCCGAAGCGGCAATGTTTGAAGAACGACGGATTACAGTTCGGGAGCTATGCGAAAAGATTCCGGAGGTCAGCAAAACCACAATTGACAAGATTTTAACTAAACATTTAGGCTTTTCAAAGGTCTGCGCAAGATGGGTACCAAAAATTCTCACTGCAGACCACCAGACGGCAGAGTTCTATGACTCTAGTTTAAAGAAGTGGGTGCCTCGAATGCAGAAGTCCATAGAACGCAACGGCGATTATGTAAAAAAATGAAAGAAAGACTGAACTTTCCAAAAATGTGCTTTTCTTTGCAATTAAACCAGTTTTTGATGTGAAAAAAATCTGTGGAAATTATTTTACGGACACGCCTCGTACATACTGTATGTGGTGCATTCTCAGGTCTAAAGCAAAGAAGGAACATTAGTGAATTAGTGAATTTGTGAAGTCAGCTTACTTTTCTTACTTTTGAGTGAAACTTGGAGATCAAGATAAAGCTTGGGCACCACATAAGCTATGCTATTTCTTTATAGAAAACTTGTGTTTAGGGACTTAAGGAGGAAATAAAATAAAATTCAGCATGCCGATGATATGGCGTAAGCCACGAGACCATGTCACAGACTGTTACTTCTGCCTTACTGGTGTTAGTTTTACTGGTAAATCTCGTCAGCTTATCACATACCAGGCCTAGTCTAGATTCGGCAATCAGACATGTGCCCCATTCAGATAATATTTCAAAACTTATCTTGACTCAAATGGCTTCTCAGAACTCTGACAGCGAATGTGACACTGGGGTGACAGAGGAGTCAGCTAACAGAAACAGTAACTCAGATTTTAAAGGCGCATCAAGAGAACCGTAAACATTTAGCCATGCAGAACTCAATGACTTAGTTCGAGTTCTAGGTTTGTCTATAAAGCTGCCAGAATTGTTGGCTTCACGATTAAAAGATAAAAACTTGCTGGGAATGGACGCAAAGGTAATATTCTATCGCAAGAGTGAAGATAACATCTTACATTTCTTTCATTCTAAATTCAATTTCGTCTACTGTTGTGACATTTTTTGATTAGTAACCGCGATGGTTACTAATCCCGCGATAGCTCCCATTCGAAAGAATAGCGCCTCTTTATAGATAGCTTAAGCGGAGTCGGAAAGTGTTTTATTACAAATAGGCAAAATCTGTGGTGCAATACCCATGGGACACTCAGTACAGCAGAAAGAAAAATACGAACACATCAAAACCAAAACAGTATTGGAGCTACTCAAATATGAAAAGCACAAATGGATCATTTGCATTGATCTAAAATGGTAAATTTTTTAGGACAACAAGTGGCTACACAAAATTCCCTTGCTTTATGTACCTCTGAGACAGCAGAACCAAAGATACCCACTGGAGTTAGAAGGAATGGCCATTTAGGGGAAGCGACAATATTGGGGAGAAGAACATCATTCATGAACCCCTATTGCAACCTGAAAAAATTGTTTTCCCGCCCCTTCAAGCAGGCCAGGCCTTACGAAACAGATCGTCAAGGCGTCAATACTGACAGTGACTGTTTCACATATTTGTGTGACGCGCTCCCCGTGTAACGACACAAAAACTCGAAGAAGGCATTTTCGACGGATCTCAAATTAGGAAGCTATTTAAAGGTCATACCGCCACTCAATCTATGACTGATGTTAAGAAAAATGCACGAGGAGCATTCATTTCTATCGTAAGGAACTTTCTTGGGACCGGAAAATCAAAGGAATATAGTTGAATCTTTAATGGAAAGTTTCCAGGCGTTCAGTGGCAACATGAACTTTAGGTGCATTTCTTGAATAGTCATATTGAATCATGACGACTGTGACGCCACGAATCGCGGGCTCAATCCTAAGAATCTCGGGCTCAATCCTACCAGGTGCTGATGATGCTCCAAATATGTGTACCACTTTTTCTGACGCGTAAAAACTACGAAACTAATTGAGACCCCTAGAGCCATATGGTTTCAAGCACCGACTTTAAAAAATGTTGGAAAACAGCTTCAAAATTTCGTGCATTTTAACCCGTGCATGTATCAGATCAACTAATTTGAAGTATTCCACCGGCAAGCCACTATCTGTTCCTGCGATGCACTCTTCAGACAGAAGAAGGTTTAAGAATGTACATAACTCATTTTCGCAACATATGGAGCTTCTTCCTGTTATTTCTTATATACCAAAGTGAGATGCTATCATCACTTGAACACAAGTAGACACAAATTCCAGGTGGCGAAAAATGTGCAAAAAACTGTGTTACGACCAACATTTTATTCTTAAAACTTCCACAAAGGCTTTAAACGTATTTTATTTTTATACTCAGGAGTCCACGTCTGGATCGTTCAAAAGCACGCTGTATCTGAGTCTCCAAAAGGTAGAAAGAAGAAACGAAGAGTTTATCCAGGAACATCGTTATTAGCAAAATGACTCAAACTGACATGAATGAGTCAACGTTAATAGATGTAAAATAAGAAAGAGAAATTTTGCCCAACCTGGGTCTAACGACGAGTCATGCTTCCAGGCGACTAACTCGAGTGCAGCCGATGTAGTAAGAAGGTATGAAGAAACAGGAACATGGGAAAGAAACAGGAACAAGGGAAGAATAATAGATGAATTGAGCTGTTGCCATCCAAGTTTTCATCAATTTTTCACACGAGAGTCTCATTTTATGCTGTTGTCAAATACTAAAAGTTATCAATTGCAAATGTTATTTTAGGTACAATATATAAGTGGGAAAAAATTTTAAATTTTGAAGAGGTAATTTTCAAAGTGTTTCAAAACACATGTTTGCCAACCAAATTTTATTTCATCTGCGGTGTGCTAAAGAATGATGTATTTAATTTCAAAGCATCATTTATGTTTCTTTTATTCTTAACAGCGTTTTTCCCATATGCTATTTGGAATATTTGATGGGTTCAGATTATCGTTCTCGCTCAGATGCCTCGGGCGGTAATCTACAGCCCTGCAATTTTAATGCATCAAACATTCTGAGCTACCAAGGAAAATAACGTAGATAAGAATATTTTAGTAATATTTATGGTATAAACGCATTAAAATCTCAAAATCACAAGAGGTAGGACGTGCTGGTACCTGACCAGAGTTAATTTGATAGTTCTCTGAGGCTTGACAAAAAATATTGCCAATACTATTGCAATACTAAATATTGCAATACTTTATAGCACTCAACTATAGTTGAGTGCTACGATGTTTAACCTCTGTCTAGAAACGTCTTAATTTTTTACACTCACAATAAATTTGATTTGAGAAATAAAATTGGCGTTTGCTCAAATTAGTGGTAGATGACTAAAGTTTAAATGTGATTGTCCAATTTTTTATATTCTATCAATTTTTTAGTAAAACTGGACCTGTGAGAAAATGGCCTGGAACCTGCTCTTTATGTTGTACGGTTATTCTTTGAGTTCAAATTGTTCTAGTTTAAGATTAACACTTCGCGGTGCTCAGACGAGCAATCGTAGAGCCAGTCTAAATTAATTTCTTGACATTCTTTATAAGTGATAAGGGTATACGGGTGTTCTGCAGGATTTACTTTCATTTTTTCACGGGTTGAATACGGCTGATAAGGGTTAAGCTTTACCAGAAAACCTCAATATATCGATTATAGTTAACTTAAATATAAATAAATTTGAGAAAAAGTTTAATATTGAGGAATGTAACATGAACTCTAGGCTAATTCTTTGCCCAAGTTTTGGATAGGCTTATTCGCCCCTCGGGGGTATACAATATACAATTATTGTATCTATGGGAATCAGAACTTCTAGAGAGAAAATGTCGGGTACAAAGTTGAGGCTTAGGTAGGCCTTCTTCTTGTTGAAATAAAATAGGCATTTTGTTTTGTTAAGGACCACGTTTTTGATTCACTGCTGTCCTATTTTATTGCATCTTGGACTTACTTTTCCAACTTTTTCTCTTGTTTCCTATTCTTCCTTCTCAACTTACTGATTCTATGTGCAGGGAATCCTATGCAAGAATGCACCTAGTGCATAGATTCCCAGTTCTCTTGACTCCATACTAAATAGTGCCTTCTTCCCTTGTCTCCTCGAACATCTTTGTTGTGGTGAGGGAGCTGAAACTATATAGCTTATTATCAATCAATCAATCTTATATTTTTCAAGGCTAATTATGGTTCTCTGGTACTGATGTTCTGCAATAAATTGAACGAATTTTGAACATTAATATATGTCTGGTAATTTTGAACAGACGATCGAGGTAATTTATACCATCATCGGTGTTGCTATTTTTACTATTAAGAATTTTATACCGGCGTATAAATTTCACATTAGTTTTTAACAATTTCTCCACTTCTCTAAAATCGCATTTTTGTTCATCAGAAATTTTAAAAAGAACAACTCAAAAGTCAAAGTATGAGCACGCTAAGTAAAAAAAGACGTTTCGACCTTCAACTGTGGTCATCATCAAGGTATTTCTGCAAAAAGACAAAAATTACTAAACCTGAACGTACAAAGTCATATAGTATCTGTCATATATACTGAATAATTACAAACAAAAATCTTTCAGTAGTTCATGGTAAAATTTAGGAAGCTAGTTTGATAAACGGAGCAGACAAGAAGAGGGAAGTACACTGGACGAAGCTTGGCATGAGACTGGCGGCGTGTTGTTGTTGTTGTTGTCGATGCTTATAGAAAAGACGGAAAGAGAGTTTGACGCAGAGTGTGTCGGGAAGAGAAGAGGTGAAACGGAAAATGATTGATAGGAAACTGATAGAGATGCGCTTTGCCATATGATGCTAGTGTTGGAGGGTTTTTTGTAGGTAGCTTAAGGGTGGTAGAAGTTAATTACCCGTCAGGGCTTTGTATGGTTGGGTATTTAGTTAGTAAGCATCTTTAGTACTGGACGTGGGTAAAAAAGGCTTTTCGTAGTGGTCAAGTCTCCTGGCGGCGAGAGTTCTTGACGGTGCCTTAAGTACCCTCCTGTGCTAGGTTTGCTTTTTTTGTGTGAACAAGTTTAGGTAGTTGGAAATTTCGTTGTACTTTACATTTATTGTCGGTGCATGTTTTCTGATTTCTAAGGCTTTTTCAACTTTTACTGATGCTGTGTCGGAGTGAGTGTGCATTATGCTGAAAGCTGGAAGAAATTCATCCAAGTTAGATTGTTTTTTTTGGTGATCGTCTCTGAAGTGTTTGAAGATGCTTCTGGATGAATAACGACATTCTGGCTGTATTTTCAAGTGCGCATTACCTTCATTGTTTCAAAAGAAGAATGCACAGCAATTCGGTTCTGCGGTTTACTCACGAAGAAATGCAAGAAAACCAGTTTCACTTCTTGGACGTCTGCATGGAACTAAAAGGAAAACAATTTTCAACTTCTGTCCACGTTAAACCTACGGATAATGGCTCATACACTCACTTCACTTCCCAGGTATCCCTGCCTTAGAAGAAATCAATTGCAAAGACACTACTTCAACGCGCATTGAAATATAGCGCAATGACTATCGATCACTAAAAAGAACCACCCAACTTGGATGAATTTTTTCCAGCTTTCAGCATAATGCACAGTTACTCCGACAGAGCATCAGTAAAAAATACAGAAGCCTTAGAAATCAAAAAACATGCACCACCCATAAATGTAAAGTACAACGAATTTTTCCAACGGCCTAAACTTGTTCACATAGACAAAGCACACCGAGCACAGGAGGGTACTTGAGGCACCGTCAAGAACTCACGTCGCCAGTCACATGCCAAGCTTCGTCCAGTGTACTTCCCTCTTCTTCTCTGCTCCGTTTATCAAACTAGCTTCTTAAATTTTACCATGAACTACTGAAAGATTTTTGTTTGTAATTATTCAGTATAGATGACAGATACTATATGACTTTGTACGTTCAGGTTTAGTAAGTTTTGTCTTTTTGCAGAAATACCTTGATGATGACCACAGTTGAAGGTCGAAACGTCTTTTTTTACTTAGCGTGCTCATATTTTTACTCTAGAGTTGTTGTTTTTTTAATTTCTGATGAACTAAAATGTGATTTTAGAAAAGTGGAAAAATTGTTAAATCCAATATTTTTACTATTGTTAGGCTGATTTTTATATTGTTCATTTTATGTCCCATAAGTTTTAAATAATGAAAAAATCAATCATTCTAATCTGTTGCCGATAATTTTGAACTTGAATTTATACATCATTCCATCTGTTCCGCATTCATGTGATTCACTATCTAGAGTGATCATGGTGAACATCTAAAAAGTGCTTTAGCATTATTCAGAAAGACCTTCATTCTATACCCTGATCAGCCGATAATTTCTTAACGCATTCTTCACAACTATATTCCATCTATGAAATTCAGTCTTCCAGCATGGAATTAATTTCTATGCATCATCTTCTTAACGTCATCAGTAGCGGCTTGCAGCTAATTATTCGCGCTCTGTATTGCATTAATATTGAATCATATCATATAATGTAGCCCAATATTAATCTCACATTGTATTATATGACACCACACTACATTTCCTCTGCAGCCTCAGTGCTATCTATATTGCAGGATCCCGCGCGACTCAGGAATTGACCTTACCCGCAATCACCTATTCTGAAATTCCAATAGTGTTTCTGCAATCAACTTTCAACTGTTGGGACCTTCATACATTCAATTGAGAAAGCTTCCTTGTGTTTTGTAAAGCCTTTATAAATTCATTTTAATTCAAAATCCGAATAACTTCTTTGATTTTCCCGAGTTGGAAAGTTTTGATTTGCTTCGAAATTGAAAGTATAAGCCCTAAGCTAGAGCAGAAAAATTATTTTTATGAGAGCAATTATCCTGTAACTTCACTGGAGTAAACACACAATTAGCCAACCAGCCTTCGTAAAGCAGTCATGGGAGACACAAGAAACACGGAGAGTCTAAACTTTTTGGTCAAGGAGGAGATGTAAGAAACTCGCACGGTGTGCAGAGGATGTTCAGCGAGAATTTACATCTCGCCTGCAAAATTCAAAACCGTCTTATTCCCCATAAATTTGATGATGATTCAATTTTTCTAGTTTGCTGTAGTTATGAATATCTATACTTAGAAACGTTTCAAGCCGTTGTGAATTCATACTTGGAGTACCTCCCCTTAGAGGGATGCAACTAATGTATCTATGAGAATTAGCATTCCCAGGGGGAAAACGTATGAAAGCGCGAACTGAGAGTTGAGTAGGGTTTCTTTTTGTTGAAAGTAAATGTTTTTCTTACGTTAAGAACACCCTTTTTCCGGTTCAGTGCTTTCCTATTTTTTAGCAGCACCTACTATTTTCTTCTTCTACTTTTATTTTGTTTAATAAACTTCATTTTCAACTTACTGTTTCTACGCTCCTTCTGCATAGATTCCGCGTACCCTTATCTCCATACTAAATGATGCTTTCCTCCATTCTTACTTCGGAAAGTTTTTTTAGCGGTGAACGAGGTTTAAACTAACGTCTAATCTTATTTATCTTGGAGTACCTGTTACGCAAAAGTCGACGCAACAAAAGTTACACAGTTCCAAGTCAAGCCTGTCACTCCTGAAGGTCAAAAAAATTTCTGCTTTACTTAGCGACTTGTGACGCCAGGGAAAAGAATGTACCGACTGAATTGTCATCTTATCAGTTGGTTTACTAATACGAATAACAACATCTTTACTTATACTGAAGAAGAGGTCGGTTAAAACAGCAGCAATTTTTTTTATCGAGATAAGTTACATTATTTTGGAAAATGGGTTCAATTGTTTTTGTGGTAGCTTTATTTTATTAATAAATACCATTGATCAAATGACACCTTTTATAAATATCAGCTTTAAACTAGGTGAACTTCATCATAACAAAGTTTTTTTAATATATTTCATGCAATTTGCTGTATGATTTATAATTTCATTATACATTGATTGTGAAATTCTCATTCCGTATTGTAATGCAAGGTAGTGACGTTTTTAATATTGATAATTATGTTTTCTGTAATCCAGAACTTTCTTTGTTTTTTATGGTAATTGTGTGATTAATGATAAGGTAGTATTGATTGTGTGCAATATTTATCATTTTAGTTAAGCTTAATATTACTTCATCAAAATTTCTCGCATCAATCTCTTGTTGGTTGAAGAGCATTGAAATAATTTATTCTTCTACTACAGTAAACATTTCTCCAAATTTGATTAATTCACTCATCGATGTATCAAAATTTCATACGGTGGCTTAGAGCAATTGTAAGACAATTTTTTCAACTAGAACAGCAGGAAATGATCCGATAATTGGGGAGTTTTTATCCATGAAAGACATTAATATTCCTTATCTGCTCAGTCTTTCATGAATACATTATCAAGCACCGTACCAAATCCAGATTAGGTACGTGTCGCCTTCGGGATTATGGGAAGGAAAAAGTCAGCCTGAAAATGGGTTTAAAATTTTGAGGTTTGTCAGGGGCTTTCATATATTTAAAGATCGTAGTTGAGGTCACGGCAAATGATTATACCATTGAACTGTGACGTGTTGAATCACAGTATGATAGCCCTGTGTTTATTAAAAAAATGCTGGACCAGCTGTAAAAGGCTGATAAGGTATTCCTAGAATTATAAGCAGACCAATTTTTTCGTTCTACAAGTAAAGTTTCGTAAAGGTAATGATTTATAGCAACATCTACCATTATTCTAAACTTATAATTTAAGAAATGTAACTACGATTATTATTAGCCCGTAGTGTACGCTTTTTGTTATATACGCCTGATAACTCCAAAATTGCTGAAAATCGGTGATCGTAAAATTTTACTGCTGGAGATGATATAATTACTGTTAGGAGTATGCATGAGTTAAGACGATAAAAATTTCAATCTAATAAGCAGCGCACAGCAGAGCTGTATTAAAGGTGGCATGAGAAAATAAAACCAAATCCTTCGCTCACAATTAAGCTCTTGAAGTCGTCATTGTAAAAAACTTGTTCATTTAACCAGATTGAGCTCAGCTGTCTAATACCAAGTCTACGGAAATGAATTCGCAGATTTAACTATCTCACTCCTGGGTTCAGCAAAAATTTGCGCCTTTGAATGGTTTCCTCGGTTCAACAGTTCGACAAGAAGCGTTGCTTGAGAAACACAGAGCAGATTAATACAGTAATATCTGATAGCACTGTATGCAGACTAAACTTGTTTCTCGCTGTGAGTGGGATATAAACTAAAATGAGCAATGATGGATTGAGGGAAAAATGAGAAAAATACCTCCAAGAATTAGGGTACACAAACTACCCGGCCTTCAAAAATTGTCGCGCCCTCATAAAATGTAGATAGAACATCAAGAACGTTTCACAGGTTTCCTCATGCCAAACTTGGATAAAATGAACAATGTAATAATACTTGCATACATAGTCACCTGTAATCTGTGCTGCACCTTCGCTATTCATGACAACAGGCATGAATAATCTCGCTTGAAAAAAGGCTCCAAAGAATGCCTGTCGTTGATGCAAGTCTGGTCATAGGTTTGCACACTGCGCAAGTCTGGTCATAGGTTTGCACACTTCCGGTAGCTTCCATTTGAAAGTGATTTCAATACTTTTCAATCCAGTATAAGTGTGTTTTCTTCAGCGAAGTCATCTTCTGCTTCCACAAATAGCTTGGAAAATTAGAAAAATGCCAGAAATACCAATAATTGACGATTTTGATCAATTAAGCTCATCGTCATAAATATGGGTACTATGACGTATATTGCATTTGTTTTGCTAAATAATGCATATTTCTAAAATGTACAGCACTTAGTTTATGTTTTCTCAAATTCTATTTGAAGGAGATAACACAATCCAGAACTCACCACGAGGAGGTGGCTGTACGACGAGTTCCGCCCTACCCAACCCATCCTCCCTTCCATTGCTAATATCTGTGTACAGTGTTTTCAGTGTTCTGTTTAATAAAGCAAATACTGTTTTTTGGTTTCAAACTTGGGTAGTTTTTTCCTTCCATAAATTCGGTTTCTTATAAAACCATCACAAGCAGCTGCTCCTACAACTGATTTTGAAGCCTGTGTTACTAATTTAATGTCTTTCCACCGCCTGGGTATGACAGGGAAAATCTGGGAGAGCAGAGGGCTTCTCTTTCGATTTAAAAAGAGACACAATGTCCTCTGATGATACTTTTCTCGTGAGAGGTGGTTCTGTCAGTTGGATGTTCTGCCAATCGATCATCAAATGAAAGACAGTAGCATGAAATAGTAGCTTCGGTTGCTGGAATTTCCGAATTGTATTTCTTTGAACTTCCAGTTCAAAGAATTGTATTGTTTTGTATTGTTTCCGAATTGTATTTCTTTGAACTTCCAGTTCAAAGAAATACAATTCGGAAATTCCACCAACCGAAGCTACTGTTTCATGCTACTGTCTTTCATTTGATGATCGATTGGCAGAACATCCAACTGAAAGAACCACCTCTCACGAGAAGAGTATCATCAGAGGACATTATGTCTCTAATTAAATCCAAAGAGAAGCCCTCTGCTCTCCCAGATTTTCCCTGTCATACCCAGGCGGTGGAAAGACACATTAAATTAGTAACACAGGCTTCAAAATCAGTTGTAGGAGCAGCTGCTCGTGATGGTTTTATAAGAAACCGAATTTATGGAAGGAAAAAACTATCAAAGTTTGAAACTAAAATAAAGTATTTGCTTTATCAAACAGAACACTGAAAACAGTGTACACAGATATTAGCAATGGAAGGGAGGATGGGTTGGGTAGGGCGGAACTCGTGGTACAGCCACCTCCTCGTGGTGAGTTCTGGATTGTGTTATCTCCTTCAAATAGAATTTGAGAAAACATAAACTAAGTGCTGTACATTTTAGAAATATGCATTATTTAGCAAAACAAGTGCAATATACGTCATAGTACCCATATCTATGACGATGAGCTTAATTGATCAAAATCGTCAATTACCGGTATTTCTGGTATTTCTCTAATTTTCCCAGCTATTTGTGGAAGCAGAAGATGACTTCGCTGAAGAAAACACTCAAACTAGATTGAAAAGTATTGAAATCACTTTCAAATGGAAGCTACCGGAACGTGATTTCCTTAAAACTATGTTTTAAAACGATAATGAACCGGAGGCAGTTTTTTCCCACTTTTTACAGTTTTCAGTGCGTTTGTGCAAGCTAAAGATATTGTCTCAGAGCTTTAAGATTTTTCACAAGTTATTTTGGTGTCCATTCACAACTTTTCCGCATTACCGCTAAAATCAAATCGGAAAACGTGAAAAAACGATCCACCCTAATATCCAGGTGTGAAAGAACGATGGCTCTCGTCCAGGAGAAAATACGTTGGAGACTCAGCTCGCAGAATCGGAGCCGTTGTAGTTGGCTCCAGGCGCAAACCTTCACGCCTTCCGTTAAATGCATCTAGGTAAATTCAGCACAATTAAAGATAGGCATTTAATTTGAAGTTTAAGCCTTTGTATTACTTAATATTAAATTACTTGAACACACCCCTAAAACTAACCCCGATCTGTATCTGAACAGGTCAGTTATTTGCTTTAATCTCAACTTGATGAGGAATTTGATAACGAGGAGATACCAACGAACTTAATTCACACTTCCTACCCATTGCAAATTGTAACTAGATAGCAATTTTGCTGATTTTATTTTTTCTGGGACATGTTTTAATTTTATTTTGTTTTCGTAATTTCCTTTAATTACTGCCTCCAGCATTTTGTTTTTTCTTTTATTGCAGACATAATGATTTGTACTTTTACGAACTGATGATGGAGCTGAACTCCGAAACGTTTTCCTATTAAATATGATTAAGTTCCTCGAAATTCTCGTTTTAAAATTCCTAACCTTGATCTGATTTGCCTGGACCCCGAAACTGACACAGATCTGATCTATCTACACCCCGAAACTAACACCGATATGATCAATCTAAACCCCGAAACTAACACCGATCTGTGATATCTAAACCCCGAAACTAACACCGATCTGTGATATCTAAGCCCCGAAACTAACACCGATCTGTGATATCTAAACACCGAAACTAACACCGATTTGATCTACACTCCAAAACTTCCACTGATCTAGTCTTAACACTCAAACTACCTAACATTTATATTTACCTGATTATTCAACAGGAGGGAGCGGAACACTTCATTAAGCTTCAGCTGAACAATCTTTAACGTTTAGGTACGACATACGACAACACTGCGACTTGCTGCCCTGATAGCGAAGCGAAGTGTCTCCTTGCGGTGGTGAGGTGATGATGACGGGTGCGCATTCGTGCTCACAGGGTGCTTCTAATGGCCTCCGCACAAGCCGGCCGTGGCGCCTCAACAAGGCACGCATACAACGCTCCAGAGTCTACCGAAGGCCGAATTAAGCCGTACAGGATGATGAGGTATTAGCTAGACAGAAGTTGCTGTTCCACTGGGGAGGGCTGAAGATGGCCTGAAGATTATCGGTGTGAGAGATCTGAGGTTGGAGCTACCGAGAATTGATTGGAAAAAAAATCACGGACAGTGAGAGTCGCTATGCCGGTTGTAAGAATAGCATGATTGCCAGCTGTAAGTACTGAAGTGTCCGTAATCAGTAATGATCGTTTTGCTTCTATATTCCTAATTTAATAAAAATGTCACATTTTCTACAGGTCATTACACCCGTCAACACTTTAGGAACATCATTTTGTCCCGTACAAAGATATATATTCCTTTTGAATGTGATATCGATTTGAACTACTCAACGTCGGAACTATCGGGCTAGTGTGATGAAAACAATTGTGAGCATATCATCATGATTGATAGTAACACTATTGACACGTTTATCTACACCGTTTGATTGATTGATTATAACAGAAACTACATATTTTAACAAAAGTACTGCTATAGAATGCTGAGCGCTTCTCAGTGGTAACACATATCGACGATATGCCAAGCTATTCAGTGCTGAAGGCAGTGTATCTTTTTCCTAACAGATGACCTGAAATCCTCCTGTTACCATTTGAATGTTATTGCATTTTACTTTCCAAACAGATGACTTGCAACTGCTTCTGCCAGCTAAGTGTGGAAGTGCTATACTGCACATATGGATGACTTACAATACTGCTGCTGCGTGTCGAAGATAGACGTGTTTCCTGACAGTGATATGATTGCCATTACTAACGAGTAAAATATGAAAATGTTGCTTAACAATCAAACAACTCGCGGTATTGCTGTTGGCTGCTCGCCGCAGGGACATGAGTTATTCAACAAACAGATAACTTGCGCTGCTGCTGTCGACTATCGAAAATGGTTGGGTGATAGCGCTGAGGTGAAACTGAATCAAACTCACAACTGGAAATCAAAGGCAACTTCGCAGATGCAGAGGACGGAGGTTGATTTACTTGCAGGCTACTGACTTGAACCAGCGAGCTGATGTTAAAGGTTGGGTTGCGCTCAGGCTGTGATTCAGTTCACCAGATGTTGCAGGTGCAGAAAATATCACTTTCTTCACAAGAACCTTTATTTTTCTACATTATCCCTCCTAATAAAGTTGAACTAACATGCACCGTTCTTATTACGTTTTTTCTCATTCTAATAACTTTTAAGACAAATTGGAAATAAATTCCTCCTTTTATCTAGAATTAGTATCAAAACAAAAGATTCCATTTTCAAGTAATTTGTAGTTTAATTTTTCAATGCAGCCTTCACCAGAACAGCAAAGACTACAAAAAGCAGTAAAATTGTGAAATTATGAATAATTTATTGTCTGACGCTCAATGAATTCGATTTCTGTAATAACTAAACCATTACTCTGATTATATACTTGAACAGAAATTGCCGTGGTTATTGTATATAGCCTACATAATAAGGAATTATTATCCTTGAACTCACTTAAATTTTGACAATAAACGCTGTCCATAGTCTATTTGACTCTTTAGGAGCCGGATTTGCCATCTTCCTCAAGAAATTACAACAATTAAAATACTGGTGAATTATGTCAAGCTTTTTAAGACTGCTAAACATCAATTAACTCAGCAGTATTTGGTAAAAACTTTATATCTTGCGAACTGTTTTAAAAAAAGTTTATGCACGCACATACTTTATAACAGAGATCCTTTAAGCGCGGTTTCAAGCGCATACAAGCTGCGCAGAAGAGGATATGAGCGGCTTATTTAAATTTGGCTAACTTTTCTTCTAAAATTGTGACTTAACGCGATCGTTGAGATAACACCCATTTCTGGAGGCAATATACTGCTATGTATTTGAGGACACATCGTTTTTAGTTCATTACACCCTTACATCATTCACTATAAGAATTTTTTTTACGCGATAGCCTGTTCAAAGAAAATCTTTAACCCACGAAGAAGTGAAAAGACATGCAGTCATAGTTGCTTTAAGAGCCGTTTATAACTTCATACAGGGGGACGTTTCGGCCGTGAGGCGCGACACGTGTATACGAGGCTCACCACTGAGTTTCATATTTGTGTGTGTTTATACGAAGTTCCCTATTCGCCGCGGTAGTTACGAAGATCTTTAGTGTCTCGGATTACGAATTCGACCAGAGCGGATAGGAAACTTCGTACATACACACACAAATATGAGCCTCAGTGGTGAGCCTCGTTTACACGTGTCGCGCCTCACGGCCGAAATGTCCCCTAGTGTAAACGGCCTTTTATCTACATATCTTAGCGACTCATGAATCAAATACTTTTCACCTGTTGCTAGATTATTTGTTCAAAAGGTTCGGTTGTAGCTAAAGGGATCTGATGAGAGTGTTTCCCTCGCAGCAAAAAGAAAAAACATTCTTTACGCACTGAAATCATAAGAACACCAGAATTCATACGGAATGCTAAAAATATTATCGATGAGTACCCGGAAATCGATGAGGACCAGCTTCAAAGAACTCCAGGCGTTAGAGTGTACTATCAGAACAGAGGTACACCAGGACATTTGATACAAATCATATGTAATAAGGAAGTCCAATTCGTATCAGACAAGGCGCAGGAAAATCGTCTTATAAACAGTTCCCTTACAAAATAAAAAAACTCCCACGAACATGGCATGCTTTGGTTTTCCTCTAATGATAAAACTTTTACCAGGATCAGGAAATTAACCAACGGAATGACAGGTGGCTGCGTGCAGAATCTACCGAAGTACCCAGCGTGATGCACACCAAATTGTCGGATGCTGTGATGGTTGTTGCGGGCGTTTGTAACGAAAGTAATGTCATGCCAACTTACATTGTCCACAGGGTTTTTTGGATTAATGCTGCTAGATTCATTAATGTTGTAGTGACTATACCTTAGTTACCCCTCCAATCTTGATTCTAGTCTTTTCGTCTTCAGTAATCTTAAAATGGGACTCAATGGCTGAAGTAGCAAAGTGAGGGCTATAAAGTAATTATCGCAACAATCGCCAGACCCTCGCACATGGTGACTCCAGCTGATCAAACAACTGGATGCCTCGCAGAACTCCAGCGGGTCCACCGTCGGGCCGATGCCTCCACGTTGCCCCTTATAATGTTTTAAAAACGGTTGTTAAGAGTTATCTGAAGATGCAGCACCCGATGGGAGGCCACACATCTTTCGGCAGGGATCAGCACTTTCTCCTAAAGCCATGGTAATCTAAGACTGGTTTTCAGAGAATTTTTACGTTCATGTGTCTCCCAATATGAGGCCCCAAACTCGCTAAATTTAAATCCCATGGGCTGTTACGAGTGGAACATCGTTGAAAGGGAGACTAATTGACAACCTCATATTACCATAGTTTTAGTGAAGGCCGCCATTGATCATGTGTTGTCCAATATCAATAAAAATCATTGAATTTCAGTTTTTCAACAATTTTGGACCCAAATAGAAGCAATCATTGAAGTCAAGGGGGGTGTCTTAGAATTATTTTATGAAAAAGTATCATCAAATTTATTTTTATAAACTTGATTTAAACACAAACATTTTTTGCAAAAATGTTGCTGATTATTCAAAAATCTAAAAATATCCTCAAATAGAACACGAACCCGATGAATATCCCGCCTTAACATACCTTTAACTCCTCGTTGTGTTTTCCACGACATTTTGCAACTAACTATACGAGACTCAACTCGTGAGAGAGTCACACTCACAGACTGAAGGAAACGAGGCGTTTGGAATTCTCGCTACCTCTCACACGAGCAAACCTCGTAGAGCTACGCGCTCCTCGCGAAGCCGTAATGCGCCTGAAACCATTAAAGACTTATAACTACTCCAGCTCATATGAGATAAATTTACGGCTACAATATATATTTATTTCCATTTGTCCATTATCCTTAACGTAATTTGCGAAAAAGTAACCAGTGATAACACTGATAAGCAAGTTATACACATTTGGCATGATGTTGACTTTTTAAATGGAGGCTTTTATGCTGATGTCGAATATGAAAACCGTTTTGCTCTACCATACTAGGTTTGGGGAATATTGACATGAATTTATTTTCAAGAAACACTGTTCATCACATTTTTCCACCTCCACGTTTTTAGTAATTTTTCATGCAACGCTATGCAATGTTATCAACACTTATGAGAATAGTTTTGCTTAAGGTAATGTGCCTTAGCATTTGAAATGTAGTAATAATAATTTTTTATTCGTTTTTTTTTCAGTTTGAGGTGAAATTATGGCGTCCATAAATTTACCAGATCTATTTCGCTGCACGCATGCGGCCATCTAAGAGAGAAATCCTACCGGAAGACTTATACACCATTTCTGAAGGGAGCGTATGAACTATAGGATAATTGAAAGGTGGATACTGGTAAATTCTAAATGTGCAACCAACTTACGCTGTTGGATAAGGAAGGCGAAGAAGAACAACCTTTTGGCATTCGGAGTTCCCATAATATGGCGCGAGTCAAGTAACCGCCCCACAAACTTTTTTTGGGGAAAATGTCACCAACTTTTTTCTAGAAAACTCGCGTATCTGAAAAGTGTTCAGACGTTCCCTGAATTTCTAAACCAATTCCTCACGATCCAGAAAGTTGTTCAATACCAATAGCACTTACAGAATATAAAGTTCTTGAGGAAACGTAAGGAGAAAGTTCTCTTCCATCATCCTATAACGTAACTGACCTTGACTATCAATCCGGAGAAAGTATTTATTTAATGAACAATGCCGATTTTCCTGACCTCGTATACAGGACCTGGCCAAAATAAAGATCAAGTTGAACGGCCCGGTTCACGCCTTAAAAAATTTATTTTCTTGCTTGGAAAACAACTACTTTACGTTTTTACCACAGACACAAAAAACTTGAGAAATTCTTTCTATTGAGTAGCCCCATTTGCTGCAGTTCGGACGTTGAACGTTTAATGTCATGCGTAGGGGTGGAACACAACATTGAAGCATGGCGATTGTTCAGCGCTTCATTTAAAGCCAATTTAAAAGTAGTATCGTTACACAGGGGCAACAAATATGCATCTAACGCTGTTAGATATTGTACTCCCCCTAAAGAAACATATGAAACTATGTCACTACTTCTTGAAGTAATACACTACGAGTATCACGAGTATTTATGGAGCATCTGCGGTGATTCAAAAGTTACCACCAGTGTCAAGGGGATGCAGCCAGGGTACTTCAAGTACGGCTGTTCCATCTGCGAGTAGTGCAGTAGAGATAGAAAGCAACTCTTCATGAAAAAGAGTCGGCCAATCAGAAACAGAATGCAGCCAGAAAATAAATACGTCCTGCGTGTGCCGTCGATCGACCGCTGCATGACCCTCATTAGCTACAACTGCGTCCCCATCAAGTGTATTGGAAGAGATGAAGGTCTTGCTCTAGTCCTGAAGGATTTTTTCTATTTATCAAATCAGTATTTGCTAATTCAGCTAGATTAGAAAGTTGCGTTTTATAAAATTAAATTTTCAATGGGTTTTTGGCATTTCAAAATAAATTTAAATCTAGAGCAGTGGCTTAACCTTGTTGGAGGCGCTGAACCCCACAAGTTCCATTCATGCATTCATCCAACCCTTCTTACTTGGATAAAAAAATATCGTTTTTCTTCAAATTCAAAACATATGAATATAACAGTAAACTATATTAGTGCAAAAACTGTACCATACCGAACACAGAGTTCAATTCACCAAACCCCGGGGGCTCGGTCCAACCCAGGTTAATAAGGAACCACTGATCTAGAGGTTGTGAAGGCTAATCAAATTCCATGATTCTCGTAACACCGGCAATCTGATGTTTTTTGACGTGTGCTTAGAGTTGTTCCCAAACTAAAACACACACTTAGTCCTTTTCAATCTGAAGTTCTGAACGGAAAGAGTGAGGTGTATCAGGCGCAATTTAACAATAATATAGTGCACTAGATAACTTTCTTGGAAAATGTCATCTTCATTATTACCCAAGTAACAATAAATTGGTTTAGTGAAATATATTTGGTTGAAGGCGTATATATAATAAAAGATAGGTGATAGAGACAAATGTTTTTCATACTCTGAATTAACATGATTCACTTGTTTCATGACAACGGTTGAATACAAAGAAATTCACGGTTTTTTAATTTGTTTACGAGTCTAATTTTTCAACCGAACGATATTTTTTATTGATTTTGTGTTGCATAAATGAGATTCCCTCGTACTATTCTTCTCCCTTCTGCAATTACTTTCGTTGCATAACACAATTCCCATGCGCAAAATTTCGGCGCATGTTAGGTAAAACGGAGAACATGACAGCAGCGATTACGCACTGAAAGAGAAGTAATCCAGCGCATAACGCAAGACGAAGATCAGACATCGTTGCGTGTCACGAGGGATGCTCGCCAGATTCCGTCAGACTTCCTGGCAAAAAACTATTAAATAATTCTAGGCAGACGTCCATCGAATTAGTCCATGGAATCGGTACACTCGTAGCTGAAATTATTGGAAAAAATTGCTTTCTGGTGCCAGATATTTTTATCATTGCGAAAATTTTATAATCTAGAGAATAAATCAAGTGATCATGAAGATTCACGGAAGATATTTAATACTTGTGAGGTGTAAATCTCAAACAAGTAAAACTCAGAACTCTTTTAGTGATTACGTTTTGTTTGAGCTTCAGCAGGCTGTTGAGAATAATCAGTGAAAGCTTTTGTAAAGTTTATTGTAAATTTATTTTTTCGTTTTTAAAATTATGGACTAAATGAACGCCTTCTCAGACAACAGAACAATAACTCAGAAATACCTTTGGATAGTATTTTGCAGTTGAAGTTAACTCGTCTGCATCTTGTTGCATCATGTTAATTTTTCTGCACATCTTTTGGTTTCTTTCTTTCGGTCGGAGTTGCGTTGCCTCAATATTTTTGGAGTCTTGATCATCTTCGGAATGAGAACACTAGCGCAAGTATGATTTGTGAGCTGGTCGGCTAAGATTTCCTTCGCCTAAAATTAAGTCCGCATTATTGCGTCTGATGCTTAAAATGAATTCGATATCACGCTGAAAACTGTATCGTCACTGTTTCCGTGAAACATTTAAAAATCCTTTCACGAACCCCACACATTATTGATTTACGTATCCTTGTGTCTCTCTACATCCTTAAGCTCACACCAGCTCTAAATGACACTCAAAGTGTTTCTCCTCTTTTCATCGTGAATACTTCATCATCAGTTCGCGTTTTCATTTGTTTTTATTTTTTATTTTTATATCTACGATTATTTTTGCATGTTTAAGTGTTATTTTATATGTCCTGGGTTTAATTTACTCATGTTTGTTTTATTGTGTAGCAGAAATTTTGCTGCGGATAAACTGCTGAGCTCGAAACGTTCAATTTTATTTATTTAGACTTAACTAATTGTATTGATAAAATTTCTATACGCGCAGCGATCTTCGCCTTGTTTTTCATGTTAAGATTTCCTTCGTGTTTCTTGTTTACTCGTAAAAACTCAAAGTTTCAATCATTTCATAAGAGAAAGCTGAAGTGTTGCCGTAAATATTTGTGATTTGTAGATGATTCTCTAAAACTTACAGTGTGCAGGACACTGGCAGCGTGACTCATGCTGTCAGTGTACCATGATGACTAGATGACTAGATAGTTTCATGCTCTCATTGCACCCCACACTGAAAGTATGATTCAAGATAGGAAGACTACGAGTATCTCATGCCCTGAGCGTACAGCACTCCGAAAACCTGGCAGGATGCTAATGGCAATCTCTAGGTTTGGTCAGCTGGTCAGGACCTGCAGCATAACATTCTGCGGGCCGCTCGTTTTCCATTGAGATAAGGAATTATTAAGCACTACAAGAGCCTGAGTAACTGAATTATTTATTAAGGCCAATAAAGATGAGCTACCAGGTAGATGAAAAGAAACTAGCTGGTGGCTCAGGCAAGCTTTACTTTTTCCTCTGCGTCCGTTGTTTTCTTTGACGCATTGTGACTCTCCCCTATCAAGGGACCTTCGATAAAATTCAACCAGAAATTTTCGATTCAAACGACAGAGAAGAAGGTCTGCATTCGCAATGTTTAAAAATGTGTTGAGGAAAATCATTTTTCTTTAATCGAATGTTTATTAGGGATTTAAAAACGAGGAACACTGCTCGTAGGTTAAGCATTATTTAATATTACACATCGTCAAATTTAGTCCAGCTCCATCTTCAGTAAGTACAGTCTGAAAAACATAAAAAGACAAAAAATTCGACAGACATGCTAGAAAAGAAAGAAAATTTATAGAAAAACTCATTTAAAAACTTCCAGCGGATAAGAACTATTCATACTGTTTAAAATGGGTTTTTCTTTGGCTATGTACAAAGATTCCAAAATTCTTAGTTCCGAATCATTAAAAGCATTGCACATTATTTCAAATTGATCTTCAGAGATCCCAGCACCACACTGCTCTCCATGGAGTCGCACAGAAGAATGAGGCGGTTGCGCAAGAAGCCTCCCGCGGTACGATGGCTAACTCCACGATGCTGGGCAATACTTATGTAAAACGGCATGGTCGTCATACCGACGTAGCCTGATGTACACTGTACACAACTAAATTTGTAAACTAAGGACGCCCTCATTCGCTTTGGAAGTACATCTTTGTACCGAAAAAATGAGCCTATTTTAAATGAATTGACAGAAATATGGCACAATTTTACGTCGGGAAAATAGCGATTGAAAAGCAATTCCAAATCTCTAGACATCTTCTCAGACAACTGGCCAAAGAAAGGAAAACTTCAATACAAACATAGCACCGGGTCGACATTGTCACTAACTTTCGAATATTTTTTTGCCAAAAACCTTTTAACATTAGTGTAGATTACGGAAGAAAGAAACCCGTTGTTGCGGAAAAAAGAGTGCAGGAAATTAAACTCATTGCGAAGGTTGTTAAAACTGGAGCAAATATTGTAAGCTCTGTTTACAAGCGTCCTAATCGCATTCACTCTGGACCCGAAGCTACAGAAGCTAAAAACTCAAGCCTAAACCTGTGAACGAAAGTTTTCGATATACAGAGGTGGTGAAAGGCTTACCGGTTCTTGCAACATTAGCATCTAAAAAGGGAATACAATCATGATTTTCGGTTTCGACAGTAAATTTTATGGAATGATGTTTAGAATTCAAGTAGTCGAGAAATAATGGAACATGGCCAGGATCTCTAAACAATACAAAAGTGTCGTCAATGTATCAACGATAAAACGTGGGCTTGAAATCCAGGGGACAATCATCAAGCCACGTTGTCTCCCAGAGCACATAAATATATATGAAAAAGTGGGCCCCAACGGGAGACCTATACCAAGACCCTCTACTTGCTTATACAGTTTATTAGCAAAGATGAAAACTGAATTCAAGCAAGGTTTTGATATGATTTTGGGTGAAACCAAAAATTACATCAGCTAGAGTAACGAAAAGAGCCTTCATAATTATGTCTATGGTTTCTACTAACGGTACATTTGTAAATAAATTTTCGACACCAATCGAAGCCGTAAATAATTGATCTGCGTTTTGAATAGAAGTAATGTCTCGAATAAACTGTGACGAATTTTCTAAAGTATAATTTTTAACTGCTAAAGGATTCAAAAGGGCACCAAAAATTTTGCGAGGTTGAAACAGGGAGTATTAACCGCAGAAAAATTGGGCGTAGCTGAAATTTAGGAGAAAAATCGGATTAATGAATTTTCTTTCTTTTTTATGAATTTTTCTTATAAAATCAATTTTCTTTCTTTTTTAGCATTCCGACGAACTTTTTGTCTTTTTATGTTTTTCAGACCGTACTTACTGAAGATGGAGCTGTACTCCGAAACATTTAAATTTGACGATGTGTAATAGTTAATAATGCTTAACCTACGAGCAGTGTTCCTCGTTTCTAAATTCCTACTAAAAAATATATTTCTTAGAAATTCTTGAGGCTCGAAGTAAACTGTTACATTGTCTTCGTGCTTCTGCAGTTGCTTTAGTTATTTATGCCAGTGAAAAACATAATTTTTACACTAACCGACAATCTCGACAAAAACAATTTTTGTACACAAACGCTACACAGTTCGTCGATTCACATATTGAAAAGGCGTCGGCTGTCAGTAACGCATAAACTTGTCCCTTAGATTGAGAATGAATTTACCAATAATTAAGTCCAACAGCGGTGGTGGATTTACGCTGTTGATGTCCAACAAAGATTCAAATTTTGGTTCTAAAAACTCATGTTTTTTAGCAGGGACTCTTGATAGGAGGAAAGATATAACAGTATACTTAGATGGTGTAGGCGCCGAAGCGTCTCGGCCGCCTACTGGACCCCGAACATAAACTGCACCCTGGGCAGGGCTCAAGAAGCGACGTTTTTCGTTTACCGCACGTTTCCCATGTCTTAATTTGCTACCATGGATCTCAAAAAACTCAACTTAATTTTTGAGAGTATAAGCAAGATTGCAAATTTTATTGGCATGTCTGAAAGAAAAAATACACAAATCATTTAATTGCATAAATAAAGAAATATACGAATAGTCTGAGAAGGAACAACTACACAATTACACCAGTCATTTGATAAGGAACAATTCCACATACACAAAAATTTAACATTATCGATTGCACAAAGCATTATCTACTTCATTTCAGGATCATCCGAATTATTGACTCAAGATACAAAAATCACATATGATCAGCAACTGTTCTCTCAGCAGATAATTTATCGACTGAATTATTGAGCAATGTGCCACGCAGCCGTATAACACAGCAACGCAACAGGAGACTGATAGGAGACTGTAGTCAGTAACGCTCGGGATGCTAATCACCCACTCATAACGATAACTACACCAATTCAGATACAATCAGCTTAGAATATTTCACCACCATCTTACGAATAAACTTTCTTCTACCTAGATACATCTCAATGCTCCTGCTAAATACGAACAAATGGGAAGAAGGAAAATACTTTTCAGATACTCGTAACCTATCGGTAACGAGGACAACAAAGGTAACAAACACAGCGGGAGCAGCGGGGCACACCGACTACAGCCAGCGTTGACCGCGCTATAGCTCGCGCTGTGACGTACTTGGCATGGCGCCCGGAGCGGACAATCGGCGGTTACAGATCGTATAAGACCTTTAGCCTCAGAGGCACGAGTACCTTTAAAAAGAATACGTGGATCGTCTTTGCGACTAAGTGGCTTGTCATATGAACCATGATAACAAATAAACGCATGTCAAGAACAGTAGTTTAAGGAGCAATTAACTGATTGTAATAAACTTATTCATTTTATTCTCCCTCAAAGATAAACAGTAGAACACGATTAGGCTGTGCCTAATTGGTGTTGGGAAAATTTCATTCGGCATCCGTTTATGAGTGAGCTTATGATAAAGATCAGCACGGCGAGCTTGGTTTTACGATAAGGCCAAGCACTAGGTCATTCGGGTTAGGGCGTTTTGAATCTGGGCTGCAGAATTTTCCACAAAAACTTAAATCACCGTCATAAACTAAAAGCGGACCTAATTTTTTCCCGTCGACCATCTGATATTAACTCAGAAATGGACATATTCCAATGCCACCATTATAATCTCCATACTGTTAGAAACTGATATTATTATTATTAGGCCTCGAAAGTGTTATTGCAGGCTTAGTCGAAACATCGGAAAAGCGGTTTGAGTTCCGGTCTGTGCTGCATTAACTCATATGTCGGTTGTCACTCGCGTGTTCAATTTCTCCTTCACTCTCTTCGCACCAACGCCCACTATTGTGTGATCTGTGTTTTATTTTATTTTTCTCGATCTTGCACAAAACATAAAAGAACCGTCGGGCCTTTGAACTCTATTAGCAAATAAGAGCGAGGCAAGGCCAGTTAATTTTCAGGCGGTCCTTGTTCGAGATCCATATTCTGGAAACAGAGGTGGCCGTCGACCCACCAACATCCAGAAATTCAGCTGTTAAATTTGATTATCAAAACGATCATTGTATGTTAGCTAGCTTAAAATCTCTAGTGGCAGCACCATCCCATCACAAACCCACAAATTATTCAGAATACCCGTACATTAACGTAAAAACATCAGCCTTCAGTCACCTCACTTCCTGGCGTTTATGATTCAGTAAGTGTAGTATGACCTTAAAATGTGACACATTGCAATAGAAATCAGGTTGGTAAAATTTTAGTGCGTAAAAAATAAGAGACTTTCAATAAGATTGACGCAACAAAGACCTTCTTGGAAGCGATCAAGTTCAATAAGTAGTTACTTTAACTTGAGAAAAACAATTTTTCAGAGAATTTCTCAATTTTCATGAGAGTGACGTAAGATCTTTTGAAAGAATAACAAAATATTGTGCAGAAAATATCGGAGATGAACTGTTCAGTTTGCGATGAGGACGCCAGTCTACCACCAGCAGTAAAATTATTCGTTAAGGATAAAAGCGGACAATGGTAGTTTTCAGAGGCTCTGTTTTATAGGTACTGTAAAAGTTTAACCGGTTTACATTAGACACTTAAATTTTATGACCTCTATTCTATGTTGAGGAAAAAACCGTTTTTGCTCTTCTTCAGCAATTTACATGTCATATCAGTGAGCATATAACGACAGAATCTCTTAATAAGCTCTTTGTTCTTCCATATGCAAACCTAAGAAAATGTGAAAAATAAGTTCAAAAAAATAATTTCTCATTTCAAGTTAGGTAAATTAAAATTCCAAGACAACTTCCGAGAGAAGATACATGGACCATCTATCTGCAACTGCTGGAGGGCTTAACTCCGTGCAGAAGAATGCTATTCAAACAATATAAAAGACGTAGCGGTAAAGCCAAGAAGCGAAAGTTCTTCTGTAACTCAGCTACCCTTGTTCTGTTTTTCTAGATAAAATGATCATCTTCTAGCTGTTTTCCAACTAATATTTACACTTTGAGCATCTCTTTACTCTTCGGAAGTCACTGTGTCAATTTTCCAAGTTCAAATTTGAGCACTTACCCGAGAAAACGGCTCACAACGCACACAAGTAGATAGATGAACTATCGCTTTCGGATTTATCGCTATGACGACCTGAATCGTTTGAATATTTAGCAGGAGATCAGTACGCTAAATATGCTGTCAAACAGACGTTGTCAGAGTTTATTTAAAAGGTGCACCTTAATTGCATCCAGTTTCAAACCGTTGAGTTTTATCTTAGCTGTTAACGCTTGCTTTCATAGCCCGAATTATTCGCGTTCAGATGAACAATTAACTTGACTTATGTTCTGCAAAGTGTGAATGTTCTGAAGCAAGAAGGTTAAGAAATAGATTAAGATTGTCACCACGAGAAGTCCATCCTGTTCAAAAATACTGGTTCAGTTTAGATCGCACCTAGCATACGTTCAGCCTTTCGCTGAATTTCCTTTAGAAATTTGTTTTGTTTCATGGTTTATGCCTATCATGAATTTCAGCAAAAAATCACGTATTTCCTGTCGTTTACGCTTCCATTATTAAGAAGTTTTAACTTTTTCTACAGAAATGTAGTTCTTTAAAATTTTTAAACGTTTGAATTCTCATCTCAGTTAGAATCATTCAAATTAGCTTTCAAGAAATTGTACCAAGTAAACAGTATAACTGCACTATTGATTACATTACAATTTCTATAGATCTAATACCTTTTATCAAAAATTTTCTTTTACATTTATGGAATATTTCAACAATTGTGTCAAGACTCTAAATTAAGTCTCGTGGACGACTCCAAAATTAAAGTGCAAACTATAAAGGCGGAATGATTCAAATCTATGACCATATGCTCAAAGAATTAAGTATTACAATTGAAATTATTAGGTAGACACACATTCACTGATAAAAAACAAAACAACAAAAATTGTTCGCGGCTCTTTTCAATCTTTTTCAGCCTGTACAAGAAAAAGAAGTGCACCACGAGTTTGCTGCTGACAGATGGTGGCGCACATCACCTACTGTTCTCATTTTCTTCGCAAATGCTCAAGAAGGCCGTGATCAGCATCGAAATATTACTTCCGCTACGAGAATGAGCTATAAATGTAACTATACCTGAAAGTCGAAGCAAATTACGCGTATTCCCTGTTCGCGTCGGCGCTCTTAGGCAACGTATGCCTGCTTGAAAAAGTGCTAACTTTCTATTGAGTCGCGACGTACGTCTCTCGGTGCTGCGCAACTCGTTTAGTGTCAGCAATTTTATCCAAGGCTTTATTTCCATTCCAGCTTGGTTCATCGACCTTCGCGTTGTCACCGAGGCTTAGTTGTCATAAATGTTCACTTTTCAAATGAAATGGTTGAAACTTCTCGACCTCTCATTTAGAGCTCGGTGTTTGTTTACGGTGGGAAATGGAGGAATTCTACCATTATTCCTAACTCAGTTTTCTAGGAGTTTTAAATGTATACCGATTCAACCAGGAGCAACAGTCATTGGAGAATGGTGTTAGTTGTATGGCATTTAAAAACAATCCATGAAATGGCAAGCTTAGAAATGATAGGAACAGTAACTTTATCCATCTACGAGAAACTCACAGTTGTTTGAGTTCCAATTGACAACTTTGGGATGCAACACATGGATGTCATTAGCAGAGTCCGGATGACAAAAAACAAACAAACAAACAAAGGCAACTCTATGTGACGAAGAGGCGAAATGACAAACAATGAAAGACGGAGACACTCAAACAAAAAATCGGTTTCAGGGTGTGCTTATGCTCTCGACGAGAAAAAAAGAGAAATATATAAAGACTTGGAGACGAATGATAATGCCTTCACAACAATAAATCTACGCCCTCAACCAACTCTTGCAAAAAGTGCTGCTGATTTTGAGGTCGTCAGCTAGTGTGCCAGAGCACACCGATACTGATGAGGATATACCAAGGAAGTTGGATACATGGAACCGGCATCGCTATCTTTTGCCAGTCAAGCGAGTGAAGCCACTTCTGCCGTCCCAAGCCCCGCCCACCCGGCATTAGGTCCCTGTGTGGAGGTGGTGTTGCAGTGGAGGGGTAGCACCACCTCCATCATCAGCGACTGAAGACCGCGCTGTTAAATGGCAGACTTGCGCTACTCTGTGCTATACGTTTTTTTCTTAGGCATATATTTCAATTGCATCCTCGCTGAATGATAAAGAAACTCATATTGAGGAAACTCGTCCTTGACCGCAGCGTGGATAGCGGCGCCCTGTCACGCTGAGTGTCTGAAATGACACGCACTGAGCCCCATCTCCGTGTGTGTGCCCGTATACCCTACAGCTACCGAAAATTGGCTTCACTTTAGAGCGCTGATGCCGCCTCCATTCTTAAACCTCCTTGGGATATACACACCAGATGACCTCCCTGAATGTACCCCGGAAACATAATCTCCCTTAGTGCACGCTCTGGGGAGATTGAGTTAGTCTCAGGTTAACTTTTACAATTTTTATTTTTCGTCATGAGTTAGGTTTAATTTCAAATGAGCTATCAATAATGTTCCATCACGTGGATTAAGTGATCCAATCTTGCAATAATGCTAGGCAAAAGGTCTATTGTTCTCTTTCCTTAATTTTTATAAAATTCTTCCTCATAAGTTTTAAATTATAATAAAAGTTTCACGTCTTTCTGACAAACCATAATTCATGAAAACAAAGCATAAAAGAGCTGAAAACTCCCCTTCAAACTCTCATTGCGAGCGCACATCAAATTTTGCTAAGTTGATTTGTAAAGTTTAAGTTTTACAGAAGCTTCCCGCAGAAACTGACTTTGACGCTTACAATTCTATCGAAGACTTTGTTAAAGTTATATGCAATTCATTAATGATATTAAACTCAGTTAACGATTACTTTGGTCAGAGACTATTTAATTATCGCAAGGATAATTCTACCAAAATTAATTTCGTAATTATGAAATGATGATTTTGTGGTAGTGATAGTATCAGTAACAGTAACTTGTTGCCCGCTAGCTCCTCAATAGCCCATATCATTTTGCGTTTAAAATTTCAAAATTCAAGTGTCGGCTGCCCTACCTCATCACAATAAATAATGAAGTCCATAGGTATCTTTACGGTGATTATTAATACCATCACTAGAACAAATCGGGTTGCAGCCGTCGCAGAAAATTTTTACCAATGAATATTCATATAGAATCAAAGTCTGATCCGTTCATTCTAATTAATTAATTTATGTTTTCCAACGGTAATATAAAACTCAGGTTAAAATTATTTTCAAGCTGATATCGTTGCTCCCTCGCTGGAAAAATTAGTCTAATTTATTGTTTTACATGAAGTTGTTACTTTCGTCTTCAATGACCGTAACCCGATGTTTCTCCCCGTTGAAAAAAGGGAGAACTCAGGCTTTACTCAGCCACAAGGTGTCGGAAATGGGTACCGGCTTGACCGGGGGTAACAGTCATTGCGTCTTAGTGTTAGTGTTAAGCCATTTGAAAAACCGATGTAAAAGATGATATGTTTCACGCTTGATTGTAATAAAGCATCTTTTTTTTAGTGAATCAAAAATATAGAGCTTGGTCATTATATGTTCTCTACGGAAAAATTTCACTGTCAATAATTTTGCACCGTAGTCAGACCTACTTCGTTTTCCTTCAAAATTTTCAAAGGTCGTTGCTTGTAATTTCGTGAGTACAAAATAGATACGTTTAATCGTTTCAAAACTCAATTCCATTTGCTTAGCAAAGACGAGCAGCATCCTATTGCTAAAGAGTTTATCGAAGAATAATTTTACAGGAAGCTGAATTCACTCTCAATAATCATCTTGAAACAGTGTGGATTCTTTATTTACAACACAAACTCCTTTTTCCAGCCGCCCAGATATATTCTAGATGTAGAATCGCCAAATGATGGCGATGCCCTCAATGATGCCGGTGATGGCCAGCTCGTGTCGCTGACGCGAGGCAGGCAGGCGGCGGGGCGCCAGAGAGCACTCCGGCTCCGTGCAGGCCCCGACACCCTGGCCGGCACCACCTGCTGTCCGCAAAATATCCCTAGCCTAGAAGCAATGAGATCCTGAAGCATTTATCCGGACGGGAATAAAAAGTCTATCCAAAATATTAGCACGTTTTTGGTTCTTTTTTCACCGAACGCTTCTTATCAACAGATCCATGACCCAAATTGTATTGCAGGTATTAATTTTATTCACATTGATAGACTTGACCTTTACTACATTTGCCTAATTTATACCCACGAAACTATCCATTCCTTCATCAACTATGAATATTGTTTCGAATTACGCGTTTGTCCCTACTTTCGCAAATACGTTTGATGAAACACAGGTATACACGCGCCATTTGTTAATAATGCCAACGTAGAAAGTTCAACTAAGGGAATCATACTAAGGGTATGATTCAAATACGTGAATCATATCCTTTTAAAAAAAATATTATTATTAAACACCAAGAACCTTGAAACTTGGTGTTCACATAGAAAACGCAAAAAAAAACCACTTTAGACGTCCTGTAAAATATTTTGATTTTTTCATAAAAAACGAGATGCGTACAGATAATGGAATTTCAGAGGGGGGAGTTTTAAATGCATCTTCTCCGTCAGTTTTTGAGCTACAGTGATGATATGGGTATCATTGGATGCGGAAAGACTGGGGCAATAAAGTTGCGGTTCAGGACTTTCAAAATTCCCACTTTGAAGTTCAAAAAAATAAAAATAAATAATTTTTTCAGTAAAATTTCGTACTTATGACGTCACAACTTTCAATCGAAAACAAAGTTCAGAAAATTTAAACCGAAAATTTATCGCCCGAGTTTTTCCTCATCCAATTATACCCAAATCATCACTTTAGCTCAAAAACTGACGGAGAAGATGCATTTTGCAACCCCGAAATTGGTACTTCTCAAAAGAGACCAAATAAATATCCTTTTTTTGTTGTTTTAATTTATTTGTGGTGCCAGCTAGAGCCCATGCAATAATAATGCAGTAATAACAGGGCAAAGGAGCAGCGTCATGCCGTGACGTATCAGCAAAAGTGCTCTGTTGACATAGTGAAACCCAACCTACCCCCACTTTTTGAAACCCCCGTAGCGGGCGCAGGAGCGAACGTACGAACCTCATTTCTTCATAGGACTTACCCGAGGTCTTACACTTCCTATAGCAGCTAATATCGACGTTTTGAAATTGATTATTTTATCAAATCAAGGGGTTACGATTCCCTCAAGTTTGCAATTTTTAATTTGCAATCAGAGTTTTCATTTGAATGTTCAAAGCGTGTCGACACAGCTACCGATATTTGTCAGCTGACTATATCGCGTAATATCTGCATGCAAACAACCTCTGTTATAGGGTGCGCGGGATACATTTGACAAAATATCATTCGTTTTTACCCCGATTTTTTAAATTTATTCATACCAACTAGGCTTGAGTTTAAAGTTTGAACCTTTCTTCATTCATATACACGACGACAAGAATGGCTGACTGGGCGCCACGTGAATCTTGGAAGATAACTTGTATCATGATGATTCGCGCCAGCCATCAAAATGAGATAATGGTCGCTGCTCAATGCTCATTGAACACTGTAAAGACAATCCGCCATGAACTAGAGAATTGCAATGGAAACTGCGAGGCTACAAAAAGACTAAATTTCCCCAAACAGCCATGGTTTTCGGATGTGTTCCCTCAGAGGGTGATGTGATGCACTTTAACCTCAATGTTTGGCCTCCAAACTCCCCTGATGTCAACCTGATGAATTATTATACATGAGGCGCTATCGAGAAAGATACCAATCGCCGTACCAGTACCACCAGAGACCAGCTAATTGAAAGAATTACAGTATTTTTTTGGGTCTTCGAACGGAAAGTGTAAAATCAGCTTGCTCCAGGTTCCGGGCCCGGATTGAAGCTGCAATACCGCTAATGGCAGTTATTTTGAGTAAAACTCTTCGACAATAGTCTGATTTTCTTGCCTATTGAATTTCTTTGAAATCAATTAAAATTTATAGATACCAAGCTCTTTTCCTCTTTCCAGATGAAACTGCCTAATTTATGCCGAACACCCAAAACGTTCTGCACCAATCTCCCACTTCCGATATTTTCCTTCGAACACGTGTTTTTGAAGATACTTTTTCAACAGCTCTGATGCTGAATCGTGCCTCGAAGTTTCATTCTTATGAGTCTATTAGAAAGTAGTCGTGCAAGAAAAAATAAAAAACGTTGATATAACTTTAATCGATTTGCTGTGATTACAAATGCTGAGAAATGACGAATATTGTTGAAGTTCAATCCAGTCACTCGATCAATTTCACGCCAGCCACTTCAATAAGAGGTAACTCGTTATGAACAGAATAAACACGCAGAATGAAATAAACGATATCAAGGCCGAATCATTACCATCGGAAGTACTCATGGATTTGGACTTGACATCGCTGAGATTGTCTTCTAGCACAGGGACAATAACATTGACTTCATCCTCTGAAGGTTCTTGGCTTGACGGAACCACATCGATGCTTTGATTCTTACGCCGAGTTCCAGAAATCGAAGGAAGTATTGAACGACCTGTATTGTCAACACCTTCCGAAGAAGGTTGCAATTTTGACAGAGAGGCATTTTCAATTTGATCTTCTAATTCTTCAGATTTAGTACGGGCGTTAGTGATGACCCTTGTCCAGTTTTGTGGAAGATCCTGGGAAATCAGTGTATTAGTTTCATCTGTGAGGGATAGATTCGTTTGATAAGAACCCTCACGTTCATCAATAATTCCATCACTTGATTCATTCCTGGAAACTGAAGAATGACACTTTATGAGATCGATTTCGTTAACACTTAATTCAGACCTTTCAGGAGTAGATGATGTTTGAGTATCAGAAAGAATAGAGTGCTCGGTATTTTCTATCATTGTGGCAGTACTCCGCTGTAGTGAAGAAGCTGCGCGTGTTTGATCGTCTGAAAAGCCTGTTTCTGTATGTGTTTGTGATACCACTGGTTGCAGAATGTCCTTGTCTTTCTCTAGTCTCCTAGGCAGTGTACTAGTTACGTCAACCTCTGTGATAAATTTTTCTCGATCATCACACTTCGTAGGACGATCATTTTGCAACGACATTGTGTTAGGAATCTTATCACTTTCTGTAAAATTGGAAGCTTCTTCTTTTCTGTTCGTTCCGTCATCAGCCTCTGATATTTTCACTGCAGACTCGTCCAGAGCGTCGGTTGAAATAAGCTGAGAGACAGCGTTTGGCATATCCAAATTATTTTCGTGTTCATTTGAAGCCAGTGCATCTGAAGGAGTAGAAACATGAGCTGTAATTTCATGGCCCGGCGATGTTGAATCACGCACAACAGAAGTGACCGTATTTTCCACAGAATATTGTTCAGGATGATAGTCCAATAAATTAAGCAATATTTCATCGAATAATTCTGTCACTCTTGGATCATCCTCCGCGTTCATACCTTTGTATTCCTCTACGAAGGGTTTGCTCTCGCCCATTTCTTCTAGCGAACTGCCAAACGGCGCTGGTATTCTGACGAGGACTCGCTGAACAACCTCGGGCTCTGAAAGGAGGCATACTTGTGAGCATGACTCCGGATTTGATGCACCCAAACCTTCAGTTCTCTCTAATTGCTTGTAATCATTTTCATCTCGTGTCATCAACTCACAGAATCTGAAAGAACCAAAACCTCCCGTTTTGTATTCAGTTAAGCTTCGAGGCATATTTTGATTATTGCCCGGGCTAGAGTTATAATCTGAATTGAGGGTTAAAAGGCCATCTTTGGAAGCAGTGAAATTAGTTTCAAAATGCAGTTTATTCTTGTTAGATGAAACCTTGTAGAACGGTGTGTATTGCAAGTCTTTTCCGTCTGTCGGAAGGCACTTATGAATTACATCACTCATGTAAGGGTCCTTCTTGGAGTCAAAACAATCTTCAATGTTCAATGAGTACGCGAGCGAAACATCAGAAACGCAAGTATTACTTGCTATTAATGAATGCTCCCGACTATTATAAGATAAACTGCTATGGGAATTCGTCGCACACTGAACTGAAGACGGGACATCGGGTACCTGTATGTTAGCAGGACGGCCATATGCAAAACCAAAACACTCGGAAAATGATTTGGGCGTTTTATCACAGATGTCTTCCAAAAGCTCTCGTACATCAGCTTCGGAGACATTGTGTTGCATTTCAGCGTGCCCTTCATCCTCCTTCACTGGACTTAGAAGTGTTGCTCTACCAATTTCATTACCATTGAGAAAATCTGAATTTTTACCGTGCGATCTCATCCTCAAGCGGCATGAACGCTGGCGCGAAGAATCACCTCGGCTGGAAGTGTCTGTCATCACCAAGCCTCGAGCGATACCCCGATTCTTGCGTATGATTCTACTAGCAGGCATACCCTCAAGCTTACCACTCGTGGAAGCACTGCCGCCATCCCTTGATGTGTCCGTGTCGGTTATCGACTCTTCAGAGCTACTCTGCGAATCCTCAATATTTTCACTGTCGTCATTTCCAATTTGGGCAATTACACGGTTCTCTATAGGTTGACTTACCTCACAGTTCTTTTTCCATCCATCGTCGTCTCCAGGATCTTGTCCACCTAATGTAGGTATACTACTCGTCAAGCTAGCTTTAAGTTCATCTATTAAACAAACGCCGTCACGAATTTCTTTAGATGCACTTTCTGTGGAACTTTGAGAAAGCCCTTCTGAATGTTCTTTGGGCAAAATAATTTTTGTTGAGCTGTAACCTGAATCATCTTCTTCTTCTAGTAAAGAAATTTCATCTGTAGGAGCTGTTCTGGATCGATTTCTTTCACTATGTTCAGCGTCCTGATCATCACTTGAGTATGAATGGGAACTTTCAGAATCTTCGCTGTGTAGCCACGAATCGTCTTCTTTAAAGGCTTCTTTGGCAGTTATAGCCTTGGGCAGGCTGCATCCTGACTCATCGTCACTATTCAGCAGCGACTCATCTTCTTTAAAAGCATCTTTATCTGAAATAGCGATGGCCATAGTACTATCACCATCACTGTCCAGCCACGAATCATCTTCTTTGAACGCTTCGTTTGCAGGAATTGCTTTGGTAGGGCTGTATTCACACTCATCGTCACTATTTAACCAAGTATCATCTTCCTTAAAAGCCTCGCTGACTGGAACAACTTTGCTGGTAGATTGTTTAAAGGATAAGTCTTCGTTATCATTCAACCATGAATAGTCTTCTTTGAACGCCTCTTTGGCAGGTATCGCTTTAGATGGCTTGTATTCATCTTCATCATCATCTTCACTCTCTAACCATGATTCTTCTTCTTTGAAAGCTTCTTTTGCTGGTATTGCTTTCGAAGAACAATATTTTGAATCATCAAACTCATCCAGCCAAGTGCTGTCTTCTTTGAATAATTCCTTAGCAGGAATAGCAAAGAAAAATTTACCTTCGGCATCTTGTTGCAACTCCTCTAGATGTTTCTTGACTTCGTCCTCATTTGAATCTTCGGATTCTTCTGTTTCTTCATCGGATTCAGTCTCTGAGTCATCGGATCTGTAGAAAATGTAAGCACTTTATTACGCATGTTCCGGCTCGTAAAGTCTCAATGTACTTTTTAAACACATCTACCATTATCGTTCACCTGTGATTTAGGTACAATTTCATGGAAATCTGACTATACATCAAGTGGAATTTACATTAAGAACTATGTAACTTCATAGTTCATAGATCTCACCGGTAAAGAGTTTGAGAGCCTTAGAATAGACATTTCTAACATACGAAGTAAAATGGAAAAAGAAGCAGGAAAGAAATAACTCGTGTACAATGCGACATCGATCACTTCCTCACGCGAAAAATGTTATTTTCTCATGTTTTGTTTCTAAAATAAATTTCACTAAAAAGAATAGCAAAAATTTAATCAACAGAGTAAAGAAGAACAAGAGAAAAACAAATTACCGAAACTCTGAGTTGGAACCACAACATTAACGCTAACAACCGTCAGTGACAACACAGCTTAGGGTCATCGAAGCCCAAAGATAGTTACATTTACCGGAAGCTGCTATTGTTTCACTCTATAACCAGACTAGCTGTTTCTAAGAAGAGCTAATACTATCATTCAAAATGAAAGGAGATCACTTTCAGAAGATTTCTCTACAGATATTGTGAGTTATGTATAAAAACTGTGCTGCAAACAAATTAAAGTAATTCATAAAAAATCGTGCCAATCCATGTTTCTGTTAGTCGTAACTGTTAGCATCTCACAATATAAATGATTGAACTAACCTCGCTGGAGGTGGGGGACTTCTCGACCTCTGACGTGGCTTCTCTGGAGTCTCTTCCCAACTTTGCCAAAAATCTACAACGTCTTCTTGATGCAACTCTTTTGCTGTTATCCACTTCGGCTTTTCATCCCAAACTTCCCACAACTCTTCGTTGTCGTCTGCAAATAATTCTTTGGCGCTCAAGACAACTTCGGCATTTTTCATCTTCCACTCAGCGTCTTCATCAGAATCTTCATCACTCGAATCTTCCCCCTAAATCACACAATGAGTCCATCATTTGAATACTGAAATTTTCATTTGGGACGTACGTCGAGTTACTGATATTTAAACGTTTTGTTTCATCAATTTATACCCGACACCCACAGTTACCACCCCTAAAGCCTTGGTATTAGGAACTGAAGCCCCAATCAAGTGAAAAATAGCAGCAAATAAAAACTCGGCCTGAACGTATTGGCATAAATTTAAGTTACGGGAACTCTAGTACTTTCAGTAATGTGTTCAGAAATATATTCTTCTACTATAATCTCCATGTTCGTAACTTTGCAAAATCTTCCAGGCAATGCACAGTACAACAAAACATCAGTTACGAGAAATAGCTCAATAATATATTATTAGCAAATTATTTTAGTAGTGAAATATATATATATATGGGTTTTAAATTTACCAAAGAAACGTATTTTAATGCGGAACTTTATAGCTTGAAACAGGGATTGTTATTTACCTGTTCTTAGCGCATGCAAATTATATAAGCTCTTATTTTCTAAAATAGAATTAATGAAAACATTTAGTTCATCTAATGCATGCGAGGGGAGTTACCGAAGCTGGTTAACTGTTTAAGAGGAGCTACTAGGTCAACGAAGTGTCGAGTGTCAACAGAAGCAGGTTATGGGTTACCCGCATTGCTCACATTCGTACCTTCATTTTTAAGGAAGAGTGGGTGCCGATGAACTTTCAGTGCGGCGAAAATTTGCAGTAGAATGAGTTGTTTGGTTTACAAGATCTCCTTAGAGCAATTCATTCATTTAGAAGCTGAAAGCACTCTATTTACGTTCAGTTAATGGAGAAGAACATTGTGCTTTACTCCAGACATCGACCACTTGTTAAGCTCAAGCTCCTGAAGCCCAGTGATTTGAGAAGTTATTCAGCAACATATTCCTAAAAGAGGAGTCTGCAGAGAAACGCATCAGAACACTTAAGGCAAGGGTAATTACATTATTATTTAAAGAAATAGTTTAATATAGCATTTGATCTACTGATAGAAAATGGAATACAGAGGCGAGGTTGCAAAATATAAGGCGAGTTCTTAGTTATGGAATATTTACGTATTTTATTTGTCTATCGTTACATACGTGCGTGCACATTCCACAGTTGCTACGCTACCTTGAATAAAACACGTAAATCTTCAATAGCTGGCATGTTCCAGAAATCGAACTCTTCTTCGTAAGTTTGAGTGAGCTGCGCCCGAGCTGCCATGAGTTTCAGGATAGAGAAACTCTTCCGACGCTTTGCTTCTTCTCGTGGCGTGACATCTGTTCCTTCGACTTTGGCAAACTGGTCCGCTCCTACGGACAGCAGTGCCTCCACCTTCTCAAAGTCCGTGTGGCGCACGGCCAGGTATAGATGCTTTACCAACTGACGGTAAACGGGGAAAAGTAGAGTAGAAAACAAAATAATACAAAAAATATTCATTACTGCCACAGAAATGAACTAAAATCCATAACCGCCTATAACTTTCGTATAGCTGATTTATTTCGAATCTTGAATCACAATCTCGAAAAAAATTTGTAGTCGCCTGAAAAATATCTTGAAAGCAGTGAAATCATTCATCAGTTTCCAGGAAAACATGCAACGCACAGTTATCACACCCAATTATAGCATAACTAAAACTAACGAGTAATGAGAAGATATCTTGAGGAGCCGTATTGACACTTTCATCATGAATTGTTTAATTGAATTAGCTTTCCATCATAGTCACAAGCTACAACTCAAGTAGGGAAATACAAGCATACTTAACGCAAGATAGTTTTTCTAATACTGTACATCACTACAGGCAATTAAGCTAGATGGAATGGTGCAAAGTAATTAGTAGAGAATCACGAGGGCTTTCATCAAGCTCTTTGTATCCTATGGGGTTCCAAAGAGCAATTATAATATCCCGGAATAAATTGTATACAGTATTATGAACCTTTTTTCTAGTATACGACATTTCTTTTTCAAGTCCTATGATCTCAGACGTAAAATTTTGCTCCTAACACTGCAGCATACCTGAGAAATAATACGAATAGTACACGAAATGTTATATCACTCACCCAGTGCTTGAAGAATCTGCCTGCGTTGTCTTTAATTGCAGTGTCAGCACCGCGGTCAATGAGACAGAGGACGGTCTCGACGCTGCCCTCCCGAGCTGCCCAGTGCAGCGCAGTTTGACCGTCGCGGTCTCGGCGCTCCATGTCGGCACCCGCCTCTAGCAGCCGCGATGCTATCTGCCAACATCTCACGTCTTTATTGTTCCCCGCGCGTGTTGCTTCCCAAGTATTGTAGGAGTGAGAGAAAAATATAAATTTTAGTAGGTGCTACCAATAGTAAAATTTATTAGAACAAATTCCTAAGATGAGGTTTTAATGTTCTGCCCCGAACAGGTAGTAATAGATTAGATTAAAAGTTAGTTCAAGCCACCCAAACTCCAACAAATGTGTTCCCAAAAGAAGTAGGGAGATGCCATTTAGCATGAAATCAAGAGCACAGAAATTCGTCTCACAAGGTGTGTTACCATACCCTGCGCTAAACAGCTAGATTGAAAGAAGTATATGAAGAAAGAAAATTATAGGTGCTAAATAAAGAAAAGCAATGAATAAAAAAGGTCAGTCACAAGCAAAAATATGTTCTATTTCAGCAAAAAAACGGAACCTCACCCTAACAAAAAACAGGTGATGATATTGGGTTTAGTTTGAAACTGTAACGAATGCTAAATAGACAAATTTGATAATAAAATAATGTCACTTTTAACGTCAACTTGCCAGATTTAAATATGCTTAGCTGGTTAGGCTAAAACAACAACTGCTCAAAACTTGTGTTAATGTCTAGTTTAACTCAAGTGTGTTAGATCGTACGATAGCATAGAATTTCATCTGTGATATACTCAAGGTTCGTGAAGATGGTTTTATAGATGAAACTTTAATCCAAGCTTGAATCTAAAGAAAAAGCTAATGAGCTCATCAGCGCACTTTGAAAAATAAATGCTACTCAAATTTGCTCATATAACACATGAATTTTTACGTGTAAATCTTTTTTCAAAAACACCTTTTGCCAACTAAAATGCATGTCTGGTGTGAATAAGAAGTAAAGGTGACAACTTTTGATCGTCGACGTGCTTGTAGGAAACATTGAAAACCTATGGATACATTAACATCGATACCAAAGACAGTCGGGGCGTCATCACCAATCCTAGTAACCTTATAACTGAGCATTGCGTTGTTCGACTATTATTCATCATTCCTATCATTCCTATGGGTACCATAGGAATGATAGGATGTCCTAGAAGTCGTTGAACTTATTCGGGCTCACAAGTAGCTATGCTCAAAAGTGTCCATCCATTGTACTAGACTCAAGAAATAAATTGTTTATATTGCTTAAAATCGTTAAAATTGTTAAAATTGTTTGAATGACTATTAAAATAGCAAATATAATACAAAAATAAGTTTTCGAGTAACTCATTCGGTGCGAGATCGGTTCTCAGACGAGATGCGTCGAGTTTCGCAGACCCTCACCCCCATCACTCACTGTACAATTGCCTCTGTAAGCGGCGAGGATGAGAGCCGTTCTGCCGTGGATGTCCACTTCGTCAACCTCGGCCCCGCACTCCAGCAACATAGACGTGATTTCCAGGGAGCCCTGATCGACAAACTCATGCGAATGATGGGCACTGTATACTTTGGATATGATTGACATATTTGCGATCACACACACTTCTCTGCTTAAAGAAGCATTTTTTCGGCGCATATGCTCGTGATTTTTAGTCCATATTTCATTCATTATTCTAATTCTCCGGTTGAATCCTTTCTAAGATTAGTTTAGTTTTATCCAGGGAAATATTTCCCAAAAAAGCAAGCAAATTTCCTAACGATTCACTCAGCAATGTTCAAGCATTAGTTGGAACTCATCACCTTAAATACAGCATGATGCAGCAACGTCCACCCTTTGTGGTCCTTTGTGTTAGGGTCACCGCCCCAAGCGAGGCCTGCCGTCACCTTGTCTGGCATCTCTGTGCGCACGGCGTTGATGAGCGCCTGAAAGCCAAAAGCAATGAAAATGACCCAAACTTTATGCAAAGCTTCAGGTGCCAACAGCAGATTAAATTGAGTTTTCGCCTTGCACTCATTATGCATTGTTCACCATCTCCATTCGGAGACAGTTAAGCATGCTAGTGTTCTCTATTTTGACTAGATGAATTTTCAACAAGTAGTACAAAATAAGGGTAATTACTATCGAGGGGGGTTGTTTCGGATTGCTCATTATTCAAAAGGTTAATTGAAAGTTTCTTGTACTTTTATTGACCTTCCTGTAAGTGCCCAAAGAACGTTTCGTATTGCTTTATAATATGAAACGGGTGTCTCCGACGTCAAAGTCTAACAGCTCTTAATCTGAATTTTCCGTCTATTACAATGATTCCGAGAAAAAATGATGAATAAATAATCACTCGCGAGAATTCCCAACGCATAGATTTCGAGAGGCATTACATGCCTTCCTATAAATTAGAGAAGGTAAAATACGATTGTGTGCAATGGTTCGACAATGAAATATTACTTTCTAAAAGATTAGGGTAAATAACCAAAAAAATTACGAGGTTTCATAAAATAATACACTAGAAATAAAATGGCAGAGAGAAAAACTAACCACATGTATCATAAGCACAGATGAAACCAAATCAATTTTCCATGAGCGAGCTGCGATCTCTGATTTACGAACATTGCAGGTCACACTTAATGGTTCATGTGCGTCTTGAAACGTTCACTTGGTTGGTCATCAGTCACTAAGTAAAATTTGCAGATTGATTGATCATAAATTAGTATTGGCTTCCCTTTACCACAACAGAGATGTTCAAAGAGAGGAAGGATGAAGGCACTATTTAGTGTGGAGAAAGGAAATTTGGAATCTATGCACAAATTGTGCTCCTGCAAAGGATTCCGTGCGCATAGAAAGAGTAAGAAGGAAGGTTATGAAACAAGATAAAAGTTTACGAAGAAAGTCAAAGGCTCTGAAAAACAGGACAGCAGTGAACCCAATAAAGATGGTCAATAACAAAACAAAAAATATTTTATTTAAAAAAAAGCCTACTTATCTATCAGCTCAGGACCTCACAATTTCCCCCTGGGAGTGCTAATTCCCATAGATACTGTAGTTGTCTCCCCCTGAGGGGATAAAATTTGCAGTTTAATTTGAGGTCATCGGACTCAAATGCCTAACAATATTATTAGGCATTTGAGCCCGATGACGCGAATGTTGACGAAAGCACTAATGTATTACACGTGACTAGCTCAGTATTACACGTGTCTGTAATTCAAAGAACAGCATTTCAGATATTATGAAGCACAACGTCGGGCGAGCACGCTAAACCGCGATTAAGATAAGTATGGAAATTACTCTTGAATTCCTTTCATATATCACATTTTTCAATTCAAGTGAAACTCGATGATAATGTGCTAAGAAACCCCGAGGAAGATACACCATTCATCAGATGAATGTAGTTTTACATTATACTATTTTGAAAAAGTCAGCTTGTTATTGCCCAATACTGATCTCCACTATACGTCTCTTAGCCACTTACCAGGTCAGAGTACAATTGTCCATTTTTGTTCCGAAAACTTTCGTTAGCGCCCTTTTCTAAGAGAAGTTCTACTGCAGCAGTTTCGCCAGCCCTGGCAGCGAGATGCAGAGGGGTGTTGCCGTCGAGGTTAGGTATGTTGATGGCAGCAAGTCGTCCGGTCAGCATCGTGATCACGTCCACTCGGCCTTCGTTCGCGGCGTCGTGGAGTGGAGTGTTGCCAAATCTGTCCTGCGTCCGATCGAAGTGATAAACACCTTACAGCTGTGCAAACTGAACTTCCCAGCAATGCTAGTCTATATTATAGATTAACTTCTGATTAAGTCGTTGGAAGAACTACATTTCGGAGTTTTTTAAGCCTTCTAGCTCTGCAGAAAATATACCCTACCAATAAAAAAGATATACAACGATAATTAGGTCGATAAATATTATCCTAATGCTGATAGCTCACATGGTTCAATTTGTCTTTTCTGTGCAAATTACCCTTTCTGCTGAAAATTTATTTCCCACCCTGATACCAACTAAGGCTTTTCATTTGATTGTCTTCCTTAAATCAAAAATTAAGTTTTCAAAATCGATCCCTTGGATTTAATCGTAACCAAGAAAGATATACATATTAATGTTTTTGTTTTACAATACATCACATACTTATATTGGTTAGGTTCCGCACAATCTTATGAAGCTCACCACCGGATCTACTTTAGCCTTCCGATCCAGCAAAGACTTAATTATAAAAAGATCGTCCCAGAAAGCAGCGTAGTGGAGGGCTGTCTTCTTGGAGTCTGTGGAGCTGAGATTTGGGTCCGCCCCGGCCTCCAGCAAGGCGTCCACCACGAGCAGGTCTTTCTGCCATCCAAATTGAAATATCGAGTGTTAGCGTTATGAAAAATGAAACCGGGAATGAATTATTTGTTAGAAAGGTTAATAGGACTAGTTCGATCATAATTATTCATGTCCATCAATGCGTTTCCAAAATTCTAGTTTTGAAAATAGGAAAATAAGTTCAACTTTATTTTAAATAGTACTAACAATATTGATGCAATGCGTCTAACATTCTAGTCAGTCATTGGTGCAGCAATCGCATTTACAAAAAATGGCTTCCAAATGTAACTAAGGGCTTTTGGTGTTATCAAAATAAGAAAATAATGACTCAAAGTTAACTGAGAGACTTTGCGTAATTAATTTTTAAGCTTGTAGATCTGATCAGATTTCTTTGAAAAACGCTTCATGCAAGAACTAATTTGGAGTATAGGCCCAGAGGAATTTTTTCTTTGATGAAATGAGCATTCAATTTGATTTCGTAAATATATGATAGTGGAAAAAGAAGACTCACATAATTAAAAAACATGATTTTAGAAATATAGCAAGACAACAAATGCTTGAATATTCGTCAATTTTTATTTCGAAACCTTCGCAGGAATATTTAAACAAATTTGAGCAGGTGGTGACTCCCATTCGTTGAAAATTTCCAATAATGTGTCTTGAGTAATTTATGAAACATTGTGACACTGGCTGTCGACAGGCACCAAACTGGCGAGGACTGACATTGAAGGCAGCAACGCAGATGAGCGGGGTGCCGAAGACGTCCCGAGTGTCGGGGTCGGCGTGGCCCTTCAGCAGCGCCGCCACTTGAGAGGTCTTGCCTTCGTGAACCGTCTTGACAAGCACGTCCTTTACCTGCAGTACGCATTTGAAAACTATTTTTCTTGTTTAAGAGATCCCAGCCTATGAGTAGTATTGAGTACCCAAGGTAAAAGTGTTTTAAATTCCAGGCAGTTGATGAATTTGGGAAGGTTTCCATAGCTCCCGTATGGCAGATTATTTCATCTGTACACCGACTTAATTTAGCTGGTGGTAATTCATGTTGTAGTCGAGTTCTGAAATTTTAATTTTCAGATTATTTCCTGGATACAGAAACTCAAGCCTAAAAACAGGGCACGTCTAAATTCAAAACATTCTTGAATTTTGGGTAACGTTAATTCACACGCTGTTTTCTCATATCAAGTCTAAGAATTTGGAGACACATCTATGCTGTCAATTTTCAAGTATTCGAGTCTAGTCCATTGAATATTCTAAAACTTTGCTTTAATGGAGTTTAAGTGATATTTTGCTGCCTCACGATGTGCTTGAAGACCATGTTCTCGTTGTTGGCTATGGAGGTGTCCGCGCCGCCCTCCAGCAGCAGGTTGATGACCTCAGCGTGGCTGCCGGACACCGCCGAGTGCAGGGACGTGTTGCCGCGCTGGTCCTGAGGGAGTATCAATTCGGGCTCAGTTCGCACCGTCACGAGAAGTACAGTACATTGAAAAGTGACCTCGTAAGAAAATTCGCGACGTAGAACATTGGTATTTTCTTGGCGGCGAACTATTTTTATTTCTTTTTTCTAAATCGAACTATTTAAATTTCTCCAACTATTTCTTTCGAACGAAACAAAAACTTTCGTTTATTTTTAACTTGGAAAATAATTTACACCTTTTCAACCTCATCAATTTACAGCACTAATAACTTTGTGTGAGAATTCAAGAAATCATATTGTTTAAGTGTTTGGAAAAAATGAAGGTTATTACTAAATAGTGAGCAGCGCTGATTCATAACCAAAGGATTAAAAACTAATAAGCTTAAGGGCAATTAACTATCACCTGCAGGTTAGGGTTTGCCCCATTCTTGAGGAGGAGTTTGACGATGTCTTTGCTGCCGTGAAATGACGCTGCGTGCAGAGCAGAGCTCTTGTTGCTGTCAAGGGTTTCCAAGTTTGCCCCTCTGGTGGATACAGAATGTGATTTTCGAATGGGATTGAAAGGAATACAAAAAGGCAACGAAAATGAAGAAATAATGGTGGTGAAATTTCTTAAACTAAAGCGATGTAAGATATTTCCCGATTAGAATTTCAGGATGCCCCAAGCTGCAACAGCGTTGTTTGTTATTAATATTAATACGTGTTATAATATAAAGTTTCAATTTAAAATAGTAAGCAATTGAAGCACAAACCCTACGTCAAGGTATCGCATCTCTTTTCTACTTCTCAACAAAATAAGCACTAAAACAATTTCTTTAGAGTTGTCTTCCAAAAATATATCCACCCCGGTGGAAAATTCCCTTGAAAGTTCAGGTGTACGGGTTTACTGTTGACTTAGTGATTTCCTTTCGCATTAAACATTATGCTTTATACTAAACAAGCACAGAATAACCCAAAAATTTTATATTCTAAAGTTTGCTTTAATTCTTCGTAAACGAGATAAATCACGTCAAACGATATTCGCGTCTCGAATTCTGTCTCGTGTGACGTGAAGATCAAAGCACATGGAATTAAGTGATCATCCTAGGCCTCTGCCAGGCCCCTGTCGGTCCGACGAGTATTTTTTTTGTTTTTTTTTTTTGTTGAAAAAGGAGCCTTAGGTGGTGGACTATTCGGTCCTAAAATTTTATTTTTCTAAGGACAAGAGATCCCCTCCCCCAGGGGACATAGGAGACAAAAATCTTGAATTTTCGACCCCATATAAAAAGAAAACAAAACGGGAAATGAATAATTTAAAATTTTACTTTAGATAAAAATGTTCCAAGGATTCTAAAACTGTCTTTGGTTTTCTTCTAGCATAAAAACTCAATGAGGGGATACGGGTTGAAATATCCACAGAAATGAACTAAAAAATCATTGTCAATTTTTTTCAGAAATTAAGGCCTGAATCAAAAAATGAATAGATAAAATTGTGTTTCTTTTCAAAAGTACATAACATAGTTAAATTTCATAAGAATCAGACTGAAAATAAAAAAAACGTAATTTGTTGAAAAATTTAAAAAAATTTTTTTGTTTGGAAATCATAATTCGCGAAGTGAATATGAAGTTATGCATGGAAATTATCGAAATAAAAATTAAAACTGCATTCAATTACATGAATTGTCCATTATATTACACTTCAACAAAAAATATTGATATTGGCTTATACCCATAACAAATAACTTTCAACATTCAAACCGTATCTCCTCATTGATTTTTGATGCTAGAACAAAACCAAAGACAGTTTTAGAATCCTTAGAACATTTCTAACAAAAAAATAATTTTTTTTTCAAATTTGAGAAAAAAAAATTATATACAGTAGCTCTAAACCCAAAAATAATTTTCTGTGATGCAATCATAAAATATCACTTATCACAAAAATGTTTTTAAAAATGATAATATTATTTTGCATTTTTTTGTTAGAAATGCTTCAAGGATTCCAAAATACATAACAAAATATTCCTGGCTTCTTCCCGTAACGCTAGAGTTACGCTTCTCCATGTGTTAACACTCCGGAGACTTGCTGATACGAACATGCACAGGCGCTTGAAACTAACTGCCTAAGCTCAGTGACAGTTGAGCACAGATCCATGCTAGACTCTATTGTACATATATGGGTTTTTCAAAAGCTGTTGTCGATTTAGGCGTGAAGTTTTCCTGAGAATTATTTCGGAAGAGATTCCAGTGTACGCAATCATTGTTATATTACATATTTTAGGACTGCCTTGCCACGACAAAGGAGTTCTCAAGAGAGCTAAGAGGAGAGACCTTTTATTATGGACTTTAGGCCTTAGGGAGGGGAGAACAAATGTCCAAGGTGTGTTCCCACACAGGATACCCTGCGTATTGAAACAGTGAGTTAGGGATGAAAAAGTAGAGAAGGTAGAAAAGATAGCGAAGATGTCATGAAAACTAGAGGACGCAAAATGGGCATGGAAGATAAAGGTCCCAAAGGTCTATCTATAACTAAGGTAACCAAACAATATCTCCCCTGAATGCGCTATTCCCCACAGCAAGGATAGACAAGCTTAATTAACTAATCTCAGCCTATTGCCTATCGTTTGCGCTCTGAGGGGTGCCAGTACCAGCAAACGCGGCACATTTCTGAAAGTGTGGAGTATAATTGAGAATTCTGTATACATTCTTAACTACTTTTCCCTTAACCTAGTCATAGTCACGTACAGCTCCGAAACTGTCAATCTTCAGTCACGCATAAACTCGGACATTTTGAGAGTAAAGTCTCATAATCTCGCAAGTAAAAGAATACCCACAAGTAAAAGAATACCCACAAGTAAAAGAATACCCACAAGTAAAAGAATACCCACAAGTAAAAGAATACCCACAAGTAAAAGAAAACCCACAAGTAAAAGGAGTTTGCAGTTATGCTTATTCAATTCCCGTATTGATTTTGTTTGACGCAAATATTTATTCCAGGGAGAAACTCCGTTTACTTCCTTTCGAAGTCAGAGTAAATCTGGTGGTATTATTAGAACGCACACATCAATTTTCTAGAAATGATAACATTCTGTAAACAATAAGCCCAATAGGAAGGCGCAGTTACTTGACTATGCAAGAGTAGTGATAGAAAAGAAAATGACACAAGACGGAGTTACGTGGGGCTTGCTACTGACCGGTCAATGAGGAGTGCCGCGACCTCGGTCTGACCGCTGACACAGGCGTGATGTAGCAGGGACCAGCCCAGACTGCCGCAGGTGTTGGGGCTCAGGCCCCAGTCCAGCCACTGCGTCAGGGTCTCGGTGTCGCCACTTGCTACTGCAGGCATCAGTTGCTGTCCAACCTTCGAAGAAAGAAATACACTAGTACGATGCTAACTCAATGTCACTTACTTTAAGACGCTAGAACTCACACGATCGATTATATTAGATGGTACTGTATCCTGGGAGCACATGAAATATGTCACTTTGATTTAGTGGATATTCTAAAAAAAATGAATACCATATGTTTGGTTATGAAGTTTGAGGTCATTCGTACTTGTTCGATGCATCTCCAACATTTCGAGAGAGAAATTGCGTAACGCGGAAATGCATAATGCCACTCAAAATAAAATACTGTATTCAAAAAATAACTCCAAAACTGCACTCGATGTGCAATTGCGATTTCGGAGTCAAATGTTCATAGTTTGACACCAAGAATTGCCGGGTATCTGCTAAACACTTTGACTGCAGCTGGTAAAATTGAAGTTTAATATTCAACTCAAATGTAAAATCAACTTTTGTAAATAATGTTGAAAATAGTGAACCTTAACTAGGTTATGTCTTCATTTAGTTTTCATTAATTATTTATGAAATTTGATTTTTTGACCACTGGTCGATCAGCTGCATATGAAAATTCCCTCCGTGTACCACCAGTGGCTCACGTCGTAGTCAAAGTGTTAATTGCCGCGAAAATAAACCTGCAACGTTTTCAACAGGTTTTGAATCTGCGTAACGGTGAAGTTTCAAACCAAACATTTTTCGAGATAGTTGATAAAGTAAATTTAACGGTGTTTTTCTTTTATTTTTACTTGATTATCATCAATTGAAGTTATCCTTCCAAAAAATCTTTCTCAAGCTTGTTTTCTCGCCCCTCGATTTGAGTCAGCGCTGTACGATGAAGTTTTTCAATTCTATTGCACATTTACAAGGTAACCAAAAAACCCTGTCCGGTTCTTGAGTATAGCCAATGAATGAAGTTGAAACATATACGCAATGCGTGTAACAATCTTTTCCAGAATAAGACAACAGAAAGTATGAACAACTGACGTTATAAAAATACGCGCACCGTGCTTGGCCGTCAATTAGAAGCCGGACAACAGTGGAGAAGGATGGAAGTGTCTATAGATCTCGTTCGGGGATGTTTGCTTTACGACTTCAAAGTGGGCTTATCAGCAGCTGCATCCAGTCGCCGCACGTGCCAGGCGTTTGGAGATAGCGCTGTGAATGAACATACTGCGAGGCGTTGGTTTCAAAACTTCTAGTCGGAAGATTTGTCCCTCTGTGATGAGCCTTGCAGTGGACGACTACAGGTCTTCAACGACTGTGTCCTAAATGCGGCCATTGAACAGGACAGTAGTCTAACCTGTGTTAAACTTGCAAGACACGTTAACGTTTTGATTAAACAGTTAGACTTCACCTGCACCGCTTAGCTAAGGCTTACAAACTGAGCAAGCGGGTTCCGCTCAAGCGATTGAAGGTCCACAAGAGACGAGTGGCAGCTGCGTTTCGCTCGCCTCCTTCTCGCCACCGTACTGCATCCTTATTCAATCGAGTGCTTACCAGTGATGAAAAGAGGGTTCTGTACGAAACTCCCAAGAGTTCCAGATATTGGGTTTCACCTCAGGATGCCGTCCCTTACACCACAAGACAGCCTATGCACACACACTATACTCGCAGTAATTGAAACGTGTGCAGCAGGCATTGCGCCAGAATGAGCCAGCGCTGGTGATACGCAAAGGTGTGATTTTCCATCATAACAACACCAGGCCGCATGTCGCGCTGGTGGTCAAGGATACCATACAGCTTCTTGGGTGGGAGACTTGGTGCTAACCACCTTTTTCAACTAACCTTGCGCCATCCGATTACCACCACTTCCACTCCCTAGATAACCATCTTCGTGGGAAATCCTTCACCAATGAACCAGAGATGTGCCATGCCCTCAAGGACTTCTTTGCGCCAAAAACCCCCGAGTTTTACCGCGAGGGGATTGAACAGCAGGAGACACGCTGGTAGAAGGTGCTGAATGTCGATGGCGATCACTTCGAAGACTAAATATAAGTTACACTTACTGTGAAGCGTTTTCTTTTTCATCTTTTAATGGACAGAACCTTTTCTGGTTACCTTGTACATGACGAAAATTCGCAACCTTATTCTGCCAGTACGAGTAGCTGCACACGGTAAATATCATTTGCAAATCGTACCTTGTAAAAACTATGCTGGTAAAGATAGTTTCTGCTAATTTTATGATAGAAAAAAATTTATTGTCATTTTCTGTTTCAAATACTTATTCGTAAGTATATAAAAGATTTGGTATGACTATATTTTGCACGGTTTCGTTGCGTAATTGAATTCAGCAGTTCAAAAATTTTGAGACAGATATTTCAAAACGCGACACTAACATCAAAAAATAATCACTATTATCATAATTATTATTACATAAGTTAGTTTATGATTAAACAAAGATGATCTCATAAAAGCGAAGGGAAAAGACCATTTAGTACGAGTTTAAAAAACGGGAACCTATACACGAGTTGTGTTCCTGCACAGGATACCCCGCCAGTAAGAAGGAAACACAAAAAAGCGAAGGAACAAAAACTGGAACAAGCAAATTGGGCAATAAAAACTCGATTTCCGTCGGCCTATCAATAGCCGTGGTCCCTAGTGGTGCCATTCCAGATAGCCTAGGGTAGACAAATCAAACTAACCTCAACCTATTGTCCATCCTATGCCCCCTGAAATGATAAAATGTTAATCAATGGTGTTTCAAAAATTTGAAACGCAGTGATAACTTTAAATTAAAAGGTAGGTAAATGTTGAATGCTTGCCAGTATCCGATTTTCGAATTTTCGGTGCCCAAACATAGTTAATTAGATCGAAATAAACAAGTTTTCTTCTATGCACTTTCCGTCGTAAATGACTATTTTACGAGTTATAGCGGCAAATTTGTTACCGCAACTGAAGTGTTTGAAGCGGGAAGGAATTCATCGAGCGCGTCATATGGCAACACTGCAATGGACGCTCGCTTTCGACGCGCTCAAATGATCGAGCCCGTTCCCGCCATCTAAGACAAAAGTTAACATACCGCTATAATTCGTTATTTTTGGGTGATAATTTCTATTGTGTTATTAAATAAAAAATCCTAGAAGTGGGTTCAGGCTCCTCAAGCTCCGCGGGGTGAGCTTACGAAGTATTCAAACGTACTCCAACAGCTCAATCGCGCAAAAAATAAAACCTACCGCGCTAACTCGTAAAATTTTCATTTGACGCAAAAAGTGTATAGAAGAAAAACAGTTTATTTTAATGTTGTTACCATGTTTCAAGTAACAAAAATTCGAAAATCGATGAGTAGCTGTTTATTCGAGCGCATTCGTCATCAAAGACGAAACTAAACCTACCGCTATAACTCGTAAAATACTCATTTACGACGGAAAGTGCACAGAACAAGAGTTATTTATTTACGGTAAATCTGAAGGATGTGATAGTAATTGATTTCCCATTTTTCGGTGCCTAAACATAATCAATTAAATCAAAATAAACAAGTTTTCTTCCAGGCACTTTCCGTCAGAAATGATTATATTACGAGTTATAGCGGTAGGTTTAGTTTCGTCTATGATGACGAATGCGCTCGAATAAACAGCTACTCATCGATTTTCGAATTTGTGTTGCTTGAATCACGGTAATAACATCGAAATAAAACGAGCCTGTCGAAAGCGAGACTATTCCATATCGCGCGATCGATAAATTTCTTTCCGCTTCAAACACTGGAGTTGCGGTAAGTCATTTACCGCTATAACTAATAAAATACTCATTTCAGACGGAAAGTGCATAGAAGAAAACCTGCTTATTTTGATTAAATTAACTATGTTAGGGCGTTGAAATTTACAAAATCGATTACTGTCATTTCCTTCAGATTTACCTTATTTACATCTAATTAACTATGTTTAGACACCGAAAAGTGGAAAATCGAAGACTGACAAATCCTCAACATATACCATACGTGCAGAGTAAAAGATTCAGGTTGAAGTGCTAAAGCCTTCCGATCTAAGAAATGCAATTCAAGTGTCATATTTAATGAAGAAATGCAGAAAATCACCTGGTGCAGCTAGTACGTGCTATCCCAGTCTAACTTTTTAGCTGGAGCATGCATGTTTTTCGCCGCCTAAGCGATTTAATTACTTGGGCGGCGAAAAACATGCATGCAGGCGGCGAAAAAGTTAGACTGGGATGTTACTAACTTTGGTCAATGTGAAGCGTGATGTGATCAAAGGAAATGGGAATTGTATTCCCAAGAATCACTAAAGGAACCCATTTAAGAACGTTTTACATGAATGACATTCCTCTCGCTGATGTGTTATTTTAGAATTATTGGTAAATCTGAAGGATATGTCAGTTGTCGATTTTCCACTTTTTGGTGCCTGAACCTAATTAATTGAATCAAAATAAACAAGTTTTCTTCTAAGCACTTTCCGTCTCAAGTGAGTATTTTACGATTTATAGCGGTATGTTTAGTTTCGTCTTTGATGACGAATGCGCTCGAATAAACAGCTACTCATCGATTTTCGAATTTTTTTTGCTTGAATCATGGTAATAACATAGATATAAACAACTTTTCTTCTATACACTTTTTTCGTCAAAGGAGTATTTAAAGAGGTATAGCGGTAGGTTTTGTTTCGTCTTTGATGACGATCGCGCTGGAAGAGTGCGCATTGTAGTGTTGCTGTCCGACGTGCTCCTTGAATTACTTGCCGCTTCAAACACTGGATTGCGGTAAGTCATTTACCGCTACAACTAATAAAGTACTTATTTGAGACGGAAAGTGCATAGAAGAAAACTTGTTTAGTTCGATCTAATTAACTATGCTTAGGCATCGAAATTTACAAAATCGATAACTGACATATCCTTCAGATTTACCGAATTATTCAGCTTTGAAGTTATAGGTGAAATCGCTTTCCCGCGCAAAATGTGCAGCACAGAGTACGACCAGGTTGGGTCGGGAAAGGCAAAGTTCGGAACATGAGGTGTTAAAGTTTTCGCCAGAACTTCGTAGAAATGAAAGAATGATAGAAATAGTAAATAAAATAATAAGAAATATTGTTATCAGTCAATAACACAAAAAAGTTAACGTACTATTTCTCATACTTGGTGCTTTTGACGTTTATTTTTTAGTCGTCATTATTTCGTCGTCACCTTTACAGTCAGCTCATAGATGGCACCACCCGGTACCACCACCTTTACAGTCAGCTCATAGATGGCGCCACCCGGTACGGCCGCCGCCATCATGGAGCAGATGTAAACACGATTGTTGACGTGACCTTAATGGGTTGCTTTCAACCTTTATTTATAATTTTCACTAGAAGAACTGTGGCTTCCCCTTACGACCCAACCTCTTTACGTTTGTAATAGGGGGGTTAGCTTCCGTTATTAATTTAATTAGCTTCCGTTATTAATTAAATTCCGCTTGGCGCGCCCGCTTCCTTGGCACGCGAAAGCCAAGTTCAAAGTTGAATAATTCTAAAATAACGCATCAGCGAGCAGAATGTCATTCATGTAAAACGTTCTTAAATTGGTTCCTTTAGTGATTCTTGGGGATAAAATTCCCATTTTCTTTGATCACATCACGCTTCACATTGACCCTAACTTTTTTCACGAATGCATCGAAACTCATTTTTCATATTGGAACAGATCGAGGAAATTTTTCCAGTTCATGTCATTTTTCGTCAACCATTCATGTAAACTAATTAGTTTAGAGCTCCTTGCTAGCCTGATTCCTCTAAAAGGAATAATTTCCGAGAAATATAATACTCGAAACTCATTATTGACGAGTGTTCGACCAACAGTGACTCGGTTTTTCAGCAAAGGAGTAGAAATGAAAGTAATAAGGTATCTGGAAGTTGGGTTAGGTTAGGTTAAGTTGAGTTATTGAAAATCTACGCTGGGTAATCAATGCAAAGCTCTGTAGATTTTGAACTAGCTCCCAAATTATCCCCAAATCATTGAAGAAGCATACACGCCGCCCAAAAGAGAACTACAGTACGTTGTTACGACATGGTTACGAGTAGCTAATCTCGTACTCCTGATGTAACGTCTAGCTCTAAAATAACATGTTGCTGCACTTACAAACTAGCCCCAATGACTAACAACGTACCACTGATAAGTCAGGTATCATCATAACAAAGCTATAAGTGGTTCCGAATATTATTTCCCGAAAGAAATATTTGCTTCTCATTGCCCTTCACGTCTTTCAACGTCGTAAAATACATTTAGTCACGGGTTTTACAAGCAATTTCCATTTTCTTCCGAGAACGTGCCAAAAAAAATTTAAGGGACAGTGACTGTGTTTTCTTCTTCCTCTGTCAATCTTTTTTCATAAGTCTGTATGAAAGAGAATACCTGTGTAAATTGCTAACTTCACAGTTTTCAAATTACTTGTGAGTAACCTCGTATTGCTGGCAAAGACAAGCACAATAAAGTTTTAAAATTACATTTAATGCAAAAAATTGAACATAAAAATCTTAGTCGAAAAAGTTTTTACTTTACGTGCTCGTTTTTGTCCGTAATTTTAAGATGCAAGAAATTTTGGCATTGGTATGTTGCCTATGCTGAAAATATAAAATAATTATTCAAACTGTAACTTCGCATAGATAAACATCCATTTGAAATCGTATATAACAATACTCGCCCGAATTCAGTAACAAATTTCAGCACATTTTTGGGTCTACGTTAGAGACGGAAAATCTCAATATTTATGTCTCAATTTGATCACCTCGGTGTTTCAGAACTTCATTCTATCTGTCAGTAAACTTATGTTCCATACCTGCATTTATTTGTTTTTTTCTTTAAAGCGAGTACAACTTGTTTTCAACCCCATCTCTAATTGCCAACCGAAAATTATCTAAGTACGTTAAAATTATTCGGTAGTAAATAGTAAATAATAATCAGAAGATATAATATCAAGAGAATACATAAAATACATGATGTAATATTTCCCACACTATCAGTCCAAAATTTTGGTGAATCTTTTAACTGTTATGCGAGGGCAGACATCATTGTATTCTCAATTGAAACGGTCTTTCTGTTTATTGAAACGACAGACTTTATTCTCGAGAATGAAGAAATTAGCAGCGAATTCCATATTATTATTCGAACAACTGATAATTTGTTCTATATTCCACCAAGCACTCAATATTGAACTTGTTTGAATCAAGTTCTCCTCTATTCGTAGTCTGCCTGCTCAATGATCGTTGTTCTTTGTTTTTTGTCCTATCGAGTTACTTTCCCTCCTGAGTAACATACCTACTCAGGAACAGTACCTCGCAAAGAAAGAATCCTAAAATGATGTTCAGATAGGATAGATGAAAAATTTAAAAATTATCGACTCCATTTCAATAATAATCTCAAGAGAAAAACATAATGACTAACTTCCGTATTTTCAAACGTTGAAAAGAGGTTTCTCCTGAATGAGCGCAGTTAAATAGCTTCATTTACGAAAAGCAGACATCACTTTGGTTCAGTTTAATAATTTTCTCACAGCAATGCTCCCAGCGTTGTATGTGCAGGTTTTGTTTTTCTTTTCAAGTCATGATGTGAACAGAAACAAATTTGCGGTCGAATACGAAGTAATATATAAGAGCGTTTGTGACATACGGCATCAATAAGGATCAACGAGGGGTATGTGTTTGAGTGCTAAGCAACGTTTTGCGCAGTAGTGACAGCGATGCAATTTTGCTAGGTAATGTTTCAAATTGTTTTGAGAATACAGCTCACGTGAAAAGAATTCACCAACATTTCTTACGCATATTTTATTCTGCAAAATTTTCCCACTGGAATATTTATCCTCCCTAATAAAAGCCAGTCGTAGAACAGTAAGGTAACTTTTTCAGGGCACGGTCACTCATCAAAAAAAGACTCGGACACCTATCGAACAACGTTAAGATGAATAAAAAGATTCACTCTATTCCTGGCTGCTGCCTGAAGTCTAGGATGATCTCGAAAACAATACTTCAGAGCACGATTTCCCTGTATATTTTCTGGTTGTGCTGTGTAGGACATACTAAAAGTGATCAAAAACTGGGAATAACATTGGAATTTAAAATATTTACGCTTCATCAGGGGAAATTTGCAAACACGTTTTGATATCTTAGTGCCATTTGCTTTCGATTTGCTATTACTCTCGATCAGTGAAATGTGATGAGGAGTTCCTTTAGGAAAATTTTAGCTGTTCCCAGGTACACCACTCAGAATTTGGCGTCGATAAAACAAAGAAATTATTTATATTTTAACCCAGACCATAATGCATATTATCTTGAATATTTTCTCACCAAGTCAGTGAACCTCTGTTTTCTATTGTTGAGTTTATCCTTGTCTGCCTTCTGGTTGATGAGGGCCTTCACGATGGAAGTGAAGGCTCCTTTGGCCGCCTCGTGCAGCGCTGTGTTGCCATTCTTGTCCTGTCAAAAATATTGATCTATAGGAATTCTTTAGTAAAAAAGAGAGAACGAGGAACACCACGAGAAACATAAATATTGTTCAGGAACAAGATGGACTCTCGATTTGAATCAAACGCATCGTTCATTCGCACCGTAACAATAATGAAACAGCATTCAATTTCTCGTCTGAAAAAAAAAACACAAGACGCGTATTGTTCTAAGAAAACCATAAAAGAACAACTAAGAAAACACCTGAAACATAACGTCAATTCGCAGAAAAATAGGCAAACATGAAAAACATGGTGAAGAAGTACCAATTGTAAATAGTTGATAGAGTCAATGATAGCCCATAAGGGTTATTATGTTTTTTAGGTTGTACGTGTTTTTTTTTGTGTTGACTTATAGTTTCAATTACGGTTTTAGTTATGCAACCTCCATTTTATTTTAACGTTTTCCGTTTTGTGTAGTCAATTTTTCCGACTACATTTTCATTGCTGATTTCAATAATGATCATAAATTCTAAGTTTCAACTTTTGTCTTGTTCTTAAAGGAATGAATGTGTTACACAGTATTTACTAATAGTCTTCTTTTAATTGCAAACCCTGAAGTTTCCATCCGACGCTCTTTCAGGCATCTTTGCCCTGCTTAAGTTAAAGTAAAGATTTTGCGTAGAATAATCACAGTACTTAAGTCTAATCACATATTTTTATCTCACGGTATTTAATCAAGTCGCGAGTTTAGAACCTGGCCATTTGTGTTAGAAATTTTTATTTTCAGCTGCTGCTGGTGTATTAAGAGTAACTAAGCGTCGCAATTCCCGTCATGAAACAGCCAGAAAGATTCAAGGAACGCGTACGACACGGCGTACGCTCAGTAAAATAATATCCAAATTCAAGTTGTACACGTTGAGCAAACATCTACATCGGTTAAATTCAGCGTTGGCCCCCAAAAAAATTAATCCGATAGTTATTTTATTGAACTGAATTCACTCATGATGTTACCTGCTGTTTTGAGTTGCTAGAAGGTTTAAGGCTGATAACTCTGATCACTATGTACTGCCCTTGGTTTGGTGTGATGGTTCATGAATTATTTTTCGTTCTGCATAGCTTCCGCGTAGATTAGATTTCTTCATAGTTTCGGTATTATATTTTCGCATTATGGTTTGTTATTTCCATGAGCACTTCCACAACACCTCCCAAGTCCTCTACATTACTTTGTATAAAAGACGAAGGGCTTAATCGCGGTCAGATACTACCTACCGCTTGTCAGTAATTTCAGGCAGCAATGAATTAGCGAGGAAGAAAATTTTCTAAAACAAGTCGAGATAATACAAACAACAACATATTACGATTCAACTTTCGAAAATACAGCTAAATTAGTGATCCAGGTTATTTCGTTGTTCTTGCATGGATTGTATGAACTTGAATCCTTTTCTAACGTCCAATGCTTACTCGACCCTCATGTATTTCACTTTCCTATTCACTTGCAAATCCTTTTTGCTTGCATGCTTAGCAAAGTGAAGAACTTGAACTTTTATTCTAGAACTCTTACCACGCTGTCATTATTGCAAAAAAATGACCATGACTGACAAGTCATGGAGCTCTGAAGATTTCACTGCATATAGTTCTTCGAAGAAATAGCCAATCACTTCCTATATTGTAGCTGTTCATTGGTCTTAATTAAAAATTTGAAAATTCACAAATATTTTAAAATTAGTATTAGTTCTAGTAAATTCGTCAAATTTTTATTTATTCACTTTGAGAACAAATCAATGATAAAGTTAATCCGATTTCCTTTTAATTTAGCAATGAACTGTGGATAAATTACCCGCATTTCTTTATTCAGCAGAGCTCGTTTTAGCGATAATTAAAGAGATCGACGAATAAACGAGAAGTCATTTTCTCCGTCTTTTAACACGAGATGAACTGAAAATTTTCCGTAAGGTTGAGAAGTTAGAAAAAAATTAATGAAATCGTTAAACTCATTGCTGCAATGCATTCGATGACTAATGAACAATTTACCTTAGTCCAAAATTTTTTTTGCTCTTGAAATTTGTAGTAATTTCTATTCGCAATGAGATCATTTTGATCGAAGTGAATGGCCGACTGCTTGCAAGAAAAATTTCAGTCTTGAACTGTCTGCCACAGCTTTTTGATCAAAGCATCTGCTGTAATAATAATAAACGTCAGCGCTATTTTCATGACAGGAGAATAAAAGCACCATTTACGCCTTATATGAACTGATGAAGATTCATTGTCGCCGCCAGGCTAATAAACCCTCACAACAAACAAACAACTTTTGAGCGCTCAGCATACGACGCACATACCTCGCGAGCGTTGTAGTCATTGCTGCCATTTGTCGACGAAAACACACAAGAAGAAATGCGAATATGAAATGAGAACACATAAAATTGTAATTTGAACAGTCTGAACGTCCCTGATATGAGTTTTTCATTATTAGAAACCTACTTGAATGACGTGCGAGCTTGATTACGGTGTATTCACGGAACTGCGTGCGAAGTTACGCGTGCCGTTCTTTTGGTAAGGATGTTGATAAGTTTAATATTTCTGAGTTTAATATTTCTAACACAACGTCTTCATGGCTAGCTTTTGCATAAAAAATTACAAGCAAGTTCTATTAGAAATTTTAATAAACTATAAGGCAAGAAAAAAAGTTTTACGTCTCAAGAATTTCATCGTTTAGGCCAGTTAGTATCGTTCCAATTAGACACTACCGCAAGAGAAGCGTCTAAGTATCACAACTAGCTGTCAAACTTTGAAAACAACAGCGATTAGTGCGGGAAAACGGGCTTGAAATCAAACATGCATTTGTATTCTAGAATGGAGTACTGATTGATCGATTTGAAGATTAGGATTCGTTGTGGTTCTTGTGGTCGAGCCTCATCTTGGACTGCTGAACTAGGGGCTTAGAATTTACTTATCACTCCGTCGAGTTGGGTAGCATGAGGGCTTTTGTTCTGTTGTGTTGCGCAAAAGCTTGCGTGCGAACGCCACAGCTCACCTATACACCTTGCTGCAGCCAACTTGCACACAGCCACAGCCCACATACAAGCTGCCACAGCCCACATGCACGCTGCCGTAGCCCACATGCACGCTGCCACAGCCCACATGCACGTTACCACAGCCCACATGCACTCGCTCCGACCCACTGCACTTCGCCACAGCCCTCCTCACGGTAGTTGGAATGAAAGTATTGTCATGCCAGTATTTTCTTGGAAACCGAAGGAGAATTGAGACGTTACGGCGATGAACTAAAGCAGCATCGCTTAGATCGAACTTCTAACATCACTGGTCACCATTGGTACTGAGACGAGGCCATTCGAATTGTTACTAATACCACTTCATCTGCTGAGCTGCCATGTACCATTACATTACTGTCTGCTGTGTTGCGTATTACCATTCCTGTCTATTGGGCTACCTGGCACCTTCCTTCTGTTTGCATCCTGAAATATTTGTGTCTACTGTGCTGCGTGGTACTATTCCTGTTTGCAGTTCTGTTCTGTCTCATTCGTGTTTTCCGGGCTGCTTAGTACCGTTCGTGTCTGTCGTGCTGCTTGGTACCGTTCGTGTCTATCGTGATGCTTGGTACCGTTCGTGTCTGTCGTGCTGCTTGATACCGTTCGCCTCTGTCGTGCTGCTTGGTACTGTTCGTGTCTATCGTGCTGCTTGGTACCGTACGTGTCTGTCGTGCTGCTTGGTACCGTTCGTGTCTGTCGTGATGCATGGTGCTGTTTCTATGAACTCTTTTTTATATTCACTTGAGACTTGAGACCTTCTGGTATAAATCGTATGATGGTCCATTTTGAATGCGATGCGGCACAAAATTACTGCTATTGCAAACTTGCTACTACTCTTTGTTGCTAGTTTATGACATTCATAAAAAAATTACGACAACAGCACTAGATCGTCTACGAGATCGATTCCTCCTATTCCTAAATTTTTTCATTTATTTAAGCAGCATTTCCCTATTCGTACTTTGCTGAACATACGAGTATTACTCACGAGTGGAATATTCTTCAAAAATGAATTCCCATAAATCTGACAGCGAAAGCATCGCAACCGCGGTAGCAGGTTCGGGAGGCCATGAGTGAAGCCTTCCTTTTGACTGGTCTGTCGAATGGTCGAGAGCGGCTAGCTTAGTAGAACTGACCTTACTTTCATTACAAGACTAACTTTGCCCACCTACACACCACCACAGCCCACCTGCACACCACCAAAGCTCACCTACACACCACCACAGCCCACCTGCACACCACCACAGCCCACCTACACACCACCACAGCCCACCTGCACAACACCACAGCCCACCTGCACACCACCACAGCCCACAACACACCACCACAGCCCACCTGCGCGTTGACGTAAGCGTTTTTGTTGAGCAGAGCGGCGACGGCTCCCTTGCAGCCCTGGGAGGACGCCCTGTGCAGCGGCGTCGCCATGTCCGTCGTGCACGCGTTCACCTGCGGCACCACACCACCTCAGCTGCAGACAGCTTGCAGCACTCACCGTGCTCATCGCAAGTTTAACAACAATCACAAAACACTCTGTGATAATGTTTCCATTCGTCACTCAAGCTTGGTAAAGTTAAGATTTATGGCTAGTGCTAGGGAGTTGTGACGAGTGTGTAAAACCGTAATCCTCGGCATGCCACGATTTAAACAAGATTTCATGGGTTTGTTTTTCATATGGTAACAACGAAAATTAGACCAAAAATAATTTGTCTTGAGTAGTTTTAAAATAAAAAGTGGATCGGTTAAAATTATGCAATTCCATTTTGTAAAACGCAATGCAGTTGTGTAACATTTGCACATCGAAATAGCAGCCTACTTTCAAGATATTTAGCGCGTTAAAATACTTAAACATAATTGACATACAGTTGTTTCAAACGCGTTTTTTGAAAACGTAAAAATTACTTTTTTGAAACATTTTTATGGAATAATTCTTTTCGAAATTAGTGACTGAAATGGATTAAAAGAGTTGGCTTTGCTACATTTTTCTAAGAGACAGGCGTGGTCGAAAAGAACCAAGCAGCATCGCCAGCGTTCGACCCATGGCAGTCGGTGGTTATCGTGCTGTGATGTAACGGTGATACGAGTGCCAGAGGCAAACACATGAGTTCTCGTTCAACCAAACATCAAGTATTGGAGAGAAATTACTATTCAATCTCTACAATATTGATCAAGTAAGTAATGTTGAATGATTATGTACAAGAATTTTAAAATCTTACTGAAGAAAAAAATGAGGAAAAAAATCATAACAAAAGAAGACATCAAATAAAATCCGCCAACAGAAATACCCAAGAATTTCAATTTTGACTGAATGAGAAGCGAAAGCGTATAGAAAAAGCTGCCATCTACTTTTCGTTTACTTTTTTTTCATTGAATTCGATGCATTCTACGCCAATTTATATAAATACAAGAACATTTCCATTAATCAAGCTAAGAATTTATGCAGGATACCATACATGAACTTATGTTACATCCAACTCATTCATTAAAAACGTACAATAAACACAGTGATTGCCGTACTGGCGGAATTGATATTTTCAGACAAATTTTTTACTGGTGTAACTGTTCCAGGCGTTCTAGTCACCAAGCATATCAAATAACCTGACTTGATGTGGTGTTCAACTAAAAGGATTGTTCAGAGGGACGCACGACAAACCTTATTACCATGGAATTCGTGTCCTGATTACAACCTCTCTAATAAGCAAATTAAAAATAACCTTCCTTGTACATTCAAGTGTTCAATTTCAAGTTGATTACAAAAAAAATGCTTTCACTTGATCAAGAAGGCCACGATCATAATTTCATCAAGCATAACAACACTCGAGGTTTCAACTAAAACTAATTCCCTCCATTTTTGAGCGTATGTCCGCAGACATTGAAGAGTAGTTCTACTCCGAGACACAAGCATGGCCTTAAGACCCTATTTTTACTTCCTTTCAATCACCGACTACAATGTTAAATCGCTGGGAAGATCAGAAAACGGTATCCCACAATACTCTGGTGCTCGAATGCATCAACAGTCCTATTGAGAGTCTGGAGTATTGACGGAGGCGACACTGAATAAGAGAGCACATGACAACCAGTGAAGATCGACCAGATTTATTGTTCGGGAAGTGAAGAGACATTGAGGGTTTCGAAACGACTAGTTCAAATCTATTCACCTGTCTCGGGCCAACGTTATAACTGAAGGGTGGGTATTTTGAGCCCCGTTCTAACGAGCATTATCTGTCTGTCACATCTGCTGCGTTCCGACACTGAACCACGACCAAAATAAATGATCTCGTGACAGGCGACTCATGGCCAAGCCCCGTGACCGTGCACGTACTTGAGCTCCATTGTCGAGGAGGATTTGCACGATCTCAGTTTTGCCCTCGAAGCACGCGATGTGCAGCAGCGTCCAGCCCATGGAATTGCGGGCGTTGGCGTCACCCCCGTGGTGGAGGTACACCAACAGCCCAATCTTGTCCCCCTTCCGGATCTGGGCCACAACCTCATTGATATCCTGACACATACGAAACTCTTGGTAAAATAGGCATTCAGTAAATTACATGCGATTTATTTTTGTTTTAGCTGAAAACTGAGAGTGAAGTTTTAAAAATAATAGTAAACATAGCTATGCATCCTTGTATCAATGGGCCTTTTACGAGCTACAAAATAATTCTGATGTAGTTAATTTATGCACATCTCTATGTCTAATGCATTGTATCTGGCTGTAGCTCTCCGGCCATGATGAAAAAATTTTACTTATTGAAAAGAACAAAATGAAAAACAAAGGGAGGACAAAGTATATTTGTTAGCGAACCATCAGTCTCCCAAAGCCCAAACTCACGGCAGTCATGTTCTCCACAGAAAAGAACCGTCAACGTTCGTTTCTTCCTCGGGTCTTTGATGCGAAGCTAAATCTAATTAGTGTTACTGGTGATCAGAGCACAATCACTGAGCGCAACGCGTGTTTCTTTGAACTGTCAACCTCGTTGTGTCACTTTTTTTCCAAAGGCAGGCTGACGAAATGCACGAAGTACTGAAAAAATTGTGAAATAAATAGTCTATCGAAAGCTTTATTTAAACTAAGATAAAAGAAAATTCAGTTTGTTACTCTGACTGTGCAATCAAAATCAGCATGTAACAGATTCGTTTTCGGATTTGGGAAACACTGTATCCAATTCCATCCATTTTCAACAGTCTTAGGAACTAAGCACGCTACCGTCGCGTATCAATCGCAACAAAATAAAGCTTGCATGCACATCGTGGAGAGATGGTCGGCGACTGGCGGTGCCGGCAGAGGTGTCCTGCCAAGTTGAGGCTTACACCATCTTACAGCGGCGTGTGTGGGCTTGACATGGAGCGGTGCTGAGCCGATTTGATAGATTACTTGATTACTTGCAATCAAAGTGTAACACAAGAATTTTTTTGAAAACTAGTCTTGACCAAAAACTTCAATATTACACTTCTGGAATAGATTAGCACTTCATTAAATTCAAGTAAAAGTCAAACCATGGAAAATTACAATAAGATTTACCTTTATCCTCTCATTACGAAAAACTTCATGTGAGGAAAATAGGTCTAGGAATGAAGTTATTAACACCCTAAATTAATTCTAAAATTAACCTAATTTCTGCGGATGCATATGCTTGATTATTTTCAATAAAGACATTTGACATCTATAAAGGTTAAGTGAGCCTTAGTGAGCGAGAAATTGCTATAATAAACCAATGGAAAGTTTTCTCAAATTGAATCTTATGATTTCAATATTCACTTTCGCTAATACTGTAGACATACAAAGGCTATAAGAATGAAAAAGCCCAAGTTCGGATAGGTGTAAATAAAACGTGAATTACGTGTAATAAATTCTGTAGCATAAAGTTGGCGGGAAATGAAGGGAAAACTGTCAATTGATTGTCGTGGTATGTAATGTTTCCTGAATGATGCTCATCGCCCTAAATTCTGCTATTCATCCCAGTTTTGTTTTGAAATGCTATTTCTTTGTTCCAAGCGCAAACACCGACCTCTTTGGTGCCTCTGTATACCTTATTAGACTTGCCACACGGCAATGATATCACACTACTAGTTGCACTACGGAGCCAGTTTTAAAGGAATCGAACAGAAATAAATTAATATCTCCGTATAATTTGCATGAAAACTGATGTGATATAATGTGAGGGATCAAAATTCATTGGATGAAGATGCAAACGGTCCCAATACATTCTTAAAAAAAATTTTAAACAATTTAGAAAATTTTAAGAATGTATTGGGACCGTTTACATTTTTCATTACGTGAATTTTGATCCCTCAAACATTATATCACAAGAGTTTTACTTGGCTTATTTATTGCATTCTTTTGGATTTATACGTTTATTAAAATAGAAATTGCAGTCGGAATGGTACAGCGCTTGAAACATCGAAGTAGTTACCAAGGCAGATTTCTGTGATAATGTCCAGTTTTGAGCGTTTTCGATGGTTTATTAGACCGTGCCAAACTTTCACTGTAATATGATTTTCGACGACCTCATGTTGTATAGGATCAACATGGACAGGAAAATGATGAAAAGTAGTCTTACCTTGTGTAACTCATATGCTCCTGTAATGAAATGGGGATTATAATCTATTTATATGTATAGCAAAAAGATGCATAAGGGATTTAGTTGGTTTAAATATTCCAATCTGATGACACTGGGCCCAAATACCAGAAATAAATATAGGAAACTGAATTTTTTATATGCTCATTTGACATAAAAAGTATCACTACATATATATCCCTTAGGATTTTTCAGAGCCTGGTTAGCCCTGTTCTATGAGAATTTAACAATGGATTGAAGCCAGCTCAATTTTGCCTTATCGATTTATTGCAAATGACGCAAAATCTCCGAAACACGCGTGCGACGTCACGACTTTTATGAACAGGCCTGGAAGAAGGCGCGCATGGACAGTCTCAGCTCAGCTTCCGTACGGTGTGAGTGAAGTGAAGGAGGCGGAGTTTTGGAGGCCGTGCTACGTTAATGGTTACAGGTGATGGCGATTGCAGCTTCGTGTGAGTTGACCATACCAGATTTATAAATTGTAATTCGGTGTTTGGTTCTTCCCGTTATTTAAATTCAGACTTTTATCTCATTTGCAGTATGTGAAATTAGTTCGTTTTATTTCATCAGTTCATGTAGTTCATATAATTTGTTTGAAATAAATTCTGCGTTGCTAATAAAAAGGTGGTGATGTTTTAGAGTAAGTACCATCCCACAAATCAATCTACGGAAAATTTAGGGCAAAATAAATCAAAATTGGTATTTTGCCCCTGACAGGAAAAGGTGACCGATCACCAAATACTCATATATATTCATCTCACAAATCTATCATTTTTCTCATACAGGTATCCTCACTCACGCTTTCGCGTTCAGTCGTCGGTAATTCTCAGTACGGATTTGACATTAAGAAGCCTAATAGGTCCTATGCGTTATAGACTTCGTGGTTGTCACAGTGTGATCCTTATCTTCTTGTGTTGTGCTAGTGCTGTGTTTTTAGGCGCTTCGCGAACGAAATATAGAGCACAGACACGATATATTTCTCACTGTAAACTTAGTTGCTTCACTACACTTAATTTTTCTCGAAATGTTACAGTAGCTTAGGTTAGCGACTCCATTTCACAGAGGAACTCGAGAAAATTAGATCATTTAAATACTAGAACTGTCAACTTACCTCGTAATATATTTATGCTCTTATTGATTCTGAACTTAGTCATGTTTAAAGTTCCCTCGAACTCTGCATGTCGAGACGAAATTTCAATGTTCAAGCGACCTCTTAATTACTTTTTCGATTGGCGTTAGCAAATTTGAGCGTCACGAAAGATTGAGAATTACTGGAGAGATAGATCAATACAACATTGATTTCAACGGAAGCTCATTGAATGTTGATATAACCGTCATGAGAAGTTCAGTCGTATGTGATCTACGAAGTGAGCGACACAGTGGGTGGTTGAAGCGGAACCCCCATAAACCTGGACAAAGTGAAATATAATGCTCAATATTCTCACCAAAGCCTCCGTATGCCTTCGTTACAATTTTGAAGACCTTGCAGACCGTCGGTCATGACATGAATGCATCTGTCTATACCCTCAAAGAAGCCGAGGCTTGGACGTTTTTAAGTGTTCTGGCGAAAAGGACTCGTTTTTGTCTCAGAGGTCCACGAAATTATAATCCCCAATTATCGCACATCTATGGTAAGTAGCTCAGGAACCCCAGATTTTCTTATCAGCTCGTTAGGGCATCGGAACTTTCACCACTAAATCAGTCATCACGTACGTAAGCGGGACAATAAAATGCTGTGAGACATTAGGAAGCCTTCAAGTAACCTTGATCTCTCAAACCATCCAAGTTGACAACTCACGGCCTAGTGTGTGAAGGCAGTTGGACCGACTATGGTCTCCATTGGTTAAAAACTTAAATGAATGAGATAAACCGTAATAATCATAAAAGCTGTCATTTTTATACCTACATGTATATAATTTTAACGTGTTAATCGAAACATCTGGCTCTCATGGCTGAACGCACATGAGAATATGTGATGCCGAATTCACTGCTTCTCGGATAGAAATATAATATTTGCATCGCGGGTATTTTCAGCATGAACGTTATAATCTGTTATCTGTACGTGAAGGATTAACGTAGGGAAGTTTCGTGAGGTACAATGGTGATATGTGCGTCATAGATACGCTCATAACACGCTTTTCGTTCTTCGAGAAATCTTTGAGAATCTTTGAGTATTTAATTTACTAACCTAAAGGATTCACGTGTTTTATGAAACATTATTATAAGCCGTATTTTTTACAGGGTACTTTCTCTAGTTCATGATAAGCCCATGCCTTTATACTGCAAATTTACGGTGACTATCGTTGTCAAAAAACCCTGTTGTATATTTTCCGAGGCAAGTTGAACAAAAGTTTACCTATCGCTCGCGGCTTAGTAAACATTTGGGGTTCGACGCTTAGATTCTGCGAACGTTAATTCAGAATACGAAGACTGAGCAACGAGTAATTCATTTCCCTCACCCAATTCCTCTTATCAATGTGGGGATTTCTACCCACTCCCAGGGGTGTTGGAGCGATTTGTGGTTCCCCACCTCACGGGGCTCGCTGTGACGTGGTCCTGTGGGCGGGCCAGGCGTTCATTGGTCGATAACACAGCGGTGGCCACCAGCCAGAACACGGGACTCTTCTCTGAGCTGGCATCACCATTACGACATGCACATCCGGCCCTCTTTTTGCTATATTCACAATTTTTTCGTCACAGAAATTGCAGCGATCAAAGTTATCCTTGCTCCTCAAGATTGATGGGGCAAAATGTTGACGTAAAAGATGTGACCATAATGCGGGCGCAGGTGTTTCTCTAGCAGTTATTGCACGCTGGTACCTAATATGAAATGATTTGAAAATACCATCGTAGGTCATTATTATGATGACGAAGAAATCCTCGTTTTTCCTAAAGCTAGGTTCCGCCTTGGTTTACGCTATCATAACCCATCCCAATTTAAAATAAACATCTAATACGTGCCAATTCATCCCTTCACAATTCAAACTACCCAAAAAAAGACGCTCATCAAACGAAGGTGGATTCCTCAGTGTTTCTCTGGTGAGAGGAGATATTTTGCTCAAACTTACAGATTAGGTTGTTCTCAGCATACCCAGGCTCTGAGATGAAGACGTGAAGTGACCTGCTGACAGATGATGTACGACCTGCTCACGACGAACGTGAGACGAGCGTTTCGTTTCTGGCACCATAGTTCGTATCTCAGGCGGTGAATTTTCATCGCTTTTATGATGGAGATTTGGTTTTGCCGAGCTAACGTTAATTAAAATTCAGTTGAGCAAAAAATAGATTGAGTTGAAGCGATCACAAAAAACGCACGGTGTTGGGCCTCTACGCAACGTAAACTGTTTACAGGTGTTTACAGGCCGTATAGTCGAGGAGTACACAGGTGTTCAAGCAATGGTTTTAGCTAAAAGTTCGAGGATTGAAAACCTAGTGATTATGAACGTTGCCTAGCTTAATGATAGTGAATGTTTATAATGATTATAAATCAATAAGTTTAAGGATAACTTCTAAGTACGATAATAACAGTGAGAAATATTTTAGGACTTTCCATGAAATATATTGTGAATGTTATGAGCAGTAGTTTTCTAGCACTTTTCCGGATAAGTTTTGGCCCATTTTGTAACATTTACATCAAATTTATCAAAGAATTTGTTCACATTGGAAATTGACACCGCAGCTATTATTTACGAACTAGTGTACACTTCTATCAAAAAGTACTGCGTCGTTTTCAAGTCGGAGAAGTAGTTCATTCCTGAAAATTATTTTCAATTAATTATATTGATGCGAGTGCTTTCTTGTTTTGATTTCTCTACTTTCGTGTTAAGTTATCTTTGAAATGTATTTCAATCAATATAAATAAACTACAATTCAATTATAGAAATTTACTTTAAGGTATCCACCCACACAGTGAGGCTGGGGACGAAGAGACCATGCAACCAACCAAAAAATTATGTTGATTGCACAGGGAGATGGATGCATTCAACGCTTCTGTTCTGAAATAGCATCAAAAGGGCTTGCAAATTGAAAGAATAAAATCGGGAGTAACGAGACAAACTCGTTATATACGTTGAAATAAGCGTGTAGTAATGACATCGGAAAAGGTTTCCGAAAAACATCGCAGTCTTCGCAAGCTGCTTTAATTTTGGGCGGACACTGCCGTGTACGAACGAAAACAGCGTTGAGATGAAAACCTGAAAAAGTGCATATCAACTCCTTCAGAGAGCGAGGTAAATCGTCACATTGCTCCCTAAAGCCAAGCGCAGAGGAGTTGGGTGCCCCAATGCAAGGTCCGAGATGCGGTCAAAGCGTAATAGCGTTGACGTTTTATGATGAGCATTGTGTGGTAACTGATAGCATGAAGTACGGTGAAATGTGTTGTAGGCTCTCCTTGTATTCCTAAGTCTTTTTTTGAGCTTAGTACTTATATTCTTTCTGTTAGGCATCGCAGTCTAATTTTTCTAAAAGTATCAGTAATTTCCTTCAAAGTTGAGAATGAAAATGAAATGGTACCCTGTACAACACAGGTGCCTCTCATGAAGACGTTGATTGGCTTCGAATTATCGATCAAAAGTGGTATCAGCTTATAAAATTTGAGAACTTTTGGTTCTCTTCATCGTGACTAGAGACATGCACTGATGCCGTCGAAAATGAAAACTGTAGCTCTGTTTCCTAAAGTCGTGTCAAACTGTTTGAAACATAAAGAATTTGATTTAGTTGGTAGATTAATAACAGTATCAATAATTATTATTACTCTCTGATTTTTGGTACGAATAATTCTGTGTGATGATCTAATGCGCGAAGCAGACTTCACTGGCATTTCAATATTTTCTGAAATTATCCATCAGATATACGCTCACGGAGCAGATATTTCAATTTTTTTTAAATGTTAACATCGGCATCTTTGGGATGCTTTATTTCCAATCAAGCCTGATACATATGATCTTAGCATTGGTTTTTCAAATGTCTTATAACTAACCCTATATATAGGACACCATGACGGTTCCCCCGTAAAGCCGGTACCCATTTCCGACACCTGGGTTGAGTGGGGTATTGTGCTTGAGCTTTCCCTTATACCCAACGGGGAAAATCTCCGCGCCAGCGCCGGGATACGAACCCGCGACTTCCATCATACAAGTCCGATCCCTTAACCGCTGTGCCACGGAGAGCAATTTCGTGAACTTCTGTTCAAAACTGAACTTCACGTTCGTTTTGTACTTATTGAAGTATCTATTTTAAAACATGCCACGTATTTAAAATAATCAAAACGTTCTACGTGTTGTATAAAGATTTGTTTATTTTTAATTTGGACTGTTAATTTTTGGATTTGTAGCACACGTTAGTGAACAAGCTTACTGCAAACTCCGTTTTACAGTGTGAAATTTAAAACGATTTCCCCATTCTTTAAACTCTTGAAATATACTTGAATTTGCTCTGCAATTTTAGAATAGCCACACCGAGTTAAAAAATAATTATGAAGTTCCCAAGCACTATTCGACGGGTATTGTAATATCATGGCAAAACCAATGTTTGGATTCCAGTGTATGTACTGAAATTGTAGATGAGAAAAAATGAAACGTTTTAATGAAGTGTTATTGCTCGGCTAGGAACTAGTCAAAATATAAAATACTGTTTGAACGATGAGAAACGTAGAGTATAGTAAACTAGCATTCCTTGAAGTTTTGCGAGAGAAGTTCTACAAGGGATGCTTCTCACTCGTATCGATTATAGTGTTTTCCTGTCGTTGTGCAATGCTCATCAGTGAGTCTGCATGTCATTATCGGGCGTCTTAACCACCCAGCCAAACCATGTCTTTAGCCCACAGCTTTACCTACGTTTTTAGCCCACATCCCTAACCTAACGCAGTCTAAGCTGATCAGCTTATTAACTCGGCTGGCAGGCAACATCGCATTTTCAATTACTCGGGAATCACAGAGGAATGAACATTTGAAAACATTCTATTGTACTTTTGTAATTGAAAAATAAAGCGAAAACATACATCGCACAGCACTGGCGACAAGATGAAGGACTAAAATAAAGAAATGAAAGTTCATCTAAGCTGAGCTGAGCTAAGGGAGGTTGGCCTTCTTTTTGGAGAAGTAAAATAGTTTTTGTTTCGTTAAGGACCATCTTTTTTCGGTACACTGCGGTTCTGTTTTTCAGCACCTCTGATTTTCTTCTTTTACTTTTATCTTGTTTCATAAATTTTCTTCTCATCTTACCGTTTCTATGCGCACGAGATCCCTCGCGGGAGCACCCTTTGTGCATAGATTCCACGTTTCCTCTAACTCCATACTAAATGATACCTTCATCCTTAGTCTCCTTGAACATCTTTGTTGTGGTAAAGGGAGGCTAAAACTAACTTATAATCAGTCAATCAATCAGCGGCCATAAGTAAACAGCACTATTTGATAGAAGGCATCAAATATACCATTTTTGCCTATATTTTTTATTGTTTTTATTAAATCTTATTGCCGTTCTTAATATGTATACGAATATGTGATCGATATTTGAGTTTTTGATTCAAAATTCATAAAATACTGGTGTTTTGTGGCAGAAAATATTTGACATTTTACACACTTAACGAAACGCACGAGTTGCAAATATTTTTCATAATCGTTAGGCTAGTACTGACCCGAAAGCACACTTGGCTCTCTGGCACTGGAACTTAATGATTAGTACGCCGCATCCGTGTTTGCACGTGCTGTGCAGCTCTTAAAACTGCCGCTTGATGCTCTAGTTGATTATACAGTAGGTCTGACGTAGCATCCTGCTGGTTTCACTGAGATAGTTTAAATAGAATCTGTTGGAGCAGCGATTTCATACGTCAAAGTTCTTAGTTTCTATGTGGTCGTTTTGCAAGACGTTTTACAGCCGACACGTGCGGGAAATCATAGTGATCGGATTATCATGCTTTAGTGTCAAATCGAGAATTTGGCCTTCGCGCCTGGTGCCTTCATAAAATTAAGCTACTCCTCGATTTCGAACCGCTGAGCTATGGGAATGAGAAGTATGGGGTTGATACCTACGTTATCAACAGCTTTCAGACGTTGGTAGCAAAGCGTCAAGCTCCTGTACATTAGCAGCCATTACGAACACCCGAGATAACTCTGACTTGTTTGAAGCAACATCAGGTCACATTTCCAGACGCATAACTTAAAATCTCTAACAAATTTCCCAGAAAAATGTGTGAAGCTTCTGACGGAGCTTGACGTTACGCATATAAGATTCCGAAAGAGAAATGCAGACGCCGAGCGCTAGTTCCACACAGCAGGGGAACTTTTGGAAAAAGCGTACTGATTCATTTACGCACGTATTTATCAAAACCTAACCATAATCACCTTCTATAACACACTCAGATACCAAATCTTAAAAATATAGAAGTCGAAGGTGCGCGGGTAAAGGAAAATCACTCAAGTACTCCATTCAACTCGGGTGAAATGAAAATGTCTACGTTATTGTTTGTAAACTCGGTAAGCCCTACATAAAAAATCCGGCATTCTTCGTGTAATTTCCAATTTTTGTGGGGCACAGAACAAAGAAGTTATTTCGCTAGTAAAATTTCGGCATGCGACGTGCCCCCAACGTTGCGTCAAAGCCTCTTCCTTGGCTTACGTGGCTTACAACCACGTCACCTGCTTCCGCGACTATACTTACTCCTGGAAATCCCACTCGCACCATAAACACGTTTTGATGGCGTAAGGAAATAGTTAAGGAAAATTTATTGAGTAATCACAAAGGAAAATTTTCGACCTTCCCGAGTCGAGCATTGAAATCCAGAGATATATTATGGGAAAACCTGTGAGCCAAGAAATTTTACCCAGATTCTTTTATTATTTACTGAAGCAGAAGAAGTCAAACAGACAGAAGTTTTACTATAACAGAAATTATAGTCAAATACATTGACTAAATTTGCACCTAAATGTACTCTCCTGACGTCAGGACAGTTTGTCGCTATATATGAAGCATGGCGGCTTGGCAGCTTTAAATGAAATGTTCCCCATTTTCGAACTCGTTTGTTTTCATATGAAATCCTTATATTTGAATCATTCTCTCGGAAATAAAAAACGGATACACTTATGCGTAAATATAAACGCTTGTACCATAACACGGCAGTGTAAGTACCATAAGAAGGCGACTTGAAAGTTTTACATCTTCTGTAAAACTCCTGCATTGCATCACACTTCTGGCTTTCGTATTTGAAATTGAATTCATCCCCTGGTTGTGAATCTACAGCAATACCGTCCAATACCTAATTCGTTGTAACATTTTCCTGTGACCGGCTCTCTTCCTCATTTTTTGCAAGAGTAGTTACGAAAAGCATTATGAGACGACTTGGAAAAAATCACGTTGGATCTTCGCTTCTAGGATGTGAAAAAAACTCAAACTTAAACTAACTCCCTAACCCAAAACACAACCATGCACAGCACCTAAACTTTCGTGACCTCTCGGTCGCTTTTTGCACTACAAGTAGAAGCAAAGCATTCTCTGTTTTTCTGGCCACCTGTAGAACAGTTCATAGTCAAGTTGATTGCAGCTCTGTAACAATTTTTATCGTTCATTGAACGAATACAACACAATTTCGAGATTTTTATAGGTATTCCTGCACAGCTCGGAATGTACAAACAGCGCAGTATAATTTGCTTTCATTCAATAAAGGATATAAGTTATTTCACACAGGCTCTCTAGGCGCAGCCTTGAGTGATGCAGCGCACGGTACAAGGGAGCAACTGACGGAGGTCTCGGCGCTTGGCACAGTGAGGCCGTCATTAGTTGGGCTAGAGCCAGGCCTCTGCACTCAGTAAATATAACTCCTACACTCTCTACTTTACCGTGAAGTGACCACCTTGTGTACTGCAGTCCATGAATATAGCCTGTGTTTTCAGGCTTCTGGTACAGTCACGTTCAAATGGTGATATTCAAGTCTTTTAATACTGCAGCCTCACTCTGTTAACAAGTGCTAACCGCGTGCTTTGCGCTGAGCACAGTTTCCAACTGTGTTTTCCACTACGCTGCAATAATTATGTTGCACACAATGCAGATAATTTATAGATTATACATTGTGTGCAACCTAAACCACGCCACGAGTTAGGGCTCAGTCACCAAATTTTCAAACATTTTACTCTGTCACAATAACAAACCCGGCGGTAGAAGTTCACCTCATGACTTAGCTTTTCTGTCTGGCGGTTACTTTCTGGGTTCATATCTTTATTTTTACAATGTCGATTTCGAAACGTCATAAAAGATTTGCGAAACTTATAATTAGCGATAGCTGCTATAGAAAGAAACGTCATGTGTATCTAGCCTTACTCTACGAAGGACGAATATCTAAAGAAACGTATTACAGATTCAGGAATCATGTGACAAATTAAATACAAACATAAAAAAATTCTTTACGCTCAAATTTACTGAATACACCACTGATATTTAAAAAACTTAGCGCCTGTATAATTCATGCTATAAACCGAATAATAATGCGGCTAAATCAATTGAGATCATTGTTCAAGATAATGTAAAATAGCACGAGAATAACAACAGTGGGTAGGGTAATTCATCAAATATCGAACTGAACTGATTATCGAACAACTTTGAAAATATGCGCGTAATAAATTTCGTAAGCATCCAAACTTGCACAGTGCCGGTGATCTTACATCTAAAACTTTTATTTTAGTGATAAGAACTCATTTTTGTGAGCTGCAAACTGCTACCAGCTGTTGCGAACACATTTTCTGTACGACCTTTACAAATTGGTCATATTTTTTCACCTGAAAAATCTTACGCACCTCGGGTAAATTGCGACAGTTTAACTGTTGTTGTGCCAACGTCCACCTCCCGTCATAACTAGAGAGTAGTGTTGCCAAATGATGTTCTGTTGCTGTATTTTTTTCTTTCCCCCTAAAAACTTGATAATTATTCCATGTTCGACATTCAGTTCCTATTTCATGTCAGTATTAAATACTGAACAAAGGTGTTCGAATCAAAATTCCTTAAAAATCATGAATTTATGCCTCGAACAAGGATTTCGTTTCTTAATTCTTTTAAATAACTGAATCGATCTTTTGAACGCCTGTTTCATTTCCTTAAAATATTGTATTAACGCTTGATAATAACATTGAATAGTTGAAGATGGCGACCAATCAGCTGCTGGTGTTCCAAGGCCCTCAAGATCATCAATGATTCGTCTGGCTACATTTACTGATGATCAATCCCTTGCTAAGAAAATTGATGCATGCATCAATAATAATTCATTGACAAGTGCTCTACACTCTACTCCAAAAAAAGTCACACAGGTTGATGATCGCAATGATGGTTCAACAAGCACTGCAAATGAAACATCGACATCATATTCAAATTTTGATAACTCTCCATTCAAATGCTTCCTGAAAATAAGTAATGAGACAGTTATTTCAAACAAACAAACAAAACAAACATCGGCATCTTTGGGATGCTTTATTTCCAATCAAGCCTGATACAAATGATTTTAAGCATTGGTTTTTCAAATGTCTTATAACTAACACTATACATAGGACACCATGACGGTTCCCCCGTAAAGCCGGTACCCATTTCCGACACCTATGTCAAGTGAGGTATTGTGCTTGAGCTTTCCCTTATACCCAACGGGGAAAATCGCAGCGCCAGCGCCGGGATACGAACCCGCGACTCCAACATACAAGTCCGATCCCTTAACCGCTGGGCCACCGCGAGCACTTCCAAGAAAATCCAGTGCACCAAAGAAAAAAAAAGAAATAAAAGCGTTTATTTTCCAAGTGGCCACATGAGATACATGTCAACATATTGGGTTTTAAAAAGTTTCTTAATATAGGACGTCCTAAAACAAAAGTTCCATACGAGGAGTACTAATTGACAAGCCATCAGAGGTGTAAAAATAGAAAAGCCATACAAGGCATAATAATTGACAAACTATACGAGGTGTACTAATAGACAAACTATCAGAGGTGTACAAATAAATAGACCATACGAGGCATATTAATGGACAAAATATACAGGGCGTACTAATAGACAAACCATACGTGGCGTGCTAATACTCTCACAAAAGTTCCATACGAGGAGAACTAATTGACAAACCATCATGTTCGGATCAAAATTCTTGTTCGATTCATGTTCGATATTGATGAAATTATGTTATTAAAGAATTCGATTTTTAGAACAATAAATAAATTCCAACAATCCACGTTGTCTTTAAAGCGACATCACAGAACAACAAAGCAACTGTTCAAGAATAATCTTGAGGCCCGCAACAGTTATTTAGAGCAAAAGTTACCGATTTATGAAGGTTGTTTCTAGACACACGTGGTTTCTGTTCGATATTTGATGAATTACCCTAACAACTTTTTTTTACAAACATAGGCAAAAATTTAGCTGATCGTATTTCTAGTGAACCTAGACTACTTGGAACACATGGACCATGTCCGTAAACAGTTCTCTTTTTGCACGCCAACTAATTATTTCAGTATAATTGCGTGCATAAACAAATTGAAAAATAAATCAAGTTGATTAAAGACGTTCTCGGCTAAAGTTCTTGAATATAGCACCGTAAATAATAGCACCGTGCATGTCTAATATTATTAACCAGTCACTTTTCCAGGGTATTTTCCCGAACTCTCTCAAAATTGCCAGAATGACGACTATTTACTGAAATGGTGATAAAATTTTCATTATTAATTATAGACCTGTCTCTGTACCACCAATTATTACTAAAACATTCGAGAAAATTATCAATAAAAAAATGTACTTATATTTTGAACCAAAATCTTTGGTAAATCTGGAGAATATGTCAGTTATCGATTTTCCACTTTTTGGTGCCTGAACCTAATTAATTGAATCAAAATAAACAAGTTTTCTTCTATGCACTTTCCGTCTCAAATGAGTATTTTACGATTTATAGCGGTAAGTTTAGTTTCGTCTTTGATGACGAATGCGCTCGAATAAACAGCTACTCACGGATTTTCGCATTTTTGTTGCTTGAATCATGGTAATAACATCGAAATAAACAACTTTTCTTCTATACACTTTTTTCGTCAAATGAGTATTCAACGAGGTATAGCGGTAGGTTTGGTATCGTCTTTGATGACGATCGCGCTGGAAGCGAGTGCGCATTGCAGTTTTGCTGTCCGACGTGCTCCTTGAATTACTTGCCGCTTCAAACACTGGAGTTGCGGTAAGTCATTTACCGCTATAACTAATAAAATACTCAGTTGAGACGGAAAGTGCATAGATGAAAACTTGTTTATTTCGATTTAATTAACTAGGCTTAGGCATCGAAATTTACAAAATCGATAACTGACATATCCTTCAGATTTACCAAATCTTTTTTCTACGATAAACTGTACGGTTTCCGTTCTAAAAAATCGACAACACAGGCTGTATTAAATCATTTACAATACATACGTTTACTCGAAAATAGATGATGGAAGGCTTGTTTTCTTCGTATTTCTTGACTTCCAAAACGCATTCGATTGCGTAAACAATAACAATTTACTATCTAAACTACACTGTTTTAGCATTAGAGGAGTTGTGCATGATTGGTTCAAATCATACCTAACAAATCAGAATCAATATGTAGGTTTTGACCATGCACAATCGGAACTACTGACAATCAGCCATGTTGTACCACAAGGATCGGTTTTTGAGCCTCTCCTCTTTTTTATCTTTGTCAACGATATAGTTAAATCTACTTCATTTTTCAAATTCATGCTTTTTGTCGATGACAGAACGCTCTCTGCGACTCTTCCGAAATGAAAATCCAATTTTAATTGCGGAGAGTGTAAATAATGAGCTGCAAAATATTTTAATGTGGCTTAAAACTAATAAATTATGCCTCAATATCGATAAGAAAAAATACGTTATATTCCCATTCAAGAGAAATGTGTCTTTTCCACGCACTGAAATTGGTGATGGTGGAATTGGAAAAACCAACTCCTATAAGTTCCCGGGCATTATATTAGATAAACATCTGACATGCAAAGAGCATCTTGCACATATCAGTACTAAATTATTGAAATCCGTTCGAATCCTTCACACAGTAAAAAATATACTGCCTGAAGAAGCCTTCAAATTACTATATAAAACGATCATTTCAACATGTCTACAATACGGGATAGAAGCTTGGCACGGAACTGATGAAAATATAATAAATCTTCTCTTTGAATTGCAAAAAAAGCCGTTAGAGCGGTGAAGGAATTAGAATACAATGCTCACACAAATGATTAATTCAAAAGTTTAAAAATACTTAGGGTTTTGGATCTCTATAAGCTCTTCATATATAATTTCATGTATAAAACACTGAGTGATGATGGCGACAGAGAACTCGAACAATTATTGATGGCACAAACTGGCCATCATGATCATTTAACCCGAAATATAAGTACCTTCATACTTCCTTATTATTCAGAGTCTCAGTCACAACACAGTATCCTCTTCATTAGGACTAAGAATTGGAATGCAATGCCTGCTGAGATCCGTGGAAATAGTTCTTACAAAACTTTCAAAACGAATCTTGAATCCCTATTTCTATCGAAGTATAACCACATAAGGTAATCAAGTCAAATTTTTTTGCTATGTGACTTACTTCGATAAGGTAATTTGCCATGATTAAAGCCATAGATCTTACGTCTGCTACTAATCGTTTTCTTGAATATACTGCTCCCATCTAACCCATATTAACGTTTTTGTAAAAATTAAGCATCGAATCATGAGAGAACCAATATATTGATCAGTCTAGTATACATGCCCCAAGTTAGGTAAACCAGGTCAAACATAACTGCACACCTTAAAATAACGTTGATGATAGGATGCCGAACTCATTCGGGCCCACCTTGGTACAGTAGCTATACCTGAGTATGTCCATTGTACTAGTTAAGGTACAATCTATTGCTGTATCGCTTGTGTAAATGATTTTTAGACTGTAGTAGACAGAAGTACAGCGATAAAGTGTTAGCTTGATAACACTGGGGAAGATCTGAATTAATTTAAATGGGACTTCTTAGATGCGGCAATCCACCCTATCAGAGGGAGAATCTAAGACGACCTCCTGTTTTACGCAGTAGTTAAGATCAAAGAACTTGTACTTCCGGCTGTTTATCTTATTGAAGTTATGATTAGTTTCATTCAGTTTTACATTGAATATTTTTTCAATTACTTGTTTTCTTTTTCAGACATGATACTTCAAACCTGTTTTTTCATAATTTACTCTGGCTGGACATCCAAATTTGAATAATGTCCTTGGTTTGGATTATTATTCTAAATGAGCAAAATCAAATGAAATTAACAAACGGGTGATCACTGGCATCATTAGTATAAAATATCTAGGGACTACAGTTTAGGACCCGCTCCAAAAATTGGGTTTGAAATTTACGCGAGGAATTGATTTCTTTCATCTGTTCTCAACACTTATTTACCTATCTACGCGGAAAAATAATACTGTACTCAATGTCGAAACATACGTAGAATCGTATCAAGTTATTAATGCCCTTAAATCTCACCGGACGATATTTACATCAAAACTGTTCTCAGTTGCTGAACGTAAGATCAATTAAGCAGCTTTGCATACGGTCGTCGGCTTTACTTCCCATAAATCGCTCCCGGCGAATTAATTCGAAGACACTAATGACCCAACGACCCAACAAACACTAGAGACATGACGACGTCATCTGCAGGGAAAAGTGATCAAAAACCTCATCCTTCCAACTATTTGACAAAATCCTTGAACTAAAAAAAATCTTTCCTAACTCATTTAAAAGTATTTGCTGGCGAATGTAGTGTGCCCCAAAGTTAGGTAATTCAGGTTAAGGGGACCGTACACCTTTTGCACTTTTTTCTTTATTTATGAACCAATGCTTATCAACTTTAGAAAACTGATAAAACGCATGAAAAAAACAGGGGTCAAAGTGATCAAAAACCTCATCCTTCCAACTATTTGACAAAAACCTTGAACTAAAAAAATCTTTCATAACTCATTTAAAAGTATTTGCTAGCGAATGTATTTTTGTGAGCTACTAATTTTGCTAATAAACTTAGATTTTAATTTTCATTGAAAATAAAATACATGTTTCTGGATATCTTGCTTGGAAATCTTACTGTACTTATTCTCATATATATATATATATAGCAAATATCACATGCTTTTGAGCTCGAACTTTGTATCGAATGTACTACGTACGTGCATTACAAGATTCTTTATTTCGTAAGCGAAGTTGATTTCTTCAATGACCTGTAAATTGAACATATTGGATGTTGGTGGTTTTTCGTGATATTTTAACGTTCGCGTTAATTCACTTAGAAATCATTAAGGAGAGTGTAAGAAACTGCCACCAGGCTGTAGTCCTAAATTTAAAGAATTGTTTACTCTCTATCATTAGGAAACTCCTGAATGTTAGCGTGTAAACGTTAGCCTATTCATCCAGCTCTTACTTCGTCAAGCATTCATCAAGTTGGTAGCCTGTTTAGGGTTCGTGTGTGTCGTGAGGTTAAATCGAAACATATAAACACAATTTATGAATTTACTGGTTGGACGATGAGACGAGTACAGAGGAGAGAAGTAGAGCTCGGGCCCGGCATACAACCAAGAGAACATCCAACTACAAAACTGACCGAGTGCAACCTTTGCTTTAGGCCTCATTAGAATCAGCTCCAGTGTTGTATATATTAAACTTCTATTCAACAATGGTCGGAGATGTTGAATAACGAATCCTCACGAGCGTTCGAACCCATGACGGCAAATCCAGAAAACCCGACCTGGAGATCAATCACGAATAAATTGGGTCGTCACTAGTGCTGAGATCTGAAGTCTCAGTAAATTAGGGGCGCTTATCGAACTATAACACATCGACCATTGTCCACACTTTAAGTGATTCCACTCACTGTTGTGTCTCATCGTGGGACTCAAAAGGAGGGCAGGAGAGAGGCGAGGGAGAAAACAAGGAGAAGGGAGCTAGGGAACTCAGAGTAATCTTCATGCCTGCTGGCCGCAACAGTGACCACCACAGTTTTCTGATGACTGTAGCTGTAACTTATTTAAAATGGTCCACGTGAAAGATATGAAAGAGACCTTGTTCACTCCCAATTAATTTTACTACGGACGATAACTTAACAATAGCATTTTGGGGAGGCCTCCACTGCCGGTACCGAGGACGCTGAGCGAGGGTGTGCTATCATTTACGACTCATATCATAAAGCCCAGTCCTCAGTCCCGGGCCTCACTCATAACGTATACCAAGAATATTCTTTACTGTGTTTTATAGAGACAGACATAATTTTTTGCTCATGACTGTCCTGCGACAGAATAAAATACATTTTATTCAATGTATGATGTATTTATATGCTTAGCAAAGCAATTAATTCATCTTAATTATGCTTGATTTGTCATAATTCGTCAAACTGTCTATTTTCCGGTAATTTTCGTTCTCATAGCACCAAACCGTTAGCGATAATTTCGATATTGACTTACTCCCGCTTACATAAAACACGAATCGAGGTCAGAGATTGGCTGAATAACTTCATATAGTTATATGCATTTTCTATGAAGAGAGATTAATCTGGATTACTGGTACAATTTAAATACAATAAAATAAGAGTAGCCTACATTGTAATTTTATAGCATTTGAAATTTACCTATAATTTTAGTGAATGCGTCGATTTTTGATACTCTTTGAACAATTACAATTTGATCAAGGTCATTATTTCACTGTACTTTAAGCGGTAAGAGCGGTAAACGACTAGTAAAATTTCATAATTTGAATATTTTCTAAATATTTTACCATTTCTGCGTGTCTCTGTACTTCTATCTTTGGTCAATGCCAAGTTTAAGCATACTTGTATTACGTTTCAAATGGATGGAACGTGTGCCTATGCTGCTCGACGATTCAAGTAGATACACTAGCAATATTCCAAGATATTCTGTTTCTAGTAAATAAAAATAGCCTCGAATTCCCCTCGGATTTTGCTAGTTAGATGAAATTTGACTCATTTTAGTGAGCGAGGCTTCCTCTCGCTTTTATTGAATTGGATTTAGCGAAAATGCTTCTATACAAAGTGTTAGGACAATATTGCATATCATAAATTGTTTTTAATACCGAACAGGGATTTTTCTTTCCAAGTTTAATGACGATGTTAAATTCGTCTCCTTGCGTCACAACCAAGAAGGTTTGAGAGGCGGAAGCGGCAGAGCCTGTAGGCAGACAGACTGCTTGAAGCCAATAAGCCAGTCACGTAAAAGACTACTTCAGTCGCTGACATCCCAGTCTAACTTTTTCGCCGGAGCATGCATGTTTTTCACCGCCCAAGCGATTTAATTACTAGAGCGGCAGAAAACACGCATGAGGCGGCGAAAAAGTTAGACTGGGATGGGCAGTAACAGTGATGTAGGACTGGATAATGGAGCTACCTTACAGTACAACACATAATAATAATATAGGTGTTGGTACCTGCAAGTGATTGGTAAACATCGATTATTTACGTCTGCGCAGAAGCTCACTGGCCGCACATATCCTAACTCTCTTTCAGCCGTTACGAGAACATTTTTGAAGTGTGAAAGTGTAAAATGCCATAACCTTGAAATATTTTGCACCCAAATTCAGCATTTTTGTACGATTTTCAGTATGGTGACCCTCGAGAGAATAAATGTTAGGAAAGTTAAAACGGGAAAAATAAGAGAAAAAATAAAGAAAGAAAAACAGTTTATTTCCAATAGAGTTGAAACATGAAATGTTTAACGTTGGTTTTTAAAATATATTAAGATCAACATCTTTAGTTGATAATTACACATTGGTATCGTAATACCCATGTAAAATGTCGAAACAAAAAAAATGATTGGCAGAAAGGCACAACAAATATGAGTTTCCTTTTCGCGTAATCTGTGTTTGACAGTGCATTTAAATATAAGTATCTCAGAAAGCATAATCCTCGTAACGCATAGTTGAGCAACACTTTCGCTAGTGTGCACTTATGTTAAAACAAAAGCGAAAAACGACTTCAAATACCCTAACATAGAGATTCTTAATTGCTTTCTTCAGGCATGGTTACCGAAATACACTTGTTAATTGAAAGAAATGATTCGGAGAAAAGCATGAAAAAAAATGCGTTGAGGAAAAACAGTTCATTCTAAAAAAATTGTTAAATAAAAATAAAAAATGTTACAACATTGAATATTGAAAATATAATAAAATAAAAGAACCGTATTTAGTAAAACTATAGTCATAATATGCGTCATAATAGTCAAGTCAATGATTGAGCTGAAAATTAAGAGAAAAATATGGAAATATATTTCCGTAGTTTGTTAACTCTACGTTTCAATTATTGCTCATAAATACTGACGATAAAAAAATAGGAAGCAGAGGAGAGTCTCCATTTACGTTGACACAACAGCTGGAGGACAGCCACATGTGACATTGACTTGTGAGCTTGTGTCACGATGGCTTTCTCACTCACCTACGTATGGAAAAATGGCACACCACAAAAAAATATAACTTATATTACAAGAGCATTACAGATAGTAAAGCGTGATTATTGACACTCAGACATGTGATCACTATAACAATTTGTACTAAAGGCAATTAAATGGCACTCATCAAAACTCACAATCCAACTCCATATTTTCCCATGCTTTCCTTCGGGATTGTTTTTCGACAACTGATCTTGCACTTTTAAAGGCAAATTTATGGAACAGAATACGCTCACACAAAAAGCACAAACTCTGCCCTGATTCACATCCGCTACGAGCAGTAACACGCTATTGCAATTTAATTTCAACTAATTACATAATAGCATGGTTGACCTCCCATAAATTGGCCAGCCGAGCAGTTAGCACCTTGCAATCAAAGCACGAGTTATTGAAATGTTGAACTGATTGACACTGGACTTTTACACAACTGATTACTCACACCTACGGTACGTGGAAATTTATCGTAACCTACTCAGGAAGAGCTATTCGCCATTGTAACAGCACTTATAGATTTAATTACAACAAACCCTTGACTGCTCATAACTCGAAGTGTAACAATACTTCATCGGAAGGCAGGAAGCAAGAAAAGAAAGCACGACACACTTCAAACTATACGGTACACCACGGTTTCATTCACCAGGCTGATGAGCTCGTACTTCTGGTGATTTTCTCATACACGCATTCAGTTTGCGTTTTTTCTGGCAATAGTTTTTCGATTGATCTCTTGATCACATCTAACCGAATCGTTGCAAGTTGTACATTACTGAAAGATTTGTTGTTGACTTGTAGCATACATCAGACTAATTTTTCTCGCACAGCATCTAATGGCTTAGGTTTACGTATTTTAGAATTTATTTTTATCGCTAAAGAAAAACCAGTGCTCAATTGCGCCAATAGTTCTTATCCATTACAAATTTACTCGTAGATTTTTAATGCCCACGCATTTTGTGTAGAAAATACTGATTTTGTTCTTTATTTTCAACTTTGCAGACTGTTAACTGAAGATGGAGCTGTTCTCCGAAACGTTTTATACAACTGACTTAGTTTTTAAATTTATAGTCCATAAGAAATCCTAATTAAATATGATTTCAATACGTGGTGCTTTCTTCGTTTTTCAATTCCTAACATCTGACAGATTGTTGTCCATCTCACTTTTGCAATTTGGATGAGTCGCATCGAAGAACCCGTTTGTTAATGGCTGCTCAAGATTCCCATCTTTCTTTGAATGCAGATTAAGATTATTTCAGGAAATTCCTCAAAGATCTTCAAAACTCTTATTTCAAAAATATTTATTTAAAAATTAAATAGTTTTATTTCCTTTAATGTCAAGATGGTTTTTATACAACAAACAGCTGCCAGACACATACCATTACATCGATTTTTTTCAAATAATTCAGAATCATAGCCAGTGAACTTCGTAGTGTGATTAGTCATTAGAAGATCAATTTACTCTCGAAAATCTCAGGCAAATTTTTGCAAGCTTGTTATCAATGTGCATTTAAATTTTCTCGTATTTTTTCTCACCACAACTAGCGTTCAGGATATGATAAATTTTAACATCAAAAGTTGCTCATTAAAACTATTCATAAACGCATATTTTTTGCTCACGTCTTTGTGTGATCGGTTATTGTTATTTATGTTTTACCACATGGTCACTTAAATTGAAAAAAAAACAGTAAAATTCTTACTCAAAAACGTACCGCGCTTCGACAACCATCCTTATCGATATTACCGCTGAAACTATCCAAACACTTTTACACAATTCTGGTATCCCTTTTAGCCCCTCCAATCTCGGTTGTTTTTCAACTGAGATTTCTTTAGCCAATCATACAACTGTCTTCTCCCATTTCAACACTTCTATCATAAGTTGTGCTATTATTTCAGGCGATCCCAATCTTCCTTCCACAGATTTTCCGTTCGCCTTAATAAGCAATGGCGATACATATCTTTTTCGGTGGGTTTCTCTGCCCATTCAAATTATCGAAAGTTACGGAGGCCTATTTGCTAAGTATTTCTTGATGAATTTTACGAGACTCTTTAAAAGCCCTTCCCGATATCTAGTGTTCTTAAAATGAACATCAACTCGGAATTCCGCTTGCTTTTTACCTCAACTCAGCCGCTACATTTTCTTCAATTTTTTTGAAGTCATGTAGATTTTCGTTACTTCTCCAGAACGAAGGATCTGGATGCCATTAGATTTCAGATTTATAAGAGTTGATGTCTTCTTTGCAGAGTTAGAATAACTAGTTAATGCAGCCACGCACCAACGCTCTAGTGCTGATTCTGAACTCTCAAACAAAAGACATGTGGTAGATAATTTTTGGCATGGCTTAGTTGGACTACTGCAGTCTAGTGTGGGGAGATTTACCTCAATGTCGTCAAGAAGAGTTGCAAAAATGTATTAACTTTGCCGCCAAAGTTGCATGCAAATGAAATTTCAATAAATACGATCATGCCATCCCTCTTTTAAGAAAACTCGACTGCATCCCAATACCGAACATATTCATGATCCAAAAAGCGCGAAGAGTGTTCTCCTCTCTGTACCTCCCTCAGAGTAATGCAGATTTGGTGCAAATTTTTCCATCTAATATCCCAAACAAAAACCAAATCGAAGGAATGATGTCTTGGTCAGTTACCGTTCATCAAACGTGGGACAAAAAGCTCTCTCAGCTTCTGGAGCTTTTTTGTGGAACAAGTTTCCCCAACATATCAAAAACTCTAAAACTGTAAAAGAATTTAGAGTAAATGTGTCATGTCATTTTGCATCTCTGTCATAGGGCCTGCAGCATTTCGTTGTGAATTTCCCATTTACCTGTAATTTTAATTTTTCTGAAATCTATGTTAGAAAATTAGAAATTATTTCATTTTGCGTTTGCTAAGCCATTCTAATATTGATCTTACTTTTTTCTGTCGACTATAAGGAGCACCACAGCCGTCAGTTCAATGCAGCGGAATGAAGGTCGTTTTTTTCCATAATTAGGAATATTTCATCATCTTATTTTTTATTTTTCTCTTTTCTATATTTATATTTAACGTCCGTATGACAAACATACTCTGAAATACATTTTGTATGTACACCAACATACAGGTTTATAAATGTGAGGGTTGTGCTATGTTTTTAATAAATTAATTTATGGCTAACGTTGTCTCACTATTTCAAAATCATTCTCGAAGATGTTTCAATCGATTTCGGCTGAGCTGGTGGGGAAATGGTAATTAAGTATTTCATTTATTTTTTTTTTCAGTGCGTTCAGCGCACACTAACGCTGAACTTTCAAATAAAAAAACTCTCAATTTGCGTAATTAAAATTATCTCTGTGGACCATTGTTTAATCTACCTACACGTGCCAAATTTTGTAAATATTCGCCCCTCAGATGTGATATCCGGCCACCATGTTATTCCATTTTATCCCATGTACACACGTCCGTATAATGCTGAAGAGAATACGGATAAGATGTGAACCCCGAGATGTTTTCTTTGCTGTTGTGTTGTTCCTTGACTGTAACCTGAGTTTTCTTAAAAGTTTATATGAGGAAATTAAAAACCAGTTCATTTTCACGTTTTTCGAAGTCTTCTTTCCCTGCGGTTATTTTTCCGAATAAATTCTTACGATTACAGTGAGCTCGACTGTCATTTTCGATGTAGTAGATGGTAGATTGTTTTTTATCTTTTTATTTTATACATATATTTTTTCGTATTCATTTTCAATAGGTATATATATTAATATGTGTGTATACGTATGTAGGTATATGTATATCTACATAAATAGATATACATATTTCTATTTCATTTCTTTACGTAAAAACCATCCGGTTAATAAATTTTATTGCACTAGCGAAATGATTCAAAATAAGATCGATCACTTCCCCAGGGGGCGTTTCTGTGAATCGGAAAAATGAAAAATGCAATTAGTAAAATAAAGTGTAATTTGAGCATATGAATCGTGGTAAAATTTTCTTTCTGTCCGTACGTTGAACGAGCTTTGAATTTTGATGTTGAGTATATGTTTGTTGGTTTAAGCATTTCTGCCCAAATTTTGTAGATATTTGCTAATCATGAGTGATATCCGGCTTACACTGTATCTCCATTTTATCTCATATAACCATGTCCGCATGATGTTGCAGAGAATACAGAGAGGATATGAAATATTTTTTTGTTGTTGTTCCTTGACAGTAACTTGAGTTTTCTTAAAATTTCTTTAAGGAAATTTAAAACTATTTTATTTATACGTTTTTCGAAGTGTTTTACCCTATTCCTCATTTTTCCTCAGGTTATTTCTTGCGATTACACAGAGCTTGACTGTCATTTTAGATGTATCAAGAGCTAGATTGTTTTTGTGTTTATTAGTATTTTTCTTATATTCATTTTCAATACGTATATATAAAAATACGTGTATGTAAGTGTGTGCATGTATGTGTATGTGTGCGCACACAAATATGAATGTCTCTGTATCTGTGTGCACATTTACGTTCGCATATGTATATACGCACACACACACATATAGACATAAGTCAATAGACATAAATTGCTGCGGTATTGAGTCATCATTCCAGCCTCCGAGCGCCTAAATTATCCGCATAATTATTCAATATGATCCTCACGTGCGAGTGTCTTACACTATTTGAGAAAAAATCTCTGTCGAAATGCTGGTACCATCTTATTAGTGCTGTTAAAGCTTATAATATAGCCAAAGATTGTGCTCGACTGGTGAAATAGTAGCGCGAGTGTGTTTGAGTGTGTTAGCGAGTGTGTTCGACTGGTGGAATAATGATACTGGTGAATTGTATTTCAGAGGTGTTGTGTCGTTTCCTTTCAACACAACTTGAGGTTTATTTAGCTGTAGCTGCAACTACAGTTTCAGTAGCTTTAAACTACTCAGGCAAGAGAAGTAAACACTCTCGAACGCACGTATCAGTGTACTGGTGTCTGTCGGTTACACACGTCCTCTTAATTAAACCAGCCGTGCCCATAAGTCAGGCAAGAGCGCTTAACAAAGACTTCCGGGACTCGTTAAAGGCAGAGCGCAACAAAGACTTCCGAAGCTCGTAAAGGCGGAGCGTAACAACAGCTTCCGAAGCTCTTACTCACAAAATCAGTGCCACATTATAACGACGCAAATTTCATATAGAACAAGAGGCTTCCTTTAAAGCTCATTTCAACGTCATTCTTGCTCTTATGGACAGGTTGATTCCAGCCTCTCGGAAGGAATTTTCTAGTATTTAGTGCTTCGAATATTCTGCTGAATACGCTAATAAATTTAAATGTTGCTTTGTTTTTTACGAAACAATCAACATTGTCATCGACTCAAAATTTAAGGAAATATTCCAAGTAGCTGAGACGTGAGCTGCCGATGTATCATTCATTATTTTCCTGGTAAGTTTATGCCCAAGGATTGAACTTGATAAGTAAATGTAGGTCGCATTATTACTGCAATTGATGGATTTTGCCCTTGTACTCTCCATTCATTATGTGCCTCTACATTGTCTTACTCGGTTGTGTGTATGATAAGCTCCGTGCCGACACGATTTCCCTACACTGGCTTCAATTCGAGCTTGGCCACCTTCTTTTATCCTCCTGCCTCCTTGTCTAGCCCTTAGTCTAAAAGTAGAAACGAGATGAGTCCGGTTGGTGGCAATGAGCTGCCTCCATGTCCGTCCTCCCTGAGTGGGGCAGATTGTGACACACAACGCATCAAATATTTGCAGAACTCCCTCACCAATGATGATGGTGAGGATGCTTGTTTCCAGTCATTATTGAACTAGAAGGTTTATCGTAAACTTTGAAGGAGTAGCGTATTTTCTCTAAGTACATAATATTCATTTCAAGTAAGGTCTTAGTGAAACAGGAGCTCTGTGATTCCTCAGTTGAGAGAAAATTTTATTTTCAACATTCCCTAATATCAAGACCACCTACGTTGTCTTGAAGTCCTTCTCTAGTATATGTAGTGATTTTACTGATTTACACATCTAATCTAGCTTTTTCGAAAGATTTAAGAGTTATATAAGTATCTCTCAGTAGTTCTGCGATAGCGCGAGGGTAATAGTAACTTATACATTTAATAGTAATTTATATTTCACACTATAATATTCACTGATTTGATATTGTGTTGTTTTCTTTTACAGTACGAAGGGTAGCGAACACACTCACTGATAGTGATTTTTCTGCTTGGTGAGACTGTTTTTCCGTCGTAATTTTAACGATTAATGCACCATTGCTCCCGCACGTCTGTCCACGACCGAGCTCAGATCAGACTCAAGGCACGCCCTGGAGCATGCCCCGGCTGAGTTTCAAACAGGAGACCTCGGATGAGGTGGTTAGCAGCGCCAGAATGGGGTATCGAAATCTGGCGCTCAAAGTGCTCCCAAAGACGCTTTTGGTCGACATCCTGCACATAAATAAACCCTAAATAAGCCAAAGACGCACATAGACAATTATTTACCCTGAAGTGTTAGCACAGTTTGGAGTAGGAAGGAGGACGACTATAACGCACCGTATTTTACTTAAACCATATCACATCGCACTCCAAGTCACAGATCCCTTACTTCCCAGATAAACAAAAAATTTGCGTAATATATACGCACACGAAAAATTTGATGAGCTTTAGCCTATAATTCTTCAAAGTTTCTTTGTGGTATAGTATAAAAATAACAACTAGGTGAAAGCCAATGCTATCTAAAAGTTAACTTAATCGGGTAGTGGAAAGAAGAGTTTTGCTCTGTGTATTTGAGAGAAAATATCGATTAAAATTTAAGCTAAGGGAAATCTTACATGAGCTACATTTGGACTAATATCAAGTTTACGTACAGTAGTTTAAAAATGTAGGAGGAGTAAAAGTATAATTAACACAGTTAACTCCTAACCTTGGATGAAGCTCGTCATACCTTCTTCGTGGTGCGGGCACTGAAGAATTAAAGTTTGAACTAAAAAGACATTAGATCTATCCCATTTCGGCATCTGCGGTATTTTGGGCAGGCTGCACTCTAGGGATAGAAACAAGCGAAGAAGTTGGATAGAAATGGTTAGAAGAAGAACTCTTCCACCCACTACACTTGCTTTTGTGCTTTCCTTGTTCTCGTCATAGCCGTGTGTTAAGGACCGGCCTCCGTGCGACATCGAGGGTGCAAACCCCGGCCCTGCGTGGCGATTTTCTCCGTTGGGAAGAGGGGAAACATTCTAAGCACAATACCCCACTCTACCCAGGTGTCTGAAATGGGTGCCGGTCTTGACCGGGGGAAAACGTCATGGCGTCCTGGTGTTAGTTATAAGGCATTTTAAAAACCAATTGTTGTATACTAAAATATGCGTCGTTATAATGTGGCACTGGTTTTGTGAGTAAGAGCTCCGGAAGCTATTGTTACGCTCCGCCTTTACAAGCTCCGGAAGTCTTTGTTGCGCTTTGCCTTTACGAGCCCCGGAAGTCTTTGTTACTCGCTTTTGCCTGACTTCCGGGCACGGCTGGTTGAAGAGGAGTGTGTAACCGACAGAGATTAGTACACTGATACGTGATTTCGAGAGTCTTTACATATCCTGCCTTAGTAGTTTAAAGCTATTAAAACTGTAGTTGCAACTACAGCTAAATAAACCTCATGTTGTGTTGAAAGGAAACGACATAAAACCAATGTACAAGATGATATGTATCAGACTTAATTGGAAATAAAGCATCCCTAGATGCCGATGTTTGTTTTTGTTTGTTTTCCCTTATGAACTCCTACTCAATGGGGTGAGTCCAATTTGACTTCTGTATTTTTTTACAGATCAAGAACGTTAATGAGGGTCACCCGTATGATGTCCTCGCTGAATGTGAGAAAATCAACTTGGTTTTAGATTATCTTAGAAAGCAAGATATAGAGCAGGGTCATCAGCGCGTCTGGACGCGCATTGAATTCTAGTAGTAATAACACTCAGAAGGAGTCTTGCCGGATGCTCTACTGGCATCCTAATGATCCAAGCTAATACTACTTTTTGTACCACGGACTGAACCAAAGGAAGGACAATGACAGACTTTTGTTAGCTCGCCTGGACATTTATTGTAGTAACGATGAGCCCGTCAACTGTTGGTCGCTTCAGGGAGAGGAGTTCCTGGTCCGATCTTGTAGAAGGACTCCAAACGGCTCGTGGCAGTGTTCGTGAGTTGAAGTGTGCAAGATTGTGGAACGACTAATGTGTAGTGATTCCAAGGAATGGCGAAGCGACTCAGGTGACAGTTGAGTTATACAGCTAACGAGACAATACTGAACCCTAGTTCAATGTGGGTTGAAGGATGACGAAGTAATTGGGAGCGGAGGAAGCAGTTCTCCGCACGAGGCCTTGTGGCTAGTGTAATGGCGTTCAGGGTGAACTGGACGGTTACTTTCTACCGTTTGTAGTTTGCCTCTCATAGGTGTGAGCTCAAGGTGGCACGGTAGGTGAATGTGGCAGTGGTGTATTGAGTGTCTCGTAGGCTTCCTGTGCGGGAACAGCAGGCTGGGTTACTATGCACAGGGTATAAAGGAGAGCTAAATCTTAACACATGCCAGACTGAACGACTGTTGATTTGTGGTGCCCGGAAAAATTACTGAATAATTAAGACAAATTTAGAATTAAATATTAAAAGTAATTTTGTACCTTTTAAAAGTCTTTTAGTTAAAAGATAAATGAATATTAAAACAGATAAAATCTACACCGTCTTATGAGACGAGTTGAGTGCCGCTTTATGGCAACATTCAAGCTCTTCAAGCATCGTTCGCTGCTCAGCAGCCCATTTCTCCGCTAAACCTCGTATTGTAAACAAGTGCTCTGATCAACCTGGTGAGTCTCGCTATTCTCGAAGTGATATTTTTGTGTATTTAAGTGATTTGAATTAATGTGAATTGTTAAGTGAAAGTAGCGAGCTAACTGGCTCGCGAGTAGCATATAAATTACATTTGACTACTTTCCGTGCTTTTCGTAAGGTTTATTAGATATGATGAATTTTGGTTTATTAGATATAAGGTTTATTAGATATGATGAATATAAGGGTCATTAGATATGATGAATTTTGTAAAATCATGTGAAGTAGGCAATGAGACTAGAATTTTGCGCCCTAAGTAGAGTGACGTGTGACCGGCCGGAGCGTGCCGCCATGGAGGCGGTTACGTAGCGGCCCGGTAACTTTGAAAAGACCCGATCGTTAAGTTAGATGTGTTTTAACTTAGTTCATCATTCGTGACTTTAGGAGTGAGAGCTTAGAAGTTAGTTTAAAGTATAACTTAGTTTCGAGTGTGGATTGTGCCAACGATTAGTGAATTTCAAAGTCGAGAGGATTAGCTTATTCAATATTCGAATTCCAGCCTGATAATCGATAATATAGTTTTTGTGATTTAATTATTGATGTCGTTTGTTATACCCGAGTAATTGGGTAATTTTGGAGAATGGATTTACTACCGTGTTAACCTAGTTATATTTTATGAATTGCAGGATCAGCAAAACCAAGCTACCTCCCCTATTTTTACCTCTTTTGATTACGAGATTATTCATTATTCGGGCATGTCGTAATTAACCGTACTTAGAATCCTACGCCAATTAGGATATTCCCTTACTATTCGGATTATAGTACGTTGCGAAGTTCCCCAGTCTTTTCTCCTGAATAATTCCGTGGGCCACAATAAATATTTACCGTTTCGACTAATCTTTATCCCTTGCTAGTCGTCGCACGAATAATGAACTCGTAGGCGATTCCAAACGAAACTCCACGTTCGAATCAGCCTCATTGGTGACCAATCGTGATAAATATAAATACACCCTCCTTCTTTACAATTAAACGTATCATCCATACTAAACAAAGGAAGCACACAATAAGGTGGTCAGGGGAGGTAGCAAACTCCAGCCGCTGAAGCCGCCGGTTGGACGCCGACACCAAGAACCAAGAAGGAAGAACGCAGTGGCATACAAAAGCCGAAGACTGCAAAACTATCGTGAGTAGCGAATTCACCAGTGATCAAGCACATTTATTTTTTTCTAGTATATTTCGTGTTTTATTGATTTGCTTTCATTACTTTTTCATAGCATAAGTAGAGTCCATTCCGGTGCACCATAGTATATTTCGCCAGCGAGCTATTTTCTATATTTCCTATTCCTTTTTTTTATTTCTTTTTCCAACGAGTTTCCCCTATTTAGACGTTTTCTCTATACCCCCCACTACATTTTCCTCCAACTTCTATCGCTATAACTATTATATTTCACTTTTTTCCGCGAACGTATCTCCCCTATTTTTGATTGATATTTTCTCTAATTCTCGCGTTTCGTTTTCTCCGAGAATTAGGAACTACTGTTGTAAATCTCAATTTAGCTAAAGTATCCTCCTATTACGATGTTTTACCATCGAAGATCCCTTATTCTCGTTTCTACTTTTCCTTTTGCTTTTTCTACTTTTCTGGGTGGAACCTATACTCTTCTTCAGTATGTCTACTACGAACGGATTTGATTCTTTTACCTCGTATAATGACTCACGTATGTAGCTTCTCAACATCCCAAAATGTTCCCTTTTCCAGAAGATAAACTCAATTTTTTTATTATTTTTTTTTTTTGAGGAAGCGTTCCTGGACGTTCTGTCCACAATCTCCTTCTCTTTCAAACTAAAAAAAGTGTCCTATCTATAAAAAAAATAATCTTGTGCTTCTGCATAGCGGAAAGTATTTATTATTAAATTCTTTACTTCATTCCTCGCAAATCGCTCGTTATGCCTTGCTGTCGTAAAAATGTGAAGTTTCCAAAATCAAACAAAAAAAGTGACCTTTCCCTATTATGAGACGAGTGCATATGGCTAACGGTCCCTGCCGACAGAGCAGCTGCCAATTCCTGACCGCACTCGTTCTTGATACTCCTGTGGCATGCTTGACTCCTATCGCCTTATGATATTCCTCCGATCCCCGATGGCATCGCCCAGGGCCTGACTGAACGTACCCTTATCGAATGAATTACTTGAGAGACTAAGGCTAAAAAGTTACCTTTTAAGTGAACTAAAACGTGCTATTGCCGACAGTCCTACTCATGTTTTCTCGCTAGAAACTTCACATCCTGGTTCCTGACAGCACACAGATGTTGTTGTCTGTTCCACCCAATGTTTCCACTGCTTCTCAGGTAGCCATGACAATCGTATCTTGAGGATACCATGCCTAGGTTTCCTGTTTGAGGTGGTGAACGACAGAGGCGCCATAATCAATTTAAATTCCGACATACTATGTTCATAAATTTTAAGCATTCCTGAATTTCCTCGGAAACTATACTCCGAACCTACTCTTCGAACTCCTTTGCCTGCAGATCTATCCTGATCTCTTTCCCTTATCGCCCAAAACAAGTTGCGTTTGTCATCGGGCAAATGTAGCTCCTTCCAAACTAAACCTACTTTCCTCGGTACGAGGTTAGCGCAGGCGGCGTACGGTCCCTACTGAAAAGAGTAGCTGCCATTGCCGACTGCGCCCGTCCTCAATGTTCTCGAGACTTACGACGTTTTATGGGCATGCTTAATTTTTTTCGCCCCATGATCCTTTCTTTTGCCACCAAAGCTCTCGGTCTAACCGAACTCTTGCGTAACTATCCGTCAACTAAACAATTGCCTTGGACTGAGGCAGCAGAGCAATCTTTTAGTGACCTAAAACAGGCTCTCGCCGACTGTCCAACTCTTCATTTTCCTTCTCCTGATGCTTCTGAATATCATCTTGTTTCCGCTAGTTCTAACTTCGCTGTTGGAGCAGCACTGTACCAACTGATTGACTCCCAACCTGCACCTGTCGCTTTCTTTTCTAAAAAACTTTCCGATGTTCAAAAGACGTACTCGACGTACGATCGTGAGCTACTTGCCGCATTCCTAGCGGTGCTGCATTTCAAATCACTCGTTGACGGTCACTCAGTGACATTGTTCACTGACCACAAGCCACTCGTGTCGGCTTTTTACTCCAAAACTCTTGCTAAATCAGATAGGCAGCAAAGACAGTTGTCTTTCCTGTCGGAATGCGTGACATCAATAGAGTATATTAAAGGCGATCTGAACGTAGTAGCAGACTGCTTGTCGCGTCCCGTTTGCGCGACATCAGTGGACGTATTCGATCTCAAAAAGCTGGCTATAGCCCAAGCTGACGACCCTGAGACGAGTGTTTTGAAAGAAAGGCTGACACCCTTCGATATTGCCCCTGATCTTAAACTATGGTGCGATTCCTCTACCGATTGTCCTCGACCCTATGTCCCCTCGCTTGTCGCGAGCAGATCATGGCGTTCTTGCACAATCTTGCACATCCGGGCTATAAAAATACTGCCAAAAATGTCAAAGCCCGGTTTTTCTGGCCAAATATGGACAAAGATGTCCATCGTTTCGTCCGATATTGTGAAAATTGTCAGCAGGCAAAAGTGCATAAACACACCAAATCTCCTGTTAGCCCTATCGCTCCGCAATCTGATCGTTTCCACACTGTCCATATCGACATTGTGGGCCCTCTTCCTCCTGCTTCCTTACCTACTTCTACAACTTCTTTACCCTTCAAGTACCTATTGACTTGCATTGATCGCGCTACTAGATGGTGCGAAGCTGTTCCTCTGGTTAATACCACTGCTTCCTTGGTCGCCATTGCCTTCGTATCCGGATGGATATCACGCTTTGGTGTCCCGTTGGAAGTGGTGACCGACAGAGGTGCACAGTTTGAGGGAGAACTTTTCAGTGAATTAGCGAACCTCCTAGGTTTTCACCATGTTCGCACGTGCAGCTACAGGCCGCAGGCCAATGGCCTAGTTGAAAGATTGCACCGAACTCTTAAAGCTGCCATTATGGCCCGTAGAGAAAATTGGTATTTCTCCCTTCCTATCGTCCTGCTAGGTTTGCACATGACTCACAATTCTTCTGGTTTTTCTCCTTTCACCGCCGTGACTGGCGCCTATATGCTTTGTCCTCAACCTTTAGTTGCCGATACAAGGCCTAGAACATTTTCTTCGGACGTTATCCAAATCTTTGTCAACGAAATGCATAAGTTCGATTTCCGACGCCTTTCCGAAGGCTCGTGCCATGATTCACCACCTGTTTACGTGCCCGTTGACTTGCAGAATTGCAAAAAAAATTTGGTTGGGAGTCGACCGAATCAAGAGGAGCTTAGAAGCCCCTTATTCAGGTCCTTACGAAGTCCTAGAACGTAACCCAAAATTTTTTAAGCTTAAACTTCCTCACGGCGATTCAAACGTATCGATTGATCGTTTGAAACCCACCTATAGTCGTACCCCTACCTCTTCTAAACCCTCTTCTACACCCTCATCTGCGACTCCTCCTGGACCTCCTCCTCCTCAGCCTTCTCCGCGGTGTCCTGAGCTCATTTCAGCACCCTCGCTACCTCCTCCTCGCACTAGATCGGGTCGTACTGTTCGTTTCAAACCCTCAGCGGACTACCACTATTTTGGTGTCTGAGGGCGCTCCGCGTCTGGCCGGGGTAGTGCTGTGGTGCCCGGAAAAATTACTGAATAATTAAGACAAATTTAGAATTTATATTAAAAGTAATTTTGTACCTTTTAAAAGTCTTTTAGTTAAAAGATAAATAAATATTAAAACAGATAAAATCTACACCGTCTTATGAGACGAGTTGAGTGCCGCTTTATGGCAACATTCAAGCCTTCAAGCATCGTTCGCTGCTCAGCAGCCCATTTCTCCGCTAAACCTCGTAGTGTAAACAAGTGCTCTGATCAACCTGGTGAGTCTCGCTATTCTCGAAGTGATATTTTTGTGTATTTAAGTGATTTGAATTAATGTGAATTGTTAAGTGAAAGTAGCGAGCTAACTGGCTCGCGAGTAGCATATAAATTACATTTGCCTACCTTCCGTGCTTTTCGTAAGGTTTATTAGATATGATGAATATAAGGGTCATTAGATATGATGAATTTTGTAAAATCATTTGAAGTAGGCAATGAGACTAGAATTTACGCCATAAGTAGAGTGACGTGTGACCGGCCGGAGCGTGCCGCCATGGAGGCGGTTACGTAGCGGCCCGGTAACTTTGAAAAGACCCGATCGTTAAGTTAGATGTGTTTTAACTTAGTTCATCATTCGTGACTTTAGGAGTGAGAGCTTAGAAGTTAGTTTAAAGTATAACTTAGTTCCGAGTGTGGATTGTGCCAACGATTAGTGAATTTCAAAGTCGAGAGGATTAGCTTATTCAATATTCGAATTCCAGCCTGATAATCGATAATATAGTTTTTGTGATTTAATTATTGATGTCGTTTGTTCTACCCGAGTAATTGGGTAATTTTGGAGAATGGATTTATTACCGTGTTAACCTTGTTCTATTTTATGAATTGCAGGATCAGCAAAACCAAGCTACCTCCCCTATTTTTACCTCTTTTGATTACGTGATTATTCATTATTCGGGCATGTCGTAATTAACCGTACTTAGAATCCTACGCCGATTAGGATATTCCCTTACTATTCGGATTATAGTACGTTGCGAAGTTCCCCAGTCTTTTCTCCTGAATAATTCCGTGGGCCACAATAAATATTTACCGTTTCGACTAATCTTTATCCCTTGCTAGTCGTCGCACGAATAATGAACTCGTAGGCGATTCCAAACGAAACTCCACGTTCGAATCAGCCTCAGATTAACAAGCTGCCTCAAAGCGAGGAGTCTCTACGAAACAACATCAGCCCGCAGCTCTGGCGCCCGAGAGCAGGCCGAAAGTCTTACTTCGCAATAACGACAATATCGTTAGGACAACATCAAATCTCCAGATATAAGCCTATATATTTTTCTGGCCTAATGCTTTTGCTAATAATTATTACTAAAAATTTACACGAGCATAATTTTGACTGAGCTCCAATATAAAATATAGGGTCAGTATCTACACTCCAAGATGATAGCCTTGCAATATCAAGGACTAATAAAATAAGGTTGTGATGGGTATTTTTGTACGAGAGGAATTTACTGATTGGGCACCTGAGTATTTAACCAAACTTTAGAAGCTAACAACCAAAATTAAATAGCTACAGAATTATATAGTGACTTATTAAGCATGCCTATATCACATAAACACAAGGATGAGACATGGGGAATTACTAGGACATATTTTGAAATTAAATCTACTTAATCAATTAGCAAAATCAAGAGAACACTCAATTTATTTAGAACTCCCTAAAATGCACTCTATATTAACTTTCAGCCTTTAGGCAGACATTAAAGAAAATGTCCTGACACAAGAATGGCTCAGCACTTTATGCAACGTCTACACAACAGGCTAACACAATAACGTAACACAATGAGAACACAATAAAAATTAATCAGGATCTTATACACCAAATATGGGGAAGAGGTGGAGCAAAAATTACTTCAAGGCAGAGTCTAGGCAATAATGATTAAATGAGGTAAACTCTAGCTTAATACTTATCTACACAATTAAGATTCCTAATTCACTGGCACATTACAATATCACAAATTGGTCAATATGCAGTTTAGGGGATCCACCGAAATTAAGAATTTTATTCCATAGAGTCACTAAGGGAACCCATTTAAGAACGTTTTAGATGAATGACATTCTGCTCGCTGATGCGTTATTTTCGAATTATTCAACTTTGAAGTTGGCTTTCGCGTGCCAAGGAAGCGACCGCGCCAATCGTAATTTAATTAATAATGGAAGCTAACCCCCTATTACAAACGTAAAGAGGTTGGGTCGTGAGGGGGAGCCACAGTTCTTATAGTGAAAATTAATAAAGGTTTCTAGTGACGTTCGTTTACATTATCTCCAAAGGCGGCCGCCATCTTGGGTACCGGGTGGCTGCCATTGGAGATGATGTAAACGGACGTCACTAGAAACCTTTATTTGTAATTTTCACGAGAAGAACTGTGGCTCCCCCTCACAACATAACCTCTTTACGTTTGTAATAGGGGGTTAGCTTCCGTTATTAATTAAATTACGCTTGGCAAGCTCGCTGCGTTGTTGGAACATCCTGTCCTTTGGCGCGCGAAAGCTAACTTCAAAGTTGAATAATTCGAAAATAACGCATCAGCGAGCAGAATGTCATTCATGTAAAACGTTGTTAAATGGGTTCCTTTAGTGATTCTATGGAATAAAATTCCTAATTTCGGTGGATCCCCTAAACTGCATATTGACCCACTAATTAGATACATAGTCACGATTTTGGTAAATGATGTAATAGTAATCTATATTTACCCGCGGGACCGTCCAGCGCGAGAGACAACGAAACAATGTCTGGAAAGCTAGGATGAATTCGCATGAATCAAGATGGTTCTAGGTGCAATTGCCATAAGAGGTGACGCTAGAAAACATTTCAGTCTAAATATTTTAGGGTCAAATTTTTAATAGATTTTGGTGTTTTATTGAATGATATTGAAATATAAAATTACGAAAATAATTGTATTGGTGTTATTTAATTTTAAGCTGGTAAATTAAATAATTTGTGAATTTAGGCTGAAATGAGGATGAGGGATTCACTACAGCCCCACCCACTTTCTCGCTTGCCAAGTAAAATAAATTGTTCTTCAAAAAAATGATTCCAGAGAGTAAGGATCAGCTTCACTTATTCCTCCAAAGGTACAGGAAAATATACGTAATATTTGGACCCACACATTTCATGAGTTTTCTCTGAAACTAATTTAGAATCCCTACGTGTTTTATGTTTAGGTGGTCGGGATTTAGCGTATTACCAACTACAAAACATAAAGATCTCGAGAAGATGTTTTCGATTACGCTACGAGAGGACAAATGATAACACAGTTGGACTCAGCTTTTGTGTAAGGTCTTAATTTGAAGGAGCCGTGAGGATCGCCGAGACTTGCTCCTGCAGATCTTGGCTGAAGATACTTCGCAGTCCTGGTGGCAGCTGCTCCGTCAGGTTGACGAGGTTGTACGTGTATTTGTGTTTAGGTTATTCAATTCACTGAGGCAATTTTAACCGGGCACAAAATTGGTGCGTCTATATATGTGGGCAAGGCCTGCTGAATTTGAGCAGCTGAGTTTAATCACAGGTGCAGAAACTGGAGGCGATTATAAATCTTCATCGGAATAGTAATTAAAGATCAAGGCCCGCTGAATTTAGCAGATGAGGTTAATTAAATCAGCTAGTGCCCGTAAATGGAGGCAGTTTAAAATTTTAAGCCAGAATAGTAAATACTCCTGTGGGGTTGTCGTACTTTGCGGCAGTTGTCGTACCATGTCGCAACCGCCTCGGCTCGCTGCCGGCGCTACATCGGCAGTGGGATGATGGAAACGGTGGAGTGCAGACGCGCGTGCTTTCGTTCTTCGTTGGTCTTCTCTTCGCGGCAATCGGTACTTGTGTAAGGGAGGCAGTGCCTTGCTTCCGTGTCTTTGGGAGAACGCGGAAGGTGAAACAGCTGTGGCAGCTGTTTTCCGGTTGCTGTCGGTGTCGGCCACCAGCAACGTTAAAGGTAAGCCAACAAGCTATCTAGGCTTTTGGCGGTGTTAGCCATCTTGTGGGTAGCAAGATGGCGGCGGTTGGAAAGGCTGCGTCAGCTGAGGTAGCTGACGCAACTGAGAAGGCTGCGGCAGCCGGAGCTGGCGATGCGGGATCACCAGTGCCGCCGGCGGGGAGCACGTCGGGAGTGCTTGTGGATGTTAACCTGTTGGCTAACATCCTGACTCAGGCGCGTGGCCCGATCCTCGACCGGTTGTCTAGGCAGCTGCCTAAGTTGACTGGCGATGGATCGGTCGACGCGCTGGAGTGGCTGGAGAACCTGGAGAGGCTCTGCCAGCTGGAGCGCGTAGCTCCGACCGACGTAATCGGGTTCATGCTCGACGGCAACGCCGCTCGAGTGTTTCGCTCCATGACTGTCGGTGATGCTGCTCAGAGGCAGGTAGTTCGGTCTACGCTGGCCTCGCAATTTGCGTTGCCTATGCAGGAGGCGTATAGGCGGTTCACCGACCATCGGCTTGCAACCGGAGAGTCGGTGGACGTGTACCTGGATGACTTGGCGCGTCTGGGTGGGAGAGTGGGGTCGACTAAGAAGGTTTTAATTTTTAGGGTCAAGTTCTAAGAGGGTCTCCCCACTACTCTGTATACTTGGGCAGTTTCGCGTGAGGATGCGTATACTGCGCCGTTCGATGCTGTGGTGTCGAAAGTGCGGGAGAGAATGGCCGCACAGAGGGCTGTAGCCGGGCGAGGCCAGGGGGCCAGGCTCGGGGCAGACCTTGCTGCTTCGGGGAAGCAGGGCAGTGGTGGCAAGGGTGCTTGCTACCGCTGTGGCGGTGCACACCGCGTGCGGGCTTGCCCACAGAAGCAAGGTGCTGCGGCACCTGCTGGCGGGGGGGGGGCCGTGAAGGCTCCCGCCAAAAGGAAGTTCGCATGCTTTGCGGGTGGAGAGGTCGGGCATTTCGCTTGCGACTGTCTGGCGGTAGGTAGGCCTACGGTTGGTGGGTCGGGTTTCTCTGCGGAGGACGCCAGTCGGGGCGACGCGTCCTCCTCAATGGAAACCGTGTAAGCCGAGCTTACCGGAGGTCTCCTCTCCCCGAGGGAAGTGACGGTGCCCCCTCGGAGAGAGGGACTTTGAGCGGCACGAGTGTGTCGCTAGGGCGGGGCGATCTAAAATCGCTCGGAGCGACTGGCGTTACGACGGGGCGTCGGTTGCCAGTCGTTCGTGCCATCTTGAATGGGCATTGTTCTTGGTGTCTGGTAGACTCCGGGAGCGAGCGGACTGTGGTTTGTCCGCGGGTGGTAGTGGGCCAATGCCCCCGGCCGGGGCGGCCGTTGCTAACGGCGGACGGCAGAACTTCCAATGTGGGGAAGCACTGTCGTGTGGTAGTTGGGTTGCAGGGGCTGTATTGTTGTGCGCTAGCGGAATTTCTATCTTCGCTTCGGCACACAATAGAACGGAAGGAGCAAGGATTCCAAAAGAATGCGAGGTTTCTTCGGTTTATTTCTTATCCAAACGACTCCGTAAATCTGCACAGACAGGTATGGTTCAGGCTCGGACCAGGAGTTGCATGACAAGAAGATCCTAATTTAAGATCGTAGTCGAATGATCAATTAATTTATATCACCGCACAACAAGAAAGTGAATTCACACCTCGAGGGTACACGAGAAATAGCTGAGTGAGACATAAGAGGCCATAGAATAGTAGCACATAAAAATGGAATTCGCCACCCTGCTAACGACGTGGCACATCGACGATTCACAATGTTACGATTATTATTATTATTATATGAGAAAGTTTTAGCTTCCCTTAACCACGACAAAGAAGTCCCAAGAGAGGAAAGAGGAAGGCACCATCTAGCATGGAGTTGAGGGAACGCGGAAACTAAGCATAAGGTGCACAAAACAGTAAGCTAAGGAAGAGATTCATGAAACAAGAGGAAGTTTCTGTTTCATTTACAGGGAAGAGAATAAGTCTTCACTCACGGAGCACATCGCTAGAAAACACATTTCTAAAAACACATTTGCAATACACGCACAGGACCAAAAAGGACAACCTACTCGCACACGCATTGATTACAACATTTTTTGGCGTCTTGACCAGCCTTTTAGAATTTAAAACTCTCGAGATAAGGAACACATTTCATCCTCTACATGGAGTACATGACAAGGCAAGTCTTGTTTTGTAAATCACACATGGAAGTTTTATGATTTTTAGGCTATTAAATATGTGCAACAATGCTCACAGACGGTGGGGGAAGGTCCCTCACTTTAGGCCTGGAATAGCCTATTTAAACACATAAAATAGGCGACTACCTTTGTCTTTTTCTTTACTCTACCTGTGGAAAAGAGACAGCAAAAATTAGGTCTCTGACGCGGGGACAAGCTGAAATGTAACAGCGGACTAGTACTACGGCCTATCCAGCAGCAGAATCAGACTTAAGATACACCAATTCGCTTAATTTAAACACCAAGCAGCAAGTACACACTCATCAACGTCGCTCTGGAAACACAAATCACATGGGCTAGTGGTCTCAAATTTCTGCGCCTATTCTCAGTCTACTGAGAATGCCGTAACTTTAGGCTTCCACCTTACTGACTGGCGCAACTTGCCCAGCACAGTTCATAGGTTAGGTTAGGTTAACATCGGCATCTTTGGGATGCTTTATTTCCAATCAAGCCTGATACATATGATCTTAGCATTGGTTTTTCAAATGTCTTACAACTAACCCTATATATAGGACACCATGACGGTTCCCCCGTAAAGCCGGTACCCATTTCCGACACCTGGGTTGAGTGGGGTATTGTGCAGGAGCTTTCCCTTATACCCAACGGGGAAAATCTCTGCGCCAGCGCCGGGATACGAACCCGCGACTTCCAGCATGCAAGTCCGATCCCTTAACCGCTGTGCCACAGAGAGCATAGGTGAGAAGCCAATCGACTAAAATATTTTACTTTGTTTCATATCTTTTACTTAACGAATGTTATAGAGAGCGCAATACAAAGACAGGAAAAATCATGTTTCCAAGTTGGTACAAGTTTAGCACGATGTGTCATGAATTTTTCAATATCAACAACTGATGTCTAATCCATGGAAGAACCACCATATAGTTTTTATTTTTAGTACACAAATCTTTCAATAGTGAAGCAGTGGTTGATTTGTATTCTTAATTAAATGTAAAATTGTGTTAGTTTTGTGTCAAACTTTGAAATGTAATAAACTTAAATAAAATCATCTGGGTCAATTCAAATGCATTGAAATGTCAGTCTTTCCATGTTACATTTACCGCCTATGACACTGTTTACAATGTTTGACTAATATGCAAATATTGCTGAGCAAAAAAAAAACATTTAGACGTTAATACAGGATCACTTTAAACAATGAAAGAAAAATAGGAATCAGTTTATCCGTTAAACCACACATTCACTGAACCTGTCTGATACTCTAGCTTTCTTCATCTTGGGTTGTTAAAACTTAGCATGAGAATGCACATGTTAAACCTAACTTCAGAGTTAAATTATTTAACAGTCAAATCTGTAAAAAACCACACACCCACTGAACCTGTCTGACACTCCAGCTTTCCCCATGCTGAGTTGTTGAAACTCAGCATAAGAATGCACATATTAAACCTAACCTGAGTTAAATTATTTAACAGGCAAATCTGTAAAAACCACACACCCACTGAACCTGTCTGACACTCCAGCTTTCCCCATGCTGAGTTGTTGAAACTCAGCATGAGAATGCACATATTAAACCAAACCTGAGTAAAATTATTTAACAGGGAAATCTGTAAAATCACAGTGTTCAGCTAAAATACCGTTATCCTAGAATCTGACTAATTTCCAGCATCACACTTCAGCTGCAGAGCGCACCAGATTCACAACATTACAATGGCTAGTGACTCAATGTGGGCGACTCACCGGCCGCCAGAAGCATCCTCGAATGCTCTAGAAACCGGCCGTTCACCGCTATCAACACGAGATTTGTAAAGCAATCGACAAATATAGCTAGTAATGGAACACGTTCAAGTTAAATAAATTTCTAACACGAATTCACTTTTTAAAAGACACAGAAACTTAAGATTATCCGGGAACCTGTTCCTCCCACGAGCACTTCAATTCAAATAACACGCTGCGTCACTCTTGCGGACCAGCGCGGATCCGGAAAATGTTGCCGAAATAACATTGTCAAAATTCTTTAATTTTTCGTGTCTTGTAAGACGCGACAGGGGCATTGCTTTGGTGTCACTGCGCTTGTGATGCCGGAGTTGGGGAATCTTGGCGTGGACTGTCTCCTTGGGAGTGATGTTATTGATCACATGGGGGGCGTCACCGTCAGGAGAGGTCCTGACTCGAAGTATGCAGTTGACTGGGGGAGATCCTGGTCAGCTGGATGCTGTAGGGGGTCCAGCAATGGATTCGCCTGTGCCAAGCTGGGACCCAGCCTAGTGGCAGGGGCGGGGTCGGTGGAGTCGAGATGTGCGCCAGCGCCGATTGAGATTGTCGACCCTGACTTTGTTGCTAGGTTCGCTGACGGTCGGTGGACCGTCAGTTGGCGGTGGTCCGAGAAGCCGCCCGAGGGGTTGCAGACTCGGATCGCGGAGTACGGACGTACTCGGGTGCCTCTCGTGCGTGAGCGCTATGATGCGGAGATTCAGAGTTGGATCTCGAAGGGTTGGTTGAGGCGATGGCATGGCCCCATCCAGGGCGTCATTCCGTTGCTGGCTGTCGTGCAGCCAACGAAGGATAAAGTCCGTCCGGTCATGGATTATCGTGAGTTGAATGGCTTTGTCGAGTGTCATACTGGTGATGACATGGTCGCTGTGTGTAGCGACAAGATTCGGAAATGGCGGCAGCTGCGGGGCGAGCTTAAGGTCATCGACCTTAAGTCTGCGTACCTGCAGATCCCCGCTTCCGAGGATCTGTGGCAGTACCAGATCGTGAAGCTTAAGGGTGTGCCTTACGCTTTGACGCGATTAGGCTTCGGCCTCTCGAGTGCGCCTCAAATCATGACGGTGATTCTCGGCAAGGTTCTGTCGTTGAACGACCGCGTTCGTCGAGGGACGGACCACTACATCGATGATATAGTGGTTTGTGAGTCCATTCTCAGCGCGCAGGAGCTCCGGGAGCATCTGGCGAGGTACGGACTTGCGGCGAAGGAGCCTGAGAGCCTGGATGGGGGCCGGTTGTTGAGAATTTCCTTACGAAAAGATTCCAACGGACATCTTCGGATGTCGCGGGGGACTGCTCTCTCCGAGTTTGGTTCGGTGAATGTCAGCTTAACGAAGAGAGGGCTTTTTTCCTTGTGCGGTCGGTAAGTCGGCCATTACCCCGTGGCGGGGTGGCTGCGTCCTTGTTGCAGTTTTTTGAAGTGGCTGGGGTGCAGTGGCTCTTGGGACGACTCGGTTGACGGTTCTGTCAGCTCGTTGGCTGCGGAGCTGTTGGCGCGGGCTCGTCGGGAAGACCCTGTTGGGGGCGTGTGGGGTGTCGACCCGCATGGTATGGTTACCGTGTGGGCTGATGACAGCTCCCTCGCCGTCGGTGTGGCCCTTGAGGTCGATGGCCGCATTATGGAGGATGCGTCTTGGCTCCGAAAAGAGTCAGACCACCTGCATATCAATGTGGCCGAGTTGGATGCGGTGGCACGGGGTATAAATTTGGCGATTGCGTGGGGTTTTAAGACCTTCACGGTCGCCAGGGATTCCCGGACAGTCGACACATGGATGGACAATACTGTCGACGGCCGCAATCGTGTTCGCACGAAGGGCGCGGCGGAGATGCTCGTGAAGCGACTTCTTGGGGTGATCCGTGAGACGATCGCTGAGCATGGTCTGGTCGTGTCTGTTCGCTTCGTCTCGACGATCGAGAACAAGGCCGACCAGCTGACCAAGGTACCTAAGAGGTGGCTTAGTTACCGCGATGGTGGTGGCGCCGTCGCAGAGGTGTCTGCCGTGCTTGCCACTGGGGAGAGTCTCGAGGATGCCATCTGGGCGGCTCATCTGCCGCATCATTTGGGCATCGATAGAACGTTCTACTTGGCGTGTCAGATCCGTAGTGATCTGTCGCGCGAACAGATGAAGCGTGAGCTGGCTGAATGCGAGGCCTGCCAGCGGATCGATCCTGCGCTGCGAGAGGAAAATCTCGTAGAGCGAGGGGGTCTGTCTGTGGAGGAGAGTTGGCGCCGGGTTGCGGTTGACGTAACCCATTATGGCAACAAGCTCTACTTGTCCATGGTGGACTGTTGACCCTCGCGGTTCGCCATCTGGCGACGACTGCTGAATGAGTCTGCCGTGAGCATCGTCGCTCATTTGCGTGAGGTCGTAATTGAGCGAGGGCCGTGTGACGAGTTGTTACTGGACAATTCTACGGCGTTCCGATCAGCGACTGTGGAGCAGTTCGCTGATGCGTGGAGGATTTCACTGCGATTCCGTGCCGCCTACGCCCCGAGCGGCAACGGGATCGTTGAGAGAAATCACCGGACGATCAAGAGGATCGCCGCCAGGGGAGGTATCACTCCTGAAGAGGCTACATTTTGGTACAATGTGACGCCCCGGAAGGACATTGAGGCTGGCTCAGTCCCTTCGAGCGGTATATTCGATATCAATCGTCGGGTGAGTGATGGCTGCGCGCACAACAGTTTTGCTGTTGGTGATGAGGTGTGGGTGAAACCCCCACTGCCTTCATGCACGAAGCAGTGGACGTCTGGTGAGGTCACCAGCGTCGTGTCAAAGTACGTAGTCTGCGTAGACGGCATGCCTAGGCATGTGCGCGACGTTAGGAGACGGCGGATTGGTGGTGAACGAGGCCGTGTTCCCGGCCGTGTTGATGGCGCTGCGGAGCCCGAAGCAGTTAGCTTCGGTGGAGGTGGCGGCGGCGGTGCAGCTTCTCTTGCGTTGCCCGAGAGAGTGGTTGTTGACGCACTAAACGCGGCGCCAGTGGTGCCGGCGGCAGATAACGCGTCGAGTGAAGACTACCCTGAAGAAGAGGGCGAGGAGCCTGCCGCTGTTGACAGAGAGGCGGAGCAGCACCAGGGGGAGCCGGCGCCATTGAGGCGGTCACGCCGTGAGCGACCGCGTCCCTCGTACCTAAACGAGTACGAGTGCTAGGCACCCCGCCACGCTAGTTTCCTGAGAAGCTGGGGAGATGTGGGGTTGTCGTACTTTGCGGCAGTTGTCGTACCATGTCGCAACCGCCTCGGCTCGCTGCCGGCGCTACATCGGCGGTGTGATGATGGAAACGGTGGAGTGCAGACGCGCGTGCTTTCGTTCTTCGTTGGTCTTCTCTTCGCGGCAATCGGTACTTGTGTAAGGGAGGCAGTGCCTTGCTTCCGTGTCTTTGGGAGAACGTGGAAGGTGAAACAGCTGTGGCAGCTGTTTTGCGGTTGCTGTCGGTGTCGGCCACCAGCAACGTTAAAGGTAAGCCAACAACTCTAAAGGCCCAGGGATTGGTGTTTGTGGTGACGTAGGAGAATCTGGAAATATTCAAAGACGCTGGATGACAATGTCCCGGAAAGACACACAAAGAAACCCACAAACAGCTGTCCTCATCAAGCTTCTAAATTCGCATCACGGGGAAACCCTGAGTTCTTTCTAATGATCCCTGTCAGAGTTTTATTTCTCTTTTAAGCTCAAACATAGAATAAGGACAGATTAAACATGCCGGCAAAATACCCCTGATTACACTACTGATTTCACTACAAAACCGGACAGGATAAGTGATACTATTTTACATCCAGGCGTAAATGTTTGAACAGCTTAGCAAAATTTATATATGAGATTGAGCACGTAAATTCTTAGTCGGAATATCTTCTATCACTCTAGAGACTTTCTAATACGTCACAAATGGCGCCATAGCCAGTATTTCTGGCACAAGGAATCTCAAAACATTCACAAGACTCAATATATAGCAAAGACAACTGCATTTCTGTGCTGACTATTTAAGGAATCTTGATCGCACCACTAAACACGCCTACGCCATTAACTAGAACAGCTTAGAAATGCTAAAAACATAATAAAATCCTTAGGAACTACTAAGGAACACATTCAGCATTGTGAGTTAAATCTAACACTGAATTACAAAAACTTATTTCTACTTACGCGACGAGTTCTTCACAACACCAAGTCACAACACGAAATGAGGCTAAGGACGCGTGACTGGAATGTTGCCACAGCGCCTAGGTTAACTCAAGCGACTGTTTGGTAATATTTCCTATTTGTGTGATTTACACAAAAACATTAAGATTAATGCCGCCATAGCCATGTGCTAGAGGTTCTGCCGCCGTGCGGCAGAGACCCGGGATCGAATCTCAGCGCAGGCAGTGGCGATTTTCTCTGTTGGGTATAGGAGAAAAATTCCAAGCACAATACCCCACTCTACCCAGGTGTCTGAAATGGGTACCGGTCTTGACCGGGGGAAAGCGTCATGGCGTCCTGGCGTTAGTTATAAGGCATTTGAAAATCCAATGTACAAGGTGATATGTATCAGGCTTGATTGGAAATAAAGCATCCGTAGATGCCTTCATTATTATTATTTATTATTATTAATAATTATATTTAGAAAATTATTAGTGATAATTTAAAGTAAGATAGTTTATGCCAATAAATATGTTGTTTGAATGTTAATGAGAAATTTATTGAAATGAGACATTTTTGTAGCGACTGCTACACGTGTAATATTTCAATACTTCCAAATTTAAAAAAAAATGAATGGTTCGACGAAGGTTTTCAAACTGCACTCTGGTTTTGAGCAGCAATTGCAGCAAATTTAACTCTAATTCGAAACTAGGATTGGTGGCAGTCGAGATTTTTACCTCAGCTTAAGTTTCTCGAATGCAACACATAACACACTGTGTGTTTGTAGCATACCGCTACATAAGCGTAAAAATTAGAAATTCGCTATTCATACTTAAATAAATTAATTAGTAGCATTAAAAATATTACTCTAATTTATTATTAATTATTTTCTACTTCTAATCCACCATCATTGAAGTTTTTGTGTAAATGCATGAAATAATAAAAATAAACTTGACATTTCTCGAGAGAGAAGCCCTCTGGTGGCAACATTGCGCAGTTGCGCGTCTCTTCTTTCAAAAAGCCATTCTTACTCTGGCGTCCTACTTAGCGGTGTTTCAGCAAATTCTCGTGAGTTTAAAGTGTTAGAGAATAATCGTGTCCTTTCTTCGTCACGTGAGTAATCAGTGTTAGAAAATAGTCGTGTTCATTTTTCGTGTTCAGTGAGTACTAATAAGTGACAGGCAGTGTGTTACGATACGTAGTTATGCGTGGAGATCGCGATGTAGCATGTGTTTCTCATTCAGTGCTTTGTTTTTTTTTTCTCAACGTGATTAGCGTAGAATTTTGCGTCAGATATTTCCGTGTCATGATTTTATTATCAAAGCATAATCATGTTCGTTCCTTTTCTCTATGGTAATCTACTAATCTATGATAATCTCTACTCGGAATGAACGCGGCGAGTTTGCCGGCGTTCGTAGCCGATAGCGTCTTTGTGTAATGGCGGAACCTCGCACCGCCGCCTCTTGTCACTACTTTGTGATTATAAATACTATAGGCATATGTATAGTAGCATTTATTCTTTTTTTTACAAACTGACTTGCAGTAGTTTAAATTACGAAAAATATTCATGCCTATGCTTGATAAATTTTGGAATTCCATTTCTTAATTCCATACTCTTGTGGAAACCTTTACGTAAGTGCTCTTCTTTCAATAGAGAAAATTACCACTGAAATTTAATTCAACTCATCGCAGTCTTGCGACAAAGAACACTCACCACTATCTGCCTATCTTAAGTGTGTGCGAATTGCTGGCGGCTGGCTGAGACCGACGCGTTAAGTCGCCGGCTAAATCGCCGCACGGAACCTTCATGCTCTCGTGTTTTCCTTCTTCGCGTATTTTCCGCCTGTGAAATCAATGCTTAGTTTTTCCTTTTCCTCTTTATCATTTGGGATATATATTATTCCTTAATTTCCTTATTAATGCAAATTGATATACCAGGATTTTTTACTAGGATTTTTTATCCATGAATTTTAGGATTTTTTTATGTGTTTTTTACTGCTTGCCAAAAGTGCAGTCATTTGATATTTTTACGGTATTCTGTAGGTCTCGTGTTTACTTGCCCGTAGTCTCTGTAAGGAATCACGATCTTTATTACCGAAGATTTTTAGCCTAACACTCGGAATTTAAAGCCAGAGGCATTGGTGATTAAACAATTTATTTATTGTTTAAATCTGCTAAAATCTGTCAACCTAAAATCTGTCCTATCTCTTTTGAGTTTGCCTAAAGTGAGAATCCTCAAGTAGCCGGTCAGACCTGTAGGAGTTTCTCGGATTTCTCCGTGTGGGAAGAGTTGTCATTATTATGTTGGATTTTCAGTAGTGGAATGTCTTGATGTCTCTCCTGGATTGTTTCACCCAGCATCTTGGACTCCTGTGCAGGACCTCTACATCATCGCCATACACACACCCTCACAGCTTTGAATCTCCCTGGGTTTTTTATGGGGTTTCTTGAGTGCCAATGCTGATTGCTAAAAGCTATTCCCACCTAAGCAGTGATTAAACTTGCTACTACTAAACTGAGCCAGTAATTCAACTTGCCCCTGCTAATGTGCCGACTTGATTCTGCTCACATGAGCCTGATATTACTTGCTCACTCACACCCATCTTATTTTGGAGTCATTAGTTATTCCTGAACTACGTCATTGACTCTCGCTCAATCATCTCAAATTACCAAATTCAACTTCCCCAAATACACTTCACTCACCCTGCCTACTCCATCGCGTGCCGGCCTTCGTCAACGCCAGCTGGTCCTCCGGCAAGGATTGCCCACCTCGACAAGCTCTCCGAGATCAAGATCCAAGAAGCCAGTTTTCCTGGTTTCCTCTTCAAATAAACTCCACCTAAAAACGAGCTGAGTCCTAAACCGCTTTTATTATCCCTCTCATAATTTTCCCAGAGAACATTTCGAGAATTGATCGAGTTTTTTGTCTTAGCCGTTCAAATTAATATTTACACTGAACCACCCAGCGGCGGAGGCATAAAAACCCGACACTGGTGCGATGGCCGGGAACTTTTAAAAATAAAAGACTCAACTCGAAGTTTGGGAGATTGTGAGAGGATAATGTTGGCGTATCATTGTAGTGATAAATTTTCCCATGTCGTAGCGATTTGAGAAATTTCCTGTGGATTTTGTCCGTGCTAATTTTCTCTGAGCAGCTCTAACAAATTTTTTTTTTCAGCGCTTTACTGTCTTTTTTTTTTGTTTTATGTGCCTCAGTAGGTAGGGAAAATATTTTTTTCTATTTCCGTGCTGTGCGTTAATTTCTGACTACCGTAAAAACCTTCTCTTCCATTCTCTCTCTTTCCGTTTTCTTCAACGTTATTGATTGATTGAGTAGGTAGAAAAATAATTTTTCTCACCTGCTTATTTTTGTGCCTACGCAAATTGCCGCATACCGCATAAATTTTTCTCGTTCCCAATTTCATATTTCCTTCCTTCTGTTTTCGACTTAACCTGAATGATTGAGTAGGTAAAGAATTAACGCAAATACTTGCCACTTAATCCAAAGTCATAGGCACTGATATCTTAATTGCGCATCCCCAAAAGAGATTGCTAGCATGCCTGACTCAGATAATGAAGATCGAGCCCACACAAATCCCATTAGGCTCCCGCCCTTTATTCCGGAGGACGCCCACACCTGGTTCCAGCAGTGTGAGGCGGTATTTAGGTATAATAAAATACGTAGTGAGATAGACAAATTCTACGCGCTTGTGAGCGCCGCGCCCACAAAACTCCTTAATGACTCCAATGAGCTCTTAGAAAACCCTCCAGATCGCAATCCTTACGGAATCTTGAAAGGCAAAATTTTGGCAAGGCTTCAGATGTCCGATGCGGACAAATTTCGCAGTTTGGTAGACGCCTCAGCTATTCCTTCTGTCTCTAGTTCTTTCTCTCCCACTTCGCTAGTTAAAGAGCTGCGGAAACTCGCTACAGGTGTTGCCGTAGCTGAGGGATTTCTGAAGGAAGTTTTCATGACGAAGCTCGCCCCTAATGTGCGTCCTTTCCTCTCGTTAGCGGGGCCCGAGCAAACGTTAGAGAAATTAGCGGAAGCCGCAGAGACGGTGATCCGAAATATTAATTTGCCACGAGAACCACAAGTTGCTTCCCTGAATGTAGGAGCTACCAATTTTAGCCCGTCAAATACGGCGCAAAATCAATCCTCAGCCACAATAGATAAGCTGCAGCAGGACATCGCTGAAATAAAGCAAGCTCTCCAAAATTTTCAAATAGGTCAGAGTGTGGCTCACATTCAGCAAGACCCAGGGAGATTCCAAAGCCACCAAAATGCCTACGACTATCCCTCTGACTATCACTCTAACTATCCTCCTCCTCCTCCTCCTCAACGCTTTGATAGAGGTAGATCTTATGATAGGTCAAATCAAGACCGCCGCTTCAGGTCGCGCTCTCGTGATGCTAGTAGCAATTTATGCTGGTACCACATGAAATTTGGTGACCAAGCTCGCAAATGTGCCTCTAGATACTGTCCTCGTTATACCGAAATGACTTCGGGAAACGCCATCTGCGACGCATAGTAGCGAGTACTGCGTTGCCTCATTCCCAGACTACTCGCCTCCTTACTATTCTCGATCCCGTCACCAAATACCGATTTTTAATCGACACTGGATCCAGTGTATCAATTATCCCAGCCACGGTGAAAGACAAAAATAATCCATTATTGGCGACATTACGCGCCGCAAACGGCACGCCTATACCTTGCTACGGCGAGAGAATTTTAGAGTGCGGTCTGGGATTGAGGAGAAAATTTGTATTCACTTTCATGATAGCTGATGTTCAAGAACCAATAATTGGCGCCGATTTCCTAGCCAAATTTGGCATAGTTGTAGACGTTAGGAATCGATGTATTAGGGACGAGGAGACACAGATCTCAATTCCCGCTTGTAGCATAACTAGAGCTAATGTCTTGCATTCCTTCTCGATTGCTTTCAAAGATGAGTGCATGTTTGAACAAGAACTTAAAAATTTCCCAGCATTAACAAACCCTAATTTAGCTTCTAACAACATGCAAACGTGCACAAAGCATTTCATAGAGACGACGGGACCGCCAGTTTTCTCCCGTGCTAGGCGACTGCCGCCCGATCGATTGGCGTTAGCTAAGAAAGAATTCGCGCGCTTACTCGAGGATGGCATCATCCGCACCTCCAAAAGCCCTTGGGCTAGCCCTCTTTTGCTAGTACCCAAGGCTAACGGTGAATTCAGACCGTGCGGGGATTTCCGCAGGTTGAACGCCGTTACTTTACCTGATCGATATCCTATCCCCTACCTTCACGATTTCAGTGCAAATTTAGAGGGAGCACAAATTTTCTCTAAGATAGACCTTCAGTCTGCCTTTCATCAAATTCCCTTGGATGAGTCTGCGATTCCTAAGACCGCGGTAATCACTCCGTTTGGTCTCTTCGAATTCCTAAAAATGCCTTACGGCTTGAGGAACGCTCCTCAGACGTTCCAAAGGCACATGGCTGAAATTTTCTCTGATCTCACTTTCGCTTATGTCTACCTAGACGACATCCTAGTGGCGTCCACAACCCCAGAGTTGCACAAAGACCATCTTAGGGTCGTTTTTCAAAGATTGTCCGACAATGGACTCCTCGTAAATCCTGCAAAATGTGAGCTCGGAAAGCCATCACTTATTTACTTAGGTCATGAAATTTCTAGCCTAGGTCTAAAACCTTTGCCTTCCAAAGTAGAAGTGATCAAAAACTTTCCTCTTCCACAGACCCAGAAGGAACTAAGAAGGTTCCTAGGTTCTGTTAACTTCTACCATCGTTTCATACGCAACTGTGCTCAAACTTTAGCGCCCTTGTCGGACCTCCTCGAACCGAAACGTAAGGGCAAATCTATTGAGGTAAAATGGACAGAAGAAGCGCGCGAAGCTTTTGAAACTATCAAGCACAAGTTAGCATCCGCGACTGAATTATCCTACCCTATTGCCAATGCTGATTTCAGCCTAGTTGTGGACGCATCCAGTACCGCCGTAGGTGCTGTGTTGCAACAGCAAGTAGGTACTAATATCTCTCCTCTTGCTTTCTTTTCCAAAAAGCTGTCGCCCACTGAGCGTGCTTATAGCGCGTTCGGTAGGGAACTTCTTGCTATCTACCTATCTGTGAAACACTTTCGCTATGCTCTAGAGGCGAGGGAGTTTGTGATCTACACCGATCACAAACCTCTGACTTCAGCGATAAAAATGCCTTCTGAAAGACATTCCCCTAGGGAAGCTCGACACTTGTCGTTCATAAGTCAGTTCACCACTGACATCCGTTACATTAAGGGACTAGACAATACCGTTGCCGATTGCCTCTCCAGAATCAACAGTGTCCAAACCAGTGGTGAAATCACCTTCGGCAACATTGAAAGAGCGCAGAAGGAGGATCCTGAACTTCAGGACCTTCTCAAACCTTCTAACACTTCCCTTCCGAAACTAACCTTGGTTGACGGCGTGTATCGTGATGCCGAGCGACTTTCTCGTTTGTATCTTCCTGCGACGCTCCGCAGAGTAGCTGTCCTACACTACCATTCCTTCTCGCACCCCGGTATTAACCGTACATTGCGTTTGATTTCTGATCGTTACGTCTGGCCAGCGATGCGTAAGGAGGTCAAGCAAATTGTGCAAAATTGCCATGCGTGTCAGAGTAGTAAGGTGGTGAAACATAATCGTGCAGCGCTGCAGAGTTGTGCATTCACGGGACACAAGTTTGACTCTGTGCACCTAGATTTGGTGGGTCCTTTGCCTGTATCGCGCGGTTTTTCTTATTTGTTGACCATCATCGATAGGTTCACGCGTTGGGTTGAGGCTGTCCCTTTACCTGATACCCAAACTGAGACTGTAGCGCGCGCGTTCTTATCAAACTGGATCTCTAGATTTGGGGTTCCCTTACAAGTCACACATGACCGGGGATCACAATTTACCTCCAAATTCTGGAGTGAGCTTAGCACCGCCTTAGGTTGTGCGAACACATCCACGACAGCGTATCATCCGCAGTCAAATGGACTTATTGAAAGAGTCCACAGAGATCTAAAGGTTGCGTTGCGTTGCCTTAATTGCAGTCACGATTGGACTGATAGACTTCCAGTAGTACTACTCAGCATACGAAATTTGCACAGACAAGATCAGCAGTGCACAGCGGCGGAAATGTTGTACGGAACAACGCTTCGTCTCCCCGGCGACATTGTTGACCCCAAACCTTTGCCTGAATTTTCATCTGCTGACCGTTCCGCTTATGTAACCTGCCTGAAAGATTGCATGCGCCAGATCAAGTATGTGGCTCCACGAATGCCTCAGACTCAGGACAGACTAGATTCTGCCCTGCAAGACTGCACACATGTGTATGTCCGCAATGATGCTATTAAACCTACACTCACGCGCCCTTATGATGGCCCATTCAAAGTCCTCAAACGCAAGCAAAAATATTTCATCCTCGAACGTTTCGGCTCACACGACCCTGTGAGCATTGATCGATTAAAAGTCGCATATACTTCTGATCATAGTGTAACTTATAACTCATCATCTTCTCCGCAGATTTCTCCCTCCACTGAGACTCGATCATATCTACCATCTCAGCTTCCTCAGTTGGCTGCATTATTGCCTAGTCAACTTGAGTGTAATCCTTTCTACGTGCCTGTACATTCAAACCCTATCTCTAACCCTGTCGTAGACTCTAATTCTAGTCCTCTTACTGACACAGCGACAAGTCTGGGGAGACCAGACGAGCCCGCTGCAGTAACTCCTGTTCCTAGGACTCTTGCCGATCTAAACTTGCAGACCCGTTTGGTGAAACTTCCCCGCTCAGTATCATTTGCCAATTGCCGAACTCGGCAGGGTCGTGTAGTTCGCCCTCCTTCCCGCTACAGATGATTGCAGCGGGTGGACCTTTCGGTCTGCGCCTTGGGGGGTAATGTAGCATACCGCTACATAAGCGTAAAAATTAGAAATTCGCTATTCATACTTAAATAAATTAATTAGTAGCATTAAAAATATTACTCTAATTTATTATTAATTATTTTCTACTTCTAATCCACCATCATTGAAGTTTTTGTGTAAATGCATGAAATAATAAAAATAAACTTGACATTTCTCGAGAGAGAAGCCCTCTGGTGGCAACATTGCGCAGTTGTGCGTCTCTTCTTTCAAAAAGCCATTCTTACTCTGGCGTCCTACTTAGCGGTGTTTCAGCAAATTCTCGTGAGTTTAAAGTGTTAGAGAATAATCGTGTCCTTTCTTCGTCACGTGAGTAATCAGTGTTAGAAAATAGTCGTGTTCATTTTTCGTGTTCAGTGAGTACTAATAAGTGACAGGCAGTGTGTTACGATACGTAGTTATGCGTGGAGATCGCGATGTAGCATGTGTTTCTCATTCAGTGCTTTGTTTTTTTTTTCTCAACGTGATTAGCGTAGAATTTTGCGTCAGATATTTCCGTGTCATGATTTTATTATCAAAGCATAATCATGTTCGTTCCTTTTCTCTATGGTAATCTACTAATCTATGATAATCTCTACTCGGAATGAACGCGGCGAGTTTGCCGGCGTTCGTAGCCGATAGCGTCTTTGTGTAATGGCGGAACCTCGCACCGCCGCCTCTTGTCACTACTTTGTGATTATAAATACTATAGGCATATGTATAGTAGCATTTATTCTTTTTTTACAAACTGACTTGCAGTAGTTTAAATTACGAAAAATATTCATGCCTATGCTTGATAAATTTTGGAATTCCATTTCTTAATTCCATACTCTTGTGGAAACCTTTACGTAAGTGCTCTTCTTTCAATAGAGAAAATTACCACTGAAATTTAATTCAACTCATCGCAGTCTTGCGACAAAGAACACTCACCACTATCTGCCTATCTTAAGTGTGTGCGAATTGCTGGCGGCTGGCTGAGACCGACGCGTTAAGTCGCCGGCTAAATCGCCGCACGGAACCTTCATGCTCTCGTGTTTTCCTTCTTCGCGTATTTTCCGCCTGTGAAATCAATGCTTAGTTTTTCCTTTTCCTCTTTATCATTTGGGATATATATTATTCCTTAATTTCCTTATTAATGCAAATTGATATACCAGGATTTTTTACTAGGATTTTTTATCCATGAATTTTAGGATTTTTTTTATGTGTTTTTTACTGCTTGCCAAAAGTGCAGTCATTTGATATTTTTACGGTATTCTGTAGGTCTCGTGTTTACTTGCCCGTAGTCTCTGTAAGGAATCACGATCTTTATTACCGAAGATTTTTAGCCTAACACTCGGAATTTAAAGCCAGAGGCATTGGTGATTAAACAATTTATTTATTGTTTAAATCTGCTAAAATCTGTCAACCTAAAATCTGTCCTATCTCTTTTGAGTTTGCCTAAAGTGAGAATCCTCAAGTAGCCGGTCAGACCTGTAGGAGTTTCTCGGATTTCTCCGTGTGGGAAGAGTTGTCATTATTATGTTGGATTTTCAGTAGTGGAATGTCTTGATGTCTCTCCTGGATTGTTTCACCCAGCATCTTGGACTCCTGTGCAGGACCTCTACATCATCGCCATACACACACCCTCACACCTTTGAATCTCCCTGGGTTTTTTATGGGGTTTCTTGAGTGCCAATGCTGATTGCTAAAAGCTATTCCCACCTAAGCAGTGATTAAACTTGCTACTACTGAACTGAGCCAGTAATTCAACTTGCCCCTGCTAATGTGCCGACTTGATTCTGCTCACATGAGCCTGATATTACTTGCTCACTCACACCCATCTTATTTTAGAGTCATTAGTTATTCCTGAACTACGTCATTGACTCTCGCTCAATCATCTCAAATTACCAAATTCAACTTCCCCAAATACACTTCACTCACCCTGCCTACTCCATCGCGTGCCGGCCTTCGTCAACGCCAGCTGGTCCTCCGGCAAGGATTGCCCACCTCGACAAGCTCTCCGAGATCAAGATCCAAGAAGCCAGTTTTCCTGGTTTCCTCTTCAAATAAACTCCACCTAAAAACGAGCTGAGTCCTAAACCGCTTTTATTATCCCTCTCATAATTTTCCCAGAGAACATTTCAAGAATTGATCGAGTTTTTTGTCTTAGCCGTTCAAATTAATATTTACACTGAACCACCCAGCGGCGGAGGCATAAAAACCCGACATGTTCCTTCAGTTGCTGCACGCACAGCATATATTCCATTATTCCAAGAAACTTATTATTTTTTCTTAAAAGACATGTGCATCCAGATACGACAACTTGCTGCTACATCATAAACCTTTTTTATGTCTGTAATTAGATCAAGTCCTCGGGAAAAATGACTTGTTTCCAAACTACAACATCTCGTGTATTTCTACATAGGTAGTTGCATTTTGAGCCCTCTGAGATCTTTTCCGCATTCCAGGATTGTTAAGCAGGCCCTAGACAATCTAGACTGAAAGTTAATAATTGAGCGGGTATAAAGAGTATAGTGTTTGACATTGTAGAGAGTGACTGTGAGTAGTAGGAAACGTTTTTGTTTCTTTTTTTTGATAACTTGATTTTCAGTAGATTTGGTGAGTGAAGACTCCTTCTGCCTGTGAAATTTGTACTGAGATAGAAGTCTGTGTCTGAGGATGGCAAGAAATAGGACTGGTCGTAGGAAGGGAGGTGCAAGTGGAATGGATGAGGAGATTGAGTGCATGACTTGTAAAGAGTGGGTAGATATAGATGCATGCAAAGGTTTGAGAGAGATGAGTCGGAGGAAGTTGAATGATCTTGTGTTTACGTGCTGGAAATGTTTGAATGACGAGAGAAAGAAGTTGGAAGAGGAGGTTGAGAGATTGACAATTCTGATGGTTGCTTTAGAGGCTGATTTGAAGGATGAAAGGAAGTTGAATGAAGGAAAGAATGAGAATGGTGCAAATGCAGTGAATGAAGAGGTAAATGGTGGTGGTGCAAGGAGTACAAATGAAGTGGATGATGGTGCAAGGAGTGCAAATGAAGTGGATGATGGTGCAAGGAGTGCAAATGAAGTGGATGATGGTGCAAGGAGTGTGAATGCAATAAATGAAGTGAATGGTGGTGCAAATGTGCCAGATGAGAGTAGAAGGATGAATGAGCATGATGAAAGAAGTACGAATGGGAAGAGAGTGAAGGAGCAACCTGTTGATATGCCACATGAGGTGCAGGCGCCTGTAGTGGAAGTGAATGTAAGGAAGATGGATGGAAAGAGTGATGTGAGTGGAAGAGTTGAACGAAAGAGTAGTATGAAAGGGAGAGTGAGACCTACGATTAGAATATGTGGTGACAGCATGGTGAAGAATGTGGATAGGTTTGTGAGTATGACTGACCGTAGTGGATGTACGAGCATGAGAGGAAAGGGAGTGAATGAGATTTGTAGGCATGCTGAGGAAGTGATAGATGGAATGGATGAAGGGATGGTTGTACTGCAAGGAGGTGGCAATGGATTGCTTGAATGTGGGAGAGAGCGTACGGTGAATGCAATTATGAATGTTGTTGAAAGGGCGCGAAAGAAGAATGTAAGAGTGGCTGTGACCAGTCTGCTGAGAAGGCCTGCATGTGGTGAGGAGTATGAAAGGGTGCGAAAGGAGGTGAATAGGGAAGTGCATAAAAGGATCATGAGTATGAAAGCTGAGAGTATGAGAAAGCGTGAAATGGGTTCCAGCTTCCTTGATATGGATAACCTGATCCAGAGTGGGTGTTTTCGTGGAGATGGAGTCCACCTTACTCAAGAAGGTGAGATGAAACTCTCCAGGAGATACATCCAGTGGATTGGGTGTACTCATATTGTAATGGAAGGTGGAACTGGATGAATGGAAAGCTGTCAGAGCAAAAATGAAAAATGTTGTGAATTGTCCAATAGTGTTGTAAGGTTTGGATGTATAAATGTGCGTGGATGGAATGCAGGAAAGTTAAATGACCTTGTAGCAGAATTTGAGAATGGAGATTTGGATTGTGTTGGTGTAGTAGAGACCCAAATGCGTGATAGAGTCAGTTTAAAGTGTAAGGAGAGTAAGTACTACATGATTGGAAAAGGGCGTGTAAGTTGGCAAAAAAGAGGTGGTGGAGTTGGTCTCATTGTAAAAAATGCTCTAAATTGGAAATTAGAAGAAATTCCTGTTGGAAATGAACCTGAGAGTGAAGATCTGTTAGTAATAAAGTGTGAAAGAATGCATGCCAGAGAATGTGTTATTGTGGTTGTATGCTATATGACAACTGATGGTTTTTTAGCTCATCAAGAGAATGTAAAAAAGTATGAAATATTAACAAGAATTGTGCAAGAGCATTGCAGATGCCCTCTGATTTTAATGGGTGATATGAATGGCCATGTTGGTATACTGGGTGAGCCTGTGAATGCAAATGGACAAAAATTGATTGATTTCTGTGATGAGAATGAACTTGAGAACCTAAATGTAACAATAGGAAATGGCTTGCATACATGGCAAAGCAGGGAATGTAAAACTGCAATTGACTATATGATAGTGAATAGTAGAGCAAGAGAGTGTGTCAAAGAAATGTTTGTAGATGAAGATGATTTTGATATTGATAGTGACCATAAAATGCTTGTACTAGAATATAATTGGGGTGGAAAGGAGCCGATGCAGAAGGCCAGCAGAGTAAGAGAAAATTGGCGTATTAAAATGGCAAACTGGGAAGAATTTAGAAATGAATTGAGTAGATGTAACTGGAACAGGTGTGGAAATGTAAATGACCTAAATAAGGAGATTGCAAGAACCTTGTATGATGTGGCAGAGCAAAAGATCGGTAGAATGAAATGCAGGAAAAGTACAGGGAATGCTAGGTGGTTTACGAGTGAGATAAAGGAAGAACGAACGAGAAGGAAGACTTTAAATAAAAAACAACGCAGTATGAGGAAAATGTATGAAAGACGCAGAATTACTGAGGATGAATGGCAGAGTGTATGGAATGAGTACAAGGACCAGCAGAAGAAAGTAAAGAGAATGATCAATGAGGCTAGGGTTAAAGAAGAGAGACACCAAGTTGAAAATCTAAGAAAGAAAGGTCTAGATGGAATAAAAGATTGGTATAGGTTTATACAAGGTAATGATAGAGGTAGTGAAGTTCAAGTTGATGAATTAGTAGTCAATGGTTGCAGTGTACAAGATAGGATGCAAATGGTGAAAGCAGTTGATGAATACTGGGAGGACATTGGTGGAATGAATGAGCAGGTTACAGATGATGAACCAATAAATTTTCTGATAGATGAACATGAACTGCAAATGGAAGACGAAATCACTTGTGAAGAGATTGTAAGTTTTTTGAAGAAAGTGAAAAATGGGAAGGCATGTGGCCCTGATAAGATACCATATGAGTTCTATAAATGTGGAGGAGAGAGTGTAGTCAGTATGTTGAAATGTTTATTTGATGAGATATGGAAGAGTGAAAGAGTACCGGATGACTGGAACAAGTGTAATGTAGTTCTGTTGCATAAGGGTGGACATAAGAGTATGAAAGAACTTAAAAATTACAGACCAATTGCACTGGGTGACACCGTATGTAAGATCTTTTGTGGTATTTTGAATGAGAGAATGAAAAATTTAGTTGAGGAATTAGGAGTCCTGGGAGAAGAACAGAATGGTTTTAGGCAAGATAGACGGGGGGAGGATAATCTGTTTGTAGTGAGTGAAATAATTGAGCGAATGAAGAAGGATAACAAGAAGGTATATTTAGCATTCCTGGATATTGAAAAGGCGTATGACAGAGTGGATCGGGTTAGGCTGTTTGAAATTTTGAGAAAAGTTGGTTTTAGCAGAAAAATAGTGAACATTGTACAGAGTCTGTATGAGAACACAAGTGCTATCTACAGGTTAGGAAATTTGGAAACAGGGCAAGTGAGGAGTGTTAGAGGAGTGAGACAGGGCTGTACTCTGTCCCCCCTGTTGTTTGGATTGTACACAGAAGAATTAGCAGTTCGACTGAGAGGGAGTGGTTTAGGACTGAAAGTTGGTAATGAGAGACTGAGCTGTTTGTTGTATGCTGATGATGTGGTTGTGGTTAGTGAATGTGGTCATGAACTACAAAGGATGCTTGACATTGTGAATGGATATAGTACAGATTTCAAGATGAACTTTGGTGCCGATAAAAGTAAGGTCATGGTTATAAATAGTGATGAGACTGATAGAGACAGACTGTGGAATATTGGAGAAATCAGAATAGGTAGAACAAAAGAATACAAATATCTAGGTTGTATGATGAGTGAAGATGGATGTACTAGAACTAAAGGTGAGAAAGTGGCTAAAGCAATGCAGTGGAGTGGACGGTTAGGTAGTGTGGCCAGATACAGAGCAAACAAGTACGAATGTGTGAGAGGAATGTGGAAGTATGTTGCTGTACCTAGTGTCATGTATGGTATGAGTGCTCTTGCCTGGAATGGAAGTGATCTTGAAAAGCTGGATGTGATACAAAATAAGGTAGGACGTGTAGCATTGGGTGCTCCGAAATGGACAGCTACAGAAGCCATTAGAGGTGACCTAGGGTGGAGCCTATTTTCAGAAAGAATGATGAAAGCTGTGCTGAATTATAAGGTGAGAATTGAAAGAATGCAGAATAGCAGGTGGGTAAGGCGAATCTTTGAATGGAATCTGAGTGTAAGCTATTGGGAGAAAGTATGTTGGGGGCATGCAAGGAAACTCAGTATGCAAAAGATTATTCATGTTAGAATTGGGAGACCTGTGGATGACTGGAGTTTAATAAATGTAGGAGGTGTAGGGCCTGAGTGGGACTGCAAGAGGTGGAAGAAAGAGATTGAGAGACGAACAAAAGAGTATGGATTGAATAAGTGGAAGCTTAGCATGATGCGCAAGCCTACACTTAACTGGTATATGAAAAAGAAAGCACCTAAGTTTGAGCTGTTCTATGATGGTAGTTTTGGAAGTCAACTCTTGTTTGCTGTGAGATGTAAGTCATTGAGTGTGAACAGACGTACATGGAGATGGAATGAGAATAATAACAGATTATGTCAGCAGTGTAATAGTGGAGTAGAGGAAACAATTGAGCATTTAGTGCTGGAATGTAGTAAGTATGAGCAAGAGAGAGAGAGTTTTATGAATGTGGTGTCTGAGCAGTATGGAGAGAATGAGTGGAATGCCAGATGTGCTGAAGATGATTGCGGTATGAGCTGTCTTGCTGGATTGGATCAGGAGTGCAATTTGAGTATCATCGAAGCTATGAAATTGTTTCTTGTGCGTGCCTGGAGTAAGAGACAGTGACTGGAATGAGCCAGTCAGGTAGAATGGTCAGTAATGACCCAATATGCCTGGGGATGGTGTTTTGAGGCACTGGCTATCCCAGTGACGCCATCCAATGGCAGCTTGTGACGAGGATTGGTAAATCCTGAGTAGTTTAGTGGACAAGTCTGGTACCAGGCGCTGAACTCTTTGTGTGATAACTGTGGAGGGAATTGTAGGCCGTTACAAAGGCCCCGACGCTGTCGGCCCTCAATTTCAAGTTCAAGTTCAAGTTCAGGGTTTTCGTTTTGGTTCCTGTGGAGCAAGAGGTATATAAGGATCGGCTGTGCGTCGGATACTCGGATAAGTATTTGCGATTATCAACTCGATTATTTTTGTGTGTTTGTGTGGTGTTGGAGATAAATTATTTTGGCAAGGCCTTTGCTTGAATTTGCGGGCCTCATGGGGAGCCCAAAACGAACAAAACACAAAACGAAGGGAGGGGCCTTCTCAAAGTCACCTGCCCCATACTCAAGGCCAACCAAATCGCAAAACCTTGCAATCGCTAAACCTTTGAAACAGCCTTCTGTTTCTACAGGTGAAGAAGCTACTAGAGCTTCCACTTCTGATATGCATGAGGAAGTTATGGAAGCTCAGAATGAAAGCTATCAAATAAACCTAAATGACACTTCAGACCCTGCCCAAACCGGTGCTAAGCGTCCTAGAAGCTCGTCACAGTCTTCACTACTATCAAACCTGTCTCTCAATTCAGACCCAAACTTTGCTGGCTTCCAAACCTGCCAGCTGGAAACAAACAATTCTGCTGCTGCAACTACTGAAAACAATTTTGATGATACTCTGCCTTCATACCAGCCTCAATCAACAGACAATCAAACACACAATGATGATGCCCCAGTACTTCTCATTGAACCCACAGAAAATAATAGCAATGCTAATAAGTTCCTGTCAAATGAATTTCAACTTTCAAAACTTCTTGCCAACTCTCCTTTTGGAACAGCAGGAATTACCAACATTCACAAAAACTTCAAACGAAACATCTTGGTACTAAAAATGTCTTCCACAGCTGCACCAAAAATATCCTCACTGCTAAAAATATCAGAATTAGGCCCCTGGCTGATACACTGCCGCTTGCCTGCCAACCAGTCTCAATCCATCGGTGTCATAGGACCTTTTGGGACTGATACGCTGGATTTGGAAATAGAAAAAGCCCTGGAAGAAGCAGGTTATGAAAACCTTAAAGTAACACGAATACAGAAACCCAAAAACCAAGGCCCTACAACAATGGTAAAAATAGTTTTCCAATCTACGTCTCTCCCAGAGTACATTTACTTAAATTATCAAAGATTCAAAGTCAATCCATACATAGGTAAACCATGGCAGTGTTACCAATGTCAGAAATTTGGACATAATGCTCAACAATGCAGAAATCAACCTAGATGTGTAGCCTGTTCAGGCCCACACCAAGTAAAGGACTGTCCTTCAGGCTCCATGCCAAAATGCACAAATTGCTCCGGCTCCCACACTGCAAACTATGGTGGCTGCCCCTTTGTAAAGCAAGCAAAAACTGTGGAAAAAATTAGAGTACAGCATAAACTCTCATATAGAGATGCTTTGGCAGAAGTCAAGCAAAACTCAACCCAAACTGCAAGAAAAGACGTCCAACTAACCCATACTTCAATGCCTATGAAACCAAATTTACCTAAATTGACCATCAAAAACTCAGCTCAGACCTGAGTATCAGTTGCTACCCAAACTGAAGCTGACTCCATCTCTCCAAATGGAATACAGTCAACATTAAAGGAGTTAGTCTCTCTTCTATCCAAAGTACTCAACTTCTGTCAACCGCAAAATTCAACCACCAACCCTGAGCTGCTGAAAAGCATTGCAAATGCAGTCATCAGCACAGTGGACCCCCACATTTCTGGTAATGCAAAAGACAAACACACAATAAGCTTAGAAGAAAACCAATCTGTTCAACAGCAAGCAACTGAAATGAATCTTACAGCCAAATCCAGCTCAACCCAGCTAACCACAACATCCGTAGCACCTAACATGTTATCCAGTCAGTGGCTAGAAGATGACATCTCCCCCTCGCCAGTGATTGGAGGCAAGTACTTGAATAACCAAATAGCAAAGCTCACATCTATTGAACCATCTCCGGTACTAGGACGGAGACATGACCACTTGAAGCCCCATCCAAACCAGCATCCTCAATCACTGAATAAAAAACCTACAAAATGCCTCCCCAAAAAGAACTAAAAATTCTTCAATGGAATTGCCATAGTATACGAAATAAACTCTCAGTCTTTAAGCTTCACTTATACTCAACTCATCCCCATGTTGTATGTTTAAGTGAGACATGGTTATCAGTTGATTTTGAGCCCACTTTTGTCAACTACACTCCTATATACTCTCATCGCCCGAATGGACAGCAAGGAGGAGGATTAGCAATGTTAGTACGAAATGATATTCCATATCTGCCTTTAAACCTGGTTCCTTTTCCCAATGGCCAACTAGAGGTCAAAGCCCTATCCATATCACTAAATCAGTCACGCTCCCTTGCAATCCTTAATGTGTATAATCCAAATTGTTCAATCACCCTCCAGGAAATCAATCATTATTTTACTTCCTTGGGAAACAGCTTCATAATTCTAGGTGACTTCAATGCCCATAGCACATTGTGGGAGCCCAATAATAACTGCAATACAAATAGTACTGGGAAAAACATAGAACTGTTCCTTCTCCAACACCCAAATGTTGCCCTACTCACTCCCCCATCTCTCCCTACCTACTACAATACTTACCATAACCAACACTCCACTCTGGACCTTTCCTTCTCTTCTACAAATCTCCTACCAAGTGCCTATGTTTGCTCTGGCCCAGACCTCACCAGTGACCATTATGCAATAACCACAACCCTTCCGTTAACCCCTCAACTGGTCCTGCATCGCACCTTACCGAGATGGAAATTTGACCAGGGCTCCTGGGATGGATGGGTAAGATCTTTACCAGGGAGGGAGAGCGACATGGTAGAAGATGTCACTATTAGTAATTCAAAACTGACACGCAGCATAATAACAGCCTCCTCAGGAACCTTTCACCAGACCAAAGAAACAGTCAACCCTCGTTTTAGTAAAACATGGTGGAACCATACTTGTGAAACAGCCTTGGAAAACAGAAATATGGCCAAGAAACTTTTCATAAAACAACCAACTGTAATAAATCTCATAGCCTTCAAACGTGCTGAAGCTCAACTAAAGTGGAATATCAAGGAAGCTAAGCGTTCCTCATGGACTAAGTTTTGCAACTCTATCACTTCAGACACCCCTCCTTCTATACTTTGGAAAAAAATTCACAACTTGAAATCCTCTCCTCGTAAAACTCAACCTTTTGTTACGCCTACTAATATAGTGTCAGACTCCACAGCAAAAGCTAACTTTTTGGCCTCCCATTTTGAAAATATTTTTTCAGCACCGGCTCCTCAACCCTATCCCACTTTTATTCTATTACCTCTCTCTATTGCACTACTAAATGATAACTTAATTTGGTACAATTCTGCAATTGCAATGCATGAACTTGATAGAGTCATCTCTACTTTAAATAATACTTCTCCTGGTATGGATAGAGTCAGTAATCAACACATTAAACACTTGCCTCCATCCTACAAAGAATGGTTACTAGACATTTATAATCAGAGCTTCAACACTGGGGACATCCCTCAATCATGGAAGAAAGCCCTTCTTCTACCTATTCCAAAACCTGCAAAACCTCCCTCAGATGTGTCCTCTTATCGTCCTATCTCTCTACTATCTTGCATTGGGAAGCTAATAGAAGCGGTAATAAAAAACAGACTGAACTATTTTCTTGAGGATACAAATGCCATAAGGTTACAGCAGGGGGGATTCAGACAGAGGCTGTCTGCGGTGGACCAGGTGACCAGGTTGGAATCTGCAATTCGAGAGGCACAGGTAAACAAACAACATTTAATAGTAGCTTTTTGCGACCTTTCATAGGCCTTTGACCGCGTTTGGCACACAGGCCTATTATATAAACTCTCCAGATTGGGTGCACGGCAGGCTTCTTTGATGGATTAGAGAGTACTTGAAAGACCGCAGCTTCCAGGTTTTCTTTGAAGGAGAACGGTCAGCTGAGAGGAAAATGAGGACTGGTGTTCCTCAAGGAGCAGTCCTGTCCCCCCTGCTTTTCAACGTTATGTTAAGCGACCTGCCCTCAACCTCATCAGTACAGACAGCAGAATATGCAGATGACATTATTTATTTTAATTCTCACCAAAACCTAGCCACAGCTGCCCAGAGAATCCAAGGAGCTCTAACATCTTTCCACAACTGGGCTTCAAAATGGGGCCTTGCATTGAATCTTGGAAAAACAAAATGTATGCTCTTCACTCAATCTCGAGCCACTCCCCCAACAATTACGATTGCAGGAACAACCATAGGTTTTGTAACACAACATCAATACCTGGGTGTAACTCTAGACGCTCCTAAATTAAACTGGTCTTCCCATATTGCTTCTCTCAAAACACGTTGCATCCCACTCACAAATCTAATAAAAGCTATCTCTCACCACCATTGGGGTACAGACCGATCCCTTTTGCTTAAATTGTACTGTACACTTATTCGTAGTTGCCTAGACTATGCAGCTCCTTTATATTCTACAGCCCCCAAATATTTACTGCAAAAATTAAACATTATACAGAACAACTCACTTCGAATTGCACTGGGTTGTCTCAAAACAACTCCTATAAACTCTTTAGAAATAGAAGCAAATATCCCCCCCTCTCTCTACACAGAACTCGCCTGTTGATCAACTTTACCCTCAGAATCTTGCAACTCTCAGAATTCCTAAAACTTCCAAACATACCCCAAATCACACTCTTGGGCAAGACCTCTTCTTTCCTTGCACTTTCTGTCAAAACCTTTGAAAAGTATCATCAACCCTTTCCTCGCCCAATGGTTACCACCCTGCATTCCCCATTTTCCCCCCTTTTAAAAACAAGTACCATTCTGTTTCCAAACTTCTCCCGAGACTCATCAAAACTTTCTTCAGAATCTATCATCCAACTCTTTCATGAACTTGTCCAGACTCAATATGCTTCACATTTGCATGCTTACACAGATGGCTCTCACTTTGGAAACCCTACATCCTCCACAACTGCTGCACTGGTAATCCCATCAAAAAATGTAGCACTAAACTGGAAACTCTCTCCGTTTGTCTCCTCATTTGGAGCAGAGCTCTTTGCAATTCTTGAGGCTCTGAGATGGGCACAGTACAATCTACAAGATGGGGAAGGGTATGTCATCTTCTCTGACTCTTTGTCCTCCATACATCTCATCCAATCAACTAAGCCAAAGAAATATATCACAATGGTATACAATATCCAGCAAACCTTAACATCCCTGAACAAAAAACATGAAGTAAAACTCCAGTATATTCCAGCACACAAAGGAATAGCTGGAAATGAAGCAGCTGACAGTCTTGCAAAAGCAGCACACAATCTGCAGTACCGCACATTATCTCCGTTGCTCACCGAGGACATCCAAACTTACCTACAAAAACTTGTAACTGAAGAGTGGAGGGAAACCTGGTGCACGGCGGTCCAACAGGGGAAGGGCAGATTCTTAGCTGAAATCAAAAACTCTATAGGTGAGTGGCCCTGGGCTTCCCATCCTAATCGTATGGTTGAGACCTCAACAACCAGGCTTAGACTTGGGCACGTGAGACTTGCTGCACATCTGTACCGATTTGGACTGTCTGACCACCCAAACTGTGAGTGTGGAGGCACAGAAACAATTGAACATTTTCTTCTAAACTGCCCTAACCACAACACTGCTCGCTGCACCCTTAATATCTTCCTCAGCACTATACAAGTGCCCTTAACTTTGAAAAATATACTAGGAGGAGGCCACTTTGAAGAGTCAGTGCAATTCTCAATCCTGAATGCCTTTGCTCAATTTTTACGAGACACCAAAAAATTAGCCACATTGTAAAACAATATTCATAGCTGGGATAAAATTATCGAATCTAACCTAGCAACTTAAAATATCAACTTATCTTTAACAATAATTATAACCAGAATTTTACCCTGACTCGGGCTTAACCCACACTCCATATAAATATTTGCATACCTCTTTAACTTGATTGGGAAACCATTCCTTCTGGATCCCTGCAGTAATAACTAATATAACTCTGACAGAGTTTGAGGCATCACCCTGTGTACTCAGTAGTCATATTTAGTAGTTGTTACTAACACATGCACTGGGTGATGTCACAAATTCATCCTTGTATTGCTCCTTCAGAGACCTCGCACACAGGCATCTCTTTTCTAAATAGTAATACTTATGTAATCCTAGAGCCTCCAGGCTGTCCCGCCCAGGCTGGAGCCTCATTTAATCAACTTTTGTGATGCATGTGGTGCTCAATAAAGTATCTAACAACATTTTTTCAAGAAGGGATGGGGAAAACAAAACAGGTAACTTAATATCTTCTCTAAAAACATATATACTCTTTCCTTGTACAAATGCTCATTCTCAACCACAAAATTCAGAAAAATCTTCCTGCTCTTCTCTGGAATATACTCATAATTGTCATACCCTTCCTCTCTATCTTACATTTTCTTTCTCTCTTTTGACCCTATCATTACACAACCCATATTTACCACACTGGGATGACTTATCAACCCTAAACTACTTACTCTGTTTTTGCTGCACATATATACCTTCACACTAAAAATTTCATAGGTAATTCTAATTTTCACAGTTGTAAGATTAGCAATTAAATTAAGCACTTCTTATAACCTTCTAGTAAAGTGAGAGGATGTGTTTGTGTGTGTGTGTGTGTGTGTGTGTGTGTGTGTGTATGGGTGTGTGTTTCTTTTGTTCCAGGTTCCCACAGGTTCCTCAACACCCTAGCCAAGATAGAAAACAGTTAGTGATCAAGGTGCTGCATCAATAAGGTTCAGAATAACAGTGAGAATTAGTGTCTCAAGATCCTTTGCACTCACAGTGGTAAAGACTTGAGGCTGTATGAGCTCGATCTCAATGCCTCGATAAGCCCCGAGTGAACAACATAATAATTGAGCGAATGAAGAAGGATAACAAGAAAGTATATTTAGCATTCCTGGATATTGAAAAGGCGTATGACAGAGTGGATCGGGTTAGGCTGTTTGAAATTTTGAGAAAAGTTGGTTTTAGCAGAAAAATAGTGAACATTGTACAGAGTCTGTATGAGAACACAAGTGCTATCTACAGGTTAGGAAATTTGGAAACAGGGCAAGTGAGGAGTGTTAAAGGAGTGAGACAGGGCTGTACTCTGTCCCCCCTGTTGTTTGGATTGTACACAGAAGAATTAGCAGTTCGACTGAGAGGGAGTGGTTTAGGACTGAAAGTTGGTAATGAGAGACTGAGCTGTTTGTTGTATGCTGATGATGTGGTTGTGGTTAGTGAATGTGGTCATGAACTACAAAGGATGCTTGACATTGTGAATGGATATAGTACAGATTTCAAGATGAACTTTGGTGCCAATAAAAGTAAGGTCATGGTTATAAATAGTGATGAGACTGATAGAGACAGACTGTGGAATATTGGAGAAATCAGAATAGGTAGAACAAAAGAATACAAATATCTAGGTTGTATGATAAGTGAAGATGGATGTACTAGAACTAAAGGTGAGAAAGTGGCTAAAGCAATGCAGTGGAGTGGACGGTTAGGTAGTGTGGCCAGATACAGAGCAAACAAGTACAAATGTGTGAGAGGAATGTTGCTGTACCGGTCAATATTGAATTTAATGTTGTCAATGAATTTCATGATTTCGTAGGTATAGATAGGTAATATAGTCGATTTGAAGACGTTTTACCAGAATGACAATGTGCCCGGAAATGCTTAGTTTTGGAGATATAGGATAAATAACGCCAGGTAAGAATAGCATTAACGGCAGTTTCGATATGGCTCTTCCGGCGTTTTGCGGACGCGGACCACGCCAAGTTTTTTGGCGGGAGTCATCGGCCTCGGTATGGTTGAGTTAAATTAAGATATTTTAAGCTTACTTAGGTTAGGATACTTAACTAAATTAACTTTACCAAACCTAACCTTACCTATTATTACGTCGGAACCGGATTTCTGCTTATTTACCTCTCCGTTCATTCAATTATATAAACAACGTTCATATAACTTCAAAGTTAAATATCTCCAAAACTAAGCATTTCCGGGCACATTGTCATTCATGTAAAACGTCTTAAAATCAACTATATTATCTATCTATTTCTACGAAATTATGAAATTTGTTGACAACATTAAATTCAATATTGACCGCTGTACCTAGTGTCATGTATGGTATGAGTGCTCTTGCTTGGAATGGAAGTGATCTTGAAAAGCTGGATGTGATGGAAAATAAGGTAGGACGTGTAGCATTGGGTGCTCCGAAATGGACAGCTATAGAAGCCATTAGAGGTGACCTAGGGTGGAGCCTATTTTCAGAAAGAATGATGAAAGCTGTGCTGAATTATAAGGTGAGAATTGAAAGAATGCAGAATAGCAGGTGGGTAAGGCAAATCTTTGAATGGAATCTGAGTGTAAGCTATTGGGAGAAAGTATGTTGGGGGCATGCAAGGAAACTCAGTATGCAAAAGATTAGGTAAATCTGAAGGAGATGACAGTTGTCGATTTTGTAAATTTCGATGCCTTAGCATAGTTAATTAGATCGAAATAAACAAGTTTTCTTCTATGCACTTTTTGTCTCAAATGAGTATTTTATTAGTTATAGCGGTAAATGACTTACCGCAACTCCAGTCTTTGAAGCGGCAAGAAATTCTTTGATCGAGTTGTATGGCAACACTGCAATGGCGTCTCGCTTCCAGCGCTCTGTCTTGAAAGACGAAACCAAACCTACCGCTATACCTTGTTTAATACTCATTTGACGAAAAAAGTGTATAGAATAAAAGTTGTTTATTTCAATGTTATTTCCATGTTTCAAGCCACAAAAATTCGAAAATCGATGAGTAGCTGTTTATTCGAGTGCATTCGTCATCAATGACGAAACTAAACTTACCGCTATAAATCGTAAAATATTCATTTGAGACAAAAAAAGAATAGAAGAAAACTTGTTTATTTTGAATCAAATAATTAGGTTCAGGCACCAAAAAGTGGAAAATCGACAACTGTCATCTCCTTCAGATTTACCAAAGATTATTCATGTTAGAATTGGGAGACCTGTGGATCACTGGAGTTTGATAAATATTGGAGGTGTAGGGCCTGAGTGGGACTGCAAGAGGTGGAAGAAAGAGATTGAGAGACAAACAAAAGAGTATGAATTGAATAAGTGGAAGCTTAGCATGATGCGGAAGCCTACACTTAACTGGTATACGAAAAAGAAAGCACCTAAGTTTGAGCTGTTCTATGATGGTAGTTTTGGAAGTCAACTCTTGTTTGCTGTGAGATGTAAGTCATTAAGTGTGAACAGACGTACATGGAGATGGAATGAGAACAATAACAGATTTTGTCAGCAGTGTAATAGTGGAGTAGAGGAAACAATTGAGCATTTTGTGCTAGAATGTAGTAAGTATGAGCAAGAGAGAGAGAGTTTTATGAATGTGGTGTCTGAGCAGTATGGAGAGAATGCCAGATGTGCTGAAGATGATTGCGGTAGGAGCTGTCTTGCTGGATTGGATCAGGAGTGTAATGCGAGTATCACTGAGGCTATGAAAGTGTTTCTTGTGCGTGCCTGGAGTAAGAGACAGTGACTGGAATGAGCCAGTCTGGTAGAATGGGCTGTAATGACCCAATGTGCCGGGGGATGGTGTTTTGACACACTGGTTGTCCCGGTGATGCCTTCCAATGGAAGCTTGTGACAAGGATCGTAGATCCTGAGTAGTTTAGTAGACAAGTCTGGAACCAGGCGCTGAACTTTTTGTGTGAAAATTGTGGAGGGAATTGTAGGCCGTTACAAAGGCCCCGACACTGTCGGCCCTCAAGTTCAAGTTGGTTTGTAGTTTGGTGAGCCTGTGAATGCAAATTGACAAAAATTGATTGATTTCTGTGATGAGAATGAAATTGAAAGCCTGAATGTCACAATAGGAAATGGCTTGCATACATGGCAAAGCAGGGAATGGAAAACTGCAATTGACTATATGATTGTGAATAGTAGAGCAAGAATGTGTGTCAAAGAAATGATTGTAGATGAAGATGATTTTGATATTGATAGTGACCATAAAATGCTTGAGCTTGAATATAACTGGGGTAGAAAGGAGTCAAAGCAGAAGGTCAGTAGTGTAAAAGAAATTTGGCAGATAAAAATGGCAAACTGGGAAGAATTTAAGAATGAATTGAGTAGGTGTAACTGGAACAGGTTTGGAAATGTAAATGACCTAAATGGTGAGATTGCAAGAACCTTGGGTAAATGTTGAGGACTTGACCATAATTGATTTTCTAGTTTTGGATGCCTAAATATTGTTAATGAGATGAAAATAAGGTAAATCTGAAGGATATATCAGTTATCGATTTTCCACTTTTTGGTGCCTGAACCTGATTAATTGAATCAAAATAAACAAGTTTTCTTCTATGCACTTTCCGTCTCAAATGAGTATTTTACGATTTATAGTGGTAGGGTTAGTTTCGTCTTTGATGACGAATGCGCTCGAATAAACGGCTACTCAGCGATTTTTGAATTTTTGTTGCTTGAATGATGGTAATAACATCGAAATAAACAACTTTTCTTCTATACACTTTTTTCGTCAAATGAGTATTTAACGAGGTATAGCGGTAGGTTTGGTTTCGTCTTTGATGACGATCGTGCTGGAAGCGAGTGCGCATTTCAGTGTTGCTGTCCGACTTGCTCCTTGAATTACTTGCCGCTTCAAACACTGGAGTTACGGTAAGTCATTTAGTGCTATAACTAATAAAATACTCATTTGAGATGGAAAGTGCATAGAAGAAAATTTGATTATTTTGATTAAATTAACTATGTTTAGGCATTGAAATTTATGAAATCAATAACTGACATATCCTTCAGATTTACCCAAAATAAGTTTTCTTCAATGCACTTTCGTCGGAAATGAGTATTTTACAAGTTATGGCGGTAAATGAGTTACCGGAACTCCAGTGTTTGAGGCGGGAAAAAATATACCGCGTGGTCCGACGTGAGAGTAAACAGGCGTTGCCGCGCGTCAACCAAGCCGACTTTGCCATAGCTCCACTGTTTGAGGCGGGAAAAAATAAATAAGAGAAGCAAATCCCCTATTACAAACGTGAAGAGGTTGGGTCGTGAGGGTTAGCCACAGTTCTTTTAGTGAACATTATAAAGAAAGGTTGTAACCGACCCATTACGTCGAATGATACGAAACACATGTAGCCATCACCGCTGCTTCGACGTAACTGGCGGCCTTGAGATGACCGCAGGTCCGTCCGTGACTTCAACCCCGGTATAGTGTAGGTTTGATGTATCTGGGAACATTTGAATTAAGTCTTTCGCATCGACAATATAACTCGTCATCTCATTAACTATGTTTATGCATAGTAGAATTTCAATTTATTTATTATCTTCACTGAAAGAACTGTGGCTACCCCTCACGACCCAACCTCTTTACGTTTGTAATAAGGTGATGCTTCCCTTATTTATTATTTATTCCTGCCTCAAACACTGGAGTTCCGGTAACTCATTTACCGCTATAACTTTTAAAATACTCATTTCCGACGGAAAGTGCATTGAAGAAAACTTGTTTCTTTTGATATCATTAACAATATTAAGGCATCGAAAATTCAAAAATCAATTATCGTCAAGTCCTCAACATTTACCAAACCTTGTATGATATGGCAGAGCAAAAGATTGGTAGAATAAAATGTAGGAAAGGAACAGGGAATGCCAGGTGGTTTACAAGTGAGATACAGGAAGAACAAATGAGAAGAAAGACTTCAAATAATAAAAAACGCAGTATGAGGAAAATGTATGAAAGAAACAGAATTACTGAGGATGAATGGCAGAGTGCATGGAATGAGTACAAGGACCAGCAGAAGAAAGTAAGGAGAATGATTAATGAGGCTAGAGTTGAAGAGGAGAGACACCGAGTTGAAAATCTAAGAAAGAAAGGTCCGGATAAAATAAAAGATTGGTAAAAGTTTATACAAGTTAATGATAGAGGTAGTGAAGTGCAAATTGATGAACTAGTAGTCAATGGTTGCAGGGTGTAAGATAGGATGCAAATGGTGAAAGCAGTTGAAGAATACTGGGAGGACATTGGTGGAATGAATGAGAAAATTACAGATGATGAACCCGTAAATTTTCTGATTGATGAACGTGAAATGCAAATAGAAGACAAAATCACTTGTGAAGAGATTATAAGTTTTTTGAAGAAAGTTAAAAATGGAAAGGCATGTGGCCCTGATGAGATGCCATATGAGTTCAATAAATGTGGAGGAGAGAGTGTAGTCAGTATGTTGAAATGTTTATATGAGATATGGAAGAGTGGAAGAGTACCGGATGACTGGAACACGTGTAATGTAGTTCTGTTGCATAAGGGTGGACATAGGAGTATGAAAGAACTTGAAAATTAGAGACCAGTTGCACTGGGTGACACTGTATGTAAGATCTTTTGTGGCATTTTGAATGAGAGAATGAAAAACTTAGTTGAGGAATTAGGAGTCCTAGGTGAAGAACAGAATGGATTTAGGCAAGATAGACGTGGGGAGGATAATCTGTTTGTAGTGAGTGAAATAATTGAGCAAATGCGGAAGGATGGTAAGAAGGATTATTTAGCATTCCTGGATATTGAAAAGGCGTATGACAGAGTAGATCGGGTTAGGCTCTTTGAAGTTTTGAGAAAAGTTTGGTTTAGCAGAAAAATAGTAAAAATTGTACAAAGTCTGTATGAGAACACAAGCGCAATATACAGATTAGGAAATTTGGGAACAGGGCAAGTGAGGAGTGTTAGAGGAGTGAGACAGGGCTGTACTTTGTCTCCCCTGCTGTTTGGATTGTACACAGAAGAATTAGCAGTTTGACGGAGAAGGAGTGGCTTAGGACTGAAAGTTGGTAATGAGAGACTGAGCTGTTTGTTGTATGCTGATGATGTGGTTGTGGTTAGTGAATGTGGACATGAACTGCAAAGGATGCTTGACATTGTGAATGGATATAGTACAGATTTCAAGATGAACTTTGGTGCCAACAAAAGTAAGGTTATGGTTATAAATAGTGATGAGACTGATAGAGACAGACTGTAAAATATTGGAGAAATCAGAATAGGTAGAACAAAAGAATACAAATATCTAGGTTGTATGATAAGTGAAGATGGATGCACAAGAACTAAGGGTGAAAAAGTGGCAAAAGCTATGCAGTGGAGTGGACGGTTAAGTAGTGTGGCCAGATACAGAGCAAACAAGTATGAATGTGTGAGAGGAATGTGGAAGTATGTTGCTGTACCTAGTGTCATGTATGGGATGAGTGCTCTTGCCTGGAATGGAAGTGATCTTGAAAAGCTGGATGTAATACAAAATAAGGTAGGACAGTTAGCATTGGGTGCTCCAAAATGGACAGCTACAGAAGCCATTAGAGGTGACCTAGGGTGGAGCCTATTTTCAGAAAGAATGATGAAAGTAATGCTGAATTATAAGGTGAGAATTGAAAGAATGCAAAATAGCAGATGGGTAGAGCAAGTTTTTAAATCGAATCTGAATGTGAGCTATTTGGAGAAAGTGTGTTGGGGGCATGCAAGGACACTTAGTATGCAAAAGATTATTCATGTTAGAATTGGGAGACCTATGGATGACTGGAGTTTAATAAATGTCTGAGGTGTAGGGCCTGAGTAGGACTGCAAGAGGTGGAAAAAAGAGATTGAGAGGCAAACAAAAGAGTATAGATTGAATAAGTAGAAGCTTAGTATGATGCAGAAGCCTACACTTAACTGGTATATGAAAAAGGAAGCACCTAAGTTTGAGATGTTCTATGATGGTGATCTTGGAAGTCAACTCTTGTTTGCTGTGAGATGTAAGTCATTGAGTGTGAACAGACGTACATGGAGGTGGAATGAGACAAATAACAGTATGTTGGCAGTGTAATAGTGGAGTGAGGGAAACAATTGAGCATTTTGTGCTGGAATGTAGTAAGTATGAGCACGAGAAAGAAAGGTTCATGAATGTGGTGTTTGAGCAGTATGGAGAGAATGAGTGGTATGCCAGACGTGCTGAAGATGATTGCGGTATGAGCTGTCTTGCTGAATTGGATCAGGAGTGTAATTTGAGTATCATTGAAGCTATGAAAATGTTTCTTGAGCATGCCTGGAGTAAGAGACAGTGAATGAAATGAGCCACTCAGGTAGAGTGGGTAGTAATGACCCAATATGCCTGGGGATGGTGTTTTGACATACTGGTTATCCCAGTGATGCTGTCCAATGGCAGCTTGTGACAAGGATTGGTGGATCCTAAGTAGTTTAGTGGACAAGTCTGGTACCAGGCGCTGAACTCAGTGTGAAAATTGTGGAGGAAATTGTAGGCCGTTACAAAGACCCCGACGCTGTTGGCCCTGAATTTCAAGTTCAAGGGGTACAGATGTTGTGGTGCTAGGACGTGGTGGCTTATCAGACTGAACTTTCTGAGAAATTCACCTGTTATTGGCAAGTGATTCAATTGAAAACCAGTCTGCAAGTTGAGAGTTGATCCAAATCAAACTATTTTGCTTTCTTTTTTGGTAAGCAGCTACTGGGGCCTTAGGCCCCCAGTAACCCTAAATTAGTATTTCTGTTTTGCCAAAATTTTGATAATACTGATATATAAAAGGATATTATCCAGCAAATAGCACAAAACAACAAAAATCTAATTATTATTGTGAGCAAAATAGTACATAAACTTTTCATAAAACAACCGACCCAAATAAATCTCATAACCTTCAAACGTGCCAAAGCTCAACTATAAAGGGATATTAAGGAAGCAAACGCTCCTCATGGAATAAGTTTTGTAACTCTATTAACTCAGATACTCCACCTTCAACACTTAGGAGAAAAATTCATAACTTGAGGTCCTCTCCTCGTAAAACCTAGGCTTTCGTCACGCGGCACGCGACTACCCAGGAAAAGTTGAACTTCTTGCCACTTATTTTGAAAACTTTTAATCAGCTCCAGCGCCCCAACCCTATCGCACATTCATTCTGCTACCCCTCTCTATTGCACTACTAAATGAAAACACAATATGGTATAACTCATCAATTGCAATGCATGAGCTAGACCGAATCATTTCTACATTAAGCAATACTTCTCCGGGTCTAGACCAAGTTAGTAATCAACATATTAAGCACTTGCCGTCATCCTACAAAGAATGGCTGCTAGACATTTATAACCAAAGCCTTGGCATAGGAGCAGGGTTGGCACATAAAAAAACCCACCCAAAGAAAACACCCAAAAAACCCACGTAAAAAAACACTAAATAGTGGGTTTTTTGGGTTTTATTAGTGCTGTTTAAATATCACATGTTTTCAAGCTTATTGAATCAAAATGAGCTAAATATTTATGTTGTCTAAAATTTTTCCAAGGCATTTGCATGACTATGACAATAAATATTGAAAAACAAAGAAAAAACACCACTGTAAAAACAATATAAGAAAAACCCTAATCACATATAAAAATCGAGCGGCTAGTATATTTCCATGAGTTCCATTTCCAAAGTAGAAAACAAAAACTAAGAAACAAATGCAGTTTGACTATTTGAGAGTATAGAGACTTCTGAATTCTTCCTCTGTCTTCTAGACTAGACTGCTACTACAGTACTACTGTATTTCTCTTTCTACATCCACTGCCATTTCATAGTTGTCATCCACATCATGATCATTTGTGAGGTGGCGATATAATGACACTAATTTCTGTGCGCGTTCCGATCCTAATCTATTTCTCAATTTATTCCTCACAATTCCAAATGTTTAGAAAATTCTATCAATGGATCCTGAACTTCCAAAGCAAGAAGAATGAAGATTGCTTATAAATGTGCAGAAACCCTCTGCCAGTGTTTTTTCAGGAATCAGCATTTTCTGCTGTTTCATGTCATGAATATCCCACCATCAACAAGGAATTATTGTCTTAGTGAAATTCTTGTTGAACATGTGTTTTGAGAAGATGTTGGTCCTTCAATTTATACAAATGAATCGCACCGATCAACTCCGGATTGTACTCAGCCAACCACTCTTCAATATCTGTCTCCTGTGAGAGCTTTGCCTGAAATAAGTCTAACAATTATAGTCAGATGTGGTAAGACACGACCGCAGCCATCATGGGGTAAGAAAGTAAAGAAACGACTGGCCTATGGTGAGCATTCAAGCTGCACTGGAACAAATTTGATGATGGAATCTGTTAGAGCATTCATTTCTGATCTTTTTAGTGTTTGTTGCTATCCTGAACTGCAAAAAGTGATTTTTTTGGTAAGTATAAAAATTTTTTTTGGCATATCACTACATGTTGTAACATGTAACAGTGTGGTTGACTGACTTGGCTTGCGCTGCTAAGCCATCCAGCTCACACAATGCACATGTTAAGTTGTTAACAGCATGACTGTTAAGTGATGTACAGCTGTCTTGCTTCAAGTTGCTTGTGGTGGTTACTTATGATCTGCAGGGTGCTTCCGTCTCACATGACTTGCATCTGTCTGCTGCTAAAACAACTTATTATGAATTGACAAGCATAGCAATTTTCTTTGCACATCTTATATCTTTACAGACTGCAGAGCTATGTCCCTATGCATATGGTAATTGGTAAATGGTAATTGTGATGGACAAACTTAACACATATATTGTTCATATAATGTAATAATTCATATAATAATGTAATATAATGTGTTGGAAATAAAGTAATCAAATAACAATATTTACTCAATAAGTGTATACATATAAATCTGGAAAAGAGGCAACTGGAGCTGTGTGAATAACTCTTTTAAACAAAAACAGGTATTGCAAAAAAAACAATAAGGCCCAAAAAACCTAATAAAACGCAAAAAAAAATTTAACCCAAAAAAACCCATGTGGGTTGGGTTCTTTTAACAAACCCAGGGTTTTTTCCATCCTTGCGCAGGAGTTATTCCTCAATCATGGAAAAAAGCCCTACTTCTTCCCATCTCAAAACCATCAAAAACTCCTTCTGAAGTTTCTTCTTATCATCCTATATCTCTTTTATCATGCATTGGAAAATTAATGGAAGCCTTAATAAAAAAAAACAGATTAAACTATTTTCTTGAAGAAACGAGTGCATTAAGAACACAACAGGGAGGTTTCCGACAGAGACTATCTGCAGTAGATCAAGTGACAAGGCTGGAATCAGCAATTCGCAATGCACAACAAAAAAAGCATAACCTAATAGTTGCTTTTTGCAACCTTACTCAAGCCTTCGACCGCATATTGCACACAGGCCTCCTTTATAAACTCTCAAATTTAGGTATACATGGCAAGCTTCTTTGCTGGACTGGAGAGTACCTAAGGGACTCAGCTTTCAGGTCTTCTATGAAGGGAACGGTCAACAGTGAGGAAAATGAAGACTGGGGTTCCTGAAGGAGCGGTCTTATCTCCCTTGCTCTTCAATGTAATGTTGAGCAATCTGCCCTCAATTCCAACAGTACAAACTGTGAAATATGCAGATGACATTACTTATTTCAAATCTCACCAAAGTATAGCTGTAGCCACGCAGAATATCCAGAAAGCACTATCATTTTCCTACAATTGGTCCTCAGAATGGGGCCCTGCTCTGAATCTCTAAAAACGAAATGTATGCTCTTCACTCAATGTAGAGCCATTCTCTCAACAATAAAGATAGCTGGAACAACCTTAGAATTTGTGACTCAATGATACCTGAGAGTAGTCCTAAATGCTCCTAAATTAAATTGATCCTCCCATATTGCTTTTCTCAAAACATGTTGCATTTCACTTACAAATCTGTTGAAATTGATCTCTCATCAGCATTGGGATACAGATCGATCCCTCTTACTCAGATTGTACAAGACACTTATCCAAAGTCACCTAGACTATGCAGCTCTACTATACTCTACAGCCCCAAAATATTTGCTACAAAAGTTAAACATTATACAGAATAACTTACTACAAATTGCACTAGACTGCCTCAGAACAACTCCTATAAACTCACTAGGAATAAAAGCAAATGTCCCTCCCCTGTCTCTACACAGAACTCACTTGTTACTTGATTATCTACGCAGAATTTTGCAACTCACAGAATTCTTGGAACTTCCAAGCATACCCCAGATCAGACTCATGAACAAAACTCTATCTTTCCTTGCACTTGCTACCAAAACTTATGAAAAGTATCAACATTCCTTCCCCGTCCAATGGTTACTACCCTTCATTGCCCATTTCACTCCCTAATAAAAACAAGTACCATGTTGTTGTCAAACTTCTCCCAAAGTCCTACAAGCCAACTTTCTCCAGAATCCATCATCCAGCTCTTTCATGATCTTGTCCAGAGTCAAAATATAATACACACTTACATGCTTATTCAGATGGCTCTCATCTGGGGAACCCTACAGACTCCACAACAGCTGCAATGGTAATCCCTTCATAAAAATGTATCGCTCGACTGAAAACTTCCACCGTATGTCTCCTCGTTTGGAGCAGAGCTTTTTGCAATTTCAGAGGCCTTGAAATAGGCTCACAACAACCTATAAGATGAAGAACAATATGTAATCTTCTCTGACTCCTTGTCCTCTATACACCTTATAGAATCACCTAAACCAAAGAAATATACCACAATGGTATACAATATACAACAAATCTTGACATCCTAGAACAAAAAACATGAAGTAAAAATCCAATATATTCCAGCACATGAAGGAATTGCTAGAAATGAAGCTGCTGATGCTCTTGTCAAGGCTGCCCACAAGCTGCAATACTGTACATTATCTTGACTGATTACTGTGGACATTCAGAATTACCCACTAAAACTTGTAACAGAAGAATGGAAGGAAACCTGGAATGCAGCAGTCCAACAAGGCAAGGGCAAATTCTTGGCTTCAATTAAAAACTCAATAGGAGAGTGGTCTTGGGCCTCTCACACCAATCGTATGGTTGAGACCTCAACAATGAAGCTTAGACTTGGACACATGAGACTTGCTGCACACCTGTGCCGCTTTGGATTGTCCGACCACCCAAACTGTGAGTGTGGAGGCACTGAAACAATTGAACATTTTCTTCTGAACTGCCCAAACCACAACACAGCTCGCCGCTCCCTTATCATCTTCCTCAACACTAAACGAGCGCCCCTAACTTTAAAAAATATACTAGGAGGAGGCCACTTTGAAGAGCCTGTGCAGTTCTCAATCCTGAATGCCCTTGCTCAATTATTACAAGACACAAAAAAATTAGACACATTGTAAACAATTTACCCAGCTGGGACAAAGTTATATAACCTAACCTAGCAAATTAGTTAAAAGCTCTACGGTGCTATAATAATTATAATAACCAGTATTTTACCCTCCCACTGGCTTGGCCTAACCTGCAATCTACCTAAATATTTTCATACCTCTTGAACTTGTATGTGAGTCCATTCCTTCTAGATCCCTGCAGTAATAACTGATATAATTCTCAGAGTTTGAGGCATCACCCCGTGTAATTCATTAGACATATTTAGTAGTACTTACTAACACATGTGCTGGGTGATGTCCCAAATTCCCCTTGTATTGCTCCTTCAGAAACTTGCACACAGGCATCTTTCTTCTAAATACTCATGCAATCCTGGAGCCTCCAGGCTGCCCCACCTAGGCTGGAGCCTCATTTGATCAACTATTGAGATGCATTTGATGATGCTCAATAAAGTATTCAAGAATTTTTTATTATTTTTTTCTTTTTCAGAAAGGAACGGCGGAAACATAACAAGTGACTATATATCTTCTCTAAAAATATATTTACTCCCACCTGTAACAAATACCCATCCTTGATTATAAAAGCCCAAAAAATCTTCCTACTCTGTTCTAGATTATTTTCATGTTCCTCATACCCTCCCTCTCTTTCTCACATTTCCTTTCTCTCAATTGCCCCTATCATTCCATGACCAATATCTACCACACCAGGACAACTAATCAACCTTGAACTACTTATTTTATGTTGGGAGGGAGAGATGAGTAAATCAAGGAGGGGGGAAGCTGCATACATGTACCTATATATTAAAAACTTGATAGATTGCCCTAATCTTCACAGCTGAAAGATAAGCAATTAAATTATGTACTTTTTACAACTTTCTAGTAAAAGTGTGAGGATGGGTATGTGTGTGTGTGTTTCTTCTGTTCCAGGTTTCCCACAGGTTTCTTAACAGCTTAGCCAAAAAAAACGGTATAGTGACTAATGTTCTGCATCAAAAAGACTCTGAATAACAGTGAGAATTAGTGGTTCAAGATTCCTTTCACTCACAGTGGTGAAGATTTGAGGCTGTGTGAGCTTGATCTCAATGCTTTGATAAGCCCTGAGTGAACAACAACAACAACAACCATGAGATAAAGTAGGCCAGGCACTATGAGGTCAAAAGTGTTATCTACTGAAGAAGCAATTTTGAACCTAGGCTAACAAAGAAGCTTGGAGGAAGGAGATAAGATTGTATTTTCTCTCAGCTCTAGTTTAGCTTTTCCTCAGAAAAATTAGCTCAAACAGAGAATGAGTCATTTGAACTAGAAGTTGGTCAGAAGAGACTGAATTTCTGGTGTTGGCTTCTGAATTTGCAGTTAATGTGCAGAGGTAGCAAATGCATGAAATTTGTTGGACTGTACATAAATGTAGTAGAAATTACAAAGATATTTGGGGGCCATAAATTAATCATAAGATTATAAATCTTGATATGCCCCCTCATGGGGAATGCTACTATTATATCTATGGGAATTAGTGCTCCCAGGGGAAAATATGTGGTCCTGAGCTGAGAGTTGAGTAGGCCTTCTTTTTGTTGAAATAAACTTTTTTGTTCTTTTAAGGATCATCTTTATTTAGTTTACTGCTGTCATATTTTTCAGCACCTCTATCTTCCTTCTTCAATTTTTATTTTTTTATAACCATCCTTTATGATTTTTCTGTTTCTATGTGCACGGGGCCCTGTGCGGAAACTCACCTTGTGGAAAGATTCCACGTTCCCTTAACTCCATCCCCTCACGGGGATGTGACTAATATATCGATGGAAATTAGCACTCCTAGGGGGAAAATGTGAAGGCCCATGCTGAGTGTTAGGTAGGCCGTTTTTTTTTGTTGAAGTAAAACATTTCTGTAAGGTCAAGAACCATCTTTTTTGATTCATTGCTTTCCTATTCATATTTTTCAGCACCTACTACTTCTTCATTTTTGATCTTGTTTTATAATCTTCTTTCTCAACTTGCTGTTTCTATGCCCTCTCTGTATCATAGATTCTACTTTCCCACAATTCCATACTAAATGGTGCCCTCCTCCTTCTCTTTGGATTGCCTTTGTGGTAAATAGGGAGCCTTAAACTAACTTATAATCTAATCTTCCTTAACTCTATTCAAAATGGTGCCTTCATCCTTCCTTTCTTTGAACATCTTTGTTGTTGAAAAGAGCCTAAAACTAATTTGCAATCAATCAATCCTGATAAGACTAATAGAGGTAGGAGGATATGGGAGAATTTAGTAGAAGTACTTGAAATATCAGTACTTGAAATATCTGTTTGATGAAAATAGTTGAACATGTATCAAAGATGAAAAGTGTCAAAAGTTAGGTACTTAATATGCTCCTGGGAAAACTTAAATTAAATTAAAAGTTTTATGATAATGATACACTCATCATCATTACGTGTAAATAAAGTTAGAAAAATATGAATAACAGTTGGCAAGTAAGTGTATTGCTTAACCATGACAAAGAACAAGAATATCTGTGACATCTTCATATTGAAAAATTAGTCAAGTATTTGGAGTTGGGCTGACCACCACAACCATTGAGTGACTTTTGGTTTATGAGTCAGAATGCTTTCTATATAGTCTTTCCAAAACAGGTCGCATGACACTCACCACGCAATTTCAAAGACTGTACGTGTTCTATATCTATGGAAATTAGCACTCCTGTGGAGACAAAATAAGGCCAGGAGCTCAATGTTAGGTATGCTTTCCTCTTGCTGAAAAACATTTTTTGTTATAGAATACCATTTTTACATCACTGCTGTTTGTACTATTTCATCATCACTTCCCTTAAAGAAAAGAAAGAAAAGAAAAAGAAAAACATTTTATTTCCAATAAAGTACAAACATGAAATGTCGATACATTGGTTTTTAAACACCTTAACATTAACATCCTTAAATGATTATAACACATTTGTATCGTAATACCCGTGTAAAATGTTGAAACGAAATGATTGATAGAAAAGTACAACAAAATTGAGTTCCTTTCCTTGCCTAATCTGATTTTGAAACTAGGAGAGCACAATCCTCGCGACGTTCATTTGAAAAACACTCTCATTAGTACGCATAAGTATTGAAAAATGAAAGCAAAAAATGCATTCAAATACCTTAGCATAGAAACCCTTAATTGCTATTTATACATGGTTATCGTAATATCCATGTTAAGTGTTGGAACATATGATTTAGATCCTTAATTGCTATTCATACATGGTTATCGTAATACATGTGATGGTTGTCGACACAGGATTTAGGGAGAAGCACAAGTTAATAAAAAATAAACAATAATATGTATAAGAGGATCGTTTGCATTTGGAGGGTGGCACTAAGTTTCAGTTTCTGTGTTTCAATTTCTAAGTTTCAATTTCTGAAATTTTTGCTAGAAATTGAAAATTTATCTTATTTTACGTTCGTTAAGTCATTTTAATATTGATCTTGCTTACTCCTGTCGAACAAAAAGAGCATCACAACTGTTGGTTCCACGCAGCGGAATGAGGTTGCTTTCCACAATTACTAGTACTTCATCTGTGGTGCCCGGAAATGGACATGGAGCGTATTATTTTTCTAATAAATTATCAACTCCAAAATCCAGGAATTCCTTTTGCCCATCCGACAACACTTCTCTCCCTCTTCCAGTGATGCCCTGCATCCGGTCATGCCTCTACATTTGGTTACGCTTATATTTGTTTATATCTTACATCCGGTGAAAGCCCACATCCGATCTTTCATCCCTATGCAAGGTGTCCCAACAATTATATTTGCTATAACAGAACACAAAATGGTTATAATATTTCTTACTTGCGCAAATAGTACTTTCGCAAAGAGTACGTCGGGGTTAAAGACATGAAAAGTATTGTTTTACATCGCTAGATGTAATATTTTCAACATAGGTGGAACCGTGCAAAAGTTAACTATTTAAAATTAGTGGTGTCGTAGTGTATTCACGAGAATAAAAAGGTAAGAAGAGTTTGCCACACAAAGCTTACAACAGCAATTCGAGACCAGAATAAGAAGGTTAAAATGATGATTTTCAAAGTTATGACATTCGTCAGATCCGAGGCCTTTTTAAATGTTTCAACGAGATCGAAGTAGAGAAAGTATGTATTAAAATACCCTCACATTTGACATCCGCTCTCTCTCTTTGCGGTAATTAATTTGGGTTTGGAAATGCAAGATGAAAGTGAGTCACTAAGAACACAAAATCCCTGTGACACATAGCTGAAAATACTCTTGTTAGGGTGCGTGTTATTGGATCGTGAGCCCGTAATATTTGCTACACAGCTGGAACACCAATATACACAAAAAAATTGCTAATGAATTCCGTCGCATGTTCAAAAGGCTTCAATATGAGCAAAAAGTACTTACGAGTATCTTAAAGTTAAGACCATGACTTGAGATCGAATACATGAGGATCGTAATATTTATATTGATTGATTTTGAAACAAATGGTTGGGAGAAAGTACAAAGAAAATGCATTCCTTCCATTGTGTTGATATCAAATACATGAGGATCGTAATATTTCTATCGGTTAAGTTTTGGAACAAATAATTAGGAGAAAAGTACGTAGATAAATGCATTCTCTCCGTTGTGTTGGTCTGATTTTAACACTGGATTTTATTTCAAGGGGTCAGGAAAACATTGCACATGTGATGCGTTGTTAAGAACACTCCAGTTGGTGCATTTCCATATTGAAATTTGAGCTTGCGAACGTTGGAACTAGTGAAATGAGGGATTAAAGGTTGAAGGTACAACGGGTAGATCCAGAATTAATTTGCATCTTTGACTGCTAGGTTGATGTTATAGGCAGTTTTACATTGTTTTGTATCAACTGGTAAGCTAACATACCTGGTATGGATGAAATGAACGATTTTACAATAACGGAAAAATTTAAATTTCGTATACTACAAGCTTTGGCACGGAAAAATTTACCGGATTCAAAATAGATGAGAGGGACCGATGTACAATGCCAACCGTAACATTATCAAGATTGCTGGGGCAAAACGAGAAAGTCAAAACAACCTCAAATGGTGTGGCCGAAAGCACACTGGAAGAGTGTAAAGGACGACACTGCGTCGCAACAGGATCAACATGAGCATTTTAAAAGGGAATACGTTCTAAACATACAGACACGCACATACGTACACCGATATCCATACGCATATACGCACATACGTACTGCATGTACGCACTCCTCCAGCACGTGCTGCAGTTTACACTTATTGTGTTGACGCAAGATAGAGAGCCATTTTAGTTTTGAATTCTCTCAGTGTTTGAGGGGTTTTGAAGCTCTGGGGGAGTCTGTTCCATAGTAAGGCGCCTGATACTGACAGAGCCTTCTGCCCGATGTTAGATGAACGGTATTTGATTGAGACATCACGTCTCCTGTTCGGCCTTTGGTTCGTGACGGTAGGGGAGTGGAATTCCACTATTTCAGCACTGCTATGAGGAAGATATAAAGAGGAGAAAACGGATAGGGCTTTGTGCGCCTGGAACCTTTCCCAAATCGGAGCCCAGCCAAGTTTATGCAGGAGAGGTGTTACGTGGTCATGCTTTTTGAATTTACCGTTGCATACAACCTTTGCTGCAAAATTCATGCATTTTTGTAGGTCTTTTTGAAGATCTTTTGATATACCTCCCCAGACCAGGCTACAGTAGTCAATACGTGATAAGACCAAAGAATGAACGGCCAACAATCTAGATTCTTCGTCAAGCATATTTTTATACGATTGAAAAACAGTAAGGTCCCGTGAATTGCGTTGCAGGTTTTATCAACGTGGGATTTGAAGGACATGTTCCTATCGAACCAAATACCTAAATTTTTTACTTTTTCTGATGGGTGAATTGTATCATTCCCAACTGTAAGAGTTAGATCTAGATTTCGAATGTTGTTTATTGAATGATTTGACCCAAAAATAATGAATTGTGTTTTGTTCGTGTTTAGCTTGAGACCATTTTGGTCATACCATGACTTGAGGCTGATCAATAGAGCTTCAGCTCCTTTTTTCGTCTGGTATTTCTGCTACAGAGCTTGTCATTGCAATTTGGACGTCATCTGCATACATGGAGATTCGTGTGTTAGAAAGCATTGAAGGGAAATCGTTTATGAAAATTGAAAACAGTAGCGGGCCCAGAATTGATTCTTGAGGGACACCAAAGCTGTTTTGAAGGAATGGGGACAACTTGTTATCTAAGAGGACTGCATGAGACCGATTTGAAAGGTAACTTTTAAACCACTGTGTATCCACTCCTAAGTTCAGTATTTTTCGTAGGAGTTGATTATGTTCTACGCTGTCGAATGCTTTAGAGAGATCAAGTAGCAGCAGAAGTGTTACATTTTTTTGATCGATGTCGTTGTATATTTTTTCAGTGATGTTAAGTGTTAAGTCTTGGGTGCTAGTGTTCTTCCTATAGGCATATTGATTTCGATGAAGTAAATTTGACTCGTCCAGGTGAGATGACAGTTGATTTTTTACTACTTTTTCTAATGTTTTGGATAGGACAGGTAAAAGGCTAATGGGCCTGTAATTTGATGCTGTATTTATGTCACCAGTTTTATGCAACGGTCTAATCATAGAGTGTTTCCATTGTTTTGGAAACTTGTTAGTAGCTATTGATGTGTTGATAATCAAACGAATAAATGGTGCTGTGACTGGAAAACTGTCTTTTATGTATTGGAGGTTGATTCCATCATGTCCAACTGCTTTTGTGTTTTTCAATGAGTATAAAATAGTTTTTAACTCTGGTAGATCGATAGGGCGTGGCTTCCACAGGGCGCCAGCCTTTGAAAGTGCAGTAGGGCATGAACTTTCAACTGTCCATTTCCTCGGACTGGTTTTACTCACTTCATCGAAGACTTGGGCACCTACTTTTGAAAAGAAAGTGTTGAACTCAGTGGCTTTTTCCAAAGGATTTTCAAAATCACTTTTGCGCTCTAAGTTTTTATATTGAGCCACCTCACTAATGATTTCCCATGTACGTTTTGGATTATTTTTTGCCATGAATAGTTCTTGGTGGAAGTGAGTTTGTTTTGCTTGCGTGATTTTCTTCCGAAGAATCTTTCCAAGTTCTTTATATCTCCTGTATAAAGTAATGTTTGACCTGTTTTCTTTATACTCTCGCAAGTAAATTTTCTTTATTCTGCTTAGGTCTTTAATTTCGCTGGTAATCCACAGAGTGCGTTTTGGCCTAGTTTTTTTGGTGATATAAGGAGCGCATTCATTTAGAGCTGCTGTAAAGTTCTCGTTAAAGATAGAAACCTGAATGTCCACATCGTCTGATTGCATCATGCTCTGAAATTTGGTGAGCCTGTTTAGAAGTTTTTCATTAAATAGTTCCGGCGAATATTGACTTTTTAGGCGGTAAGTCATGAGACGATAGTTTTGTCTTTCCTTTGCAATATTAATTTTACATTCTACAGAGTGGTGATCGGCGACAGAGGGTGATATTACTGTATTAAGTATTGCCGTAGGTTTGTTTGTGATTGCTAAATCGAGGAGAGTCTTAGATACTCTTGCAACGCGAGTCGGTTCTTTAACCATTTGTGAAAGGTTTAGTTTGTACAACAGTCTGCTAAGCTGATTTTCTTCATCCGTTAGGTCAATATTAAAATCACCGAAAGCAAAGAATGACATTTTTGTAGCTAAAATTTCTTTGAAAATTTTCTCAATGAACTCTACTGTTGTTGGTAGAGAAGCTGATGGGTGCCGGTAAAGGCTGCTGGTAATGATGGATTTATGTTTATTTATTTGCACTTTCAACCAAACCATCTCTATGCCCTCGCACACTTCGTTTGTTAAAAGTAAAGACGACTGGTAAATTTCTTTTACGAAAATACAAGAACCACTTCCTTTGCTATTTTTAACGCCGTCATGGCGGTACAGCACGTAATCGGGAATATTGAAAAAGGAGCTCTGAGTTCGCGAATCGAACCATGTCTCGGAAACACATAAAATGTCAATGTCTTCTGTGACCAACATTACTCTAATGTCATTAGCTTACTAAAGAGGCTACGAGCATTGATATGTTTAATTTTAATGTTTTTTTATTTTATGGTGATTATTTGTGGCATCAGAGGGATTTTTTGGTAGGGACTGTTTCGTGGATTTATTGATTTTATCATTGTTGCCCAGAGTGTCAAGTCTAGCATCTGGTGTATTTGAGAGACTGCCATTTGACTGGACAACAGTATTTTGTCATGAAGATGATGTGATATCAGTCTTGTTTTTGTCTTGTGCAACAAGGGTACTGTAGTGATAATTTTTCCGATGAAGCATCAACGGATGGTTATTAGTTGATACTTCTGGTGAGGGGTCGACTACTGTTCTCCAAATACCATCGCCTTGCTCATCGAAGATGAAAATTTTCCTACCAGTGATCTTTGATATATGTCCCCAGCATCATGATCAAAATGTTTTTCGTCAATGTATTTACTTATGAGCCTAGGTAGATCACCGCTTTTCTCGGCAAGGAAATTGACATATTTGTTTTCATTTGTAGTGCTTTCTTTTTTTATTGCTGCTTTTAAGGAATTGTAGCTCCATTTTGAGGGTGATTTTGTTTTAAGCTGGTGAGTTACTGCATGAAGGAGGCAGTGCCCATCGGCTATGGTAGGATGCAGCTTCACTTTCAATGATCGTTTTAATTCATCCATGGTGGTACTGACGAGTGAGTACATGGGGCTTGAGTGATATTTAGGCTGACATTCAGCATTTTCAGACGAGAGTTGTTTGGATTTCTTGCTTTCCTGGCTATGAATTTGCAGGCTGTGGCCAGTTTTAGTTGAGTGAGCGACTGAGAAATGAGGGGTGCTCTTTTCATTTCCACTCTCTTGGTGGTGGTTATGTGTGCGGTTTGGCTGTAAATATTTTATCGGATTTTGACCGAGATTCTGCTGCAATTTTTCTCTTTGTATTGATTTTTACTGCTTCCGAGTACGTGGTTGGTTGTTGATGATTTGTACTCGTTTGTGATTAGGGTATATCGCTCTCTGAGTTCGCGTCAGATAATAACAAGAACCTGTTTTTTGTGGGTACTCTGCGGTAGCCGGAGATCAATGGAGGGGAACGTTCATTCTCAATAGGCAAGCAATGAATCAGGCTTCTGGAGACTTCACTGGAAGCAGTTAGTGATCGAGTAGAATTCTTCAATTCATTTTGCTGTTTTGTACTGATGTTGAAGCATTCAGTTTTGTCATTTAGGCCATTTGAGTTTATGAGACATGAGCTAGATTGTAAAGTGAGTTTTAGACTCGATCTGAGAGCAATCTGTTGAAGAATATGGTGTGTTTCTTCTCTTGTACCGGGCCAAGTACGAACATCATTGCAAGTTATGAGATCAGTTGCACCGTTTGTTCGGAGCGGAATCAATTAAATACCGTTTGTTTTGCACAAGTTTAACGCCTGGTGCAATTGTTTACCGCTACACGCACTCACGACATAAATACGGGCTGACGCATACTTAGAAGATATGAGTTCTTTGATTTTAGCAATGTTAGGTTGTGAGAGGCTTAAGTCTCTGAAGCAAACGATGTAGTTAGTGAATTGAGGCATTTGGTCAATTACGTTCAGGAGATCATCAATGCGACTGGAAATTACAGTTCGTATTTTACAAGAGGGGTCAATGTCGGTCCTTTGGACCGCCGTGAGAATTTTATCTCCGACAAGAAAAGTATCCAGAGGTTTTTTGCAGTGCGAGTCAGAAAATTGGCTTGTCGAAAATGGGATCTTTGGTGTAAGATTGAAAGAGCTTGCATGCAAGTTCAATTTGAAAAGTTGTTCTGGGATAAAAGAAATACAACTATTGTATCTATGGGAATAAGTGCTTCCTGGGGGATTATCTGAGGTCCTGAGCTAAAGGTTAGGTAGGCTTTTTTGTTGTTGAAATAGAATAGGTTTTTTGTTTGGTTACAAACCATCTTTTTTCGGTTCACTGCTGTCCGGTTTTCAGCACCTACTATTTTCTTTTTTAACTTTTATCTTGTTTCATGAACTTCTTTCTTAGCTTACTGTTATACACCTAGTGCGTAGATTCTGCATTCCCTTAACTCCACACTGAATGGTGCCTTCATCATTCCTTGCTTTGAACATTTTTTATGTGGTAAAGGGAGACTGAAACTTTATTATAATCAATCAGTTCTTCTCTTTCTTCCTTCTACTGATATCTTTTATCACCAAATTCTTTCTACAGTATCTCGGTATTTCCCTGTGTTGGGTGTTTTGAAATACTCAGTGTTTCATATGTGTATGTGTCCGTATTTTCTTAATTCCATTCTCAATTTTTCTTCCTCCATCTTTTGGTAATGCATGTGTTGTGATTAAAAAGGCTTGAACCAACTTATAATTTAAACTTTTCCAAGGGGAGCAAACTCATCATTTTAATTGCTGTCTGTTGTTGGAGAATTATATCAAGAGCAATCTTATTACATACTATGTCTGTACCATCAAGCAAAAATGAGCGATAAAATCTGAGGAGTCAAACTTGAGATAGGTTGTAAATAATATACAAGGAAAATTAACATAACACAGAGGCAAGGCTGAACTTTGAATCCATGGAATTAAAGATAATTCAAAATGATGATAAACTAACCATAAATTTGAAGCATGAGGTAAGGAAGGAGATAACTCATGATCAATGTAGATTACTTGAGAAGTAATTGTGAGAAAATATAAAATGATGAAGGGAAGTAATGTAAATGAAGGTAAACTATGACATACATGATCATGTAGAGAATGAGTCACCTGTGTGGAGAAAAATGATCATTAGAATTTTGACTCAATTCAATACTTACTGAATTAAATCATGTTTCCATATCATTCACCTTGCAAGAATTGAAAAAATAGTGAATTTGATTTGTTAAATGTCTCTGTAACTAATTAACACAACACTGTAAAGCTTCACCATCACACATAATGTGCTTAAAGCTAAAATTGCTGTTGAAATTCAATAAGCTAAGGGATTTAAATAATTGACAGTGCTGCTATAAAATGGGATAACATAACAGATAACTAATAATTGTGTAAAATTTTGGTTCAAAATGGAAAAATTATGATTTTGACTCGGCTGCAGTGTTGCTTCCGGTAAAATGCATTTCTAAACAGTTATTACCAATGATGAAAATTTGAGTTTTTAGATAATGTACAGAAAATTGTGTTCCAGTTTATGGCTTTAAGAACAAATACAACATTCACATTAGGACATGTTAAAATACTCTGTTTGCTATTAAATTGCATTGCCTTTATATAGCCTGGTGCATCAATGGAATTTCCTGTCAGGTATTCCAAGTTAAGAGATACTGTAATCAAAGCTAAATTTATTGCTGCAAAAAAAAAGTTCTTTTGCACCATGTGCTTATGGTTGTAATAATAGCTTATTGTCAGTAATGAGGGTTGGAATATTTTTTAAATTCAAAGCTGTTTCTCTTTCAGGCAAGTAAAATGTATTTTTTCAACAGACTTCCTTGTAGGAGCATTAATTTCTATCTTTCTCATAGAGGATACAGATTTCCCACTATGGTAAGATATTCTTAAAATGTATTGTGTTTGTTCATTGTTCCATCTTTTATTTCTATCACAATATTCAAAAGTGTTTTTATTTTTTTTTAGAAAATCTAGTAAGAGGGAATTACAACAGTTTTTTTATACCAACAATTACTATGAATGTAGAGAACCAAGTGGTATTGAAATCATGCTTTAATTCAGTGTTGTGATAAAATGAAACTTATAAATTTGTCACAGCAAGTAATGCTCCCAAAATACTTATGTGTTGCTGCAGATAATATGTCAGATCCCCATAGAGAATCTTAATTTTGTCATGAAACCTTTGAATTTTTTAATAAAGCCGTTGCTGTAAAAAAGACAGTAAAGATTAACCTTTTATCAAATGTTAACACGTTAACTGCGATGGGTTAAACTAAAGTTCAATATTCAATTCAAATTTAAAGTCAATTGCGGTAATCAACTTTGAAAATGGCAAACATTCACTAGATCTGGCCTTTATTAAGATTTCATTGAGTATTAATAAACAACAAGTTAGTGACTGCATGTGGGTCAGCAGCACTATGAAAATAACCTAAGTGACCACTGGTGGGTCCCTTCTCAGGGATTGTCAATAGTTTTCTATTCAACATTCAAATTTACTCACAAAGGATTTCTAGTACAAATAATTACTGGACATTATAATTGTAACCCTGAGTGATGGTTCTATGCCTGAATTTTTTTTTTCATATATTATATAATACAATGATATCAAATAAGTTATGTTACATTGTACCACTGTAATTCAGAATTTCATTTTTAATTGAGTATTTAACACGTTAAATGTGGCGGGTTAAACTGAAGTTCAATATCCAGCTCAAATTTAGAGTCAATTGTAGTATGGAATTTTGAAAATATCTAACATTAACTGAATCATGCCTTCATTTAGCTTTCATTTAGTGTTTGTAAAAATTGAGTCAGTGACTGCTGGTCGGTCAGAAGCATTATGAAAATCTTCTAAATGACTACCGGTGTGTCACGCAGCACTTAACATGTTAAATAAATTAATTTAGGCCTTGCGAGTATATGAGCAAACATTGAATAACTTGTTACACAGTGAACTTGGTTTTGTTTCTCAACATTTCTAAAACTGAAAGGGAAAATTTTAAATCTACTTGAAATGAAGCAGGGATTATGCTTTAACTTAATAGTTTATCTGAACTAATGCAAGATTGCCAAGTATGAATGTGTACATTTGAAAGAGAAGCTGAATATCGTCAAAATAGTTTAATATGTAAAAAATTTATGTTTAAATAGGTATCCTTGAGTGTGATGCCTAATAAGTATTAGCCCGAGTTTTTACTCAACAACTGAGTGCAGCCTAGATTAGGCCTTCATCATTTCTGAAACTAGAAAATTACCTCACATGTAGAGGTGTAAGGCAACGTGCATGAGCAGCACTTGATTTATTGCTTTGCTCTATGTTGGAACATTCACTTTTCTAGCCTTTCTCCAAGGAGGAAAAATTTGGTGCATGAAATATTTTGTTCAAAAATATGCTCATCCATTGATTGCTATGATTGTTGTATTTATTCATGTATGAATAGAAAATTGAACTATTTGGCTCATGTTATTGCTTTGTTAGCTGTGTCATATGGTTATGAGATTATATGTTGGAAATGGACATGGATGATGGATGAAATGGATAAATGGAATTTTCAAAGTTTTTAGGGTTTTGTAAAGAAGCTTTTCTATAGCTCCTGTATTTTGAACTATCTATTAATAATTTAGAAAAGCTTCAAAACAGTACTTGGTTGAAAAATATGTTTCCTGCTATAGCATATTGGTTTGCTTCTCAGAGTAATATCAATGTTGTTAATAAGCATGCATTTTCAGTGAGCTAACTGTGAAGCTGTTTCATAATTCCTTTTCATGTAGAGCACAAGTACGTTGAAGGACATTCCCGAGTCACAGCTGAGCATGCTACTGGATGAGCAATGCATTCTGGTGGACAAGGCAGACCAGATCATTGGAGCAGCCAGCAAACTGGACTGTCACAAATGGAATGCTGAGTCACAATCTAGTCTCCTGCATCGTGCCTTTAGTGTCTTTCTCTTCAACTCCCAAGGGGAACTTTTGTTGCAGCAGCGTTCCTCACAAAAGGTATCTAGTTAAAAAAGACCTAAAGTATATTTTTTGGACAAAAAATGAAGGAAAACATGTTTCTGATATTTGTTGAGCAATTTTTACTAGATGCAGAATTAGTGTATCAAGTGGTGCTATTGCCATACATAAATTTCCTAGCTCTCTTGAGGCGCACTGTGGGTGAAATTTTTTATTTCTATAGCGTGTTTAGATTAATTTTGGCTTCAGTTTGTATTAAAATGAAGGTACAGTATGAATATAGTTGAACAGCCAACTCTTTTTCCATTTATAGTACTATAGGATGGTATGTGTAAAGCAAAGAGCCTAAAATTGGTCTTACAATAATGATAGAAAATGTAGTTGCACACACTATTTGCTGAAAGTATGAGTAGGTGAAAAAGTTACAAATAGTGTCAGTAGTTTTCAAGAATCGTCTTGTGACTTACTTCCCTTCTGGCAGTCTTTAGTGTCTTTAATAGTAAACAAGTTAAGGGGACGGTTCGGGGTAAAAAAAAAGTCTGTAAGTTCTCGGTGGATTTTTCTGAGATATCTACCGTAGGTGTAAAATGTTATGAATATTTTTTCATTTGTGCGTACTTTTCGTAACTATACATGAAAAAGATTATTTTTAAAAAACATCAAAAAACATGTGTTGCGGAAAATCCTACTCCTCCTACAATTTTGAACTCAGAGAACTGAGAAGATAATTTATAGATAGGAAATTGTCTTGTCCAGAGATCCGGTGCAAAAGTTTTTCGATTATTTGATTTTTTGAGTTTTGAGAACTTTTTTTCCCTAAAAATGACCTTTGTTCCACTTTTTTGAATAATTTGCTTCTAATTTTCAAGGTGAATTGAAATTAAAAAAAACTTTTGCACCTGATCTATTTTCCCTTTCAAGCGCTATCGATTGGTATGCTCGCCATCTCTGTACCTTCAAAACTGTGGGAGGAGTAGGTTTTCGAAAATCAAAAAGTGAGTTTGCAGAAACACCATTTTTCCATAAAAAAAATTTTTTCGTTCCTTACTAATTTTTAAATTGAGTCTTATGAGCGATTCTGTACCTTCTTATGTACCTTTAAAACAGTGGGAAAGGATCCATATCAAAAGTCAATAAATACATGTTTCAGAACAGGGGTTTTTTTTTAACAATTTTTTTTTTCAAAGCTGGCTAATTTTTTTTTCAATTAACTGTATTGCTTTGTAGCTCTTTTTAAGCTCTTTCGATTGATATAATTGCCATTCCTGTAGCTTTAAAACTCCGGGAGGCGTTTATGTTTACATAGCTAGCTAATTAGCTGATGACTCAGCAGCCGGACTCAAAACACAAACACTCAATTACACCATCATAGTTTATCACTGAGTAATAGAATGTTTCGTTTGAGTACAAAAGCGTTTCAAGTAAGGCCATGAATGAACTCTCATGCTATTCCCATAGAGAAACACTCAATACTGGCTCGTAATGGGGGGAAGAGAGGGGTCACCCATCCATTGATGCACCCCAAGGTCACACTAGTGAGCGTCTTTTACCCCGTCCAGAAGACTAACCAATTGACGTACTTGAAAGCCAATTATATCGTTGGATGCGCAAGAAAAATCTCTATAAGATGAATTTATAAACCGAAAAATGACCATAATCCGAAAATAGACCCGAACCGTGCCCTTAAATTTTCAGTAGTGTATGCAGTTTTTAATTACATTAGAAAACTATGAAATGACACTATACAGTTTAGTATAGGAATTTTAATTTTTACTTAAATTTTTATGAAACTGATCTAGTGTGGTTCATTTTAGTTGTATTTTGATATCTAAAATTTTATATTTTTCTGTTGATTAGTTTTTATTGTTTATTATTTTTCAAGCTGCTGATTGATATGTTCTGTTTATCATGAATTTTGGAGTTTTGCTAATCACATCTTCATTATCATGCATGCCTAATTATGAATGAAGAAAGATTCAAATTTGCTTGAATATATATGTGAAGTAACAAGTTTCCTTTACTAGTGTGAATGTATTTTGCCATTTTCTTTTGTAGATGGTTGAGAGGCATAGCATTTGGAGATAATCATAGGAATTGTTTTATGGTAGATAAATATTAACTTCTCCCAGAGCAAGTTGAAGGGCAAGATTTTTATTGTTCTCTGAACCTGCTATATTTTTTAGTTCATGTAAAGGTATGCCAAATTTTTTAATAAAATGCTACTATTTTACTATAATCTGAGAGTTGTTTGAAGATGTCTGCCAGCTTTCCCCTGCCCCTGACATCTCCAATTGCACAGATATGACTTGCCAAATAAAAGGTAAAAATGCATGAGAGAAAAGACCTATTGCTGAATGATGTCTTACTAGTGCACAGTAGCAAGGTATCAAGTGCATCTGGGTTGGCTCTAATGTACCTTAATACATTTTCAATTGTGTGAAAATATGGAATTGTTTCTTAAGTATCAATATTTGTTACCTTTATTTTCAGTCCAATAATTTTCCAAATTTTGAAAGCAATCAGAAGCCACTTTTAGACTTACAAGAGTATGTTAATAGATGCCAGAGTTTCAAGTTGGTTACTGTGTTTTGCTCACACATATCACATTTATGGTATAGGTGAAAAATTTTGTCACCTAAATCAAGATGTTGAAAAAATGTTTAGGAAAACTTTCAATTCTTCAGGTAAGAGGAGCTCTCTCCTGCATTGGAGTGCTTCTATTTCATGGATGCAAATTTAAGTTTTAATTCATCACACCGCCATGCACAATCTTTCTCTCAATGTGTGTTCTACTTTGCACTTGTCATACTTCTTTGGTCAGCTGCAACGGATAGGCAATACTCACTGTTGACTTGTTTTTAACATAAGTGTTTGGTAAAGTTAGATTGTATTTTTGCTTCACAAAAGTTCTCTTTAGCCACTTTTTGCTTGTCTTCACATAAAATCACCATCATGGAGACATTGTAAAGCTTGCTTCCCTTCCCATCTGTTACCATAGGCTGCTTATTTGTATAGCCTTCTGAGGCTTTAAAAGACTTCATCAACTCATACATAACTAGATCTGGTTAAAATGTTGTGAAAAAGAGATTGGTGTATGATACATGGATAATTTTACTGAAAGTTTTCATTTTTGGGGGGAATCAAACCAACATTTGTTTGGTGTGACAATTTCTATGCTCAAAAGAAAACAGCTTTTATATTAAGGAATTTATATATAAATGTAAGTGGCACGAACACTTCTTGAGCAATTTTAATTCCCAGTTCAGTTAGTGCTGGTGTTCTAAAACCTGAAATGAGGCGCATAGCATAAATAAATATTTTAACGGTCAGGCTTATAAACATAAAATTAGATAAGGTTACAACTGCGGTTTGGAGTTAGTAACTTGTTGTGCATTTGAACAATGCAACTTTTCCGATTAAATGTATTTAAACCTATGTTTCAGGTGACATTCCCTGGCTACTTCACCAACAGCTGCTGCTCGCACCCTCTTCATGTCGAGTCTGAGAAGCATGGCGTGAAGGGTGCGGTGGCGGCTGCCAGACGGCGCCTCAGTTTTGAGCTTGGCATCCCAGAGCAGCAGGTAACTCTGCTGATAGATAATTGGGTTGGTCCTTGTTTGGGCACCACCCTTTTGATAATGTCCCTGTCTTAAGGATACCTGAGGGTAGTTAGTTGATTGATAAAAAGCTATATTTTCTGAAGCTGGTTATTCCGTTGGAATCTTTCTGATGTTGAGGGATAGGAGAGAAAGTCAGATTTGCTGACTGACAAAGCTGTAATTTCTAAGGCTGATTATTTGTTTGAGATCTTCCTGATGTTCAGGGATTGGAGAGAAAGTCAGATTTACTGACCTTTATTCATTACGATGAGATCATCAACAGTTTTCTTTTCATTCCTGTGAATAGTTTCCAATATTTTTCTAAATTCCAGATTGCTGCGTGAAGAAGACAAGGCAAGGCTAAGTAGCAAAATTTCCGCAAAAAAGTCCAGGAAAAAATCAATTGAGCTAACCAGCTAATGAAAATTCGAAGATCGTGACAGAAGTCCGTTTTGCAAATATCTATGATACGCAAGTTCAGTTTATTCTAGGGAAGCAATATTTTCCCACCGTAGTACAGAAGCACCAGTCGACCTATCTTGGCGATGGCTTAACACCTGCGCTGCCTCTCAAGTGTTGGTGGCTTCGGGTTATGAGATGCATCTGTGACTTGCAGCACTAGCGATGGTAGTGACTCTGTGGGTATGTAGTCAACGTTGAAACATTTGTAATGTCAGAAAATGTTTGTATAGATAAACTTCATTCATGACATCAATATCAGTGAATTGTCTATTTCCTTTTACTTTTATCTAGTTTAACTTTAGCTAGCAGTTTTTTCTAGGTTTCAGGCCATTTTTTACGTATTTAGACGGATTGTTCTCTGCCTGCATCTCGCTTAGGAAAGGCTTTTGAACTTAATATTGGAAGACCTAAAGTAATCCTCTCAAACATCTATTTCTTATCCTCCCTCACTTATTGTTATTAGGTCATTTTTACGTGATTTTCTGTGAAAGAACTGTTCTAGCGCAGCATATTCTTGTACAGTTGCGATTCCAACTTGTGGGTTTCATGTAGCTTTTATAGGATGTTTAATTTCGGTCAACTTGGTCATCCAACTTGATGTTGGATGACCCAACATCAAGTTCCAACACCCAACTTGATGTTGGGTGTTGGAACTTTCGGATGTTGGTTTCGGTTATTGTACATGGTTCTTCAAATGCGAGGATGCTCTGACTGTTTCTCCCAGCTGAAGCTGTACACCTGGATATATAGGAATTGTTGCAAACTTTCTCATTTTTTTAATGAGAATAAATACTGGGTATCACTGGGATGGTGACATGAACCATCCACACAAAGGACAAGCACTCTCAACCCCTACACCATGGTGACTCACATCAAGCATGATTACATTGTGCTCCTACTTCCACCGCGGTATTTTGCACATCGTGTCGAGTAAAACGGTGCACCCATTTCAAGGATCTTGTAAAACTTTTACTTTAATGTTCTGCTTCCTGTATTTTTGCCTTAAAATGCAACAATTTTTCCTACTTCTGTTCTGTATTTTTGGAATGGGTCATGATGTTCTCAAATTGAAAAAAACGCGTTTTACTTGCGAGTTCCTAACTTGTGGGATGGTTCACCTTTGTGATCAAGCTTCTGTGCAAATCCCAACGTTGCAAGCTCCATTGAAGCCAAACATTCTCTTTTAATCAAGGACTAGACTTAAGCTTCAAGAAATGTTTCAAATCTTAACTCTTATTCATATTATGTTTTTCTTTTAAACTAACTTTCTCACGTTGGAGTAAATACTAGCTTGCAATATTTACATTATTCTAAGATTCTAGCTATAATTTTTATGTTTCTTGCCATTTCAAAGCATTGACGAATATGATTGACTGTTTCTTTCTAATTTTACCATGTTTTATTCCCATTTGTTTCATTACTTTTAGGTGAGGCCAATTGTGCACGTTGTTTCAGATTCATACCTATCTCTTTAAGGAAAACTTGCAAAAGGTAAGCACCAAAATGTGATCAGACTACTTCATGTTGTCATTCAAGTGTGGTAAAACCATAAATGGAAAGGAATCGCAATAAGCCTGTGGCATTGTTCGCAGTTGTCACCGGACGATTTTGAGTACCTCACTCGGATCCTGTACAGCGGTCGAGTCGATGGCAGCCCTTTTGCGGAACACGAGATAGACTACATCTTCGTGGTGCAGAAAGACGTCGAGCTGCGCCCCAACCCTGACGAGGTGGCGTGCGTGCAGTACGTGGCGCGGGACAGCTTTGCCAGCTTCCTGCAGGAGCTGAGCGTGAAAAATATCCCCGTCACGCCTTGGTTTGACATCATTAGCCGTCACTTTCTGCTTCACTGGTGGGACAGGCTCGCCTCACTTCGCGACTTGGCTGATTGCAAGCGGATTCATCACTTACGATAACAATTTATTTTTCTGTTTTTCATGTTATATTTGAAACTTGAAATGAGCTTCCATGATATTGGTGTCTTTAATTTGTGGTGTAGGTTTTTTACCTTGTACTGCTAGCTAGGTATGACATCCTGTTCATACAGTTTATTGTATTTGTTGGCACAAACTTTAAGTTTATCTACATTTCATGAATGAGGGTTTTTTGGTATTGTGTTTTTTCTACTTGACAACTGTTTTAATTTTAGCAGAATTGAGTATGTAAGCACTTATAGCTATGTTCAGCCATGTCAAACGGAGACACATATACTGAATTTGCTGCTCCAGACAGTGGGGTATTTTGTACCACTGATCAGCAAGCGCAATCTTTTTCAAACTTTTTTGCAACTTGATTTGAGTTATTGTTCAGGTAGTATGTCTACTCTTGATTTTTTCACTATTTAATAACCAAAAAAATACAAAGCATCGTCTCCTAATTTGAATGATGGTCAGTGTATGCAATAACCGTTTGCAGTAGCTTCCAGTCCCAAAATTTGCGCTGATTTCCCAAGGCTTCATAGCTTCAGTTGATTATAGTGGCGAAGGATCTTCAGCGTCCGTCATCTCTGGTACTGTGCAATCAGGTGCAGAGAAGAAAAATAATCAGCAACTTCTTACACTAGTTCCTGTGTTCTTTGTGGCGCGTCTGAAGCGTGGGAAAAGAACCGCTCATATCAACCAAAGATTATAATAATAATACTTAGAATATATTCGATTGATTTATAATATTTTATAATAAATGTAGATGTGTGTAGTTTTGAAATTACGTATTAGTTACATAGATACTATCAAAGCATAAATGACCGAATATGTCCTAATATCGCCTCAGCACTTAAAGTAATTTTAGACGCGTGAACAATCATCACCTTTAGTTCTTCTAGTTAACAAGACCAAAACTGGAGTTCAAAGGTTTAATTAACATCTTCTTGGACAAAGTCATGTGCACCCAAACAAGAATTGCCATTGTGTCTTGTCACATCCTCCCATTAAAATGTCTTTAGAACAAAATGTGCATTGTTGTTTCTTATGGATTTTTGCCTTTTTGAAGAATGTCAAAAATTTTCAAGCATCTTTAAAACTGTGGGTCTGTTGCCTTGTTACGAAATGCTATGAGCATTGCACAAGAGTTTTAAAAGGGCTGATTTGTCTGTTGCGTAATTACTCAGTGGAGAGAGGACGATTCATTCGTCCATTCTCTCTGTCTGTCTGGCCTAGGAAGCAGCTTGCATGTATTTTTGGCACACTTTGGCTCGAGTATAATTGCTAATATATTTTTCTACAGTTTTGTGTGAGAGTATCATGGGCAGCAAATCTCTTCTAACCACCAGTTGATTTTGTTGTCATACGTACTGGTCATTCCCCTCTGGGGGATACATACAACTCTCGTATCTATGATAATTAGCACTCCTCGTAGTGGGGGGAATGCTAGGTCCCGTGCTGAAGTTCAGGTAGCACTCGCTTTTGTTGAACTAAAATAGGTTTTTTGTTTCACTATGGACCATATTTTTCTGATACATTGCTGCCCTAATTTTCAACTCTGACTCCTTCCTTCTTTATCTTGTTTAACTTCTATAACTTTTATCTTGTTTCATAGTTCTTTTCCAATTTACTGTCTGCGTAGGAGGCTTTGTGTGGAAACCCATCTTGTGCATTGATTCCCTATTCTCTTCACTCCATACTAAATGATACTGTGCTCTTTCCTCTCTTTGAAGTAATTTTGCTATGATTTGGGAGTTTTAAACCACCTTATATGATTAACGTAGGGGCCAATCTTGAAGGTCCTCACAAAAGCTGGAATCAAATTAATGGCTAAAACTGAAAATGGTGGTGTTTTTCGTTTTGTGACTTCTATTAAAACTAATGGATTATCGGGAGGTCAGTGACGCAATAGAAGATTGTTGGGTTTTTCACACCCTAACACAGGAGAGGAGATTCCTCTCCCGTGCCACGGTCAAGGACTCGGGTTTGAATCCAATAACTGCTATATGTTCACGCGAGCTCAGCGGCTGCCCTGGTCGTTATACATCATAAAAAAGCAGAGACGAGTAAGAGGTTAAGAGCAGAGAGGGATCCGTGAAATCATTGAGCTTGGCATTGGTGCTTCTTCACTTCCTACTCTTGGGTTGACCCCTTCACTGCGTGTGTTTATTGATAGGCTCCCAGGGAGAGATCGTATTTTTGTTCGTCCTAGCAAAGAGAATAAGAAGTGGAAAACTATTATACCTTAAGATTGTAATAAAGGAGTGGTCATTAAAGAAAGAAAATAAATTTAAATGCCTCAACAATGCAACGTGGCAGTGAATTTTTCTGCTGGATGGTTGCAATGAATTTTGTTATTACCATATGTATTTACTAAAGCGGTGTGTGAGACTGGGTATACCTGTATCCACATTACCACAGAGCGCGTGGTTTAGATTTTCAAATTTGAACAGTATTAAGGCACTGGATAAATCCTAAACGTAACAAGTATGATACACTTCAAATAAACGCATCTGAGCTAATTGAAACTCATTGAAACATCGATCTTTGCTGTAGGTTGTTCAAATTTATTATTATCACTTTGGCCCCTCAGGGGGATACAACTATTGTATCTATGGGAATTAGCGCTCCCAGGGGAAAAATGTAAGGGCCCGAGCTGAGAGTTAGGTAGGCTTTCTTTTTTTTTTTTTTTTTGAAATAAAATGTTGTTTTGTTATGTTAAGGACCAACTTTTTTCGGTTCACTACTGTCCTGTTTTTCAGCACCTCTAACTTTCTTCTTCAACTTTTGTCTTATTTCATGAACTTCTTTCCCATCTTACTGTTTCTATGCCCTTTCTGCATAGATTCCTCATTTTCTTATCTCCATACTAAATGGTGCCTTCCTCCTTCCTCTCTTCGATACGCTCTATTTTTGAAGCGGTTAGGGAGGCTTAAACTAACTTATAATCTTATAATCTAATCTATTATCACTTTGGGTGTACAATTATGGACCTCGTGTTTCGTAATTTTTTTTACAAAATATTCTGATTCAGCATAATTAATTCGATAAAATAAGAGAAAGGTGTTAATAAGAGGTGAATCATTCCTGTGCAGGTGAAGCAGATACAGTTGTTCAATGCTACCACTTTTTGTGAACGTGTTCATGTGTGTGAGATGAATGTTACGGTTTTGAGGGGGAATGTAATGTACTGCGGCAAGCATGAAACCGAGCACTTAGTTCAGTAGCCGGAGGGAATGTTAATGCGAATAACTACGTGACGAAAAGCCATCTGTAAAGTGCTGGAGTTTGTCAAGAAATGTATTCGGAAATCTGTGAAGGTGGTTGAGCTCGCGTGTCAATAGTCCAGATGTAACGGGCGCTGTTCTGGAACTTGAATACGAGAGTCGGAAAACTTCAGCTCTAAATTGGAACGGACACTCGTCCTGAACCTTAATGATCAATATGGCCGAGCGCACAGTGCTGATATCCTCAATTCTGTTGAGAAGGGGTTTCAGCACGGGTTAGAAGTGAGGGCGGGTAGTTGTAACCCCTACTTGGTGGTCTTAGCTGCCTCTAATACAGTTCAACTCTAGATAATACTTCTACACTCGCAGTTCCAATCGGAAATTTCAGTATGTTGCGAACTTCCCTATTTCTGCCCAATCAATTATGAGTTTCTCGGTGGAATAGCTTTCGAGGGATCCTTGGTGCTTGAAATCGTGACGTCAACGGTGATGGAGGTTGTGACTTTGTGAGGGAAGCATGAAATAAGGAACATCCGAAGTGCTGTTGTGGCGTCTTGAGTGATAATGTGTTGCAAGATAATCAGAATGAACAGATGCGACCTTTATTATTTATTGAGAATGTTATTTGAACCAATTCGGTTACGGCTGTGAACAGGTCTGTTGTAATAAGTGGTTACCCAAAAAAGAAAACATGTACTACGTTATTGATGCTGAGTTGTAGAACTACCCGAATTTTGAACCTCTAACGCGACATTGTGTGAGCTAGTTAGGAGCTGGAATGTTTAGGTTTCTGCTGCTAATACTGCTACTGCCTGGAAGTCATATTGCAATAATTACAAAATTTACTTTCATACAATTACCAAAGCGACAATTAAGTGGTTTTTGACCTGAGTTGTCGTTAACTGAGTTTATTATTATTCGAGCCATGTTTCAGGACTCGTTTAAGTGAACAGCAATGCTCTTGAAAGTCGTTACTTTTATTCTCGATGCATCACCATTTAAGGTGACAGAAGAACTTCGGTGCTTGTGACTGAATTGGTCGTCAGTACTACAAGGATATCATTAGGTATGGTTGAATTTCCAGGGAATGGGTTAGCTGAATGAATGTTACGACCGTGCGCGACTCTTACATTGGAAATAAGAATTTAATACATCACTTGCTGCCTCAAGTGGGAAGATTAAGAAAGTAGTAAATTGATCAACGCCTCGTGAAGCAGCGTTTGAGGAGACTCCCTGAGCAGTTCAGACTTGATGGTGAGAGTGACCTGTTCAAACTAAAGAAGAATAAATTCATTTCATGTGTTAACTTTACCGAGTGTTTTGAAGGGTGTTAGTCAGGAGTGAAAAATTATCTGTGAAAACAAGGTTAAAAATTTACACAGTCAATCGTGAGCGTTCAATGAGTTTTGACACAGAGTGAGAATAAAAAAGAATCTTGTTTAAAGTGATTACGTTAGAGTTAAAGTGATTACGTTAGAGACGAAAGAGAAGTGCAAATGAAACGGTGTTAATGGATGTTAAAAAATGAGATGAGCATTATGACCTTATGGCTGTTGCGATAGCAAATGGTCCACGTTGACACAAATGAGAGAAAATTGCATGTAGATCAGTAAATTCTCAATCCATGAGGAGAAAAAACCTGGAGGTTCGCTTGGTTTCGTTTCTTGCTGAGTAAAGATGCGGGAGTCAGTAAACTGGCGGGTTTGATGGCGTAAGGTTTCTTCCCTTCAACAATCCCTTTAGTGATACGTTCTGTGAGACATTTGGCTAGTCGACTAGAAAAATAGCGAAGTATAGTAATAAATATAGCGCCGAAGTCAGCGTATTCCTCATGATAACGTAGAGTGAATGTCTTCCTCTTTCATGACCTGAGAAAAAAGCTACGAATTCGTCCTCACTGAAGTAAAAAACGACTTTTAACCCTTATTACAGCTGAAAAATCCATTTGATAACTTTTTTGCAGTGACATTTTGTTCAATATTTTCCTAACATGTGACAAAAGGCCTTTCGAATTGTTTCATCGCTGAACAGTACTTCCCAGAATTATGACAGCTATATGTGCGTCGTACAAATGGAATCAATGCAGTTGCTCTGGACAAATTTTGTACGAATTAGTTTTCTGTGAGATTAGAAAATAAGTTGTGCATGAAAAATTTGTTAATATGGTTAAAGGACAATCATTGATTTTTCAATAGATGAAATTTTTATGAATTAAGTTTTTAATCGATAAAAATCATACGGAAGCTAGCAATTTGATCGATTCACGTTTGTAAGCGGCGTAATCATGAACTTTCTTCACTCAGAGCCATGCCGTTTATCGGTTCAGCAAATAATTGTCACCATTTTGTCTCACGTTTAGAGAAAGTGTTAAACAAACACTACGTTTGAAAAGTATCAGTTTTTCAGCCTTTCATGCTTTGAATGAAGTTTCGTATATTGTGGGACACCCTTTACAAAATGGGTTCCTGTTACCTCACTCATTGTCTGACTTATCACAGGAGCTCTGCGCCAGGTAAGGTGCCCTGTTTTAAGAGAGACAGTTAGCGAGTAGAATGCATGTGGCGATAGTTCTCTGCCAGGATCATATTGAAGTTGTACGTTAAGCAGTTTTGATGTGAACTTTCGAATTTGTGTTTGAATATGTTCAATACTTATCAAAAATAACCTACGTGCACTACAGGATTGATCACTTGAATCATTTAACAGGACAGATAAAACATTACCGCTTAGCTAAATTTTTCATTCGTAGAGCCGGAAAAACAGCTCGAGTTAGTATTCTGCTGCATTGAGCAGATGCAGAGCATCTCGAGCTCCTCTGCTTCACGCCCCGTCATCAAGACACGAAGATGTGGTGTTTTAGTGCCTGACATACCTAACACCTGACTCAATATTGCGTCCGACAACAGTGGCTGAATTGTTTTCGTAATGAGTGCTGGTGATTTCAGCTCTGCGCCAAAACTCAACATCAAAAATGAAGCTAGCTCATCTTTACCCCTCAGGGGGATACAACTATTGTATCTATGGGAATTAGCGCTCCCAGGGGAAAAATGTGAGGGCCCGAGCTGAGAGTTAGGTAGGCCTTCTTTTTGTTGAAATAAAAGTTTTTTTTGTTATGTTAAGGACCACCTTTTTTCGGTTCAATGCTGTCCTGTTTTTCAGCACCTCTCACTTTCTTCTTCAACTTTTGTCTTATTTCATGAACTTCTTTCTCATCTTACTGTTTCTATGCCCCTTCAGCATAGATTTCTCATTTTCTTATCTCCATACTAAATGGTGCCTTCCTCCTTCCTCTCTTCGATACGCTCTATTTTTGTAGCGGTTAGGGAGGCTTAAACTAACTTATAATCTATAATCTAGCTCATCTCTATCAGTTTGTTACTCTGTAAAGTCACTAATAAAATGTAGACGAAAATCAATTACTTTTTCCTTGATCCCAAAACACAAACTCGAGCCAGAAATTAGAAAAGGTTGCCATATTGGAGCCTATAAGTTTTTTGGCCTGCCGTTTAGTCAGAACGTCTAACTTTAAAAATTGCTTGTAGTGACCGCTATTTACATCAGGAGCGTTCATTGAATGTTGGTTAAAGTACATGTGGACATGATAAGATTAATTTTTGTGTTTATTTTCGTGAAGGATTTGGGATCATTTCTGTTTGATATATTACTAGTTTAGAAATTTGAAACAAACACACTACAACTATTCAATTACCAATGCATAGTTTAGCAATGACGTTTATGATTTCACTTATTTCCTTTTTTCCACAAAGAATTGAATGTTCAGTCAAAAGATAGGAATAATTTTTGGAAAGAAAACCCTTGGTTGAAGCTTCAAGTCACTGGCTAGTTGAAAAATCTAGTACTAACACAACGCTCTCACTTGATATGTGAAAGCACAAGAAGGTTAAGTGCGTTTTTGCTGCTTGGTACGCCATGCTGCTGGGCATGGCAGCTTCCGTATTCAACCCTCGACGTTTAAGCATGGTCGGTGACGCCTCGCTGAGCTTGGAAACATCGCAGCATTTAGCTCTACTCCGCCAGCTCAAGTAGGGTAAGCACACTTACTGTGAAGATAAGACGCACTTACAATTTTTAGGTTACCCTGTAGTACATGAAAAACCCTGAGGACGAAGGTATTTTATGGTGAGGTCGCATCTTTGAGGGCTTGCCTTTGTGCTCTCCTTCAAGCAAGGGACAGAGCTGTGGTAAATAAATAGATAGATAAATGACGCAACAGCGTACTCGTTTTAAATTAAGTGGCGGAAAAAATAACACAACCGCGCTGGTCCACTGGGCACCCGTGAATTATGCTCAATTACTCTGATACTTAGCTCAATTGTTGGCTGCTTTATTAAAACTTTGAATTTTTGCACTTGTCCTACTTGCGCTCTCCACCCTCAATTGCACCTCGGACTCAAGTTTGAAGCCTATTTACTCAGCTCCGACCTCGTGCTGCACTAACTAAACTAAATACTGAGTGTGATCAGAAGTCTATTCCAACTCTAACAGAGTTACGGTATATAGAAGATTTTCATTTACTAAGGATATATAGGTTAAACGAAATACATTGTCTAAAATACATATAATACAATGTTGCCTCTATGACAAAAAAAGTTTGACACTCATTAAGCCTGACGCAAAAAATAAATTCAATAATTTTTTGACATCTTTACTGAAGAATAGTTATATAATAAATACAGCTACATTTACAGTACAGCACATCCAAGTGTGGTGAAGTGATGCTCGACTCAGCTGTTACTCTACCAAGGTAGAGTGGCCGGCATAACAGAAACCAATCATTCTAGTAACTGTCGCAGGTGACCGATAGGCTGGAGAAGTGCACAGAATTTGAAGTAGAGGCGCAGATGATTTGAGTTGGCTTCTCCACCTTCTAGTCATCTTCCTCTAAGGGAGGGATGCCCAGCTCTGCGTCACTCCACTTGGACATATCAGGGTACGGCCACTCGTTCTGCGTCACACAAACACGGAAATGACTACAAAGCTGTACATTGGGGGCGGTCCTCAGAAACAGCAATGGAAAAATTCATTGATGCCCAAATTTATGAAAGCATCATATCAATCAAACATTTTAAACTACAGTAAATTATTTATGTGAAAGGTTTGATAAGAGTTAGTGAAAAGCAAGTTTTTATGAACTTACTGATGTAACTTTTTGTTCAAGGGCTTCAATTTTTGTTCAATACATAAAAAGATTTCTATCGAGCTACTTGTATTCTGAAATTTAGAGTCACATACAAAGACTATCACAAGAGCGAGATGTAAAACTCTCTCTAATGATAGTCCAAGTGCAAGCTACACTAAGACAACTTTGATTTGTCAAAGAATGCAGAAGTTTTGAACAAAATTGAGGTAGATAGAAAACGTCAAACAAAACCAGCACCACCAGTGTAGAGATCACAAGTTTACATGCATAAATTAATGAATTCTGGTCTGTAATAAACCTTACATGATTGAAAAAGGAAAAGACAAGAAGGTTAAAACCACCAACAGCCATTAGAAAGTTTCACAATAGAATAACTAAACAGAAATTTGCATTTGATGTGGAAGCTGAATAAAATTTTCTGGATACAGTAACAACTGAAATTGAAAACTTCCCCTCGCACAACGACTATCTCGAGATAAGATTCAGTACGATTTCTCAATGACCTCTGACATCGTACCACTTAACTAAAATCAACAACTTTGAACAACCATAACTGGTCTTATCATCACCGAACTAATGAACAATCTCACTGACTTCTAAATACAGTCAACTACTTTTGTAAGAATCAGCAACCAAAACAACATTAGTAAAATAATTAGTTATACTAGTAACATCTGATGTAATAAATATAATCAAATACATTTTTCCTATTTGATATTACTACAGTATTACTTCTGTTTTTTGAGACAGGGAGGGACCGCAGCTTTCCTGCCACTTTACAAGCTAAAACATACCATGCATGCACGAAGATACTTTCCAAACAAAGTAATCATTGATCAGGAGCACACCTCCACATTAAGCTATAAGAAAAGAAGTAATTCTACAACAGCCAAAATATCGACCGTCTGCTGTAAGAAAAATCTATCTTCATTTACCTTCACCTGGAAAATGGTTTCAGTAATATTTCTATTTAGTTATAAACAGAAATATTCACCCCTTTTGAGATAGGTCACAAGTTGATCACACAGTTCAGCAGTTTTTAAACTCTAATTAAAAGCAGTATTCTCACATTTCTTGAAGATGAAACAAAACAGTACTAACAAGTGCACCACGTCTTTTATTATAAAACTGACATAAATAAGTTTATTGATACGCTATGAACAATGGAAAACACTTACAGTGAACACTTCCCAATCATTGAGCATGCGGTAGAAGATCCAGAACCACATGAAGCCTCCAAACAGCTCTGCTAGGAGTACATTCCTCTTGGGAGGGTATGCTGGAGGACTGCGATACACTTGCCTGTGCAGATAGAAAAATATTTCAAATTGACAAGAGAACAAATGAACTATGCTAAACAAGACATTACCAGCACAGTTTCGCAATAGCGTTATACTGAAGGATGTGATCAATTTGAATAACCTCAATTTCATCCTAATTAAAATTTTTGAACAGAATAAAAAATAGCATCAAAGGATTACTTTTCATACCAATGCCTACACCAGCCACAAGTATAGGGCACCAAAAACAAACAAGGAACAGAAAGAATCAGTAGCTACAAGAATATGCTTGTGATCTTGCTACATGGAGAAGATAATTGAAAATAATGCTTACTCAACCAAACTAGACAAACAGAATTTTGCAATCTAACCTACATACTGAATTTGCAGTTAGGAGCTCAGGACCACACTGCAGCCATCTCCTAATCCTTCTCATGAAGATGAACAAGCAGTGCAAATGTAAGAAAATTTGAGGACATCCATCTGAAGAATCTCAGTGAAATGGGAAGAGAAGTATCTTCAGCATATTCTGTCAAAATTCTGATTGTTGTAACCCAAATATGTTTGTCTACTATGCTTATAATCCTGTAGTGCTCTTTCATCATAATGTGTTTAGAGAGCACTCAGATTCTGAGAACAGAACTGATAGTTTTCACTCTAGTATTGTTCTCTTTTCTCCTGTTGTTGCCATGTGAACAACTCAGGCCGTGCTTGTAAACCTACACAGTGTCCCACCTTCACATGATTTATCCTAAACAATCAACATATTCCTGCTACAAATCCCAAAGAAAATTTATGTTGGGTTATTCAAGAACCAATAAATTTGATGGTACTCATCTCCCACTGCATTATGACCTATAAGGAAAAAATGTGAAACTATAAACACCCAAATTATAATCCACTAGTCCACTCCCCTTCATTTGAAATAAGAATGAAGGTGAAATGAAAGAAACTCCATAAAAAATATAAAAAAATCAATCTCTCGAGGGCGATAAGGCCGCGTGAGCACGGCCCGTCAAAATATTAGGGCTGGAGCTTGTATCACAGATACGCTCATCACAAACTTTCGGCTGGCTTCGGACAGATGGACGGACGCGGCTCTTATTATAGTACAGATTAGTTTTGATACTTGGTTACACCATACAGAACTTAATGCATATACATAACTTTTGTTGAATTTATTTCTTCACAATTCATTTTTGTTTTATTTTGTGTGTATTGACTCACAAACGCAAAACCTGTTCACCAAGCTGGCACCAATGAATCAAACACAAGCACTTGAGTTCAAACCAAACTCTGGCATGCACACTGTTCTAGAAATAATGATGTGGTACTCACACGCCACTATTTCTTGCAGCTGACGAGTGGAAGCCCCGTCTGAGAGCTGGAGCAGCTCTGAGCAGCCCACTCAGCCTAGTACTAGCACCTAACATACTGATTAGCAAACCTGCTCAACAGCAAAGTTAAGTGCACAAAATATTTCTTTATTAATAATTGGCAACATTTTTATAATATACTCAATTTGAACTGGATAAAACAACTTACAACATAGCCTACTTTCTTTGCTGTATAGTTGATGACAAAATGGTATAGCTGATCCTTTGTCTTAGAATTTACCATAAAATACCATCCAATGAAACTAGTGATATACTATGGTTATTTTAACTGAAGACAGCGAAAGTGTCCTAGGTAACAAAATAACACGGAAGTAATACTACACATTTCAATGTTGCATTGTTTTTCAATTTTTATTGACCGTGGCATTGTTTGTCCATATAAGTTTTTTATTGCAATTTCCACCAAGCAGAAAAATCCCATTATATTTACGCCTTAAAATTTAAGCATGATGAAATGCTTTCCATCGATTCTATGACTAAACTAAACAAAATCTCAAAAGTGACAGCATTTGCATGCATTGCTAATCATTATCCTTCAGAAATATTATAGAACATTGAGTACACTTCAATATAAATAATGAGTATCTTAGCACTCTGAAACAAGCAGGTATGAATAGGTGTGTCCAGATGTTTTGAGGCAATTCAACAAGACATTATAAATGACCTCAAATTTAATATTGCTCCTTTTGCCTTTTCAGCATCATAATTTAAAAACATGACATAAATGAGTATCATTTTGAAACCTATTTCCACAACACTTATTTCTCAAATTACAAAAATTCCTCTTTCACATGAGATGTTAGTTTAAGCCTTTCCAATTGCAACGAAGGCATTCTAAAGCAAAGAAGGAGGTAGATGCCATTTTGTATGTACTAGAGAGAATATGGAATCTATGCATAAGGTGCATAGTAACAGTAAGTTGAGAAAAAAAATTACAGAATTATATAAAAGTTGAAGAAGGCAGTAGTAAGAGATGAAAACAGTGCAGCAATGAACTGAATAAAATAGTCTATAAAAAAAGCCTATTCTATTTCAACAGAAAAGAGGCCTACCTAACCTTTATCTCATGACCACACATGTTCCTCCTAAAAGTGATAATCCCCATAAATACATTAGTTGTTATCATCAAATGGAGAAATTCCACTTTCAAGGAAATGTTTCAACATGGCCTAGGTAACAAGAATCATTTGGAGAACCCTGAAAACTGCACTCACATTTTATAACTAGGAAGAAAACTCCAACTTATATTTGCCAGTCTCTTGTCAGAAACTCTATAGAATAAGTATTTAAAGGTCCCATAAGCAATCTTATAAGCAAGCTTTCATAACTTTTTTAATGAATTTTTGATTTATAGTTGATTATAGCTTAACTATTTTCCAAATATTTTTTAGTTTTCCTAATGAACTTGAAAGTAAATATTCATTGAGCAGAAGCGATCAATAATTCCCAAACCATATATAGCAAAATTACATGATGTTTTTATTTGTAGTTGCAAGTTCTAAATTATCTACTTTGGAACCAAAGTGATTGGTCAGCACCAATTTATGACATACCGTTACATGTTCAGATTCAAAGTTTAATAGTATTTGATAACTTGGAGGCAAAGCTTAAATAATATATCTTGGCACTAAAAATGAAGCTAAATACAACAAAATATCGGTAAATTCGAAGCAAAATTGCATATTTTTCATCATACAGCTCATATTAGGCCACCCATTGTAGTAGAGACCAACACACACAATGAAATACTGAACTAAATCTCCTGCTGCACTGGTAAATGCTTTGCAACACCTCTGTGCAGTAGAATTTGACCATCCTATCCACAATGAAAAGTTCAAAATTATAGCATTGCCCTTCCCAGCTAATTTACAAACTAGAGAGAGCAACTTAATGCACCAAAACAAATTTTGCAGGGATGATGCTGGATTTATACCATTTCAAATATTTACATGAAAGTTAAATTCTTCTCTTGATGGTTTATTTTATTTTTTTGTATGTTTTTACAGTTTAGGATTAAATTTTGAATATCTTTCATTGAAAATAAGAAAAGTCCTTTTAACATGTAGACAATAATTACTCCATTGCAAAGGTTGATTAGGTTGTAAAAAGCAGAATTGAAAAAGACTTTCCTGCTTGAATCCATCATTATCCTTTTAAAAAGTACAAAAAATAAAATTACACATAACATTTTACATCACATGCAAAAATTTACTTCAAAAAGGATAGAAAAAATAATTGAAGTGTTGTTCATTGACATCAATTTGTCACAGCAAAAAAATTTCGAACATACAAAATGGTATGGAACTGAAATACATGCTAATTGCGATGAGTAGGCTACACAGTTGGCTGCTGTCACTGGAAACATCTGGCATCTTTCTCAGCGAGTCTGCGGACTGCCTGGCCACCGAGTGTTGTTTGAGAGGCTGAGGGTGGATTTTGTAGAGGTTTGCTACAGACCATTGTGCCCTGGACTTTGGAACCACAGCTTTTCTGGCCAGTGATTTGCCTCCAATGCTTCAAACATGGTTCACAAATATTTATCCCACGAGGAGAAAGCTAGGATTTTGGCTTGGAGACAGGAAAATGTGCCAATTAAAGAGATCATCATCATCAGGTGTTCTGGCTGGGCCAAGTCTACGGTGATGGAGACAGCTTGCAGCCTCTAGCCAGACGTTTGTCCTGAACACAAACCCTGGACTTCTAACGCAACTGACAACCATCTAAAAAAAGAATGAATGAAAAATCCAAGAGTTAATGCTGCACAACTGAAAGAAAGTCACCCAAAACTTCTAGAAAATGTCTCAGTAAGGACAGTAATGCAACGCCTACAGAAGAACCTGAAGCTTCTTAGCTGTACTGCTGCCCGCAAGCCTTTACTCACCATACATACATATACCGGGCTTATCCTCCCTATGGGGGGGGTAGCCGACAGCAGGCCACAATCACCACACTTAGTCACTAGGAGGCGAGAGAGGCAGCACTGGCTGCACCTGAACTGCCAGCATCAGCAGCAGCCCAGCACAACCACCTTCCACAGTCAGGCCCGACAGCCACAGCTGGATTACCCCGACCGCTTCATTGAGTGCAGCCCCTCCCCCCGCACATGACAGGTCAACCCCATCACACGCGGGCAGCTTCCAGTAACGCGTCAAAAATGAAATTACCTCCTTATACACTGCCCCCACTCCTTCTGTCCGCAGCCATCCCTCTCGCCACGTCCACAGTCAGACCCCTCTCATACAAAGCACGTCGCACCCCATCCATCCAACTCATCCGTGGTCTACCTCGCGCTCGAAAACCACTCACTTCCGACATATATATCTTTTTCACCAGCCGCTCAACATTCATTCTTTCAACATGCCCAAACCATCCAAGCACTCTTTCATCCACTTGCCTGCTCAACTTTTTGATAACACCCGTCTGCCCCCTAACCAACTCATTCCTGATCCTATCTCTTCTAGTTACTCCATACATGCTCCTCAAACACTTCATCTCAAACACATCCAACTTCCTCCTCTCAGCTGCTCTCAACCCCCAGGACTCTGCTCCATTCAACAAAACTGGCACAATCAAACTTTCATACAGTCCCCTCTTAGCATTCATACTCAAACTCCTGCATTCAAAAACTTTCCTCATTGCACCCAATGTCTTACAACCTTCACTCACTCGATGCTTCACTTCTACTTCCATACTATCCTTAACAGTCACATCCAACCCGAGGTACCTTAAATGCTCTACCTCCTCTAAAACTTCCCCATTCAACCTCACATCCAAAGTTCCAAACACTCCACCTCTTGAACATCTCATCACCTTACTTTTATTCACATTTACCCTCAATTTCCGCCTTTCGCACACTCTACCAAACTCTGCAACCAGTCTCCTCAGTTTTTCCTCTGAATCAGCCACAAGCGCTGTATCATCTGCAAACAACAGCTGACACACTTCCCAATACATACCATTTCGTCCCACCAACTGCACACCTTTTCCCAACACTCTGGCATTCACTTCTCTCACCACACCATCCATAAACGGCGGCCCCAGAGATACATTCGCGCCAGCTAACAGTCACCAAAGTAACTGAGCAATTGGCGACAGGGACCCTTGTCAGCCCCGACACACCACGCAAGACTTTGGGTTCATTGTATTTTCCACCCTTTCGGTCATGCGCCGTGCCAAGGCTGAACCAGTCAGACACCACCTGCACATCAACAATGGCCACTTTACTGTCAGACTGCTTCCAGGCCACAAGATCAGGCTTTCTACACGTGCCACTATATGGCACCGCAGGCTCATGGGCGGCCTGCCAGCCTTTGCCCTTCAGTCTTTCCTCAACAAAAACCACAATGTTATCATGGCGTCGCACCCTCAGATCATGGGTTCTGGGACAGACTTGTGAGATATACCCAAGGGAAGCGACAGTGTTACATGAGGTGCACAGTCTTGGGGCTTCCTGCCGACCCCTTGCTTCTCTCAAAGGGGTTTTGAAGGTTGCGCACCGTACACCAATCTCGTCAATGTAGTCGCGCCCCTCCATACTGGGGCCCTGACCGACTAGCCAACCATGGGCCTGAGGGTGCTCGCCTGCCTGTGGCACAATACCAACAATGTCCACCTTTCCAGCGAGGACAACCGTACAAGCCGTTTTGCATTCGGCCTTAGACCGGCATTCCCTTTATCGGTCCAGACCAGTATCTCTGGTCTGCTAGCAGTGGGCTGGATTGCATGGTTGCCCTCACGGTAGGGTCTGCTGAACTTAGCAGCCGCTCCAGCCTTTTCTGCTTCAGGAGCGGTATTTCGGTATTCAGCGATGTGAAACCCAGACCACCGGCCATTCTCTAAGCATAGAGCATAGCATCGGGGATATCAGCCGGCAGTATAAGCCAAGATCGGACCGCCACCCGCAACCTGCGGTCCATTCTTTATAGTTGGGTCCAGTAAACCGGTCCCAACACCAGTCTGTGCAGCATTTTTGGTAGGAAGTATTTGGTTGCCAGCTCTAAGCAGGGATGGAAAAAACCCTGGTTTTTTAAAAAAAAACCAACCCACATGGGTTTTTTTTGGTTAAATTGTGTTTTTTGGGGGCTTTATTGGGTTTTTTGTAATATCTGTATTTGTTTAAAAGAGTTATTCACATAGCTCCAGTTGCCTCTTTTCCAGATTTATATACACTTATTGAGTAAATATTGTTATTCAATTACTTTATTTCCAACATTATATTACATTATTATATGAATCATAACATTATTTGAACCATATATGAATTAAGTTTGTCCATCACAATTACCACTTACCAATTACCATATACATAGGGACATAGCTGTGCAGTCTGTAAAGATATAAGATGCGCAAAGAGAATTGCTAAGCTTGTCAATTCATAGTAAGTTGTTTTAGCAGCTGACAGACGCAAGTCATGTGAGAGGGAAGCACCATGCAGATCATAAGTAACCACCACAAGCAACTTGAAGCAAGACTGCTGCACATCACTTAACAGTCATGCTGTTAACAACTTAACATGTGTATTGTGTGAGCTGGAGGGCTTAGCAGCACAAGCCAAGTCAGTCAACCACACTGTTACATGTTACAACATGTAGGGACATGCCAAAAAATTTTTTTAAAAATTTGTCAAAAAAAAATCACTTTTTGCAGTTGAGGATAGCAACAAACACTAAAATGATTAGAAATAAATGCTCTAACAGATTCCATCGTCAAATTTGTTCCAGTGCAGCTTGAATGCTCACCATATATGCCAGTCATTTATTTACTTTCTTACCCCATGATGGCTGCGGTCGTGTCTTACCCCATCTGACTATAATTGTTAGACTTATTTCAGGCAAAGCTCTCACAGGAGACAGATATTGAAGAGTGATTGGCTGAGTACAATCCGGGGTTGATCGGTGCGCTTTATTTGTATGAATTGAAGGACTCCAACATCTTCCCAAAACACATGTTCAACAAGAATGTCACTAAAACAATGACTACTCGTTGATGGTGGGATATTCAAGACAAGAAACAGCAGAAAATGTAGATTCTTAAAAAACACACTGGCAGAGGGTTTTTGCAAGTTTATAAGCAATCTTCATTCTTGCTTTGCAAGTTCAGGATCCGTTGATGGCATTTTCTAAACATTTGGAACAGTGCGGAATAAATTGAGAAATAGATTAGGATCGGAATGCGCACAGAAATTGGTCTCATTATATCGCCACCTCGCAAATGATCATGATGTGGATGACAACGATAAAATGGCAGTGGATATAGAAAGAGAAATACAGTAGTACTGTAGTAGCGGTCTACATAGTCTAGAAGACAGAGGAAGAATTCAGAAGTCTCTTTACTCTCAAATAGTCAAACTGCATTTTTTTCTTAATTTTTGTTTTTTACTTTGGAAATGGAACTCATCGAAATATACTAGCCCCTCAAGTTTTTTTTGTGATTAGAGTTTTTCTTATTTTATTTTTAGTGTTTTTTTAATATTTATTTTCATAGTGATGTCATGCAAATGCTCTAGACAAATTTTTGACAATATAAATATTTAGCTCATTTTGATTCTATAAGTTTGAAAACAAGTGAAATTCAAATAGCACTAATTAAACCCAAAAAAGCCCAAAAAAAACACTATTTGGTGGGTTTTTTTGGGCGGGTTTTTTTGGGTGGGTTTTTTATATGCCAACCCTGGCTCTAAGCGGAGCGTGGGTTATACATTCAATCCCCTCCTCCAGTAACTGTCCGTAGCTAGCGCTGGGGCCCCCGGCATCGACACGTATGCCAAGGTATTTGTAGGATTCCTCGGTGGACATAGCCCACATCCTCTCCCCGCCAACTTCCAAAAAGTCGGTCTGTGCCACATACCACATTTTTTTTGGCTTCTTTCGAAGACATCAGGAAAGTGTGGCACACTTCCTGGGGTTCGGCTCAAGCCCCGCTCCACTCAGCATCTCAAGGGCCGCATCCGCCAGCTCCTGCAAGCCGCTTTCTGACGAGGCCGCAAGGACCAAGTCGTCAGTGTATGCCATGACATTAACCAATGTATCACACAATTGGACACCACAAGGACGCTGTTCAACTTCCATGATTGCTTCATTTAACACAAGGTTAAAAAGCACCGGACTGAGGGGGTCTCCCTGTCGAACCCCCCTAGTCTGCAGAGCCCGCCCAAGCTCGGTACCATTACAGACCAACGTCGTCCATGCCTCACTATAACACGACATGAGGTCACCCAGGCATTTGCGGATACCATTCACTTGCAAGATTCGCTGTATCAACCACTGTGATACTGAGTCAAAAGCTTTGGCCAAATCCACAAAAGCCAGATGGACGGGAGCTATTTGGTCACGTGCTATAGACAGCACTCCATCCAAAATAGCCAGGTTCTCAGCACAACCATCCACCGGCAGAAACGTCTTTTGGCGTTGGCTTATCGGAATCTCAGTGGTCAGTCTGGCAGCCATTATTTTGCCAAATAGCCTTGCAACATGAGATGTTACAGTAGTTGGGCGAGTCACCTGGAGCAGTGGGCTCAGCAATCTTTGGGATCAGGGTTGTCCTCCCGTCCTCAGCGCCTTGGGCATATATCCCGTCATCAGCCAGACATTAAAACATGCTGCCAGGACCGCTGGCGGAGCGGCCTTCAAGTCCCTGAGTGTCACACCATCAAGGCCACACGCATTTTCCCTCGACAACCGTAGAGCATTAGCAACCTCATCCACCATTATGGGGACAATAGTTCTACTCTTATAGTCCGCCACAACCCTATAGGGCCGACCATCCTCTGGGGATGGTCTCTGAAACAGTCTAGCCCAGTAAGCCGCAATATCCTCGGGGACAACAGGAGGGACTAAGTCCCTCCCCTGACCAGTCAGGACAGCTTGCCCCGCCCTGCGTTGGTCCCTGTCATACAGCGCCTGTAATCTCTTATGGTCTTGCCTCCTTAATTGCCTTCGACCAATTGGGTTGTCCTGGGCAGGTCATACATGCCGTCCCATCCCAGGACCCCTACTGTTGCGCCAAGACACTGGTTCAACGCCATTGAAAGCATGCAGGTTCTCTACTAGACGAGCAAATGCTGATCCAGAGCACTCATGCACTCCAGCAAGACCATCAAACATGGCCATTCGGTTACAACAGCATCGAAACAGGAGAGTAAATTTGGTAATTTCCTCCTTGGCCAAGGCCATTCCCTATCACCATAGCTCTGGCATATCTTTCCAGTTCATCCAGATGGTCTTGGGCTTCAGGATTCTGAGCCCAAGCCGGACCCCGAGCAGCCTGTCCACTTGGGATCTCATCTCTTCGACCATACTCTCAACCATGACACGGTACTCAGCTATGCACCTCCGGCCTTTGATGGCCTGGAGGGTTCTGTCAGTAAAAAAGTCAGCAAGCTGCTGATTTGCCATGGCTGGCCTAAGCGTCTCCTCATGAATGAGGGTAGCTTCGGCCAGCGTCAATCTCTTTTTCTTCTCGTCCAACCATCGGGTCGCCCCACGGTTACACCTCTCCACCTCAGCATGGTACACATTTGCATGCGCCCTGCGTCGATGGAGGTTGAGCCCCCGTGAGGTCCCAAAGGAACGTTGGCACTCCGGGCACAAGGGCCCGGGGGCCGGTTTCTCGTTGCCACCCGCCCCGGCCGCAGCGGCAGCCGGGTTTAACATTGGGTCCATAGTAGCAAGCGGGTGGCTGCACACCAATTGTATTTAGACATAAGGTGGGGAGAAGTGACATCGACTGATTGGTAAGGCAGTGATTCGTATAGCACGATCTATTAAAGAACAGTGTCTAGCACTGTCCTGAACTCCTGGTGGGCACAGAGCTTTCTTTTATCGTCTTTGTCATTCCTCAGATCGCCCGTAATCACTGCCTCAGAGCCAGGGGACACCGCATAGAGGTTCAGTTGTCCGATTTTTGTCCCCCAAAAGAGTCATAGTTACACCCGCCGTTAACCCGTGCTTCTATGAATTTCTTCACTTTGACATTCAAAGCACTGGGCAGAAATCATGTCACGTCAACACCCAACAGGGGCCATTGCGACGCTTTGTTTTGATTAGATCAAAATAAAAAGGTTTTCTTCAATGCACTTTCCGTCTTAAATGAGTATTTGACGAGCTATAGCAGTAGGTTTAGTTTTGTCTTTGATGACGACCGCATTGGAAGAGACTCCAGTGCAGTGTTGCCATACGGCAAGCTTGATGAACTACTTCCCGCTTCAAACACTTGAGTTGCGGTAACTAATTTACCGCTATAACTCGTATAATACTCATTTAAGACGGAAAGTGCATAAAAGAAAACTTGTTTATTTTGATCTAATCAGCTATGCTTAGGCAACGAAAAGTGGAAAATCGATTACTGACCTTTCCAACACATCAACCTTTTCTTTCCTTCAACTTTTCAAATTTGACTTTAAAACTCTATACCATAAAAAGTTTGAGCAATGGCAATTTTTTGAAAACCCCTAAACAGAGGTACTCAAAGGCTTTTCCTGCTTAATGAATCATACTCAAATTTTACTTTAATGTTGTCAACGATTTTCATAATTTCGTTGCTATAGATAGGTAATATAGTCAATTTCAAGACGTTATACACGAATGACAATATGCTCGCAAATGCTTAGGTTTCGAGTTATTCAAGGTTGAAGTTATACGAACGGCACTCCTGAATGGCCTTTTTTGCGCAAAAGCAGTCATTGTTTTTGCAATAGAAACAGAAGCTAACCCTTTATTACAAACGTCAAGAGGTTGGGTCGTGAGGAGTAGCCACAGTTCTTACAGTGAAAATTATAAATAAAGGTTTCTAGTGACGTCCGTTTACATCGCCTCCAAGATGGCTGCCGCCTTCTTGGGTTCCAGGTAGCGCCATGGCGGCAGCCACCTTGGAGTCACTGTAAACGGACGTCACTAGAAACCTTTATTTATAATTTTCACTAGAAGAACTGTGGCTACCCATCACGATCCAACTTCTTTACGTTTGTAATAGAGGGTTAGCTTCTGTTATTAATTAAATTACGCTAGCTGCGCACGCTTCCCTGGCAAACACAAGCGAACTTCAAAGTTGAATAATTCGAAAATAACGCATCAGTGAGCAGAATGTCATTCTTGTAAAACATTCATAAATGTGTTCCTTTATTGATTCTTTGCAACAAAATTATGAAAATCTTTGACAACATCAAAGTAAAATTTGACCCTCATTTCTTCTAAACATATCACTTTCTGCTTCAGGTAAAATTTCCTTACAATAAGTAAAGATTGTACTGAAAGGTTTCCCTTTGAATAAAATTGATTTTGAGCAAAATGTTCACGCCTGCCATCTTCTTGAGTTTAAGCTATATTCAAGGTTAGCATAACCATTTTGGAATTGTCAATAAATTAAATAATCAACTTAAATCTCTTGAAACTCATTTCTGAGCTCCACAAATATTGAAGGAGATATGGTCAATATTGATTTTACTCCTGTCAATGATTTTGAAAATTTTGTTGACACATTTCGGTAATTTTAGAGTTCAGACATTTTAAAACGTTTTGCAGGGATGATAATGTGCTTGCAAATATTTTTTGAGATATAGCATAATAAGAATAGCATTAATGGCAGTTTCTATATGGCTCATCCAGCATTTCACAGACGTAGACCACACCAAGTCTTTTGGCAAGAGAAAGAAATGCATAGAATAAAAGTTGTTTATTTTGATCTAATTACAATGATAGAAGCAACAAAAATTCAAAAATAGCTTAGACAGTTCTCCTTAGCATTTAACATATATTGAATAAAAAAATTTTGAAAAAGATTTATGACACTCAAAATTGCATTTAACACGTTCACTGCGATGGGATAAACTGAAGTTCAATATTCAATTCAAATTTTAAGTCAATTGTGGTAATCAATTTTGAAAATAACACACATATAACTGCATCGGGCCTTTATTTAGCTTTCATCAAGTATTAGTAATAAATGAGTTAATGACTGCAGGTGGATCAGCAGCACTATGAAAATCACCTAAGTGACCACCAGTGGGTCCCTTTGCAGGAAATGTGTTAAACCTCAAATCTCTTAAGCCCAGAAAACAAGTCACTGTGTGCACTAAAATGAGCTAAAAAATTTTTACAAATCAGAGCACAATTTAAGACTATATCAATGTACAAACAAAAGCTCACACTCAAAATTTCAATAACACTGGTGATGAATACTATTAACATCAATGTTTAACATGGTTGTTCTAGAACAATACATATTTACTGTAATATTTTCTATTATGATAACCATTCAGTAACAAAATGATGAATTACCGATTAATAGCTGTAACAAAAATAAGGGCTATTAAACAAAGAGTACAATTGCATTGATAAATATGCCTGGGAATCAGCTGAGCACGTATTTCTCCTACTGGCCCACTGGCCTTGAACTTGAACGCCGACAGTGTCAAGGCCTTTGTAACGGCATACAATTCCCTCCACAATTTTCACACTGAGAGTTCAGCGCCTGGTACCAGACTTGTCCACTAAACTTCTCAGGATCTACCAATCCTTGTCACAAGCTGCCATTGGACAGCATCACTGGGATAACCAGTATGTCAAAACACCATCCCCAGGCATATTGGGTCATTACTGCCAACTCCATCTGACTGGCTCATTTCAGTCACTGTCTCTTACTCCAGGCATGCATAAGAAACATTTTCATAGCTTCAATGATACTCAAATTACACTCCTGATCCAATCCAGCAAGACAGCTCATTCCGCAATCATCTTCAGCACATCTGGCATACCACTCATTCTCTCCATACTGCTCAAGCACCACATTCATGAAACTTTCTCTTTCTTGCTCATACTTACTACATTCCAGCACAAAATGCTCAATTATTTCCTCCACTCCACTAATACACTGCCGACATAATCTGTTATTCTCATTCCACCTCCATGTACGTCTGTTCACACTCATTGACTTACATCTCACAGCAAACAAGAGTTGACTTCCAAAACTACCATCAAAGAACATCTCAAACTTAGGTGCTTCTTTGGTCAATGTGAAGTTTAATGCAATCACGGAAAATAAGAATTCCGATCTTAGGAATCACTATAGGAACCCATTTAAGAACGTTTTACAGGAATGACATTCTGCTCGCTGATGCGTTATTTTTGAATAATTGAACTTTGAAGTTGGCCTTGGCGCCAAAGGAAGCGAGCGCGTGAAACGGAATTTAATTAATAACGGAAGCTATTACAAACGTAAAGAGGTTGGGTCGTGAAGGGGAGGCACAGTTCTTCTAGTGAAAATTATAAATAAAGCTTCTAACCCACCCATTAGGGTGACGACCGCAATCTTGTTGACATCGGGTCCAAGATGGCGGCGCCCATGGTGGTCGACATGTTACACCCGATGTAAACAAGATTGCGGTTGTCACCCTAATGGGTGGTTTAGAAGCTTTATTTATACTTTTCACTAAAAGAACTGTGGCTACTCCTCACGACCCAACCTCTTTACGTTTGTAATAGGGGGTTAGCTTCCGTTTTTAATTAATTACGCTCGCTTCCTTGGGCGCGCAACGGCCAACTTCAAAGTTCAATAATTCGAAAATCACGCATCAGCGAGCAGAATGTCGTTCATGAAAAACGTTCTTAAATGGGTTCCTTTAGTGATTGTTTGGAATATAATTATCAATTTCCGTGATTGCATTAAACTTCACATTGACCGCTTCTTTTTTCATATACCAGTCAAGTGTAGGCTTCCGCATCATGCTAAGCCTCCACTTATTCAATCCATATTCTTTTGTTTGCCTCTCAATCTCTTTCTTCCACCTCTTGCAGTCCCATTCAGGCCCTACACCTCCAGCATTTATTAAACTCCAGTCATCCACAGGTCTCCCAATTCTAACATGAATAATCTTTTGCATACAGAGCTTCCTTGGCATGCCCCCAACACACTTTCTCCCAATAGCTTACACTCAGATTCTATTCAAAAATTTGCTTTACCCACCTGCTATTCTGCATTCTTTCAATTCTCACCTTATAATTCAGCACCGCTTTCATCATTCTTTCTGAAAATAGGCTCCACCCAAGGTCACCTCTAATGGCTTCTGTAGCTGTCCATTTCGGAGCACCCAATGCTAACCGTCCTACCTTATTTTGTATTACATCCAGCTTTTCAAGATCACTTCTATTCCAGGCAAGAGCACTCATACCATACATGACACTAGGTACAGCAACATACTTCCACATTCCTCTCACACATTCATACTTGTTTGCTCTGTATCTGGCCACACTACTTCACTGTCCACTCCACTGCATAGCTTTTGCCACTTTCTCACATATAGTTCTAGCGCATCCATCTTCACTTATCATACAACCTAGATATTTGTATTCTTTTGTTCTACCTATTCTGATTTCTCCAATATTCCACAGTCTGTCTCTATCAGTCTCATCACTATTTATAACCATAACCTTGCTTTTGTTGGCACCGAAGTTCATCTTGAAATCTGTACTATATCCGTTCACAATGTCAAGCAACCTTTGCAGTTCATGTCCACATTCACTAACCACAACCACATCATATGCATACAACAAACAGCTCAGTCTCTCATTAACAACTTACAGTCCTAAGCCACTCCTTCTCAGTCGAACTGCTAATTCTTCTGTGTACAATCCAAACAACAGGGGAGACTGAGTACAGCCTTGTCTCACTCCTCACTTGCCCTGTTTCCAAATATCCTAACCTGTATATAGCGCTCGTATTCTCATACAGACTTTGTAACTACAATTTTTACAATTTTTCTGCTAAACCCAACTTTCCTCAAAACTTCTAAGAGCCTAACCCGATCCACTCTATCATATGCCTTTTCAATATCCAGGAATGCTAAATACACCTTCTTATCATCCTTCCTCATTCGCTCAATTATTTCACTCACTACCAACAGATTATTTTCCCCACGTCTATCTTGCCTAAAACCATTTTGGGTAAATGTATAGTGTTTGACCATAATCAATTTTCCACTTTTTGATAAAGAAAGATGGTTAATGAGACCAAAATAAACAAGTTTTCTTCAATGCACTTTCCTTCGGAAATGAGTATTTTAAAAGTTATGGCGTTAAATGAGTTACCGGAACTCCATAGTGCATCACCCTATTACAAACGTAAAGAGGTTGGGTCGTGAGGGGTAGCCACAGTTCTTTTAGTTTTATAATTTTCACTAAAAGAACTGTTGCAACCCCTCACGACCCGACCTCTTTACGTTTGTAATAGGGGGTTTGCTCTTCGTCGGCTTGGTTGGCGCGCGGGAACGCCTGTTTACTTTCACGTCGGACCGCGCGGTGTATTTTTCCCCGCCTCAAATACTGGAGTTACGGTAACTCATTTCCCGTTCTCACTCCTAAAATACTCATTTCCGAAGGAAATTGCATAGAAGAAAACTTGTTTATTTTCGTCTCATCTACAATGTTTCTTGGTCCAAAAGTGGAAAATCGATTATGGTCAAACACTATACATTTACCCCATTTTGTTCTTCACCTAGGACTCCTAATTCCTCAACTAAATTTTTCATTCTCTCATTCAAAATACCACAAAATATCTTACATACAGTGTCACCCAGTGCAATTGGTCTGTAATTTTTAAGTTCTTTCATACTCTTATTTCTACCTTTAAGCAACAGAACTACATTACACTTGTTCCAGTCGTCCGGTACTCTTTCACTCTTCCATATCTCATCAAATAAACACTTCAGCATACTGACTACACTCTCTCCTCCACATTCATAGAACTCATAATACCCGTCGGTTCCGCAAATATCCCTGCAACCGGTGGACAAAATCATTGTATACTAGCAGGACCCGTGGAAATTCCACGGACAATGTTATCAAAAAGCTATGTGGACCCGTGGAAAAATTCGGTCAACATTACTTAATAAATTTTCAAATAATCTAACTTAACCTATGATGCCATCCTAGAAAATTAAATGAAGCCACTATAACGTAACAGAGCACCTAAATGTATGCATATATTCTATATAAAATTAAAGGCCCATTTAACTTAAGGCAACCTTTCTAAAGAGTGAAAATAAAATAGCGAACTTAATTTGTCATTTATTGCAGCACACATATAATCAATCACTCATTGTAGCATACTTATTGTCAATTTATTGTACATGAGAATTAAATAACTGCTGTAGAATGCAAAGGAGAAGACTTCTGCCGACCAACACAAGCAATCAGATATGGCTTCAGGGCACCCAAACTCATACAGATTAAGAAATTACTTCTCTGTATACGATATTTCTGGTAAATGTGATTCCTCTTTTGTGGCCATGCGTGGAATCATTAAGAGGTAGGACTTTAACTCGCACATTGTTCATTGCTTTTGCTCCTGAAAATGCTACGTAGAGCTGGCCGTGAGTGAAGCATGGCTTTGGTAAATGTATGCCAACTCTATCAAATGTTTGACCTTGAGCTTCATTTATTGTCATTGAGTAGGAGAGGCGAACTGGGAATTAAGTGCGATGCAGAACAAAGGGAATATTGGCATCGCTAGGGTTCAGTTTTATCCTTGGGATAAGTACTTTCTTATGAGCGTGAGAGCCACTGGTTATTGATGCCTCGATCCTGTGCTCATGAAGCTGAATGACCTCAAGTCGAGTGCCATTACACAGTCCCTGAGTTATGGATAGGTTTCTCAGTAGCATGATTATTGTGCCAACTTTCAAATTCAGTCTATGAGGAGGCATGACAGACGGAATGAGAGAATTAATTGACTCTATTGGATAATTTTATGCTTCTTCATTATTATCGCAAGATACGGAATCGGTGCTCAAGTAAGTTTTATTTTCTGTCGGTAGCATTCTCAAAACTTCCTCATTGACTGCTAAGCATTCAGAATTTTTTGGTGATAAGATTACTCTTGCTTTCATCTCTTCAGGCGTACAGTTGTCAAACACCTATGATATCAAAGAGCCATTACATGTGCATGTTTCAGGAATGTCTATAACATCTGGAGCTATTCCATCAAGAGTACTCAGGATTGATATTTGTAAAAGACACCTTGAAAACTTATGTTCATTTCCATTTGCTCTCATCTTCTGTGTGAGGCTCATGTGATGCAAGCTGTGCCATACGTCTGAGCGTTTGAGGTACACGTCAAGCACAGCACCAGGAGGAGCTCTGGCAACAACTGGAAGTACTTGTCTGAAGTCACCTACGAGTAAGATTACTTTACCACCAAATGCAGGGTGGGTGTTCGTGATTTCCCTCAAGCATTTATCGATGGCTTTCATAGCATAGCATGGAATCTGTAATTTAGCGAGTAGTGTAAGTTCTAGTTAGAGAGACCAAAAGTTGGCAACGCTCGAGAGAGCAACACTCGCAAGTCAGTCTTCTAGTGGTCTCGGGTTCAACAACAAGTAAATGTTGGCCGAGTGTGTATATAATTACCTACTGTGGTTGGTATCTAACTTCTTAATTTCTAAACTAATATACTTAATCTTACTCGACTCTTTTACTATATATTCCCACCTATCTCCGCTCTACTCTTACTAGCCACAGGCCTAAGAATTGAGTATTTAAGTTAAGGTATCCAAGAGGTGAGTGAACTATTTACCTAAATTGATGTGTCATTACATTGTCTATTTTGGTTAGCACTGTGACTGTGTTGTGTCTTTGTGCTCTAGTGTAGGGCTATCCACTCCACAATAGAATCATAGAAGCTTCATCAATAATGAGCACTTTAACTTGCCGCAAAAATTGTCCTTGCACAGAGTTCGGTGGCACATTGCAGACACTTGCTTCGCTTAGGGGAACTGGAAGCTTGAATACGCTGTGCAACGTATACTTAGTTGAATGGATAGTCGTATACTTTGTTGAATAGATAGTCGTATAATTTGTTGAATAGGTAGGTTTTTCCTGAGCCGCCGGGTGCATCCACATGAAACAGTCTATTTTCTAACTGTTCGCCTCGCTCAACAGAGAATGCACTTGCAACCACAGCAGTGAAAATCTGTTTCTGTTCAATATTCAGAGAATTAACATCTATGTTATTGTTTCCAACATCTTCTTCATTTGCAGGATTATCTCCAACTGGCTCAGGTAGATCGAACATGTTGCAGGTCATGCCATTTTTAATGAAGAAGGCAAGTGGAGAGCAACATTTTCAGCAGTTATATTATCATTTCTCAGCAGCAGATCTTCGATCATGAAATGCTTATTCTCATTCCATAACTGCAGGGCATTCACGGGCTGGTTGAAGACGCACATCATTGCAAACATAGTTAGTAGTTGCCGTGGCATTTGATGAGCAGCTGCTTCTGTCAAAGCTTCCTGCAATGCATCGTCATTCTCAACCAGACGCAGTCTGACGCATGCCGGTTTGAAGGTGTCCAATTTTTGACCCCCGATTGTCTTCAAATCCCTGAATGAAGTCGCTCCAGGGACATGGAGGAGCAGCATCCTCAAATAAATTTTTTCAGCATTTCGAGGACTTGTAGAATACATTCTGGTTACAATGTTGCTGAATCCAACACGACGCGGCCACCTTGTTGTTTGTTTGTTGAAAACATAATGCTCAGGTATAGAACAGTAGAGAAAATTTCGAGCATTCTCATCTGTTTGAGTTTAAACCAAGCTGTCAATTGTGTGTCGCGTTCTTCTGCTCATGCTCCCGCCTTCCTTTGATTTCCTTCTCTATGGAACACTTACTGCTCATCAGGTAAATGTAGAGCCAAACGATAAACAGTGTGAGATTGATCATGCATTTTGAACTCTGACAAACTCCAAAAGGCTTCTGGCAGAGACACATACCTGCATGACAAATACTTTTTAACCTCATTATGTTCATGTACTTCATTGTGTTCATTTTCTTCATTTGGTTCATTATTATTAACAACGTTATTTCTGATTTCCATGTTTGCACAGGCGTGGCCTTTATATACATATTTGAACAGGTATTTTACGCTTTTCACCGATGAACGCACTTCAACATTTATTTGGGCGCAGTATTTTCTCAGTAGATACGTATTGTATGGGACGACAAATCTGTTGTCAACCTCATGAGTGCCCACTTGTACATTCTCTGCATTGTTTCTCCGTCTGTACACTGGGTATCCGGATGCATTTGTCATGGTTTCTTCTTGGAATTCTTTTGGATATTTTTTCTCGCACTGTCCTTCAACAATGCACACAGAATTAGGATTTGATGTCCCACATGGACCATGGATCATCAATGTTCTCACGCATTCTCCCAACTCTGGGTGGTCTGATGAAGGTATTTCAGCACAAACTATATCATTAATTTGCTCTCTTGTTCTTAGTTTGTCTTCTTCTCGCAAAATTATCAAAAGATGGCAATGTGGTAGACCGCGCTTTTGAAATTTGACGACATGGATATAAGCAACTGGAGCACCAAAGATATGTCTATCCTTGATATGAATCAAGAGGTCCTTGAGGTGCATCTTGTAAACTCGTGAAACCAAATCTAGTCTGTGTTGTGCTGCTTCATGCAATTCAAGGTTCTCTGTGATTTCTCGACACTTTGGGTTACAAGTGTATGTCAAGAAAATATCTGGTTTCCCAAATTTGCAGACGATCGCCATGGCATCTTGATATGCTTGTTGCATGTTCCTAGGACTTCCTGTAAATGTGGAGGGAAAAATGACCGGAACACCTGGCTCTTGATGATCATTCTGTCTATCTAGGTGATCCATGAGACCCGAATACAGTTTCACTCTTAATTGTGCTTGATTATTTTTAATCAAGTTCAAACGGCATCCCTCCACTTTCACATAGGCGTCAACAATGTATTGCTGCAGTAGTTTTCCAGCTTGATGTAAAGCACAAAAGTCATCTCTGATTGCCAGACGGTATGAGTAAAACTGTTACATGGTGACTTTGTTGCGAACACGCGTTTGGCGATGTTCCACATGAGGCATATCTATATGCCATCCAGGTTCTCCATTCGGAAAGAGAAGAGGATAAACCATGGGATCAAGATGGCAAGATATGTAAGAAATCCTCTGCCTCTGTAGACCTATAGGATAAACAACAATATCACGGTACACTGGAGGGGCGCCATCATTACCAACGAATATGGCTGCTACCTCATTGATTGTTGGGTTGTTGTACCTTCGTCTGTCAGGGCCAGGGATGAACTGCATGGTTACCTACCTTGGTGGCATGTTCTCAATTACAGCCCTCTCTTGTTCATGTTGTTCAATAGCTCTCATATTGTGGTATGCTGCTGCGTAAGGATTATTGTTCATCGCCTCATTTATCTTTTAAAAAACAGATACTAAGCAGTTAGCATTTTCGTGAGCATTTGCTCTAATTTGTATAGCTTCATTAGTTTCTAAGATGTAGAGCTGGCCGTATCTTCTCTCTTCAGAGCCATCTGCATAGAGGTGGCTTGCGTATAGTGGTAAGTTTGACCTTGTAAACGGAAACAATACGGTCCACGTCCTGGAGGAGGTCTAATATTCGCACCAAAAGATGCATAAGCAAATGCAGAAATATAGTTTCTTATTTTCTGTCTAAAATTAGAACCCTCTGCACCGTCGGCATCAAAGAGTTATCTCAAATTTTCGGGGTACTCCTGTAAGGGAGGGAGTGAAACTTTTCCTTTATGACAACAATTTAGTTGTTACCCAGGTGTCTAAAATGGGTACCGGTCTTGACCGGGGGAAAGCGTCATGGCGTCCTGGCGTTAGTTCTAAGGCATTTGAAAATCCAATGTACAAGGTGATATGTAATCAGGCTTGATTGGAAATAAAGCATCCGTAGATGCCTTCATTATTATTATTATTATTATTATTATTATTATTATTATTATTATTATTATTATTATTATTGTTCTCTTTGAAATCTTGAAGCTCCGCAAAATTGGCATCGGACATCCATGGCTCCAGTGTAATACGAGTATACCTGGTGTTCCATATTAATATTATTTCTTCTTTCTCTGTTTCTCATGATTTGAAGATACAATTCTCGTTCCTCCTGACTCATATTTATCCTTCGCTGTTGCATTCGTAGTCGGCTTCTTTAAAAACCAATGATGGTACTTTTGTACCATCTCTATTGGAAATAAAGTGTTTTTCTTTTTTCTTCCATCACGAATTGATTGCCTTTCGTCTTCTCGCAAGCGCTGTCGTCTCCTTCGCTGTCGCTCTCTAGCTACTTCTCTTTGTTCTCCTATTCTCTACTCCATTGTTTTAAATCAGACAAACTTTTCAGTGCAAGGGCCACGTTCAAAAATTCGCAATTTCAAAGGGGCGCATAGTACAGGTTTGAAAATAAGTAAAGTATGTCAGTAGCACTGATACGCCAGCAACACTTAAAAATTCCAAAAATTTAAAAATTGAAAAAAATTCATTGAATTCAAAAAATTGCAGCTGCTCGTAAAATTACAAAAAAAAAAATAAAAAAAATAAAAAAAATTAAAAAATAAAAAAATAAGCGGAAAAATATAAACATTTTCACAAAATTCAAAAGATAAAAAAATAAAGAATAAAAATAAACCAACCACTATAAAAATTTCAAAAAATAAAAGCAAAAAATAAACCAAAAATTACAAAAAATAAAATAACAAGATATTTAAATGAATAAAAAATAATAAAATAAAAAATACAAACTTAAAATGAATAAGTGAAAAACAAAATGAAAAATGAAATAGGTTTTAAAAAATCATTCTCCCTCTCTCCCTGTCTCTCCCTCCCTCTAATGTAACGCGACCCGACGCGAGCCAACCCGTATCATAGATACCGCAGTGATGTTGAAGAGCGTGACGCACAGGTTAGCGTATTAATAAATAGATTTTTCGTAGTGAATAGAGGAAAATCCTAAATACAGATTAACAAAGTCTTCTTTGTTAGAAGTTCTTTCGAGTGAAATGAAACATAAATGTTAAAAGTATTCGACAAGGAAATAAATATGTAAAATATAATAATTTATAAATCAATTTTTTATAAATTTTGTTCTATATATTTATGTATGTGTGTCTATGTATGTATATTACTTTTTACATAATAACTATTGCACTTTTTTAGCTTACGATGAACTTCATAACTTATTCATAATTCATTTATGTCATAAACTCAATAACTGATAATGCAGTTTAATGAAAATGAACGTACGAGGAGTTCGTGAGACTCGAACTCAGGGCTAGAGACTCTATATCCTGAGTTCGAGTCTCACGAACTCCTCGTACGTTTATTTCATTTGAAATAAAAAAAACCTTGTGGAAGCAGTGTCTTCCCGTACCATATTCATTAATTGTTTCTGGGGGTGACTAGACTTTGAGCTCTCGATACATATGGGAATAAAATATATGTCAGGACAGTGCGCCTGCTTTCACTGTACCAAACATTGCTTTCGTTGTGCTTCGATCACCATTTAGGGTGATCGATAGCACAGTCGATAGCGTGTTGGCGCGGTGATCTCTAGTCCTGAGTTCGAGTCTCACGAACTCCTCGTACGTTTATTTCATTTAAAATAAAAAAAAAACCTTGTGGAAGCAGTGTCTTCCCGCACCAGATTCATTACTTGTTTCTGGGGGTGACTAGACTTTGAGCTCTCGATACTTAATTAAAATGTTATCAGCTCTCTAAAGGAAAGACTTTTTATATCAAACTTTCCCTAAAGTGATATATGTAGTATTTTGGAGATCAACTTATTTGAAACTCAATGCAAACGGAGATTCATGGAAATCAATCTTGCAACCTACCTTCGCCGATATATGTTGACATTGTACAATTTACGGTCGCCGGGGCCGAGTGGCTAACAGCAAGCACCCTTCACAAAGAGGTGTCAGCAATTCGAATCCAAGCAGTGCCACCCGGTAATTCGCCCCGATTGGAAAAGAGAGAACTCAACCAAAATTTTCCAGTTTACCAGGTGTCGGAATAATAATAATAATAATAATGAAGGCATCTACGGATGCTTTATTTCCAATCAAGCCTGATACATATCACCTTGTTCATTGTATTTTCAACTGCCTTATAACTAACGCCAGGACGCAATGACGATTTCCCCCGATCAAGACCGGTACCCATTTCAGACACCTGGGTAGAGTGGGGTATTGTGCTGGGAATTTTTCTCCTATACCCAACAGAGACAATCACCACCGCCAGCGCCGAGTTTCGAACCCGGGTCTCAGCCGCACGGCGGCAGAACCTCTAGCACATGGCTATCGCGAGAACGGAAATGAGTACCGGCTTGACCGAGGGTAACCGTCATTGCGTCCTGTAGTTAGTTATAACGCATTTGAAAAAAATCAATGCAGAAGATGATATGTATCAGGCTTGATTGGAATAAAACATCTTTTATTTCCTCTATTTGTAACGGCCCATAAGTCAAAACGGAAAAATGAAGCATTTCCAGCAATATAGAAATTTCATTTTCTATTGACTTATTCGCTTCAAAACTATAAAACTCCTCTCACCCATCTGGTAACATTTTGCATCCACATCTGGGGATGCCCCATTGTCACGATACGTCCTAGGGCCTTGTGGCATGAACGTTACGCTTGAGGAATTTAAATCTCGATAGTTAGAGAAAGAAAGGGAAAATTAAAGATGGAAAGCACACAGAAGGAGAGGGGACAGAACGATTGAAAATAGAAATAGCAGTATCATATAGTGTGCACTCCGCGTTTACCTAAGTTTGATCAGCATGGGATAATGACGAAATTTGGAAGATTTAAACAGATTTCATTTTTAATGTTGAACGCGTGAATAGAAGCACACAAGACATCTGAACGAAATGATGAAAGAAGCACAACTGTAATAAAGAAATGTGCGCATGACATTGCTGACGTAAAAATTCAATACGACATGGTGTTCAAAAAAAGAGGGTGATGCTCACCGAGAATCAAAATTATGATTATCGAACGTTAGAGCAAACGATTTACGGTTCCACAAAATTTAAGACAATTCTGACAACATAAGAGCACGAAATAATGAGGACAATGCATAACGGTGGAACTTTGACTTACGAAAAGATATTAAAAATATTGAACGCTTCGCGTGAATCCAACACCTTGACTAAATAAGCACATGACACAATAAATTGCATTTAAATAGGGCGCCAATTTGAAAGCACTGTTCAATGTGCTACTTTGATTTCCAAAATTACACTTTAAAGCACTGTTTCTGAGTTCTCAATAACACAAAATTCCAACTCTTCTGTGATGCGTGGTTGCTGGATGTTCGGTGCCGACTTCTTCTGATTTCGGGGTTCTCAACAGAGTTCTCAGAGTTCTGTTATGGCGGCGATGATGCTCATGTTTCATGGGACAGGCGCTGCTGCCTTCCGTGCTCCCCACATTCGCTGCATAACTGGGAAAAATTTTGACGTTTTGTACAGCCCGTGATTCTTTGAAGCGTTGAGGGGCTTGGTTTTTACTGTTGTAATATAGCGAGTAGTGTAAGTTCTAGTTAGAGAGACCAATAGTTGGCAACGCTCGAGACAGCAACACTCGCGGCCAGTCTACAAGTGAACTCGGGCTCGACAACAAGTAAATGTTGACCGAGTGTGTAAATAATAGAACCTACTGTGGTTGGTATCTAACTTCTTAATTTCTAAACTAATGTACTAATTCTATGCTACCCTATTCTATATATTCCTTTCTATCTCCGCTCTGCTCTCGCTAACCACATTCTGGTATCTAAGTATCTAGTTATGTTGTAAGGTATCCAATGAGGTGAGTAAACTATTTTACCTAACTTGATGTCTATTACTATGTTGTGTCTATGTCTATGTCTATGTCTATGTGAAACCTATACTGTGCTATAGTGTAGGTTGTGATATTGGCGACGAGGATTTGGTAGAACTGCTGGAAGTGACTAAGTGGTAGTGACTACTGACTAGTGAGGGAACATAAAATTTGCCTAGTGAAATTTCTTGTTATTGTTTTTCTGCTCACTGGTGTTGCTAGACTGGCTAGACTAGTGGAGAAAATTAAAATTGATCAAGTGATTGTACTATTTGGCTGTGAAATTTTTTTTTTTTTTTTTTTTACAGTGTGTTTTTGACTCACTAAAAATTCAATATGCCATTGATAGGTTCAGTAGGAGAATTTAATCCTGTAGAGGAGGAATTTGGAGACTATGAAACTAGATTACACTGCTATTTTTTAATAAACAAAATAGAGGAAAATAAAAAAGCCCCCACCTTAATTTCACTAGTGGGTCCTAAAATTGCTAGGCTCATTAGAGACCTCGTGTCTCCTAAAAAAGTACTTGATGCTACTTATGACGAGATTGTAGAAGCGTTGAGACGGCATTTTAAGCCAACAAGAAATCAAATCTTTGAGAGGTTTAGGTTTCATAAGCGGAACCAGAGACAAGGGGAAAGCATTGCGGATTTTGTGGCTAGCTTGAAAGCACTTTCTAATACCTGTAATTTCAAACAGGAAGTGCTAGAAGAGACCCTGCTGGATCGTTTCATTTTGGGTGTGTCCAGTAATGAAATTCAAAATTGCTTGCTAAATGAGGCTGGCCTGACATGGCAAAAGGCCATGGATCTAGCTACTGCTAAAGAAACCACACTGAGAGAAACAGTGGGGTTGAGGCAACCAAATCCAATTCTAAATGTAGGCCAGAGCAGAGTTAAGCAAACTGCTATTAAGCCTCAGGGCAAAACTCAGACTCAAGCTAACCCCAAATCAGCATGCAGCGGCTGTGGTAATCTGCACTGGCGTAGAGATTGCCCCTATAAAGACAGTGTTTGTCATGGTTGTGGCCAAAAAGGCCATCTTAAGAAGTGTTGCTTTAAATTGAAAAAGCAAAATTCTACTAAAGACAACAAAAATAATTTTGTGCATGCTATGCATGAGAAAAGGGGGAGGGAACACCACCCTAACCCTAATAGAACTAACAATGCAGCCTGTGCAGACTATCCAGTTGCTAATCTAGGCTGTTATGGAGAGATTTTCGCAATAGCCGAGGAAATGAAACCCCCAATCAAAATAAAATTGTTACTAAATGGTGTGCCATTAGAGATGGAGGTAGATACAGGTGCTGCCAGGTCTATCCTTTCAATGGCCACCTACTCTAAAATCCCTGCCAAGTCCAGACCCGAGCTGAGACTTTCTGATGTTAAGCTCAGGACTTATGGGGGAGCAGAGCTGGTAGTTTGTGGGGAGATTAGGGCTAACATCCAGCGTGAATCTAGTGGTATGGTTCCTCAGCTAGCAACTATTGTGGTTGTAGACAGGGAGGGGCCAGCCTTGCTGGGTAGGGACCTGATTGATTTCCTTGGGCTAACTATAGTTTCCAATAATGTCAACAAAGTGATCACTTGCCCTGAAGAGTTAGCAAATAAATTCCCCGACCTTTTTCAACAAGGTCTAGGTTGCTTTAAGGGAAGAAAATTCAAAATAGAAGTGGATCCAGCCATACCACCAAAGTTCTGTAAGGCCAGGAACGTGCCTTACACACTTAGACCTAAGGTGGAGGCTGAACTTGATAGACTGGTGCAGGAAGGTATCCTCACCCCTGTACAGTATTCAAGATGGGCGGCGGCGATCGTCCCTGTGCTCAAGGCTGATCAAAGCATCCGCATATGTGGGGATTACAAACTCACAGTCAACAGAGCCACTAGGCTTGATACCTACCCCATACCCCGCGTGGAGGATCTATTTAGCGGGTTAGCAGGAGGAGTTATATACTCCAAGCTAGATATGTCTCAGGCATACGCTCAACTACCCTTGGATGAAGACTCCAAGGAACTCACGGTAATAAACACCCACAGAGGTTTATTTGCCTACAACCGTCTCAGCTTTGGAATTGCGTCCGCACCTGGAATCTTTCAGCGTGCCATGGAAGGACTATTGCAGGGCCTCCCAGGAGTGTTCTGCTACCTGGATGACGTCCTGGTGAGTGCCACTAATGAGAAAGAGCACAACAAGCGTCTCTATCAAGTCTTATCTAAACTACAGGAGGCAGGGCTAAAACTGAAAATGGATAAATGTCAAATTGGAGTGTCACAGGTATCCTACCTTGGATACCAAATCGACAAGGACGGATTGCACCCCACTGCCGAGAAGGTAGCAGCAATCCAGAATGCACCAGCTCCTACTAATGTGACTCAACTGAGAGCCTACCTGGGGCTGTTAAATTTCTATAGGAAATTTCTAAAATCATCTGCAACCATGCTGGAGCCCCTAAATACCTTACTGAGGGATAAAACCCCTTGGAAATGGGATGCAAGTCAGGAGAGAGCCTTCCAGAAATCTAAACAAGCCCTCCTGGACTCTCAGACTCTAGTACACTTTGACCCTCAGAAACCCATAGTGGTAGTGGCTGACAGTAGTGCGTATGGTGTGGGAGCGGTGCTGTGTCACCTTATTGATGGGATTGAACGCCCCGCCTATTTTGCCTCCCGAACTCTAACAGCAACAGAACGCAACTACTCTCAAACTGAGAAAGAAGCCCTAGCTATGGTGTTCGCACTTCGAAAATTTCATTGCTACCTGTGGGGACAGGATTTCACTGTGGTTACGGACCACAAACCTTTGTTAGGACTATTTGATCCGGGTAGAAGCATTCCTCCGATGGCATCCGGGCGCATCCAAAGGTGGGCTTTACTACTGCAGTCCTACAAGTTCACCTTGCGTCACCGGTCTGGCGTGCTGTTGGGCACGGCTGATGCTCTCAGTCGTCTACCCTTGACAACTCCCGAGGAAGCCACACCTATTCCTGCGGAATGGACGTCCTTAGTAAACTTCCTCGAGTCAGCTCCAGTCACCAGCACCCACATCCGCGACAGCACCCTAAGGGACCCAGTACTTTCAAAGGTATACAAATACTGCCAAGTAGGCTGGCCTTCGATGGTAATTGGTGACCCTGATCTTGCTCCGTATACTAGGAGGCGAGACGAATTGTCCACACAAAATGGCTGTGTGCTCTGGGGGGCAAGAATTATTGTACCCCAAGCTCTCAGACAAGCCATTGTGGAGGAACTTCACTCTGGTCATGCTGGATCATCCAGGATGAAGGAGTTAGCTCGCAGCTACGTGTGGTGGCCCCTTCTGGATAAAGATCTAGAAGAAACAACTAAGTCATGCAGCGAGTGCCTTAGCACTCGAGCCGCACCGACGAAAGCTGAACTCCATCCGTGGGAATGGCCTGCGAGGCCTTGGCATCGCATACACATTGACTACGCGGGCCCAATGGATGGAAAATACTACCTAGTGATCGTGGATGCCCACTCTAAGTGGGTTGAAATTTTTCCCACATCTACTACAACCTCTAGCGAAACGATCTTGTGCCTGAAACACACTTTTGCGACATTTGGATTCCCAGTAACAATTGTTTCAGACAACGCAACGTGTTTCACATCGGCTGAATTCCAAGAATTTGTGAAGGCATGTGGTATGCGACATATTACAAGCGCACCATACCACCCTTCAACTAATGGACTGGCAGAGCGCATGGTACAAACTTTCAAGAAGAATATACGGAAGTCAACGGAACCCCTACGCCTAGCACTAGACAGGTTCCTGTTCAACTATCGGCTAACACCTCACACGACAACAGGTGTTACGCCTGCCGAACTGATGTTAGGCAGGAAAGTTCGCTCTCGTCTTGATCTGCTTTGGCCGTCAGAAGCAATCGCGTCCAAAGTTGCTCAACGCCAGGACGCTCAGAAAAGATACCACCCAGGGTCTCGCGCGGTTGACATTCCGCTGGAGTCACCTGTGATGGTCCGTCAATACACGCCGGGTTCCCCAAAATGGACCCCTGCTACCACCATTGAGAAAACAGGCCCGGTATCCTACAAGTGCCAACTGAAGGGGGGAGAGGTCGTTCGTCGACACCAGGACCAAGTTATTACCTGCTCGAACACCATCCCTGAACCCTTGGAACAACCTACGGAGGAAACCGTTGTGTTTCCACAACCTGCTCAAAATTCATACCCACCACCTCCGACCCATGAACCTGACTCCGAAACACCTGATTACCCGATTCCCACCCAGGAGGCTAGGATGCACGAGCCTCCAAGCGCTAGCATCTCGCGCAGGTCTACCCGAGCTCGGAAGCCTGTGGTGAGAATGGACCTTTAGGATTGACTATATTGAATAAGGGGGCTGGGGATACAGGGGGGGTTTCTAATTAAGGAGGGAGGGGTGTAATATAGCGAGTAGTGTAAGTTCTAGTTAGAGAGACCAATAGTTGGCAACGCTCGAGACAGCAACACTCGCGGCCAGTCTACAAGTGAACTCGGGCTCGACAACAAGTAAATGTTGACCGAGTGTGTAAATAATAGAACCTACTGTGGTTGGTATCTAACTTCTTAATTTCTAAACTAATGTACTAATTCTATGCTACCCTATTCTATATATTCCTTTCTATCTCCGCTCTGCTCTCGCTAACCACATTCTGGTATCTGAGTATCTAGTTATGTTGTAAGGTATCCAATGAGGTGAGTAAACTATTTTACCTAACTTGATGTCTATTACTATGTTGTGTCTATGTCTATGTCTATGTCTATGTGAAACCTATACTGTGCTATAGTGTAGGTTGTGATAACTGTAGATCTTTTCTGTCGGCTTCCGCATTTTTGGTGATTGCGCGGCTCTAATTTCATGCTGTAGTTGTTTGTGAGCTTGGGATTGACGTAGAATTCTCCATGAATTTTTACGGTTGAGTCTTTGATAAGTTTACTTCGAGCGGGTTTATGTTGCAGGTTAGCACTTCGACGACTGCTGGTCATTTCGCTCAAATGTCCTTTCGTTACTGGTGTGCAGCGCCCACCGGCCAGGCCGGCGGGCTTCGTTCACGCACTCAGCTTTCGTGCTTCTCTTCTTGCGTAACTCAACCGAAAAAGCCTCTCGATTCCTCTTGTCAACTCCTTTTATGTGTCAGGCTTGGTGCCTTCCAGAATGTACACGAATGTTCGCAGTTATAATGACTGCGTCTTAATTCTGATTGGTGGAACGCCTGCTTGTACTGACGTCTCGAAATATCATTGGCTGTGTCCTTGCGCGTTCCTGACACACCTTCGATGCGCGGCACTGTCGCGAGTGCTCCTTGGCTCAGGTGATGCGGCCAGAATTATCTTTCTGTCCGTATGTTGTACAAGCTATGAATTTTGATGTTGAGTATATGTTTGTTTACCCATTTCTGCCAATACTTGTAGATATTTGTCAACCATGAGTGGTAACCGGCTTACACTGTATCTCCATTTTATCCCATGTACCCGTGTCCGCCTGATGTTGTGGTAAATATCGAGAAAATATGAAATATGTTTTTGATGGTGATAGGGCTTTGCATATTTTTAGGGTATATTTTTCATTTCTCATTCAACTACCCTTGACAGAGATAGACTATTGGCCCACCACATATGGTTTGTCTATTAGTACGCCTCGTATAGTTTGTCTATTAATATGCCTCGTATGGTCTATCTATTTGTACACCTCTGATAGCTTGTCTATTAGTACACCTCGTATAGTTTGCTTATTATTATGCCTCGTATGGCTTATCTATTTGTACACCTCGGATGGTTTGTCAATTAGTACTCCTAGTATAGAACTTTTGTTAGACTATTAGCACACCACGAATGGTTTGTCTATTAGTACGCCTCGTATAGTTTGTCTATTATTATGCCTCGTAAGGCTTATCTACTTGTACACCTCGGATGGTTTGTCAATTAGTACTCCTCGTATGGAACATTTGTTTTAGGATGTCCTATAATAAGAAACTTTTTAAAAGCCAATATGTTGGCATGTATCTCATGTGGCAACTTGGAAATAAACATTTTTTCTTTTCTTTTCTTTTCTTTTCTTTTCTCCTTTTTCAGGGCCATGAATGGTTGTGAGTCGGAGTCCTCGCTGTTGCTTCCGCCCCCTTTCCTCCGTAGGTCGGCTGTTGCTGATTCTCACGCTCTTGAGACTAGGTTCGACTTGTGTGCGCTTAGGTGTTGTGTGTGTGTTGATGTGTGTATACGCGTATTTGTGTTTGTGTTGTGTGAGGAAGCCCTGAGCAAGCAGCCTGGTCCAAGTCTCGGAGCACAAGATGACATTGATGAATAGCAAGCTCTTGAGCTCGCGAAATCTGAGAACGAACTCCGTCCTGCGACAAATCTTCCCCTTCAAGCTGCCCAACGGTTTTCGATATCCTAAACATTCCAATGTCCCTTCTCAACGCAGTGTCTTCGTCGCAGCTTTACTTGATCTAGCCTAACAAAATATTTAAGGAAATATTTAAGGTTTAAGGACTTGCCTCCGTGTGGGCATCGAAGGTTCGAATCCCTGCATTGGGTGGCGATTTTCTCCGTTGGGGATTGGAGAAAAATTCTAAGCACAATACCTCACTCTACCCAGGTGTCTGAAATGGGTACCGGTTGTGACCGGGGGAAATCGTCATGTCGTCCTGGTGTTAGTTATAAGGCATTTGAAAAACCAATGTTCAAGGTGATACGTATCAGGCTTGAATTGGAAAAAAGCATCCGTAGAAGTCGATGTTTATTTGTTTGTTTAAAATTTACAATGATATTGACCAAAAAAAAATTAACTCTCTTACTATTGCTTGATCTCTCCAAAGCTTTCGACAGTGTTGAGCATAAGAAACTTCTACAAAAAATTTCAAACCTCAGAATAGACACTCAGTGGTTTGAAAGCTACCTACGAAACCGCTCTCATGCAGTGTGCTTGAATAACAAAATTTCATCATTCATACCAAATAACTTTGGCGTTCCTCAAGGTTCAATCATCGGCCCACTCCTATTTTCAATTTTCATCAACGATTTCCCCACCATGCCGGCAAACACAAAAATCTCAATGTATGCTGATGACGTACAAATTGCCATGACAAGCTCAACAGCGGATTTAACAGAAACACAAGCCAACGCTGAAAACCTTCTGAGAAATCTGAAATTGTGGTATGACCATAATGGCCTCAAACTTAACGCAAGTAAAACGCAATGCATTATTTTTGGATCACAGAATGCGACTGAAAATTTACCACCATTCAAGCTAACATTTGGAGACGATACAATTAAACCAGTCGATAAGGTTAAAAATCTGGGTGTTTGGTTTGACAAAAATATGACTTTCAATTCACACGTTGAAACAATGTGCAACAAAATTAACGGAACCTTAATGTTCTTTCATCGCATAAAGAACACACTTGACGAAAAATCTAGATTATTAGTGATTCAGTCTTTAGTTTTATCGCGTCTGGACTACTGCAGTCTTGTGTGGGGAGACTTACCTAAATGCCGCCAGGAAGAGTTGCAAAAATGTCTAAACTTCGCCGCCAAAGTGGTATGCAAAGGAAATTTCAATAAATACGATCATGTCACCCCTCTTTTAAGAAAACTCGACTGGATCCCAATACCGAACAGATTCATGATCCAGAAAGCTCGACGAGTATTCTCCTCTCTGTACCTCCCCCAAAGTAATGCAGAGGTGGTAAAATTTTTTCCATCTAATATCCCAAACGAAAGACCAAACCGGAGGAACGATGTTTTAGTCAGTTACCGTTCATCTAACGTGGGACAAAAAGCTCTCTCAGTTTCTGGAGCTTTTTTGTGGAACAAGCTTCCCCAGCATATCAAAAACTCTAAAACTGGAAAAGAATTTAGAGTAAATGTGTCACGTCATTTTGCATCTCTGTCATAGGGCCTGCAGCATCTCGGTGTGAACTTCCCGTCTATCAGAAAATTTAATTTTTCCTGAAATTTCTGTTTGAAATTTAGAAACTATTTCATTTTACGTTTGCTAAGCGATTCGTATATTCATCTTACTTATTTCTGTCGACAACAATGAGCACCACAGCCGTCAGTTCAGTGCAGCAGAACGAACGTTCTTTCCATAATTAGGCGTATTTCCTCATCTTTATTTTGTTATTTCTTTCTCTTTTCTGTATTAATATTTAACGTCCGTATGACAAATATACCATGAAATACATTTTGTGTGTACACCAATAAACAGGTTTATAGATGTGAGGGCTGTGCAAAGTTTATAATGAATTAAATTTTTGGCTAACGTTGTCTCGCTATTTCAAAATCATTCTCGAAGAAGTTTTCAATCGATTTTCGGCTGAGCTGGGGGGAAAGGGGTAATTTAAGCATTGCATTTAGTCTTTTTATTTTTTATTTTTTCCGTGCGTTCAGCGCACACTAGCACTGAACTTTCAGATCGGAAAAAACTCTAAATTTCTGTAATTAAATTTATCACTTTGGATCAAAGCCTAATCTACCTATACGTGCCAAATTTTGTGAATATTCACCACTCAGATGTGATATCCGGCCTCAATGTTACTCCATTTTATCCCACGTACACATGTCCGTATAATGCTGAAGAGTTGTGTTGCTTCTTGACTATAACCTGATTTTTCTTAAAAAATTTCTGTGAAGAAATTAAAAACCAGTTCATTTTTATGTTTTTCGAAGTCTTCTTTTCCTTTTAGTTATTTTTTTTTGCGAAAAATTTCTAAGGATTACAGTGAGCTCAACTGTCATTTTCTGTGTAGTAGATGGTAGGTTGCTTTTATCTTTTATTTTATGTATGTTTTTTTTCTAATATTTCATTCTCAATATGTATACATATTAATATGTGTGTGTACGTGTGTAGGTATACTCGTATATATGTATCTACATATATAGATATACATGTTTCTATTTCATTTCTTTACGCAAAAACCATCCGGTTAATAAATTTTATTGCACTAGCGAAATGATTAAAAAATAGATCAATCACTTCCCCAGAGGGCGTTTCTGTGAATCGGATTAATGTCAAATATAATTAATTAAATAAAGTGCAATTTGAGCATATGAATCGTAGTAAAATTATCTTTCTGTCCGTATGTTGTACAAGCTATGAATTTTGATATTGAGTATGTATTTGTTTACCCATTTCTACCAATATTTTGTAGATATTTGTCAATCATGAGTAGTAACCGGCTTACACTGTATCTCTATTTTATCCCATGTACCCATGTCCACATGATATTGTGGTGAATATCGAGAAGATATGAAATATGTTTTTGGTGGTGATTGGGCTTTGCATATTTTTAGGGCATATTTTTCATTTCTCATTCAACTACATTTGACAGAGATAGACTATTGGCACGCCACGTATGGTTTGTCTATTAGTACGCCGCGTATATTTTGTCTATTAATCTGCCTCGTATGGCCTATCTATATGTACACCTCTGATAGCTTGTCTATTAGTACACCTCGTATAGTTTGCCTGTTATTATGCCTCGTATGGCTTATCTATTTGTACACCTTGGATGGTTTGTCAATTAGTACTCCTAGTATAGAACTTTTGTTAGACTACTGGCACACCACGAATGGTTTGTCTATTAGTACGCCTCGTATATTTTGCCAATTAATATGCCTCGTATGGTCTATCTACTTGTACACCTCTAATAGTTTGTCTATTAGTACACCTCGTATAGTTTGTCTATTATTATGCCTCATATGGCTTATCTACTTGTACACCTCGGATGGTTTGTCAATTAGTACTCCTCGTATGAAACATTTGTTTTAGGATGACCTATATTAAGAAACTTTTAAAAGCCAATATGTTGGCATGTATCTCATGTGACAACTTGGAAATATACATTTTTTCTTTTCTTTTCTTTTCTTGTTCTTAAACTTTAACCTTGTTTCATGAATTTCTTTCTCAAATTACTGTTTCTTTATATATTTATGTATATATATATACATATATTAATTATATGTATGTATATATGTATATGTTTATATATATATATATATGTATATATATATATATGTATATATAAATATTTAATTTATGCTTCCTTAAAATGACATTTTTTAACATCGGCCGAATCAAGCGATTCATATATTATTTCCTGGCGTTTAGAACTGCGAAGTTTTATGCCATGTATATGTAAACTGTCAAAAGTGTTTTCACCTCACAATGAAAATGCATCGTCCATGAAATTGTGTTGATCTCTTGTAATTATCATTACATGTATTCTCAAATGTAGATTAAGCAAAATTAGGAGTACATTGTCCTCAATCATTCCTTTTCGACTAGTGACATGAGTATTACAATACTCGTGTGTGTGTGTGTATCATCTAAGTGTATTAACTTTAAGATATTTTAAAAACCAATGATGGTACTTTTGTACCATCTCTATTGGAAATAAACTATTTTTCTTTCTTTTTTTCTTTCTTTCTTTTCTTCTATGTACTTTGTGCATAAATTCCTTGTTCCATCAAGTCCATCCTAAATGGTGCTTTCCTCCTCTTCTCTTTGGAACGCCTTTACTCTGGTTTAGGAGACATACTAATATCCAATTTAATCTAAAACTTTGTACTATTATACTCATTCACAAGTATCTTCAACCTTAGTATAACTTGACCAAGTTAGTATATTTTCAAGTTTTTTCTCAATCTTTTGTACAAGTAAAATAAAAGAAAACGGGAAGACATTAATTGAGGTTAAATAGCGCTAGATAATTCATGAAAACAATAAAGATAATGAACTTTGCGCGGGTTGAAAATACTTATAACAGTTTGGATGTACATGACCATTAAGCTTTGGATTTCTTGACATCAAGGGATAATATTAGGATTGCGTATTTCGGCAGATACTCAAAAATATCACTTCGAGTGAGCATGAAAAATAAGAAATAAGTTAACTGACAGCCTAAAGTAACACGCTATAGATCACACGGCAAGTTCATAAGACAAATCGAAGTCGCTTGATTGGAAATTTTGCAAAAACTGTTAATTGTGGGTACATGTATGAATGTACGTACATGTACATGAATGTATGCACAAAAAAAAATTACCATAACGGTCATTAGTTGAGAAGCATCTTGCATTAAACATATATCGGTGATCACATAACAAAATTATACTTTTTTGTGAATGCTTTACAATTAAAAGAGAGATGACGAGTTAGGTAATGTAACAAGTTGAGAGTAAACCGAAAAAAGTGCTATTTCTAGTTCAAATTCTAGTTGCCAGTTTAGTACACATATATATGTATATTTGTATTTATATACACACATACTTGCACAAATATATCTATATACTTACACATATACATTCCTATGCACCTAGGCAATCATATGAGAATACATATGAGTTCTACGAAAATGTGCGATGTATTGAAATATAGGATGATGAGCAAAGGAGGTTCGTAACTATTTTTCAGAATGTGCGGCAGCTTACAATTTCTAATTAAGTATTGTAACGTAAAGATCATTGTTTGATAAGCATCTTATTTATTATCTATGGGTGATTACACAAAAATATGTAATTTTTATAAATACCTTATAAAAATAAAGTGAAATGACGTGTTAGATTGTGTTACAAGTTGAGAGGGAAAAAGGACGGTATTTATAATTCATATGCTAGTTGTGCAGAGCACAACTTTCATTCGTTAAGAATTAAATAAGTGATCTAAAACTTATGAAATATCGCAAATTGTTCTCAAAAATTTAATTTAGTGATATATCTTTCGCATTTTGATCTTCACCATGTTTTTATGCAATAACCCATAAGCGCCATTATTGAGAGGAATGAGAATGTGTTTCTCAGACACGTCTTTGACACTACTTTCATCAGGTGAACTACACAAAGATGAGATTCCATGTTGGGCTAAATTGACTGAGATTTTATTGTTAGTTCAATAACGTTTGGATATTCTCAGCTTCTTTGGTGGATACATTATTGGTGATTCAAAATCCATGTACTATTCACCAACAATTTACTTATTTAGTACAAATCCTCATATTCAAAATTTCAAAGTGTGTGTCTAAACATGTGTTATGAATGAGAACGCTAACAAATACTTATAACTGAACACCACGAGCCGCTTAAATGACCACGGAACCTACCCCATGCAGAACTTCGCAAAATTTACTTTTCAAAAGTAGAATTGTTCTCTTTTTATAATGAAATACACTGCGGAATACGGTGATAAAAATAAGTCAAGTGGCCGCTTTTTTGGGTTCTTACCACACTTCCCATATATCTAACTCCAATCGCGCGCAGGCACCAGCAAATCGCATTTATAGTTTTCACATACAAGCACCAGTACATTCATATTAACATAATTTTTCAGTAATGGACTGTCCTATAAAATATGACCCAATGACTTAATATCAGAGTATAGAAACCCTAATTATCAACCAAGCTGCTAACCAGGAAAAGGGGAAATAATTAATTAAACTATCCTACTATCTTCTATGACCCAGTTTTACTCGTACATACATACGTATATACTTCGAAAATACCTTGCACCTTTTCCTTTGATTTATTTTTCGGTTATTGAAAGGTTCGAAATTGCAGCGCTATCAAGGATAATTTTATCAGATAATCTATACTACTGGACATGCAAATTTATTAGCTTCAGCATTATTTGTTAGTTGCATGGGCAGGGGCACATCTCGACTAGTGATATAACCTTATTACCTCAGTAGAGCATGCCGAACTCTTTGTTTCGATGAATTTCTTTTCGATAAAACAGGTCGAATAAGTTAGTAGTTGCAAAGAAGTTTCATAAATTTAATATGAATAATTTTGTTATTTCGTACAAAGTAGTTAAATAAAAGTTTCCTCTCCTCCCGCAACAAAACAGTTTTCATATGACTTCTGTTTATGGGTTACTTGAATTTAGAGATGATGAACGGAAACTGATTGTCAAACTAATTAACTGAAGAAGCAAAGCATGTACGGACCAGAGTAAACATTGCCTTGCTAATCTACATCCGTTTTAATATTATTCGAATGAAAGTATTTAGATGAAACAATTTCAAGACTGATTCATTTACCGATTTTCTCTCCGAGTTTTTGTATAAAACATACCAATACTAACGATAACTCTATAATTCTCGATACTAAAATCGATACATGCATGATTGCTGCGGCAAGTTCTACGCTGAAAGCACATTTCTCTCCAGTATTTCATTCATGAGAGACAATTCACTGCTTTGAATCCATACATACGATATTTCTCAAAGAACGGGCAGTCTATACACGTACGTTTAATTCTCAGTTAGCTATTAAAAATATATTTAAATTGTTCGGCTGGCTACTTAAAAATTTATACTTTGTCTAAATGCTGAATTTAAATGCATCACTGAAAGAAATAATGGCCCTATTTTGAAACACCCAGGTGCATCTGACGTCTTTCCCAAAACCGAGACACGCAGAGGCATCATCAATGAGACACCCAAGATTAGGATGCATACCAGTGTCTCCAGACTCGATTTAGAGACGCTCTAGTGTCTCACTAAAAGTGCTTCAGTGTCTCATCGATGAGACACTTGGGCTTGAGTTTGATGCATTTACAAGTAATGTCTCACACAAAACTCTACGGATATTAAGCTGTAGCATTACACTGTCAAGCAAGGTTGGCGCTTCCAGCGCTATGAAGAAACTTGGACACGCTTACGCATTCTTTAGTTAAGTGATAGCTACTGCTGGTGACATCAACATTAGGTCCAACCGCTGAAGAGCTGCGGCGGGAAGTAAATTCGCCTCCGGCAGTACGGCCTTTTCATGCCATCAGCTGCACTCCTCGATCAGCTGAGAGCGATAAGACAACGCGGTAGCTTCCCTTAAAGAGTCTGTTTATACAGACTAGAAGAGAAATTATCTACGTTACAGAAATTCAATTTGATCCGTGTTACATTTACTGAACACTTGAATAACTGAAGTTAATTTGAGGGGTGACTAATCTATTACATTATCATCACCTATATAAGATAGGCAGCATTTTGAGACACTTCAAGCTCATCGAGGTGTGTCGCGATACAGAGATTGGGGCGGGTTTAGGACCCCCTTTCCATACGCTGAGGGAATTCCAACCCCCGTACACATTTTATAATATTGTCCTTCATGCTTGCGTACACCTGCATACCAGACATGGAGAATAAAAGGATTGAAGATTTACATGAATTTATTTGGAAACACGTGGATTTGAATATGACACACATAGTATTTCAATGCAATGATTAAAGCTCAGGGAAATGTTATAGCAACATGCGCATGAATTTAACGACATGGCAATTCCACACGACACAATGAGGAAACCACACCTTGGCTGTCTAGGCCGATGACTGCCATAAATCGTGCTTTGCGCACGCTTCCTGGCGGCATGACTGGGCCAACATGAGCACAAGATAAACGCGTTAACATGAGCAACGTAATGAGCCACACAAAGAACGAGAAATCTACTCTCCTTGTTACAATGAACGCTAGCACAACAATTACAGGATTACGGCAAAATAACTTTCCGCACTGTGCATAAAATCAGGAACCATAGTCGGTGAATGGGCTAGCATGAACACGAAACATTTGGAATAATGCAATATAAAATCAAAGAACTTTGCTTACCACAAGTTGTTCAAATTTTAATAAACGCTTCGGGTCACGTACCCTCTAACTCTTGCTTTGTGACCGAAACACATCCTCCTTGCCAAGAGCACACCACCACAGTAGGAAACACAAATCCATATTTATACATTGCGCGCCGCTTTGAATGCCGCATTCCGTGAACTACTTTGCACTCTAATTTAACTGTGGATCACTCTTTCCAAACTTCTCAATAATACACATTTAACTCTTCGGCGGTGATTTTCCGGCACCAGCCTACATTTCTTTCCGTCACTTTTGAAGATTAACCGCATCAGGCTCACTTGTCACGGCTGCTCCATCGTAGTCGTATACCGGCGCTCAAGATCTCAGATGCTCCGAGTACCAGGCGCTCGCCCGTGCAGGACTCGCGACTCGTGTTATCGTTGCAGACTCCGACGTTGTTGCGTATCAAGCGGAATTTAATGTCGGTGGTACTTCCGTGTCTCCTGATTACGTGCTCCATCGCAGTCGTAGACCGGCGCTTAAGATCTCAGATGCTCCGAGTACCAGGCGCTCGCCCGTGCAGGACTCGCGACTCGTGTTTTCGTTGCAGACTCCGACGTTGTTGCGTAACAAGCGGAATTTGATGTCGGTGGTACTTCCGTGTCTCCTGATTACGTGCTCCATCGCAGTCGTAGACCGGCGCTTAAGATCTCAGATGCTCCGAGTACCAGGCGCTCGACCGTGCAGGACTCACGACTTGTGTTATCGTTGCAGACTCCGACGTTGTTTATTCATGACGATCACCGCTGCGAGGCTGGTTTATAGTTTCTTGTACTTTCAAATTGCAGTTTGGTAGAAGAAGGCCAGCCGGCGCGGCCGGCCTGCGGTGTCGTCTACCCTCAGATGTCGTACGCAGTATCTCACGTGCGTTCCCAAAAATCCCTCCTCTAATGTACTTGTTCGCCGCTTATATACTCTCGCTTGTTTTCTTTTCCAGACTCTTCTCGAACCCTCCCAAACATTTTGAGCTTCTTCCAAGCAAAGATTACGTGTTTCCCTTAGGATTGGTGGAAATCTTGCCTGCTTCGGGTTGCCGAAATGTAATTGGTGCGTTCTCTGCCACACCCATGCGCCTGATTCGATCCAGAGCGCTGATTGGCCGGCGGGATGTGTTCCCCTTCGAAGCTGCCTCGTCCGGGCGTTCTCACGCAACGCATGTGTGTTGTGTGCTTGTGTTGTGTGTGTCTTGTGTTGTGTTGCCTAAATGTGTTTTGTGTGTTTATGTGTACGCCTGCGCCAGCTCTCTCGTCGAACGCTACCCACTTGAGCTCGACATATTTATAGCCAGACTCATGTGGAAACCTGAGAACAACGCCGTTCTTGTAGAGTTCTGCGGTTACAACATCCTGTCCACTGTCCCTGGCTCAACAAGATATTGCATTTCCCCAAGTAAAGTATTTTGAAGTGAAGTCTTTCCTCAAATAAAGTATTTCCCAAATTTCCCCGAGTAAAGTATTTCCCAACAAAGGTGAATTATCTCCTGAAATAAGGTATTTCCCAAATTTTCATACTTCTTCGAATAAAGTATTTCCCAAATTTCCCCGAGTGAAGTATTTCCCCACAGTGTCGCACTTCCGATGAGACATCTACTCAGTTTCTGAGACGTTCTGGCTATCTTTGAGACACCTGAACAGCCATGAGACACTTAGAGAGGCAAAAATTTCTTTCAGTGAATACGAAAGACAACATGACTTCCAAGTTTTATAATTATTGTTCATTCTTCCCCACAAACGTTTATCCATGGAATACTTATCAAAGTGCCAGAAAATTAAGTGCTGAATTATTTCGACTTATTAACTTATTTTTTTTTTGTACATGAATATGAAAGTGAATGGGTATGTATGCGTATGTGCAGATGTGAATGAAAAAAATTCAGATGCTGGGAATTTAAATTTACGAAGTTTGTTAGCCGTGATTATTTCTCTTCAAAACAATTGATAGCTTATTTACCCATTTGAATTTCAGCACTAGTGATTGAATCTAATAACTATGCAACGATTGCTTGTAAAATAAGTTCATATTATATTAAGTTTTCCTTTTATACTAGTTGTAAAATGAATTCTGAATTAACTGCGCATACGCAGTAATTAGTGTTTCCCATGTCTGGTTGATAGAAAATAAGTATACATACAACTGTCGCTTGTTTACAAATATGGAGTTTCAAAGATTTTCTTTATTTCGAGCCATTTTTGTTCCAGACATTAGACTGGCATTCTCTCTAAAAGGCCAACAGTCATACCGGACGTGATTAAAATAAAATCTGCGGATACACTCGGTTAGCGATATGCTTTTTAGGTCATGAGTATTGTGCCCTCTTGGCAGCAATGCGTCTAGAACTCCTTCCCGTCAGTTTATTTTGAGAGCTTTGCTCTTCGAAACTTTTTCTCAATTTATGAATTTCATTTCAGGACGAAGAACGCTACATGCGTTTGAGCCCGTGGATTTTTTTACGGAAATGCTCCTTTCTTTGGCACCAATAAGTGCAACCACAGAACCAGCATTCGGTGCGATCGATTCAGTTTGATTCTAATGTGTTTTTTTAATGAGTGGGCTACGAGTCGCATCTCGGTAGTATTAGCTTTGCGCTTGTGTTTTTGTCGGGTTTCTTCATTAGTAGTTCAAATTTATTCTATTCGAGATGGTATTGCAGCTTATTTTACCTAGCCTACATGCTACGCCACCTGATGTCGCTTTGATGGTGCAAAGAGATTCTGTAACGTGAATGACCTTTGCAAAGTTCTAATAATCTTGATCACCTAGTAACGTCGAAGTTAAAACTAGAAATAATTTACGAAAGATATAGTATTTTAAATTGAAGAGAAGACACAATCACAGATCACGTATTTGATGGTATAATATATTCAACATGAATTAGGCTGCCTTTTAATCGTCTTTTCATTTCTAAATAAAACTCAAGAAAAATTTTTGTGATAATAAATGTCGTCCACATCAATATGTAAACATGCATTGTAAACTTCTTTGGCGTGAGTATTTGCACAATACTATTTTTTATGTAATTTGAAATTTCTAGCTTTGGTTTGGGGGAAAGAACACAGGTAATTCAGAGAACACACAGAAGCTTTCAGAAAAATCTTTGAAAATTATTTTTCCCTGCTAAAATTGGAATCTATAGAAGAAAAACTACATGACACTTTGAAATTTTGACAGTTTATTAAACAGACCGGGAGAACAAAAAAATTTCATGGGATGTGACCGCCTTCCGCCATGATGACAATAATTTCTGTAGTATACGCTTTCGAAAGCGGGACATGACGAGCATAACTTCTGCGGGTTCCAACGACTCCAAGACCGTTTTGGTGTCCGTCTCAAAGGCTGTGACGCTGTTGTGGGGCTTGCACACGCTTTGACCTAAATTCGCGACAGAAAATATAATAGTGATCCACTGGGTTCAGGTCGGCCAAGTTGGAAGGCTAAAAGTCTTTATGCCAGAATCTCACACCGGACCTCTTCAGCAAGTCAAGGGTTTTGCTTGCCGCGCGGGATGAAACTGAGTCTTGTTGATTTATGAACTTCTAATTTGAAGCCTTGGCCTTCTTCACCGGGGGGATTTCTGTATGCAAGATATTGCCGCAGTATTTGGCATTTTATCGCTGTCACCGAAAAAGTGGGTAAAGACGTCACCCTAATACAAAATCACGCAGAGGGTCCTGATGCAAGCTGGTTTCCTCGTGGGCACCGTTGGTTGAACGTCAGAGCTTAAAGGAGCAGTCCATCCGCCATAACGTCTGTCAGAAGCTCGATCAACTGTTAAAATCTTTTCATTAAAAAAGGACTTGATAGTCGGCCAGTTTGTCTTCGACCAGTTCAAAACATTCGATCGCTCTTTGAATTGTTGTGGTACTGACGAGCCTTTTCTCAGCCAATGTTGAAAATGACGAAGTTGAGTTACTCTCGGCGCTTCTTCTGGGCCATCTAGAATGGAAGGTTTGCAAATTTCATCTTTTCTTGGCGCGTGGGTGACTCAGCAATCTTGGCCAGATTCATCAAAACAGAAATATCGTGAACTACCTGCTAAGGATACCGGAGGAATTTTCTAATAAAGGCTGGGCTTCGGCTATCGCGATAAGTTCACTTATGGCTAATCGTTTTAACTCCTTGGCTGATTGATGTTTATGCAGCGAACTCTAAATGTTAATCGCTGGTTTTTATAGATAACTAAGCATAACGGTTGCACTTCAGAGAGATTAGAATTACGAACGTTTTTAAATTGGTACCGAGTTATCTAAAAGACCTTATACATTTACCTCAATGTTTACACAGAATATAACCATACTTGTAGATAACCATGAAATAAATTTAACAAAGAAATGTATGGGAAAATAGTATGCATACAAAAGGAATATAATGCTAAACCATTAGAATTTATTGTACAATTAGAGTATTATAATAAAAAACATAATGTATAAAGCTTCTAGAAACTTCCAGGAGCCCATGCCTTATAAACAACCTACGATTGGTACGATAACTTCTCCAGATTTTGTTGGAGATGGATGTTCAGTGGAAATAGCCTCCCAAGTCGAAGAAATGTCTGAAGGTATTCGAAAGCAAATAGTTTGGCTTCGTAATGAAAGATTAGCCTACAAGCAAATTACTGAACGTGTAAAGATTCCATACTCAACTGCTGGTGCAATAGTCCGAAGCATCGAGAAACTGGAGTAAGCTAAGCTCCAATCGGTCAAGAGTCTCAGCTCCCAGCGAGATCACAAGCCACTTTCGATGCTACGTACCGCGGATGGTGATGATGAACCCGTGAAAATCCGCTCACGCCTACAGGAAGAATTGAAATTGAAATGCGTTCATGTTAGTCAAAAAATATTTTCTAGCGAATTGCATGGAAATGGATTACATGCCCTCACTCAACGCAAGAGTTCTCTTCTTTTAGCCAAACACGTGAAGAACCGTTTATCGTTTGCCAAAGACTATTTTGATGAAGAAATTGAGTTTGAGAACGGGCTGGATAGTTCGATGGAGGCAGAGGTAAACTTTTCGGTAGAAGCAAAGTTTGTTATGTTCGGAGAAAATCAGGGACTGTCTTCAATCCCAAGACCACCATCCGTACTGTCAAACTTGGAGGAGGCAGTATTATGGCGGGAGGCTGTTTTGCTGTCCATGGTGAAGGAATTTTCTATCATTGATGAAAAAATGAACAGTTCAGTGGGTAGAAAAATATTGGAGTAGAAGATGCTCCTGAGGGCAAGAAATTTCTACGTCCGTCGAAGTGGTGAGCCCGAACGACACGGCGGAAGTAACAAACGAATGATTCGCATTTAAAAATTAGTGTCTTTCCATGGCCTAGCTAATAGTCTGACTAATATCCCATTGAGAAATTACATCAAAACTGCTGTGCGCAAGGAGTCTAAAGAACCTTACTTAATTGATAATCTTCTGTATGCACAAACGGAACAAGTTACGTATCTCGAATTGAATGGTAAAAGTAAGTTTCCCGATTCAAATATTGTCTTCACGTTATTGTCGTAGATAAAGGTTACGCCAGTAATTTCTAAAACCTTGTTTTTAGTTCTGGCCAAATACATTTGCCCCATACACATTTCTGTTTGGTTGATTTTCTGGTTGTGGATAAATTATGTTCTATCCTGTTTAAGCATTCGGGTAAACACATGCTCTCTTAACTACCATCACCCTTAACTCTAAGCCAGAGCTCGAAGTTTTCAAATTACATAAAAAATGTAATTGTGCAAATTCTTATCACCAGCCGTTACACTATATTTAGGGGCTGGGGAACAGCCTGAGTTATTTTTTTAAGCCTTTATTCTCTTCGTTTAATTATTTTACAAACAGGGATTTGCCCCACTCTCAGAAATATTTTTTCTTGCATGATTTCAATGCGCAATTCATTAAACATCGCCCGATGGGCTTAAAGTTATAAATGACATAAGACCCGAACAAAAACACTGTTGCCGGGCGAGATATAAACTCAAGAAATTACGATTTTATATTTGTGAAGAAACTTTTAGTTATATCCAGGCAAACTTTTAGCAAGGTAAGTTGTAACTTTAGAACGGTTAATAGGAAGAAGACTTCGGAATGGCATAAGTCGTCAAGTTAGCGCTGCGTCACTTCTGCCAACAAGCCCCGCTAGGTCTTCGTTAGAAGTTCGCCTGTCGAATGAAAGATGCGAGAGCTAGATTAGGTAAACTCAAACATTGGGAAAGCTTAGGATGCTAACTACACTTGGTGTCCGGGTATAAGAAGCGAATAAGCTTTGACTAAGAAGCAATTTAAAGTCACGTGGCGTTGTCACACTTTTATATTTATCACTTATGGACTATTTATCTTTTGTCATTCATCAATTATTAATCATTTATCAGTTCTTAATCATTTATCAATTATTGGTCATATATCAATTATTAGTCATTTAACAATTATTAATCATTACAATATAAGTAGAGGGCGAAACTTCTATTTATTATATTACAGGTTACGAGCCTGGCCCATATAATGCGCTAGAGAAAGTCACTGGGCAAAGACGCAGAGTTACAACCGTGACTCACGTCCTCACAGCGCTGAGCAGTTCAGTGGTCTGAAGAGGAGCGGCGCGCAGCGCAGGTAAGGGCGACCAGACGGAGGAGAAGTCTACCCCATCATAGCGGGATATCCCGAGCCAAGGCAGAGTAAAACGGGAGCCAGAGGTTCCAGCTCTTAAAGTGAAGCATCCAAAGGCGCCAAATCTTCGGGGGACAACTACGGCCGTCCACCACACCAAAGGATGTCCACAACGGAGACTCCGGCGGCAGCGTAGAGCTCCTCGATGACACACAGGGATTGCTCCCGCTAACCATGCTCAGGCTGAAGAATAACTTGGCACAGAGGTTAGCTGCTTATGATAGTTTGGGCAGGCGCAGAAAGGCGGAAAACACGGACATAGGCCTCCGTCATATACCCAGTGACTTACTTATTGGGCTCTTTTTTTTCTAATAAAATTCCAGCTCTAACTTTGAACTTAGATTATAGGTTAAACACTTCTATAATAACTTATAATTTACGACAGACCTTGTGGCTGAAACATTTAGTTAATAGTTAATACCACATTGACGTCACCTTGTCACAAATGTGCTATAAAAAGTCCTAATCAATTTTGGTAAGATTAGGTTGGGTGCTTTCAGCTCGTATGGTTTTAATGTCGAATATATCAGCGGTATATAATTTTTGGATTCCAATTCCTTGAGCAGGGCCTTCATTTCCAAAAGTCCCTTAAATTTTATAAAATGACTCAAGATTAGCTATTAGGTCCTAACCTAACCCAACCTAACCTCGTAGAAACTAACCTAACCTGATCTATCCTAACCTGAATTTATGTATTAGAAGTATTGTGGTTGCTTTTTTGACGAATTGACGCAACTTGTGACGTCATCGTTGCATCAACTGGCTGTTTTATAAATTTAATTATTTTTTCAATTGCTGATAGTTTATTTTACAAAAATGATGTCAATATCACTTTTTTTAAGAAACATGCTGAAAGTTCCGGTAAATCGATCGAACATTTTTTTCAACTATAATTTTTTAAGAAGTTGAGGGTAAAAAATATTTTGAGAAACGACCTTATACTTCATTCTACGGATCGAAATGCACTCAAGTGTTGATTATTGTTTCAAACGTAACCTTAAGTTTATTATTATTCAACACCACTGATGGCACTCAGTGATGACACTCTGAATATCGCCTTTTATACCAATTTACTGGTTGCTTGTCTGCTTCGCCTTTCCTTACTCAAAGCCTGTAAATCGAATACGAAAACACTCTTATGAACACCATCAAGATTGTAAATTTATTTTTTCGAACTTTCTGTACTTTTTATAAAATCCATCCCGTTTTTTAAATAGCTTTATTTTCGTACATATTTTCCGTTGTTTTGACACAACTCCGTCATTTAGTAACTCATATTCAGCAGATGATTTTATTCTAGAACGTGAGGAAAATTTTTCGTCACAAAATTTAACTCAGACTGCACTGCTTGCAATTTAACTTCAATTACTTTCAAGCATTCCCATGCACCGTAAACAGCAAGTCACCATGTTGCAAGACAACAATAATGTTAAATTCAATTTTTCATTATTACTTGCTTCGTCACGTCATGGAGAAATTCAACTTATATTTCCGCCTATGACATAACATACTAACCCATAGTAATTTGCGACTGACTTGTCTCACAGGCAGTTAGCCTTTGTGATCTAAAGGCACTCACTTCAAAATGTTTCCAATCGAACTTTCTCACAGCTCAGATGATCTCGGACCATAATAATAGATCTCGTTTCGTCGCATAGAGTTAGAGTTCTTGTACAAGTTATCGAATCGGCTAATTGTCTTTTCTATGTGTAACATTTTTGGCCTCCCTCCACGACTAATAAATCAGTCAATTTAATGAGTAAATGTATTCTTTGTATGGTAAAAACTACCTTTTAGTCCCATTAATTGAGAGTACAGCAAGCAATCCCATTAATTCCCATTAATTGATAGCAAATCTGCAAACTGCAATCTTTCGTGAAAGGAACAGTGTAATTTTGCCCCAAGTACCATTACAATCAAGTAATTCTGCTTGGTATAAACAGTAGCGTGATCAATCACTGACGTTGCGCAGTAGCTCGAGGCTGTGATGGCCGTGATGTAAGCCGTCAAGTTCGTGATCAAGCCAGTAGCCGCTCTACACGAATTAATTGTAGCATCGAATAAATCAGGAGTACTTTTCCCTTTGGCATTAGAAACTTATTTTAATCCGATGCTACGTATGTTGAGCTATAGCGCAAGCTATAACTCAACATACGAAGCTCAGCATAGGGCACGTTTTGAATCCTACTTAAAAACGATGAAAGTGTTACCGGTCTCATAGACTTCTCCCGCCTCACTCTCTATTTCTTTCTTCGATACTATAGTTTTTTTTACCTTCACAGCTGATGTCGATTCGCATGTCATGTAGACCATCGTAGTAACGTAAAAAATACCGAAAAAAACACGCGTTTACGGAAATTAGAATCACTGATCTCTCTCGCACGCAAGTGCTCGCTCAACAAGCAGGATTTCTCGCGGACGGGTTGCCTGGGCGTAAGCAGCCAGCGCACGTTTCTGTGATGCGTAATTTCAAACTCTGTTACTCCGCGTGTAAGTTTAGCTAAGGCTTCTCTCTGACAGGAAAGCATTGATCTGCATCACACTATTCGCATAAAACGAAGACGAAATATTTGTACATGAAATGTAAAGATTTTAGGCATCAATATTACAAGCTTAAGCGAGTGCATCTGACGTTATCTATATCAAATTAGTCGTTTTAGGTTAGCTTAAATATGTTTTAACGTGAATAAAATGTCGTATTGTAATATGAGACAAGATACCCGTCGGATCTAATCGTACTTTTCTGAATACTGCAGATGTAAAACATAACAAAGTAGAAAATTTGTAAAAAAAACTTGCGTTCAAGAAATCTGATGATTAAGAGCTTGTCCTTAAATATTCAGGTGACATAGATGAACAATAACTGCTCTTAGTTGAAAAAAGGGAATTAATTGACAGTACGTACCGCTGCTGCCAGCCGCACCATCATCCCTCGATCGTGCGAACGAAGGAAATCGTCTCTCTGCATTGAAGGCATTAAATTACTTGACCAGAATCAGAGTTGTAAGAGCTGCTGAATGAGATAACGCACCAGAGCGTCTTACCTTCAGATCGGTAAGGAGGAGATTAAAGTTCGCTGGTAAATGAATTACAATGTATTGAATACATCTTTTCCTTGAAGCATTTTTTCATTGATATTTTCAACAAGGGGCTTAAAATAAGCTTACATATACGACATGAAAACAAAATGTGCGTAAATTCAATGTATTTTTCAATTTGTTCACTTTTTTCAGTCCTAATTTTATCACTATATTCACTGTGATGTTAAAGAACAATGTTTATACGTTACTGTTAGCTTAATCAATAACATTTACAAAAAATAGTAAAGCGTCCCACTGCAGGGGACAGTGGTCTCCAAGTTCTTAACATCTGACGCTCTTTAGAATGGGGTGCATTTTTGAATGTTAGGTTTGTCCTCGATTTTGTCTTCACTTGACTATACTGAAGGTTCTCTTACACACGAAATTGACAGAGTCGCTACAGAATGTGGCAAATGCGAGGAATTGAGCTGCAATCTTACGCCTCAACTTGGCAAGAGAAAGCTGTGGGAAAGCTTTATCCAATAAATACAGTGTTCGATTATTTCCCTCTCCATACATAATTAAACTGAAAATACTGATAGATTAATAACCTAGAGTGCATATTTATCATTTTACAATGTCGTATAAAATATCGTAGTTGTGTAAGGAATGCAACTTCACTTTGTGCTCCGTCACGCCTCCCGACACATTTGTTGGGGGCGAAAATTTCGGGGAGGCAATTACGATATCTCTCAGCCATGGAGAACAAAGCAAGAGTTATGAACTCCAGACAAAGCATGCTTTTCAGTATTTTGTGGCAGTTATTCTGAACACCAGCTGCAATACAGGAACTGGCGCAGCTGTTTCCTCGTGGTTTAGCTAGGTAAATTAACAGAATGTGTAGTAATTATCTCAGCTGCGCTCGCGCGAGCTGCTGACTAAACTCCGAGTCCGGAAATTTAGCAGTAAGCAATTCCTCGGGAAAATGAGAGAGTAAAATTTATACTTCTTAATAACTGGCCGAGTGGATGCTATGCAACTTGTGTAAGAAAGTTTAACCTCGTTTTTATCTGATCCAAAGACAATAAACATTTTATTGTGTTAAATATGCCTAATGAACAGTAACCTAAAAGCCTATGGTAGAAGTTACTAAATTCATTCTAATGATGCCCCGATTTCGTGTTTGAGAATTAAATTTATTTTTTTAACAAGATCACGAAACACTGGCGTTAAGAGCAGCTAAAATGTAATGAAGGTCGGTGAGTTTTCGCACAAATTTACAATTATGAGCACCCTATCGATCGTGGATCATGAAGAGCATGTTCTCTATAGATTTTATCTTACATTCATCTTAAATACGTGTGCTTCACTAAATCGCTTACGAAATCACAGTGAAGTAATTTATTGTTTATTCTAAGCACCCAATACAACGCATGGACAATTTTCATACTCCGATCATGGCTAAGTTCGGAGCTGTTGGACGTGTTTGTGGTGGTTTGTCGTAGACGTAGTGTACAATAAAACTTACGGTGCAACCCTTGATCAGCTGCAGATTGGAGATCATGAACACTCAAATTCATTCTAATCACGTTAACATAAACGAAAGTTCAAATTAACATCATTTCCTGTTCTATAAATTTAGAAACAGTAGGATGCACTCGAGTTCATAAAACATCGAGCACCAATACGATCACACATGATCAGCTAAGTTTCACGGACTAAGTTCGAGCTTTCATGCCCTTCATATGCTTTTAAATATCAAGCCTTTTATTTAAATCCCAATTGGTAGTATTGGGTGTCATGTATCAACATCTTTTATATACAAACGAGTTTTTTCTTTCTTCTATTTTTCATCATCTGTTTATTAGTTTTTGTGAGTTGTGATCGTAATTTGTACTATTTTTGTGGAACTGACGTATATTTTCTGCCGGATAGAAAATTATGAGTCTTGAAGCCCATGTGATAAAAAATTTACTTATAAATTATGTAGCTCCTATTTAGCTCGTATTTTAATTGAACATATTGCATTGGAGGCAAATCAATTCCTAGAAAATTATTCACTAACAAATTAGAACATACATACTTTGAAAATGGAATTGTGTTCAGAAAGTCATTCTCCTTCTCTCAAGTGATGCAGGATAGTTTTTAGCAAGAAAGCCATATGACGTGTCTCACTTAGAGATCATACTGACAGTGACGTTTGCTCTATCGCAACATCAAAAAGTGTCATAATTTTTCATTCCTTTTTAACTATGAAAGTTGTGTTCGTACCACAATGCATTTGAGACAGTATTAATGTCCGTTCGCCCTGCTCTTATTTTTGCTTGTTTGTAATATCGGCCCTAAACAAGAAATTGAAACTTTTGACGCTACGTTCAGTTATTTGTCCATGTATGCATACCTCCAAACTCCGTGGAGATGAACATTGCGGATATGTACCTTATGGAGATAAAAGTTCACTCGACTCCGGTTAATGGATTTTAGGTAGCTCATTTCTGCTCCTGAACTCGTATAACATGTCCTATAACATAACGTATAACTCGTTTAACATGTTTGATCACAAGTGTTAACACGATTTACTCAAGAACGTTTGCACATCTGATGACTATATCTTCACTTTCGTTCTGAAGTTCATAACCTAAATGCAGTTTTCTACAACTGGAATATATTTTTCCTCTGGCCGAAACTAAAAGATATTCTCAGTGATGCAACACAAGAATACATGTTAGCAAGACCACCGTGTGAGCAAGACGATTTAAACAACGCTATTTAAGGTGTACAATTACGTGTACTCTAATTCATTAACCTACTCGCACGACCGACTGACTAATGAATTAGTTCACTCAAGGTTCGATGCTTAACTTCACAACAATTGTTAATATGGACTAGATTAGAACAGTATACTGTAGTATAGAAAAGACTTAAGATTCATGTCATTAATCATGGTAAATTACCTTTTCAAGATAAATCATAATGTAGCAGAAAAGATTGACTCGATTAACTTATGTGATTAACATTCCTATGCAAATAAGGATTCAAGATTCGTTTTAAAGGCTTTTTACGAACTTCTTTCACTGATCTCAGCAGGGATCGAATTCCAAGTCTTGGTTACAACGAAGAGAATACTGTGTTGTGACCGAGCTGTTGAATAATAATGAAAAACGAAGTTACTTCTATTTCGGGTTACGTGATTATGATGGCCAGTTTGTGCAGTTAAAATTGTTTGAGGTCTTTGTCGTCCTCATTAGTCGATGTTTTACACATAAAATTACATATGGAGAGCTTGTAGAGATCCAAAATCTTAAGTATTTTTACACTCGTGAATGAATCATTCCTGTGAGCATAGTAATCTAATTTTTAACCGCTTCAATATTTTTTTCCGGCGCGGATAGCAAATTGGTTTCATTTTTATCAGTTGCATGCTATGCTTCTGCTCTGTATTGTGAATGTAATGAAATGAGCGTTCGATAAAGTATTTTTTAAAGCTTCATCTTCAAAGCTTTATTGAGAATTAATAAGGATTTTGATAATTTAGTACGTAAATGTGCAATATGTTCTTTGGAGGTCAGATATATATAGGAAGGATTTATCGTAATGGCTTGGAACTTACAAGAGTTTGTTTTTTCACTCTCATTATCATCAATCTTAATGCATGGAAGAGACGCATTTTACTAGTAAGGGAATATAATGTATTATGGCTAATCGATATTGAGGCTTATTTTATCATCTCAGAGCCAAATTGAAACCTTTTGCAATTCTTTATTCACACTCTCCGTGATTACAATGAAGTTTTCATTAGGAAGACCAGTAGAATGTGCGGTATCGTCAGTAAATAGTATGAATTTGAAAAATAAAGTAGATGCTATATTGCTGAAAAAGATTTAATATCCGAAATGCCTAAGGGCAGATCCTCGTGGTACTCCATGGCTAATTGTCAGTATAGTTCCGATTGTACATCGTCAATGACAACGAATTGCTTCCGATTTGTTTTGGGTAAGATTTGAAGCAATCATGTGCAACTCCTCTAATGCCATTACAGCGGAGTTTCGAGAGTAAAATGCTATTGTTTATGCGATCGAATGCTTTTTGAAAACCAAGAAACACGGAGAAAACAAGTTTTCGTTCGTCTATACTGGAACAAAGCTATTGCAAATAATTTAATATTGCCCGTTACTTCATTTAGTTATTATTTTTTCTATTTAGTTTGTTAACTTCGTCTTACGTTCAAATAAGAAACTGATTACACGGTTTAGTAAGTTTTCACCCATCAAATTTGAATTTTTCTTTCAATTTATCAAGGAAGCCTCAAACTTCCGTACGGTAAATCATGTCAACCAATTGTGCTTGAGCAGAATGACGTGTCGTGCTAACGCTTACGATCTCTTGCTTGAAAACGGTGTGCTGCAGCTCTGCGAGGGAAAGCTATTTCCCTATCTACTGAACAACAATGTACGTGAACGTGTACCGATTTTTCATATAATTGACTTACGTTGCTTACTCATGCGTATCTGATGATGGTGAAATTAAAAAAATGTTTGAAAAAAGAGGTTTTCAAAGAAAATGGTTATCAGAGAAAAATTTCTTCATTTTAAATTCGTTTTAATTCGTTCGCGCATGGAAGAGCATAACACTTTCATTTCGTTGATCTCTTGTTGAAAATTGGGAGCACGACTGAACTTTGTCAGCTCCTTTCCACGCTATGTTTATGAAACTTTTACCGCTGAAAATGATTCGGGGAAAAATTGAAGCGTATTTATTTTTGTGCAGTTTCACCTCTTCGATCGAAGTAATACACAATGCAATTCGATGCAATTTAGCACTACTGTTTGGCGTCGACGTTAGCGAGTAATTCTTCAAGTAAACCATAATTCAGGAGCCAATCAGCATTCTATTTTACGAGCTTAACTAGCCAATTGAATGGAAACACAACGCAGTTCAGTATATGAAAGAACTTTCAATTTTTTATTGTCGTTCGGCGTCAGTTACGCGAGCGTAATGAATACACGAAAAAAAAAACAAATTACTTTCAGCTGTATTTGCTTTCCCACGTAGATATTTGCGTGCGACGTTCGACTCATGAAAGCATATGGCATCACTGAGGGATGGAGAAATATCCCAATGAAGCAATCAAACTCGTTCATCGTAGACCTAAAATGAGGAAAAAAATGTTCGATGAAAAATTCGAATTTAGCATGCAGCTTTAGTTAACAGTAATATAATTTACAACAAACCTAATATCCCACAGAACCGAATTTATTTCTATAAGCGAAGGTATATTTTCGTAAATTTCAAACATGGAGATGCGTGATATAGATAAAAATCGAGTCGAACCCATGATATAAACCACCATGATTGCTTCTTACACACTCGATGAAAGTGCTTCTTATTTGAAGTTGTTAAAGTGCACAACTAATCATGCACACCTTCGCATTCAAAGAATTTATATAATTATTGTGCACAAGAAGCGTAAAGTAAGTTCACACGACCATAGAACGCATATCTGAACAATTAAGGAAATCAATAAAGCCTGATCAGTGCTAAAAGCAGATAGACACTCATTACTGCGCGTTGGTGCGTATTTATAGCGTGCGATTTCCGCTCCGCTTGCTTATCAAACGTGCGGCAGAGTTAAAGCAATGCACAGTCATATGATTTCTCTACCAACCCAGCTCGTTTTGACGGGAATTATATTTGAATCAAACCTCATCTCAATTGAAATTCGCGGTTCTTCATCGTAGCGTTTGCACCATCGCAACACTACGCAATACCATCACACACCGCACTCTGATGTTCGGGCCATATACTTTGAACTAATTATCATTGCGTGTGTTTATAATAGAATTTTCCTGTCGAAACTGAACTGATTGTGCGAATAAATGCTAATTTCATTGGAAAAGTTCTCAACTTGATGTTCTCACGCGATGCTCTAAATTATAAAATAGATATTCGCTACATTACTGTCAGTAGACTAACTGAAAGAAAGAAGCAATCTAATTGTAGTAGCTAATATTCATACTGCAATTTTCCATTCACTTTAAAATTTTAAACTCGTCTTTGATGAGTTTTATCATAATCCTATTTTTAAAAGCCACGGCGCACTTAAGTACAATAATACGAGGCATGCCATAAGAGGTAAAATTGTGAATAAATTTGTGTATAAAATAAATTAATATTTGACTAAGCATTTAAGAGATACTGGGTTTAGCTTCAATTTTCTCTTTCAACTGAGGTTCTGCGATTATTCAATATACTGTATAGAAGCGCATTCACTCTCTATTTTGATCGAGTTGTAGGGTACCCTCACTGCAGTGGCTCCAGCACCCGGCGCTCCAAGTTTAGTTAGCGCGTGGCTGTCTCTAGGTGAGGTGCGAGCACCAGATGTGCTCTCAGCCGGACAAACTTTCTGGTTTTTATGAAGCTAAAAGAGAAACTGACTGAGGCGCGCTGTAAAGATCAACCGTCTAATAGCAAAAGTTAATGCTGGATTCTGAAGGAAGGTTGAAGAGTACGAATCGACTGACAAAGTGAGTGAGAAACTTAATGTAGACTTTAAGATTTTGCCATGATAGCATAAACTTAATTTATTAGACCGTAATATAGTTTCACCGCAAAATATTGAAAACTGCATACGATTGATTAATTGAACAGTAGATAGCGGAAGCAATAATTGATTAGAAACACTGTATTTTTGTTATACCAAGTAATAAATTTCTATTTGAAAGTTCATTCTCTGAAAGATATATACGTCAATAATTCCACTTAGAGAGTATGCGCATCACTTGAAGCCAAATAATTACATTGGCTTCTGAAGTGAAGATATTTCTTGCCTTTTCTTACGGTGTTTCGACGCTTGAGAGGGAAAACATTTCATGCCATAATGCCGGGTACTGACCAGCAGCTGGTGAGTTGAAACGAGTGTTGTGATGCGCTGGCTTCTGGCCTAGAATAGACTGAGTTGTTGCTTTCCTTTTTTTCTTTTTGCTTCTTCCGAAAGCCTATGGGCTGTAACTCACTTTTAGCTATGTATTATTTCTAATTTGAAATACTTTCGTTTAAAGAATTCCTTAGTCGACTAGCGACGCGGATGTAAGTGGGACAGAGTTACATCCGGGACTCCGGAAGACTTTGCAGTTCATCATCAAATTTAAAACCGTTGGGCTCGAAACAAAATTATACGTTCAGCTCGTATAAATCGGCCGAAACCTGTTTCAGCATAGGGTCTATCTGGTACCCTTCAGAGAGCGAGGTATTGGAGCCATACCTCACGATGCATTTGTTGAGAAGGACGGTGTCTGAGAACTGGAAATATTTCGGTTCAGTCAAAACGTTGCATTCCTCGCAAATATCACTCACCGTTGCCGATAGGTGGCTGCTCAATTTAGATTTCCCTCTTAAATATTGCAAAATTATATGACGTGCAATAGCAATACTCGACGGAGAACAAGCCTGAAATGACTCGACTCTTGACTACGTGATGCTAGTGACAGCAACACAGCAGCACCGCGGTCGGCGGGCATGACCTCTTTTTTTGCCTCTGCCCGCTGTCACTCTCGCATGGCCGGGCGTTGGCCAGAAAAAATCGGTGCATGCAACAATACCTCAATTGCTATTGGCGTATCGCATATAACTAAGATAATAGCGAATTTGAATCCCAAGTGTGTCCATGTTTTAAAACCTTCAATGGACAAGATATGTAATCATTGATGGACCTTTGCAAATAACGCCGAAAAATTTTGCGTTTTAAAAATGAATTCACTCGCGCCAAATGCTGGTGGCTGCGTGTGTCATGTCTGCTGGTTGTGCTGCTGGTGCTGCTGCTGGTGCAGGTGGCGCTGCTGGTGCTGCTGCTGGTGCAGGTGATGCTGCTGGTGCAGGCGGAGCAGGCGGTGCCGACGGTGCAGGCGGGGCAGACGCAGCCGCAGCCGCTTGGCTCACTATCTGCTGCCATCTAACCTTGGAGCTCCACAATGTCACGTCTTTATCTCACAGCTCGATTTATTGTTCATCACTGAATGTCTATTTCTCTTTGGATCACATTACTTCTCTCGTCTTTTGGCCTTAAATACAACAAATCTGTGCCACCTGCGTGATGTCCTGTGCCACATCCTACATTAATTGCTCAAGTTTTCTGACGGTTATTCCTCATACATTCAATCTTCATCAGTGGCCTTTGAATCTACGGTTTTTCCAATTTGGTACAATTTAATTTTACTTTTTAGACTGTTTTCTTTCCAGATAAATAACATACTTTTTGCATGGGCCCGGCGTCAGCGCTGTACGTAAATTTTTCCTTCATAGGTGTCACCTAAACGGCTTAAATTTTTGTCATGATAACTTGTAGTGAAATTTTCGTATCAAATAATCCTTAGGTTACTACTAAAACATCCGTGTCGGAGCTTCAATTAATAAAGCTGCAGTCCCATACTGTTTATCTGCTATGTCAGTGAGAACATGAATAGTGCCAAAATTTGAGCTATTCAAAATTTATCTCATAGACGTACAAATTATTTGTTCGGCTTGGCAGCAATTACAGTAGCGTCAGTGACGTGAATTACAAGTTGAGCTCGGGTCTCCACCGCTTCTCGAGATCGTCGCTGCCGTGCCCCTCTCCTACACAGAGTGCGCCGCACAAAGGACGTCTCGTGAGTTAATTACCTAGCCTAATTACGCTTGCAGTGCGGAACAAATTTGGAACTCGACATTTGAAAATTATTCTATATGTGATAGTGTTAAAACTATTTTCGATCCAGCCAGGTTCTAAACGAGACGGAAGTTAGAACGCGGTTGACCGCGAGAAAAGGGAAACTCTCGGCGCAGTTTTCTCCATCAGGTTTTCCCCCCCTGTGCTCCGACCGCCCCAACGCTCGCTCCCTTTGATGCCTGCAAAACTCGCTCTGACCTACAAACTGCTCGCGTGCAATGCCTCAATACTAGACCTGATCTTTTGGGTATGTGTACTTAGTTGTTATTGCGGGTGCAGCAGGGCGCTTAAAAAAATCAATGCTACGTTTATCGGGCACTTTTCAGAATTTAGAACTGAAGCAGTTGTTTTTTAGATATAATGTAAATTACATGTGACACGCGTTATTTTGTGAAGTATATTTGATAGAAGGAGATTTCCTGGCGTTGAATAAGGAAAGTGCATGCATAATATTTCACTGCAAAAATTAAATCGAAGCACTCTAGCCGTTTACGAAAGATTTTTTCCCAGTAATGTTTCCCAGTGATGACTCTCTCCTCACATATGTTGAGGAGGTAATTAAATATTGATGAATTTCATCTAAAGTGATAGAAAGCTCTCGTATGCTGTGTGTATGAGATTTTTTTCGTACACTCTTTTATGTATTATTCTTGTACTTCGACCCGGACGTCAAGTAGGAATTTGTTTCCAAAGTGAACGGAATGTGGTCGATGTAGCGTTCTAACTTGTTGAGTACCGCATACGTGCGGGAATTTCTGGATAAGTGGAGGTGGTGGAAGGTATGAGTTAGGCCGTGGCCATGCCGGTGCGGCAGGGGTGCTCGTAAACCGTTCCGTTGAGTTTGATAACGTTCACTAGGACCCTGAGGAAACAATGGAAGTGCATGCAGGACGTTGGCCAAGTGCGCCGCGCCGGGTGGGTTGCTGCTCGGCTCACCCCATCAGGACCGGAGAGCTAAAGCGCGTACGCCACCGATAATGGCACTTTAGACAACAAATGAAGTCAAGGCTGCGCTCATGCTCATACCTGCATAGAACCGTCCATGCTTTTTGCAGTCAGCTCTGCTTTGTGAACCTTCTTTGTCCCGGTAGTGGTCACTTGACATTTAAAATGAAATAGAACTTGATACAGGATTTTATCTTGAATTTTCGCAGAGTTTTTCGTAGCCATTAACGTACTTTACGACTGTTATTACAAAACTTAGTTTAATATATACATTGCAAAATTCTCTGTTCATGGTGGCCCCATATGTGGGAAGTTAATGCGGCACTCTGACGTTATTCAAGATAAAACGTTTTTCTGGAATGCGTAACCTTTTGAATCCCACGCTTCTGATGAATGTTAGAGAATTTCGTGAATATCTTTTTTTTTCTCTGCCAAGGTCGTTCGGCGAATGCCCACCCCACGATCTTAACCAAATGGCAATCGCGTTTCACTGACTTTTTAAAACATTTACTCCTCCCAATGTTAGCTGCGCTTGAGTCTGATGCTCTTTGGATCTAGCTGATAAACCAGCGAAGGAGAGTTGAAGGTCGGCCTCCGCATGACTTCTGTCAAGATCATGACGACGGTGACTAGGCAACTAATTTCACTACACACTGAATGGTTTCCGAGGCGAGGGAGAGTAAAAGCCTTTCACATTAACGCCTTCATCGACACAGTTAGCTGGTCTACGAAGATTTTCAGTGCGTAAATCTTTGTCTCTATAGCCTTTTCATTCCTCGGTATTTGGCCTACTTTTGAGCGCTTCAGCATCATGATGACAACTTTTTTTTTACCGTTTTGGGGGAGGAATGCATTCATTGGCTTGACATTTCCGAAAGTAATTGTTCTCCGGACCTATCACGCGGTCGCCGAATCCCAAAATCTGGAACATTCGAAGCACAACGCGCTATTTCGACGAAAGGCGTGTCGTGTTGGTTTCTGGTGTTCAACCGGCGAACTCGCACGACCGCGTCACGCACCGGACGTTAATTACAGTGAAAGAGCCTGATGTGTCAGACAACTTCCATACTTGCATCGGCAACAAAATTTCTGTGCAGGCAGGTAAATGTTTCGTAACTTTGACTTATTGCACTTTGATGATATGTTTGGTTACGAAGTGTGGCCGCAACATTAAATTAATGAATGATGAATAAATCCTTCGTAGAAGTGAAAGATAATAGTTTGTGAGCAACGTAAAAGCATCATATTTAAATGGCATGAACGCACCTGAATCTTTATGTCTTTGTTTATTTTTTGCAGCGTTCTGAAAAGTACATTGCCAAACAAACAGTAATTAGAATTTCTGCGCTGCACCCTAGTGTTAAGTGCAAAATGCTTGCCCCCGGTGATGATGTTGTTTGGCAGTTTCACAAAGTGGCTTTGCTTCGGAACAACATGAAGCGTCTTACCTTCTTTTTTTTCGTGACATTCTGCTTCAAAAATGTTAGAATTCCATTAACCTCTGAGAATAAATATAAAGTAACATCCGCACGCAAAAGAAATCGACTGGTAAATTAACCTTTGCACGATTTGTGAAACGTGCCATGTAACACAACGTCAGGTGGCTTGACATAAATTTTCGAGTGAGTGTGGCAGTGTTGCATACTTTACAGTGGCCAGAGCGGCCTCAGGACGGGGCCACACAGTGCTCAACACAGCGCATTTTGGTGCAGTTGTGCGTGCGACATGCGCCACAAGTGTGTCTCTTGACAGCGACGCGACATTCACTAAAGTTCAATGTTAGGCAAGGGAATGTAATCACTGCAGGCGTCACTCTTTGGGTATTTGAATGAACTCCTAGATGTCAAATTTTTTTAAATTGACATTTTCATGTTTCCCATTAGTTACAGAAACTTTATTACACGGTCTGACTACTTTTCAGTCGTAATTCACTGGTACATATTATATTGCGTTGAAAATAGCTCCCTAACGGTTATTTTCTTATTGGAAGCATAGTTGGTTGATATAAGCTAAAGCCCTTTAAATGCCGACATCGAACTTGTGCATTTCTTCGAATTCTTCTTTGTTACTTTGTTCAGAAGAATTAGAATATTAACTTACTACAAACTTTAATAATTTTACGGCTTGCGTCCAGCAACCTCCCAACCTCCGATATCGCAAGCGAAGCATTTTTTTTAGACATGTAAATTGTTTATTTGTAGTGAAATCTGACCTGAACAAAATAATCGATTTGAAACCCTATGATTCGACCACAGATCAAAAACTAGTAATTGTGCGCGTGCTTCGTAATTTCGAGCAAGTCTGGCGTTTGATTGGACATATCAATCATATAGGAAACTATTCTGAACCAGGTCATGGCTCAGCAACTTCCGTTTGTTTTTTGTACAGTTATTGTCACTTTCCCTGTTTTTAACTTGGAAGCAGACTCGGCTCAGCAGACACACTTCAGTTGGTGCAGTACTCGAGTCATTTATATTCACGTATATAAAAGCGAGGTGCAGGGAAAAGTTCGTTTTCTATTCGCAAAAAAAGCCCCCATCGCCAGCCAAAGACGGTGCCAGGCACAAAAATCAGGGCCCGGGGCGATGGCGTACGCGACTAGCGAAGGAGAGTCTGGCTGCTCTCTCCTTGGCTTACGTGCGTCGAGACGAGTGTGCTGTCGGAGAAATTAGTGGTCATCATCACTTCGCTCTTAATTGATCACTTTGTGAAAACTGGCCACATGGATGCCCGACTAAGTGAGGTCCGGCTCTTTGGTGCACATGCGCTCATGCATCCGGATGCATATAAAATGATTTTTTTTGTAATTTGTTCCCTAATGAGCCGTTTCATGTATATTATCACTTTGTCACTTTGGTGGTTTAGATTATGTAATGAGTGAACAGCAAGGCTTATTCTTTGGGTGAGGGTGTCGGTTGTAATTTACTTATTCATGTTCCTTCAGGAGTATGGTGATACTTGGTGAATATCCGTATTGATTTTTATACGTGTGTTTATGCTCTGCATAATCGTTGTTATCAAGTATAATGGTTCTTATGGTCTTAATATTGACGGATGTAATTTCGTGTTCAGTCTCATTAGCCAGGCGAAGAGAAGTGGGAACAATTATCTAGTAAGAGCAAGTTAAATATTCCTCTCCCAATGGTTCTTCATCTGCAAACGCTAAGTTAGGATCCCCTGACCTCCAGCGCACATGTGTGTCTAACGTTTGTATCACGTGGCGACACCCAGAAATTATATAAGATAAAACCAAGGATGCCATCGCTAATGCTAACAAGAGAGAAATGCTGGTGACCCGCACTCACCTAGATGTGTTCCATACTTATAGATTTTATTGATGAAGCGCGTTAAGTGTAGGGAGACTTGTGCCCAAACGCATTGAGACAAAAAATAAACAAAACCTAATAGGAGTACAAGTGGAAAATTAGGGAACACTTTCTGTCGGTGTTGCGATTCTAGGCGGTAATATATTTTATGTGATTTCTCTCATGCCTCTAGGAGAACTGTAAGTTTAGTAGTACGGGAATTTTTTGCGCACTCTTTCTTTCTTTGCCTTCCACTCAAAACCTTTTCCATTTCATTCTACGCAAAAAATAGCGAATTGGCTGCTTTCATCTGGACTTCCGGATAATCTTGAATTCCTATCTGAATTTTTATTCTTGAGCTGATATAAGGTCAGTGGCGATTTTGAGCTATGTTATCGAGTAGGGGAGTTGTACCTACATCTCAAGCAAATTCACCTACACGCACTGCGTGCTGTGTTCATAGGAGAATAATAAACGTTGTATTATTACAAATTCATCTCAAGTAATTATTTATCTCAAAATGAAAAATAATGCGATCTACCTGTTCAGGGATAAGCTGATCGAAATCGAGTTCTGTGTTGTTATTTATTGTTTAGTTTATAATTCAATATTAAATTTTATTATGTTGTGTATCAACTTGTTGAAATGATTTTAATTTTTTTTAACTTATCAGTAAATTTTAGTTGCTTGATATGCACTACTAACTTAACACATTTACGTTGATGAGAATATCCTTGACGCTTTTCAGGGAACTGAATCACAAAAAATACGTGTGTTATGGTTACCTACAAACCAGCCGAAAAGTAAAGTTTTCGTGCGTTTCAACAGCATGGACAGATTCACTTGGGCCGAGCTTTGACGCTCTGATACACCCAAAAAATTTAAACCTCACTGCTGGAGTTTCATAACACCGGAGACATTCTCTTAAGTTTTTGTCGGATCCCTTCCGAGAAGAAATGACTCGCAACCTGTGATTGCGGTACGAGTCAGCCCTGAAAATGTCACTCCATGAAAATAGAGCGCGAGACTTGCTGTCATGGGGAAGGATCAATTAACATTAACCCCCTCTCGATAGCTGGCTTAGATTACACAAAAATTTCGTAGCTGGAAGGTCGCTACTCTGAGCAGCCATGCTCGAAACTTGGTTTTTCTTGCCATTAAACAAAGTGCTGGGCCGTGAAACCTTGCAAAATCATGAATGCCAAAGTCTGTCGCTAACCGTGCTGCGCTACGAGCGGTGACCCGCCGCGAGCTGGCGTCTTACGAGATCATGACTCTCTCTGGCAGGTGCCAGTCACTCCACCGCCGCAGCAACTGTGAAGTTCACGACTATTTCGACTGCAGTTTCCTAAGATCTGCACAGGTTGTGGTTTTCCTGTGCAATGGAACTCGACCAGTTAGTAACTCGATTTGCTTGTATTAGTGTCGGTTCACGGTACAAACTAATAAAGGCACGATGGAAGATCTAATGCATCGAATACAACACATGCTATAATGAAAGGTTTTGTTACATTTCTTAATGGAATTGTTTATTCAACGCCAGGTCTGTCTACTAAGAATTGAAGCGAACTCTAACGAGAAATTTTTGAAAGGAGTTGAGCAAGTTAGACGCTGTGCTTAATGTTGGAGCGCTCCAGCTCTGGTGCATAGATAGACGCTATCAGCACATGCAGCTAACGTTTTGACTTTTCACTCTGTACGTAGCTAGATTTATGCCTCGAGAGCGCCCTATCTTCGATCAAAGGAACTGTATCATTTTCTCTGAAAGGTAATTCCTAGGTGGAGTTCAGTAAAGCGCTAAAGTCTAAGATATGTTGTTGGTGAATGCCGTCCCAGAACAGGAAAAAGAAATGCGAGTAGCTTCTATCTTTATAGGAACAGGAACAGTTTGGCGCGATCGTAATTATTTTTAAACGTTCAGCTGCCTTGCTTTACGCTTTAATTTTATTTTAAGTCTAATACACCTATTCATACATTCCTATACCACGTCGTAGCTAAAATACAGTCTGTCGAACGAAAAATCGATTTTCTATGAAAGGCTGTTTGAAATTGCGGTGTAGGTGCTCATTAATGATGATATTGTTCTGGTGAGATTATGTTATGACCGTATTCTGTAGGAATGTTATTACATGATACGTCCTTATAATACTCCGACAAAAACTTCATAATTCAAGTTCAAGCAATGCAAGTCAGTTGTTTGCAACAATGAAGAGGAAACATTTATTTGTTAAAATGAGGTCAATTTTTACGGAGCCAAAAATGTAGAGTGGGAAAGATTTTCTGGTTTTCCACGTGATACCGCAAAGAGCGTGTCCAAATACGTGAACATTATCGCTAGCGCTTTTGGTGTTGTACTGACGTTGCCAAGCAACTCAAGAGCAGAAAGAAGTGTGCCGCTGCCTCGGTCAGTTTGCGGTGAAATTTCTCTCCAAAGATTGAGGTTGCAGTTTCATCACTACCTATGCAAGCAAGCTGCGTCAATAGTTGTTGTTCACCCAATAGTATTGAAATTATACCAAAATGGTTAAGCATTGGATGTGTTCTGGACGCCTTACGCCTGAGTGATGAATGAAATTTTTATGTGTTTCCTTCCCCTCAGTGAGATAACTAAATTGCTTCAGTGTCTGGATGCATTGTTTAGCAAATCTAATTAACAGCCTCTTTTGTGTCTAGAGGTTCGTTAGAAACCTTGAAAAATATTCATGGAAGCAGTTTACATTATTTTCAGCCTTGAAATTTCCTCGTGACTGCACTGTGCATGAATGGCAGCAACGTCATGAAATTAGCCAGCGTATTCAAGAGAAATGTATTGTGACGAAGCGACAATTGCTAATCAAACTCGTTCATTTGTTGTTAATGTAAACCTTTATCTCAAACACAGCAGCTATGCAAAAGAGTTTCCAGTAGCTGAGTTACGACATGAACTTTCATTGCAAACCGTGAGACTTCGTTTTCATTCAGACACAAAGATTTAAATTTACTTTGGTTGTGCCTTTTGATGTCATTGAACTCAGGTATTTTTTTCAAACATATGACCGACATTAAAGAATTGTAACAAAGCATGTTTGAAAGAGAAAGTTTGATGCAATAAAAATTTGCTGGTTATAATTCTGAAAACGCTGTGTAATGCACGTGCATCAGTGTTCCATTTCAGGGTAGATGACACATGAATGTATAATTGGAAAAAATGTAAAGCAATTCATAATCACGAGCTTAAAATCATAACTTAGAATCAATACAATGGAGAGGTTGAGAGAAAACTACTCATCGACCCTCGTAAGTTCAGTTACTTCTGGGGGATTTTATGGAAATTGTATGCAACGTTTACGATTTCATTCACTCTAGTACACTTGATATAGCCTTCCCCTTACTCATCGAATAGTTGTTTAGGGTTGGAGACAGAAACTATTCATTTCATTTGCCATATTAGAAATGCAGGCGAAAACTGCATTTTCAAAAATAGATTTAGGGTTAGTCTCATTTCATAAGAATAAGCCCATCATTTCCAACAATTGAAAAGAAAGGAGACAGTTATTTCATAATAATTATATTAATTAATATCTAGCTGTGAAATTACACCTAAGACTCTTTTTTAAATGTTCCATAATAGTTCTCCTTTCCGAATTTAGGAGGCATCGATTTTCAAGCCTATAAGTTCGAATGGAGTGAAAACGGTTGTGAGATCTGTTTTTAGAGTTAGAATGAATTTTAGACTGATTGTATTTAAATAATTTCAGCTGAACTATGGATTCGATTTTTATTTGAAGGTGAAAGATTTTTTGCGTTACGTAAATACCTTGCAAGTATGAAAATTACTGAGCTTTATAAGAGACAATACGGCCACTGAGAAAGATGAGAATTTATGGCTGGGTGACCGAATTTCAGAAGCTTGACCGAAGACGATGACGCCGTGGGACGCGGTAGAAATCACAATGACGCATCTTGATTTCTATTTTGAAATGTGCTCTCATTTCGTACTCAAGTTACGGTTAGGGTTCATCCATCAGCCGAACGGTGCTGGTTTTCAAACTGTGGCTCCTCCCCTGAACCTGGACAATTAATGATATCGTGTCTTTATGACACCATTTTTTAATGCCATTAAGATTAACGTGCTTGTGTGCCTATATTTTGTGCTGGCTTGGCCATTTATATTTTGAAGTGATGAGCTTCATTATTCGATTAATTAGTGATGCTAATTAGTATAACTAAGCTAAACAAACACTCAAAATTGAAACAATTGAAAAACTAACTTTTCTATTGCAATGTAAACCGATAAATACCAGAAAAATTTAAATCAACCTGAGCCTAATTAAAATGTGGGAGCAAGAAATTCTGCTTACTCGCACGTTTTAGTCCAACACTATTCGTGTAATAAAGATTTTGCTATAATTAACCGACATTGTAAAGTCCTGTTTTTCTTCTGTTTATCGTAATATTTATGCATTGTAGTGCTTTTAAATAACGGAGCTTGGCGACCACAGACCTGTTTAGAGTCTTTTCCGTTTAGACTTGTGAACCTGCAACACTTCAACCTTATCATCAGAAATGACATGGAATTACACAAGCAGCCATGCAAATGAAAGGGGAGTATCAAGCTGTAATTTCCTAGAGAAGGAAAGCGTGCATAAACAAGAAATCTACTACAAACATATATTTTTGAACACTTTTCATCAAATTTTCTTGTAATGTAATTGTCACTTTACCACAATGATAGACCTCACGGAGTTGTTGATATGCTGCATTGGGGCGTAGGGGTTTCGTAACAGGAAGTCGCATACATTATTTGATAAAGCATAATTTTAAGCTAATCTGTAATAGCTAAATTTTATGGAAAGTGCTCCATGGTTCTTCATGAAGTCAAAACTTCATGTTATGATCAGTCATGCAATAATTGAAACAGATGAAGTTATGATAGATATTTCTTGCCAAGCGTTGCAAGCGCAATCAAGGCGCTGTGTTATAAGTTCACTGACTACAGCTGAGTGGCTCAAGAAATTTTAGTTCCATTTGACTTACGCCATCGTACGCTGGCTGAGCGCATTTTGCGTGTCGTGCGACTCGCATAGAAGACGCGGCCGGCGGTTTGGCCGAGTTCCTGCGTCAGGAGCGGAAGTGGTCCGTCATGCGGCGACGTCTTCCAGTTCAGTGAAAGTGCGCCGCCGCCCCTGCAGCGCTGGGCAGTGGTAGGCTTGCTGCAGCTCCCGTGCCTCCCTTCGTGCCTGCAACACTACACTTATTCGTGCTACGACCGATGGAGAGGGGAGATGCAAATGTACAAATGAGAAGCAAATATACGAGAGAGAATTGGTTAACACTTCCCTCGAATTTGCATTGAAAGTGGAAACATAAACGGTACTTGTGGGTTATCTGTCACCACTTTTAATTTATGGTTTCCTTTCGGTGTTGAAGTTAGGTTAGCTTTATTAAATTGTTATTTATTTTTATGATTTTTAATTGTTGTTTTGTTTCAGGCCAAAATGAATCACTGGGACATGACATTAATTTTTTACACTTTGATAAACCCCAAAAAGTGGTGACAGATAACCCACAAGTACAGAAATGATTATACATCAACAAGGATACCTTCTAATATGAAAAATCCATTCATACTGTTCAGAACATCAATTCAATATTCAGAAAACAATTGCATTTTTCACTTTTTCCCCTAAAGAAGTGGTGACAACCACAAATACCCATAAAGCCACTTCTATTGATACTGAAAGTTAACGGGTGACCTGCGAGGAGAGAGATGAATTAAATATCCTTCTATAGCAGGATTTTCAAATATCTTACGTCGTCGTAACTGTACGGCAGGCACCTAAGTTTATTTCCTCTTTTACCAACAATTAGCTTATTTCATTCGGTAAAATCCGTAAGTTTGATCTTTTTTGGGTAATATTTGAACATAAATCCTGTAGGGTTACCAGATTTTGTATGCTTGATCTTTATTTGAAAGAATCTCAAACGTTAAATTTTCGGCCAGAAAAGCAACGCGTAGGGTAGCCAAATCTTCAGAAGAACTTGCACTGCTGGCTGTACAGCAACGACGAAGAGAAACATTCTAAAATCTGACCCCAGACGAGGAAAGTTTCAACGTAACTCTGATCACATGTTAGCTTTAGACGCGAGGTACACGCTGAGTATGATTGGTGTCCGCATCGCGCAGTCTCTCGAAGGCGAGCATCCTTTGAATTGTGTCAGACTAGCAACTTTGTCTGGTAACGTCCAACTGAATTCTTTTCAAAATATTTAAATATTAGCGATGCATAGAATCGCACAACATCTCAGTAATTTCAACGGTCCTGGACGCATGAAGTATGGCAGAATTTCATTTGCAAATCTGCTTTTTACCTTAACGAAATTTATACTTTTCGAACACCCTTCAGAACTTCAGTTGCATTCCAAAAGCTAACTAGATTATGCATAACTTTACTTCATCACCCATTCCACAGTGTGTAATAGAGTTACGTGACTAACGACTGACCAATCTCCAAGTAGGAAGCAAATTCCTAGGAGGCAAATCGAACGTTCTCATGCATTGAGTTGACATCCCCCCACTTTACGCCTACATCGTCAGTCGGTGATGATAGAAATCTCTAACACAAGGTGTATCCAAAAATACTTCTATTTTATCAAGTCTCGCTCTAGGGCAGTTTAGGATTCGTGGTTATTGAGTCGCGGCTTTTGGCTCTCAATCTGGAGTGCGCCCTACTTATTGAATTGAATGATTTATAAGTTCGTTTCAGCCTCCCATACCACAAAAATATGTTCAAAGAGTATAAAGATCAAGGCACATTTTAGTATGAAGTTGAAAGAGTGCGGAATCAATGCACTAGGTGTGTTCCTGCGCAGAGATCCTCTGCGTCTAGAAACAATAAGTTGAGGAGAAAGGTTAGGAAACAAGATAAAAGTTGAAGAAGAAAAGAGGTGCTGAAAAACAGGACAGCGGTGAGCGTAATAAATATGATTTTTAACAAAACAAAAAAATATTTATTTCTGTAAAAGAAGACTCACCTACCTCTCAGCTCGGGACCTCACATTTTACCCCTGGGAGTGCTAATTCCCGTAGATACAATAGTTGTGTCCCCCAGGGGGGTTACGGAAGGAGATCTGACGTGGAGCCGAGGCGCTGAGTGCAACTTTTGCGTGCATTCACACAAAGAGATTGTACTGTGCAGTAAGAATCACAGTAACGAATGCAGTTATTTTACTCACATTTATGTTTCAGTTTTGTTTTACGTTACATCTGGAATGTTTTCAGGCTAATTCACAGTTCCGGATTTGTTTTTCCTTATCACCCCATATCCCGGAAACATTGAACTCGCACTGTATATTTTCGTTCCAATTTAGTTTAGCTTATTGGAAAATGAAGTAAATTACAAAATTTATTTTCGAAATAATGAATTATGGCTCGAAACTTTGTCACATGCAGTTGTTCGTTGGATCTTAAGTGCCGCAAAGAAATGCAACGCTTCAGTATGGATGGTGGAAGTAAACAGTGCTATTCCCTCTTGAATGTTTCTTTTCATTATCTACTGTGTGTTCATCGGTAAAAACCTACTCTGTTCTCAAAGATTTTTTCAGAAGCGCTGTACATTCCCCTACTTTACAGGCTCATAGAATTTAATGATCACTAAAGTTCCCCTGTTGCATGACGCAATAGCAGCTCTGTTTTTATGCCAGGCGTTAGTTGCTGAATGATGAAACTGTTCTCCATATTTTATGTCGCGCTGGGCAGATGCGCTAATCATGCCAGGCACCAGAGGCGTCTCGAGGTGACGGCCTCCCACTTCTCGATTGTCACTTCGATGTGTCGTTCCACAAGTTAGGTTACCTCTTCAGCTTTCAAGGTACAATTAAATAACATACAAGTGTTCAAACATGAATAAACTAGAAAAGAGGAAAGAATGTATGTCTTGCTACACTTCATTCTGTGGTTTCTATTTCTTAGTTAAACCATAATTTGATGTCCGTATTGTCTGTTATAGGTTTCCAGAATGATGCAGCTGAGACTCTCTCCTGATCAGCCTGTTAATTTACCCCTGCCTGTCCTTTCACGTGTCCATGCAGCATAACAGATGTAATCAAAATAATTACTTGCTTGACTTCACTTTCAAAACAAATGAAACCAAGTTAGTTAAATTGAAATACTCGCATATTGCATGCATTTGTAGTGTTCACAGTTTTAAACCCGAAGCAAAGGGAAGTGAGCTCACGCGCTCAAAAATCTAAAAAGTTTTCACGCGCTTTTGCCAAAGAGTCATGTCTATTGCTACCTGTGGAAGGTATCAGCCCTTGTACAAAGTTCTTTATAAAAACCACATCCGCATTAATGCGTCTGATACTTAAAGTGAAAAGCAAGGCAAAAAATACTGTACGTATGGTCATCTTATCTTTAACAAAGTTTAATGGAATAATATTGAATGTTTCGAACTCAACGGTTCATCACCAGCAAAAGTTCTGCGATAAAACAAAAAAAATACGAGTAAATCAAATTACAACACACGAAAAAAAACTATAACACACAAAAATATTCATAGATATATAAAAATCTAAAAATAATAACAAATGAGAACGCGAACTAATGATTAGGTGTTAGCGACGAGAAGGAGAAAGGCACTTAGGGTGTCATTTAGAGGGGTCTGAGTGTAAAAATGCATAGAGACTCAAGGGGACGTAAATCAATCGTGTGTGGGGTACTTGAAAGTATTTTAAAATGGTTCACGGAAACAGGGATGTTGCAGTTTTCAGATTGGGATCGAACAGAGGACATTGGAGGGGAACCAAGAGGACAGCCGGTTCTACAGCTGCGTCGAGCATGCTCGGCTACTCTGGACATTATAGTACGAGTTCTTTCTGATATATCATGGATGTGACTACTTTCCACATCGTTGCGTTTTAGTATCAACGAACAATGCATATATGCTGTCGAGATTACGAAAGTAACGCGTGACGGTCAGAGCTTTATTGTTAAACATTACAATGTTTGCAGAATCTGTGAAAATAATCTGGTCCCTCAATTACTCTCGATCGTAGTATCACAAATAACGCGAGAACGAGTTGATGTATCATATTATAGCTTTATTTGCATACTCGTACAGTTTATCATGCTGAAATAGATAATCCTAATCAATTTTATTCTACCATAGAAAAGAAAGTACCTCTTGCTTCTTACAAATTGTTTTCATTGATGATTGTCAGTCACTCGATCGTCTGTTTAGCAAAGTCAAGTTACAATGAACTGTGATAACTAGCCTGGTAATCGAAGTGTCAAGTTCTTAGTGTACATTTAACGTAATTTTGAAATACTTTAGCTACAGTTTTCTTTAATCTTCTACAGAGGGTTCAACGAATTAATGATTAATGTTAGATTTCAGTGACTTCGATGTTGTCCGTGACACTTTGATTGTAGATTTTTGCACTATGATGTAATATTAACAATATGCATATCATAACGTCGGATACGAGAGCGAGGTTAGATTGGAAATCCGGTAATCACTCTATTAAATAAAGCTTACCTCATTGAATACATTTACTCTGGGATATCTTTCTGTTATGTATTTGTTTCGATTCATTCTTGTTTCATTCTTCGAATTGTCTTCCATTGAAGAAACTTCCGTTCCCGCGATAATTTGTTCGTCTTAAGTTCATAACGCAGAAAAACGATTACGTTTCTACAACTTGAATATGCTGCAATCTCAATTACTCAATCTTAGATTCATGCGGAACATCTAATTGCACAAACCGACATATTGTTCTAAATTTCAACATTCGTTGGAGCAGAAAATTACATTCTCACTGTGTTTTTTAAACACCTGTAAGTTTTTTGAACATTTCTTACATCAGCTAGATTACAACGTGCGTTTAAACCACGTGTAAACTTCCTCACAGCTCAGCGGTTTCGTATAGAGCCTTGCAGCTATATAATCCAAGAAGGGAACTTTTAGAGTTTCAAAAGAATTTAATTAATGATTTTTTTGTTAAGGTCCGCTAATTCCGAATTTCCCTTTATCTTTTTTTTCGCTTTCATCTTATGGACACGATGCAATGTTAAGGCGAGACAAAATAGACAACATTGTTCGAAATTCCAACGGCAACGAGCGCTGTCCAATCACGCCGAGTCACGGCGCACCGAAGAAAACCTTCTGTATCGATCAATTGGAGGTAAAGGGCTGCCACCGGCCAATTTGTCGGAACATTTTGCGCCAAAATTACTCGTTTCTCGTGATCTTTCGATTCTATGTGACGTCTCTTTGATGAAAGAGTGAATGCAGTCTACACTAACTGGAAAACCTGTGACCTCTCTCGAGTCTCTTGAAAGTAATTTCCTCCTCAAGCGAGCGACATTTTACAGCGAGATGTAATGGTCTTGACACAAACTGGTCTTAATAACGAGTTTGCATCATCCCTTTCAAGCTGCTATTCATCGGTGTCCTACGACATTCGTTCTAACATAAACTCGGGAGTTTGCACGCACGTCTCTGGTTATTCTATTGAGAGATGAAAAATTTTACAGTATACCAATATTTGCCCATCAGTTTTTGCGATTATAATGAAATATAGATTCCGCTAATCGCCCTTGTACGACTGAGTTATTGCAATGAAGTAATGCTATAATGGGTAGTGAGTTATTACATCACTGTTTACAAAGAAATGAGAAAGGTTGAACGTGCGGAAATCATAGCATGTTCCTCCTTGAATGACTCAGTAGTAACATCCACCGGTGAATGTGAACACTCTTCTCGAATAAGTGAAGTTCAGAGCAACTAACAAGTTTTGTTCTCTTCCACTGGGATATTCACTCATGAACAGCTTCTCACTCCTTACACGTGACATGCAGCTCCCGGTCATGTGGCATACTTCAGCGATAAAAAAAAAACAATTCAGTTTCATTCAAAAAAACATACTGAATGCGTTCGTTTCTTCCACTTAGCGTTGAAATAGCACGTGAAAACTTCTGTAAAAAATGGTTTGATTTGAGGAAATAATGTAATGGGTTTTCTTGAATGCAAAATAGGTCAACGCACCTCACTTGTTGACTACGTAACGCCTGTACGTAAATGAGTAATTTATTAGTTCACCACGTAAACCTAACTGTTGCAGGATTTGATGTAAATGATAGTTAGGATTCGAATTGATTGGCGCTGAACCCTGCTCAAGGTTTAATTTCTGGTCTATTTTGTTATCGCATTTAATAGTCATTCTGACAAAAGCACCAGTCATCCAAATTAACTGTCTCAACTGATGGTCCCGGTCGCTTCTCTTTTGTACTTTAATGCCTTATCATTCTCGCGGGTTGCTAAATTAGATTTTCTCATAGCTCGACGTAGGGAGATTTCCAAATGCCTTTGCTCAGGCATTTCTAGGTATCATTGTAAGATTCCTGTCAGTTCAACTCGTTGAAACTCTCGAGAAAAGATGTATGATCATTATTGCGAGTTGAAAGCAAGTTTTCTAGCGTGACTGCAAATTATTGGTTTCCAGCGAGAGTTGGAAGTTATGACCCTTTCTTACTCTCCTGAAGGTGTGACCTATTAACCGAGAACGAAAGTTATATGGTTGAGCACCTCTCTGCAATTGACCAGTGGTCATGTTTTGACGATCTGTGTGACATAACACCAGTAACAAGTAACGAAGCATTTCAACATTTTGCTAGGGGAACATCAAATGAGTCGCAAAGATGTCTCTAAGCAAAAGTTCTGTTAAGGTCACGAGCTTTTAGTCCTTGTTTGGATGACGTTTCGTAAAAGATGGTCGTAGATATTTGGGCCCGGAGCTGTAGCCTGACCTCTCACGGCGGTGAGGGCCGGTCATGCTTTAATGGTCCACCGCAGCTGCCGACAGCTCATTTAGCCCTGTTCTCGCTTATTTGCTGCGGTGAATGTCCACTTGCTCTTGCTCTCCCCAGCCCACTTCGTGTGCCAGTTGCGCCGCGATAGCAGGGAAATATGAAGCTGAGTTGGCGTCTGAGTCAGGCAGACAAATGCAGTCGCCGTATGCACGATTACTGGATGTCGTGTGGTTTTATGTTCTTTGATTGTGGTTGACAAAAAATTATTTGCTTTACGCAAGGTTCACTGCGAGCAGTGCGTGCAATTCACGGGAGCAAAATGCCTTCTTCATTTCCCTCTTTCTCTCTGGAGTCATATTTATATTTTAAATTAAGTTGAGCGTGTTCTCAGAACCCGTGATGTTTCTTTACAATTGAGGATTAATTATCTATATAACTATCAAAAGAGTTCAAGCTCTAGTTCTTTCACATTACTTGTATTGAACGAAGTATTCAATGTTTCGCTCCGTGAAAGCTATTTCATATTAAGAATTCATTTCATTGTATATAAATATTTGATAAAAAATGATTCATAAAATAAACAATTTAAGCAATTTAAACAAACAATTTATTTACCACAGGAGATACAGAGGTAGAATGTTTCTCAAGTCTAGTACAATGGACAAGTTTGAATATAGCTACCTGTGGGCCCGAATAAGTTCAGCGACTTCTGGGGCATCCTACCATCACGTTATTCTAAGGTGTACAATACTGTTTAACCTAAATCGCTTAACCTAGTTTCGCATTAGACTGATTAGTGAGATAATTTACTCGATATCAGATATTTCATTTTGCAATATAGGTCATATGGACTCTATTAACAGTACATTCGATGAACGATTCAACAGTAAACTGAATATCGGCGATATTACCCATGGCATATTACATTATTGGAAACAGTCATGTAGGAGACAAGATTTGACTTGGTGATCTTACACGACTAATATTTCGATAGGAAGTGAGACTCAAGATTTTTTTTTAATACCTTTTAAGAATTAGTATCACGGATCTCCGCAGGTATTGAGTTCCAAGTTTTATTTCCAACGAAGAGGATACTGTGTTGCGACCGGGCCTTTGAATAATAAGGAAGCATGAATTTACTTCTATTTCGGGTTAAATGGTCGTGATGACCAGTTTTCGCAGTTAATAATTGTTTTAGGCTATTGTCGCCTTCAATTGATAATGTTTTGTAAATTAAATTGCAAATGGAGATTTTGTAGAGATCCGAAAGTTTAAGTATTTGTAAATTTTTGAATGAATCATTTGTGTGAGCATTATATTCTAGATTCTTTACCGCTCTGATGGCTTTTTTTTTGCAGGGTGAAAATTTTATTGGTTTTATTTTTATCAGTTCCGTGCCATGCTTCTATTCCGTATTGCAAGTATGGTGAAATTAGCGTTCGGTAGAGCATTCGTAAAGCTGTTTCAGGCAGGTAATTTTTAACTTTATTCAGGATTCCGATGGATTTTGATAATTTAGAACTAATATGAGCGATGTGCTCGTTAAAGGTCAGATGTTTATCTATTATGATTCCCAGAAACTTGCATGAGTTGGTTTCTTCGATTTCACCTTCGCCAATTTTTATGCGTGGGAGAGATATATTTTTCTTGTATGAGAATGTAATATATTTTGCTTTATCGATGTTGAGGCTTATTTTATAAGCGTTAAGCCATAATGAAACCTTTTGGAGTTCATTATATATACTCTTCGCAATCATAGCGGGATTTTGGTTCGGAAGGACCGCAGAAAGCGTGCTGTCATCGGCAAAAAGTATGAAATTGAAAAATGATGTAGATTTGATAATATCATTTATAAACATCAGAAAGAGGAGAGGCCCAAGGACAGATCCTTGTGGAACTCCATGGCTAATTGTCTGTGGGACTGATTTTGCATTGTCAATGACAACGTATTGTTTCCGGTTTGTTAGGTATGATTTGAACCAATCATGGGTGATTCCTCGAATGCCATAACAGTGTAGTTTCGAGAGTAATATGTTATGGTCCACACAGTCGAATGCTTTTCGAAAGTCAAGAAACAAGGAGAAAACAAGCTTTCCTTCATCTATATTAGAGTAAAGGTACTGTAAATGATTTAATATAGCTTGTGTCGTTGATTTTTTCGAACGAAAACCGCATTGTTTGTCGTAGAGAAAAGATTTTTGTTCAAAATACGAATAAACTTTTTTATACACAATTTTTTCAAATATTTTGCTAATAATTGGCAGTACAGAGATAGGTCTATGATTATTAATACAATTTTTATCACCATTTTTAAAAATAGGGTCACTCTGGCAGTTTTGAGAGAGTTGGGAAGATACCTTGAGAAAGTGAATGGTTGATAATATTAGATATGCACGGTGCTATTATATCAGCTATAGCCCTAATAAATTTAGCTGAGAATGTATTTAATCCATTTGATTTGTCTTTCAAGTTGTTTATGCACGTAATTACATCGGAGGGATTAGATGGCGTGAAAAAGAAAGAGTTGTGTTCACGGACACGGTCCATGTATTGCAGGTGTCTGTGGGTTCACTAACGACACTATCGGCGATATTTTTCCCTATATTTATAAAAAAGTTGTTAAACACGGTTGCAATATCTTGTTTGTAGTGATATTTTACATTTTCGTGAATGATGGACTCAATTGTTTTTGTAGCATTATTATTCGGTCTATAGCATGAATTTAGCAGGCGCCAAGTTTTTTTAATATCAGTTTTGTATTCAGTAAATTTGCGCGTAAAGTAGTTTTGTTTCGATGTTCGTATTTGATTTGTCAAATGATTCCTGAATCTGTTATATGTTACTCTAGATATTCGTCCTTCGTATAGTAAGGCTAGATAAGCTTGACGCTTCTTTATATTGATCACGATATCTTCAGTAATCCAAGGCTTTTGTCTATTTTTCGGCGTAATTGTGCGGGTGATAACGACCGCATACAACCAGTGTTGTCCCAACACTGGTTGTATGCGGTCGTTATAATTTCAGTGAGATTTAGTGTTGCTTGATCAATGTGAATTGCATTATTATCTAGTTCATAGATGTCCAATGATGGCATCAATTCTTCCAGAACAGTTCAATGGTCTTAATAAGTCGGCTGCGATATGAGTCGCCGGCGTACACTGAAAGAATTTTAATGACGCTGTTGACTGAGCGCAATTCTTATAAATACTTTATCAAAGCTAAATGAAGGCAATAACCAGATAATGTTCGCTACTTTCAAAATTGCTTACTACATTTCACTTTTTATTTGAGCTGAGTATTGAAAGTCAGTTTAACTTATCGCGGTCAACGTGTTAATACAGGATGTGTAGGACGTCGTAGCCAGTTATTATTTTTTCATTAAGACGCATCAAACCTGGCAGTTTTTGATGTAACTCAAGTGTCCGGCTCTTTTTGCTTATATGTTCGATTTGGATGAAGATGATATCAACAGTATTCTGTGTCGCCCTGGAACAAAAGTTTGAAAATCATAATACACAATTGAGGCTTGTTACTCTGACGTGCTCTTTTTAGGAATACGTCGTCCTATCTGTTAAGGACAAATACTTCCAAATTTTTGGGTCAAGAAGAAACCACTCAAGCGTAATAAAAGACACTTTTTTTCGGATTATCTGAAGACCCTGATGAGCATGAACAAAATCCAGCATGTACTCGAAAATCGATTCTGACGACACGAGCTATTCAACAGCGCTAAACTGAGCGCAGGGTTGCCAGATGGTTACATGAATTTTAGGCCAAATTTTACCAAGAAAAAGGCCAAAAAAGGCCAAATTTATTTATAGGTAAACTAATATAGCAGGTAGATGCCCATAGGCGCACGGGTCTCCAAACTTGCCAGACTTAGGGCCATATTGATTGCTCCAGTAAGTTCCAAGGGCCAAAAAAGTTTTGATTTTCCTGCCATTATCTATAATTTCTAGAGTACTCGCCGAGTACGCGGTCGGCTTAAGTGTCGCGGGCCGGATTGATCACACTGGCGGGCCGGATTTGGCCCGCGGGCCGTAGTTTGGAAACCCGTGCCTCAGAGTATCATAATTCTGCTAGCCATTAAAAAATCAAAATACGAAGGAAAAATAGATCTAACTTGCACTATTCTTCAAGGAATAACATAAATTACTTTGACTTTTCATCCTCAGCAGAAGTTTGAGAGGAAGAAGCAGCTAGAGAGCTAGTTTCTTGATTTCCGTTTGATAAAAGATTTGATATTAGGTATGCTATCGATATTTGATATTAGGTATGATATTAGGATATGCTCGATTTGATATTAGGTTGCATTCTTGAGGCCACTTTGAAGTCCTTACAACATAAGAAATGTTGTTGAGATGTGCTCGGATTCGCACTTTCTCATCTAGCTTTCAAGTTCGTAATCTAATGTTGGGCTTTGTTTTGACTGCTATCATAGAAAACATTCTTCCAACAATAGCATTGCTAGCGGGAGTCACCATGCAATGAGCGCATAACCTAAGAGTTCTTCAACCAAGTCAAAACTGCATGGTGTCTTTAGGAATCTCAACACCGCCAAAATGCCCTCCTGCTTCCAGTCTATGATACTAATTTTTCGGTACTGCGGCTCACTAATGTTGATACAATCCTGAGCTGAATACAGCCTGTGCAAATCTGCAAATTCTCCTTTGATTACTTGATTTGATATTCGCAAAGGATTTTATAATATTCAGCAAGATCTAGCTGATCCTGTTGGAGATTAGCTGATTCTGTTGCTCTGCGTTCAACTGTCACGTTTCAGTTTTAGGCTGCCTACACACGGAGCGTTTTTTTCGGCGCGCGTCGTTTACGACGCTCGTCATAAAAGACGCCGCTACCTACACACGGGGCGTTGTTTTCCGGTTCAGTTGGCAGTGCAGCGACAGCAGTTGAGGAAAAAAACGTGTGTATTATTTGTCGGAATGGAAATACGTGAGGAAATTACAAATGTTTTGATTGCATACTCAGCGTACAGAACACTCTACAAGAGAAAGAAGAGGAGAATGTGGATACACCCATTGCTAGCTGTTAATACCAAATATTTCTCCAGTTTATTTACTGAACTTAGAAATGATGATGACAAGTTTTTCAACTATTTCTGAATGTTCAAAGATTCGTATGATGAACTGATGAATCATCTACAACCATCGTTGGAAAAAGAGGACACCAATATGAGACAAGCATTTAAACCTACTGAAAGACTGGGAATATGATATAATGCAAATCTGAAAACAGGTTGCTTCATCAATATAAATAAATAAACTGATAATAATATTCACTTTTATATAGTTCTAAACATGAATTTTTCATCAATTTGACCTATATTTCACTGAAGAAAAATAAAATTGAAATGTTTTCGAACACAAAATTGATTTAATAACGAAAACGAGCGAGTACAAAATTACAACGCGACGCTCCGTCTGTAGGTCTCGTAGCAAATGCACACCCGCCACTTACTGAGCAGTGCAAACAACGTCTGAACTTAGCAGGATGACGCCCGACGCTTCAGCGTCACAATGACTGACGTCTTCTAAACGCCCCGTGTGTAGGACAGCATCTGATAGCACAGTCAACTAAAACTGACCGTCGTTTTCGACGCGCGTCATTTACGACGCGCGTCGAAAAAACGCTCCGTGTGAAGGTAGCCTTACGCCTAGTACGGCACAAAAACCGGAAAATGACTAAAAAAGCCAGAAAATAGCCAAATTTAAGAAAAAGGCCAACCGTATAATCACGAAGCCAAACGCTTGCAAAAAAAGCCAGATTTGTGATATTTGGCCTTAAAAAGGCCAATATGGCAACCCTGACTGAGCGACATGTGTGTGGAGCAGCTATCGTAAAGTTGCCTACGCCATTTGCTGTCGCTTAATGCCTCTACCATTGTAGTAAATATAAAAAACATTCGTGCTACAGTTCAAGTATAACCGTAAAATTTCATTGCTGCTTGAATTTAGAACTTTAACGTAAAGAAGCGTTTCACACCTGTAGGTTAGAATTCTCTGCGGGTAGAATGGTGAGTGCGAAGGTGGTTCGTACTTCCTATTGTGAGTCGTATAACTCGTATTTACTTTCTTGGTTGTGCTCATATTAGTATAGTGACTTTAACACTAGTGAACTGCTAACATGGCCAACATCATTCGTAACATCTTTGAAAATTAATGTTCTTAAGTGTTTAAGAAGAAGTGAAAAGAAGTTTCCTTCCAGCTTAGTTTTCATTATTCTTCGTTAGAACTGAGTTTGGTAACATTCTACACGTCGAAAGACGGCTTCAGAGCTCCACGTTTGCCCAGAAGAAGTGCGTTTAGGTGCTCAGTTTTTTATAGTGATTTAGGTTTTCACGATTTATTGATAATCCTAATTAGAAAATTGAACTACGTAGTCGCACCCAGAAGAAGATGCTCACTGCATCGACTAGGTCCGGTTAGCCTTAGATTTGGATGCCACAAAGTCTAGGCAAATTTTCTACGGACACCGCTCAGTGAAGCGTGAGATGGTGTCGAGAGGGACTGAGCCAACAAAATGACAGGATTCTTTTGTAGGTGGATTCTCCCTGAACAGGGTACCTACATGATCTAGAGGTAAACTATTGAGCATGTCGTACATAGTGAGCTCTAGATGTTGTGTGAGAAAGGCTGACGTTGCTGACTTAAGGGGTGTTTACACTAGGGGACATTTCGGCCGTGAGGCGCGACACGTGTGTACGAGGCTCACCACTCGAAGTTCCCTATTCGCTCTGATCGAATTCGTAATTCGCGACACTCAAGAGCCTCGTAACTACCTTGGCAAATAGGGAACTTCGTATAAACACACACAAATATGAGACTCAGTGGTGAGCCTCGTATACACGTGTCACGCCTCACGGCCGAAATGTCCCCTAGTGTAAACGGCCTTTTAGTTTCGGTAATTCGTTTCATTAGCACTGCGGTGTCCTTTCTTATCAGATATTGATCACGTTCTTGAAGTTGTTCTATTTTTGGTATTCACTATTTTCATCTGAATATCTTGGTATAAATTAATCCGTTAACTTTGCTGTTAGTGAACTGCTATCAACTATTGAGTTGTCTTGGAGACTTTATTGTCTTATATTGCGCTCAGCACGGAGTGGCCGCTTGTACAAATTTCAGATATGTACTTTGTACGTCTTGGTTGTGTCGACAGTGCTCGTGGCGTTCATTAGTTTGTATGGCTAGCAGGCTACACCACTAAAGTAAAGTATTGAATTTACTAATTAAAAGTTCTCTTTCTCCCAAAGCAGGTGATGATCATTGCGTTTGCTTCATTTTTAAACTGCTTTTAAACTTTCTTTCTCTGTTAAGGTGCCGTTTTTATTCAGAATTCTCAAGTATTCATAAAATTGTTTGGCAAATTACGCATTGCTCCCTCGATCTTCCAGCAATTCTAATGGTGACCGTTAAAATACAGTAATACCTGAAAAACTGCGCTAACTCGTTCCAAAATTGCTGCGCAGTTTTGAAAGCACCGTAGTTTTGAAGACACATCAAGGAAAACCGAGCGCAAGTGAAAATTATTTAAAATTACAGGATAATTGAAAAATTGAAATTGCAAGAGTTTTCAGGAATTTCTTCTTGTAAAAAAACTGAATTGACGTTTAGGATAGTCGAAAATTATAATGCTTTCAGTGAATATGTGATTGAATACATGAAGCATAGATGTTACAATATAAGGTTATATATTTTTACAAACATGAAATGAAAGTAGATTTAGATGAAATTATACGTCTCTCGGATACAGGTACATAGTTAATATGTGTATATGAAAATGCAAATAAAGTAGAAAATATAGATCAGCTATTTATTCTTCTCTATTATAGCTCATATGAGCGTCTATATATCACTGGAATGATTTTAGCTTCTTGGGATCCTTTTCTACTTATGATGCCTTCTTCCTAAATTTAGTTGCAAGTTCATTAAATTCAGCTAACGCTCTACAATTATCATTTTCTTTAGTATTCCTGCTTTCCATTTCTAAATATTCTTCAGGAGCGTTGGCTTCTGTCAGATCTTTATAAATTTGAACTAATTCATCATTTGACAGCTCATATTCATTACATTTCATTTCTTTTTCCGCATCTTATACTGTCATATTATCAAAGTTAGCTCTCTTTGCAAGTTATTTAATCTTCTCTTCTTCTAATTTTAGCCTTTTGGGACTCAGTTGTGCTTCATTCTCTCTTTGGATTTAGCCCCATTTGTATCGCATAGATTCAGTAACAGCAATCATCTATCTCTTCTTTGCAACTTTTTCTACTTTACGATATTGCATTAGGTACGTGTCTGGCATACCCCTTAATTCTATCTCTATTTTGAATAGTGGTCTAAAGGTGTTTTGAGGAACTCCAGTTACGCGAAAAAGCGTCATTACTTTCGTTCCAGCTCTTAATTTTTCAATAATTTTTAATTTGTTGTCTCTACTTATCGTTTTTTCTTTGTAATACCAGCTCCCTTCCTCATTGCAAATCTTTTTTTAGTTTTACGCACCACTTGTGGGGTTAAACCTGTAGAACTGAATATGTACTACGATTTCTGAGCGATGTACATACTTTTTCTTTCTTTACTTTTGAGAAGCTGTCTACGGTGAAACAGCTGTACGTCGACTAGCGCAGTTTTGGAAGCGCAGTTTCTAAATCAAAATCGCAGTTTTGAAGGTTCTTAGTTTTGAAGTCAGCAGTTTTGCAGGTATTACTGTAATACGAAGAAAATTTGTCTTAAGGAGTTAAGTGTTTCTGACTATCCAATGAAAGAGTTGAAAGAGTTTACTAGTTGTTTATAATACGTGTTGGAAATTATCCAAGGCGTTTTTTGATTCAGATTCTCTCACTAACTCAGCTGTACTGGTCTTTTTATCTATCGATCACTGTATTTTTCGTTAAGCTGACATCACTTTAGGAGTGTGCACAGTTTAGATACATTAATACAGTAGTGCACTTGGGTACCATGTTATTCTATTTTATCTTTGTTGATGACTGTGGAGTTGTTGTGCTTTGTACTTTGACTGCGTACGTTATCGGAGTAGTGCAGCCGATAGTTAAAGTTCACCTGTCAACTTGCCTACCTTACATGCTATTTTTCCTGTGCGAAAACGATGTCTCGGAAGAACAGATTAAATAATGTCTCGGAAGCACAGATTACATTGGACGCAAAGCAAATGTTGGGATGTACTGCAATTTGTGAGCCAGAGCGCTTTCCTACTCATAAATTATTGTAGGTAATGATCTAAAACGTCTGGCAAATTTGTTTTTCCGAAGTTACTTAAAAGTCTCTGAAAGAGCCGTAGTTTGTATTATCTTACTCGTACTCAAGATTTTCATTTGACCACACATTCTGTCTTACGGTGAAGAAAGATGTTTCAGCACAGTGTGTTTAACTTGTATGTTGATCACGTGTGTTTTGATACTGCACAACAAACGCCTATGGATATTTGGTGGAAATCCAGGCCTAATTCTTCTTTCGTTTGAGAGTAATTTGAAGTCGATAGGTGCATTATTTCGAAAGTTACAAGTTACAAAAAATTGAAACATTCTTTCGTTTGAGAGGAATTTGAAGTCGATATGTGCATTATATCGAAAGTTACAAGTGTGTGAACTTATGTGTTGCATTAGTGGCGGGGCTTATTTGTAAAATATCCCTGATTTTTCTCAGAAAAATCCTCAATTTCGCGCTTTTTAAAATAAAGTTTAAGCACCCAACAACAGACAACCTTGCACAGGTGCCAGATGCTGTGTTTCTGGCATTAGCTAGAAAAAGGTGAAGTTCGCACAGGAAAAATAGCATGTAAGGTAGGCAAGTTGACAGGTAAACTTTAACTATCGGCTGCACTACTCCGATAACGTAAATTTTTTGAAAATCCGGCCCTAGGTGTGAAAGAGCACACTACACTCAGGCGACCGCTTGGATACGCCTGTGTATGCGGGGCAGGCGAGGCACGTACGGCCGCTTTTCTAGCAACATTTTCGTTACGCCTCAGACTTGGCGAGCTTCTGCAGACTTGGGTTGCCTGCGTTCGTGCGAGTACGTGATGAGTTCAAGAGAAACTGGCGTACGCCAGGCTGTGGGTGCGAGGCCTGCTTTTTTATTGCAGAGCCCTAAACTTTCTTCACATAAGTTGCTGGAGATGAAGTGGAGGGCATAGATAGCACCATTAAAGATGTACACTCAATGAAAGAAATAGAGAAGAAGTACTTTAAAAACATTTACCTTGAACGTTTCGAGCCTAAGCTCATTCTCAACAAAAAGTCTGCAAATAATATAAAAAACAAGTTAGTACACCCAAAAATTACAGAAGCGCAGAATATAAGCACAATAAAAAGAAACAAATAAACAAAAATAATAATAATTTATCGGTTGACTATTTTCAGAGGGTATGCACTCTGCATTTCGTTGAGGGAAGGTTTAAGTTTATGAATGAATAATGACTCTAAAATACGTAGGTCTAAGCTGGCGGTACAAGTATCTAATATTTTAAATTTGCTAATGTCAATAATCTGTTCACAGGAATCATTACTACAATGTTGTCTGATGCTAGAATGACTAGGAGAGGTAAGCAAGCGACCTGCTCGATGGCTCCGACCTGCATGTTCAGCAACCCTGACGTAAAGTGCTCGGTGGGTGGAACCCACATACTGCGATGCGCAATGCGCACAACTGAAATTATAGACGAGGGAAGATCGCATGCCGGTCGGGAGCACATCTTTAAATCTAAAAAATGATCCAATGGTACGCTTGTTCACTAAAATAATACGAAAGGAAATGTCCGGGATGTACACTCACTGTTGATAGCCCAGGCTTTCAAAAAGCCATCTGAGCATATTTTTCTTGTAAAAATATTTTTCTGTCACTTTTAACTCGAGCAGGTAACTCATTTTGGCTGACCGTAAGTCCTTGTATCATTCCAGAAATGTTTTAATGAGTTTAGTGTACACGGTAAGCTAACTAGGTGATAGGTACTCGTATGCATTTTGACTTGGTGTAAATAGTGAACAGATATTGCGTCGGGATCATTTCTGGGTTTCGTAAATGTTACCTGTAATTTTAGGCTTTTTGCAAATGTTACACTTCGTGCGTGACTTCCACCTCGCGATTCTTCTTACTAGTGAGAGTGGAGTAAAATGTGTGACGGTAACCTCTTTCATTTGTGTCGCAAATGCTGGGACAGACTCTTGCTTCCACATAACGAAGATTGTACAGTATTATAGAATAGAGCAGATTTATGAAAAAGTCGGACCGACTGGTAGAATGCAGTATAACTTGGGTGAAAAGTATTGACCTGGACCACAACAGTGCTTGTGTTAAAACTGTTCGGTATGAATGTTTAATTGACTTCCTAGATCAAGTTTTGACACTCGTCAGTATTCTAGATAAAGCCTCTAAAGTGATGCCTCTACTGCTGTGCGTGTTAACTGGGATTAGGCATCTGAACTTCACGGATACTTGGTACATTTCGGCTGTATACGTTGAATGTCCAATTTCCTTGGTGAGCGCTTTGCCATTCCGTTTTGTCTTTGCACTTTTTAATCAGCGATCATCAGTTGTACCTATGATTATTTACAGTGGAGTGTGCAACAAGCCTGTTGTGCTGCTGTTGGCTTAAATATTAAATATTATTTTATATTTTTCTCCTTCAGTGCTACATTAGTGTCGAATATTAAGTACCCATTGACGTATCTCGGAAACAGAGCACTCGTCGGAGGACATGCATGCGTTGAGCTTTATTAAATAAAAGGGCAAATGTTGACAGTGCGTCTCCTTCCCACCTAACATTGGTGAATCAGCGGTCCCATGTGATTACCCTACAGATCACTACAAAAGAAAAAAGCTAAATTTTACTTGGCAGAATTTGCTGCATCGGTTCAGTTCTGGGGTTTTTCCCCTCTTTCACTCGTGTGAATGCCGCTGGTATTCCGTGCAAATTGACGTTATACGTGCGCATGTCTTTGATACTATCGTCTCGTTTACTTCTTTCTTAAATTCTCCTCTGGTGGATATAACTATTCTATCTATGGGAATGCGCACTCACATAAGGAAAATGTGAGGTCCCAAGCTGAAGGTTAAGTGGGCCTTAGTGCTAAAATAGAATAGATTTTTGTTTTGATGTGCACCGTCATTTGCGTGTTTCGGCTCACTGCTGTTCTTTTTTTCAGCACATAAGGAATCATTACTACAATGTTGTCTGATGCTAGAATGACTAGGAGAGGTAAGCAAGCGACCTGCTCGATGGCTCCGACCTGCATGTTCAGCAACCCTGACGTAAAGGTGAAATTTCCAACCATTTTTTTATTCCTACACTTACAGGGAGACACTCTGTACCCTATTCGTTCCTACGTGGTCATGAAGGTCTCATTAATTAAAGTTCATGTAACATGATGTGCCACCTCCACCCAAGGTCGAAGTAATGAAGTCAATCTGTGCGTGCGGCTCTGAAAAATATAATATGATAGTTTCAAGTTTGTACTGGAAAGTGAGAGTCATCGAAAATCAACAAACAGGTTTCAAATAATCGTCGATTAAGCGACAGTGCAAGTACCTGAGTAGCATATTTTAGTTTCGACACCTAGCGCTTTATCACAATTGTTTTTTATTGTGTCCTGACATACGTTTAATGGTGGACCAGAATTGTTTGGGGTTATTTAAAACTAATGTTTCAAAAGGGGATTGCTCTTCCGCCCTATTTCCGAACTAAAATGACGACATGAAGGCAGAGTAGCTTCAACGATATTATGTTTAATCGATACTGTTAATATCTGAGACTTCGTTTTTGTTTAAATAATTTTCGGTCCGAATAAATTCGGATCTGACTTGTAACGAGTGCGCTCTGCCAGTTGAATAAGAGTATATTCTTAATGTATGGTAATTTTATGGAAACCCTTAGTTTTTAGGGTCATATAATATTTTATGTTATTAGGAATAGCTTAGAGAATTGTTCAATAGAGGAAATTTTAAAAAATTGACAAAATATTTCATAAATCGCCAGAGTGCTTCACTGAGAACGTGTTCCCTTGAATCAAAGGCGCTCTCTTCAACTTTTATCTAGTTTCATTAGTTTCTTTCCCAACTTACTGTTTATTTGCGGAGGGGCCGTATGTGGCATCACACCTTGTGCCCAGATTCCACATTCCCTAAACTCCATACTAAATGGTGCCTTTACTTTTTTTTTTTGAACACCTTTCTTGTGATGAGGAAGCTTAAACTAACTTATAATATAATGAAGCTTCCCAAAAATAGGATGTTTTCGTATATTTCACCTCGTATAATTGCGCAATTATTTTCCATAGCTGTGTTACTTCAGACTCGAGAAGTACACCAGTGTTCTAGTCCGTCAATGATATTGTATTGAACTAATAAATTTTTGCTGTAAACATGGTTCGATTGTGTATCTCTTTTTCTTACGAGTCCTTTTTCTTCTGTATCGGAATAAAATCAGAATGAATTCCTTTTAGTACGAAGGAATTTCTATTCAAAAATATGAAAATTGGTGTCCTCATTATAATGTTTTGATATCAAGTTTACAGAAGGGGACTAGAGATAAAAAGGCCAACCAAGTCAGTATCAGTGTTGTCGGAACAAAGGTTACTTGGATTGTGCTGAGTGATAGAAGATGCCGTCTTTTTTAATGTAGAAGGTGCTTTGTTTTTTATTGTGTCCTGACATACGTTTAATGGTGGACCAGAATTGTTTGGGGTTATTTAAAACTAATGTTTCAAAAGGGGATTGCTCTTCCGCCCTATTTCCGAACTAAAATGACGACATGAAGGCAGAGTAGCTTCAACGATATTATGTTTAATCGATACTGTTAATATCTGAGACTTCGTTTTTGTTTAAATAATTTTCTCGGATGAATCAAAATTGTATTTTAAAGTTATTTTTGAAGGTGCGAGTATGCTACTTTATTACAGGTGTAAAAAATACACAGCTCAGAGCAGAGTGCTAGCGCCATGACTTTTTAGCACTTGCGTCCAGACTAAAGTTGAGTGAAGCAAGTCGAACGTACCAGTTGTGGCATCGGATGAGTGCCTTCACCTTACCGAGCCAGTATCCTGGATACTGAACTTAACGCCGATTGCATCGTAAAACCAATCAACCGTCCAAGAACAGCAGATGTGAGTACTTTTTCTCCAACCACTTTAAACTTTCGTAAAGTTTGAAATTTTTTGAATGGCTTTTCATTCTCGGACTTGCATTGGCTTTAACGAACTTATGAAAATACTACCAGCAAATGCTAAGTGCTCGGTGCAAATATCGGGCGAGTTTCATTCACAAAATATGTTGGTTTCCCTGCACTTTTGTTAAGATGCCGGCCTGACGTGCTTCAACTGATCTCGTTATCAGGACGGGTTTGGTCAGTCTTCATCCGTTTCAGCTCCGGTCTCCACAGAAGCAGCTCTGACGTATGGTAGAAAGCTGCATAAAGAAACTTCTAAGTAACACCGAGTGACACACCGCAATATTTCAGAGCCTCTTTATATGCAGCAATTGGGTAACTGTTTGTTTCATTGCTGTTTAGGTATCATAGTTTGGATACAAATGCACCTCGAGGACTACGTACTGCGTTTCCTTCGATAAATTTTTCATATTAACACGTAGATAAATTATCCTCCTTGATTCGGAAACCATTTATTTTACACAGTTGTTTTATTGTTCACATGATATACAGTTAGGGTGTGATAACATAGGGGAAATTGTTAATTTATTGCGGAAGTTAACATACTCAAAAGGCATGAGAGGCAAATCCTTCGTAAGTGAAACTTTTTTGCAGTAAACGTTTTTTGGGAGCTTGTTTGCGATTAGTAAGAAATAAAAATATAACGGTAACATTTTCTTCGTAATCAAATGTTTTCCTCCCATCTACAATATTAATCTACGAAGTTTTGTGGTCATTGTTAATAATTGAGCCTCCTCGGGGGACACAGCTATTGTATTTATGGGAATTAGCACTTCCACGGGGAATATTAGAGGACCCAAGCTTTAAGTTAGGTAGGCCTTTCTTTTGTTGACACAGAATAAGTTCTTGTTTTGTTACGTACCATTTTTTTGTTCACTTCTGTGCTGTTATTTAGTACCGACTAATTTCAGGTAACTCATTAACTGAAACTCATCTTGTTTCATGAACTTCTTTCTCAACTCACTGTTTCTACTCACCTTGTGCATAGATTCTGCGTTTCTTCAACTCCATATTAAATGGTGCCTTCCTCCTTCCTCTCTTTGGAACACCATTATAGCAGTTATAGGAAAGCTCAAATTTACCTCTAATCTAATTTGTTCCAGTTCAACAGGTGTTAAAATACGAAGATAATCACATATCATCTTTACTAAAAGCACACTCAATTGTTAAAATTCTAAATCAGTCTCTAAACGCAACGTTTCGATGTTGCTAACATCATCATCAATGCAATTTTGCAGCCTGATGATGATGTTAGTAACATCGAAACGTTGCGTTTAAAGACTGATTTAGAATTTTAACAATTGAGTGTCCTTTTAGTGAAGATGACATGTGATTACCTTCGTATTTTAACACGTGTTGAACTGGAACAGTTTTGAAAAGTCGAAAAATTGGAAAAGAAATTATCTAATCTAATTTGTTAATATCTGAAAGTAAAAAGGGCGTCCGTGATTCTTCACCTGCGTGTTTGTGTGAAAGCACAACCTATTATTGGTTCGAAGATTCTCAGTCATTAATGTGGTTAAAAATTTATGCACAACGAATATTTACGGTTTCACATTGTATAATGATCTATATTCATCCAACAGAGGTAATGAATTAGTTCAAATTGAAGATGTAAATAAATGAGTATTAACTTTCAGGAAAAGCAAGCTTTCTATCACGTTCTATGGTAGTAAATATGTTACAGTGACAGCTATCTTTTAAATGCTTAGAGACTTTCACAATAAACATTTCACAAGAATAAATTCGGATCTGACTTGTAACGAGTGCGCTCTGCCAGTTGAATAAGAGTATATTCTTAATGTATGGTAATTTTATGGAAACCCTTAGTTTTTAGGGTCATATAATATTTTATGTTATTAGGAATAGCTTAGAGAATTGTTCAATAGAGGAAATTTTAAAAAATTGACAAAATATTTCATAAATCGCCAGAGTGCTTCACTGAGAACGTGTTCCCTTGAACCGCGCAAAGTGATTATAGAAGAAATTAATTGCTACGGGCAAGATTAAACAAAAGGAATTTTATGTTGATAACCTTATTCGCATTCATCGCAGTTAAAGTTAAGGTGGTTGCACTTGAGTTTTCTACATTACGGATAATTAAAAACGAGAGATTTGTATGTGTAAAATACATAAAGTATAGAAAGGCAGTAGAGAATGGAAGGTAGTATCATCACACTTTGAGATAACCTCTCATAACGCAAAATTTCCTCAGCATCGAACGTGCACCGCTACGTCTGTTGTGCATGGCCTCCAGAGCGAGCTCTACCTCGAAGTTATACAATCCTTACGTGAGTGTCCAGAACGATCACTTGCGAACACCCTCGTGGCTGGCGTTGTTGGTGGGCTGCCCTGCGGGCAAGTAATTGCGAATTGTTCCCTCCTGACCACGTCACCTTTCCCAAAATGCCTCGACAAGGCTCCAGTTTTAACGCTCACAACACTGGTCGATATTTGCTGCTCTTCAGAACAATTAACTCTTAACCCCGCTCGATATCCTTACAACTTGGACCCACAGTTGTTGCCGGTGCAAAAACAAATCTTCTCCTGTATTTTTGAACTTTTTACTTGACCATTGATATCGTGAATATCCGAATATTTTGATGAAGTATGCGGTTAGAGAACTGCGCAGCTTTTTGTTTGGGAACTTTATAGCCAGCTTATGAGGCTGCTTTGAGATAACCATGTGCGATACCGACCACTGCTGGGAAGGCGTCTCAGCGCTCTCCCGGCAGGGCTGAACTCGCCCAGCAGAGCGCGCTGCCACTTTACAAAGGGCATCGTCATATGAAAAACGCTGGACCGTAGCATAAATTTCATGCGCGTATTAAGGTAAATGTTAACGGGAAATTTCCAACCATTTTTTTATTCCTACACTTACAGGGAGACACTCTGTACCCTATTCGTTCCTACGTGGTCATGAAGGTCTCATTAATTAAAGTTCATGTAACATGATGTGCCACCTCCACCCAAGGTCGAAGTAATGAAGTCAATCTGTGCGTGCGGCTCTGAAAAATATAATATGATAGTTTCAAGTTTGTACTGGAAAGTGAGAGTCATCGAAAATCAACAAACAGGTTTCAAATAATCGTCGATTAAGCGACAGTGCAAGTACCTGAGTAGCATATTTTAGTTTCGACACCTAGCGCTTTATCACAAGCATTAGTTCGGTGTTCGGTTTGTTGCTTGATGCGTTTCTGTGACGTAACGACGCAAAAAATTAAAAGCATTCAAAATATTACGAAAGTGTCTCCAATTAGAACGTTATCGAACAGATGCATTAGAGCGGCAGTTACAGTCCGGCAGCGAGATGCCGAGCCTGCCAGCCGTTCTTCCCAAGTTGAAAGTTGAGCGCCTAGCTGAAACGCTTTGAAGGAACGCATTCCGACTGTCCTGATGGAAATTTCTTGTGTATGTATACTACCATACTTACAAAAGACACTAGTAAGTTTATGTGCATCTTAGATCTGCAGTATTCTATTTTTAGGTCAAATTTATTTCCAAGTAAATTCTGGGGTGTACAATGACGCATGCTTGTATGCGAGCAGGCAAAAATACTGCGAACAACTGTGTGCCTTATTATGCAAGGGTTATCGTTTGTTTTCAAAGTTTTCAGCTTTATTGAATGAGAATTTTGCACTGTAGAGTTGGAGGTAATTAAATTTTTAGTAGCCCAGGTTTAGTCTGATTGAAAAACGTTTCTCTCTGGAAAAAAGTTCTGCTCGAGTTAATTTAAACCCATTAGTTCGGCACGTTGAAAGCAATACTTAATTACATTTAGCATGATCTCAAGATTCAGCCTTAACGGTGTCCTTTCATCAACCTATCGCTTGCCAGAATAAAAAAATTAATAAACTTGGGTACCGAAATCTTTAAGTGCCTCCTCATTTACGCTCTGAAGTGTTTTTTTTTCACGAGACACTGATTGAGTATGAAGACAGAGACAGAGTGACCTCTCTAATCGTCTTGCGTATGAGTTGAAGCTTTGCCATTCACTCGGTCTTTCGGCCTTGCCGTGGATACACGGTATCCTCCCCGTAGTTTGCTATCCCCGTATCCCTTCTTGAATCTATACTTACTATCTTCCCTGAATCCGAACACTCTGTGGATCAGTTAGGACAAATTAAACGAACGGGATAAAACTCACGCTGTGTATTTCGGTGAACGCACAGTGATACTCAGTAGGATTACAAACACAACCTCAGATGTTTACAGTATATACAAACGGCAGGAGAAAGAATTAAGGAGAGGTGAGAACCATGAAGTTTGTTCTCAGGACCTGAGTACTTTCTACTGTAAATACTCTTTGATAAAAACATTAAGACATAAAATGCATAGTGGACAAACGTGTTCAAGGAGAAGTAATTAAGATTTCAACACACCCGGGCCACTTGAATAATAGGGGCTCTTTGTTTTTGTGTTCCCGAGGTTCACCTGTTCATTTTGTTCGCTAGAGCGATTTTACGACTTTTTCAATTGTGTTTAGAAATAGCAACGTATTTAAGCAGCCGTTGAAAGTCTCCTGTTTGTATTTATTTTTCCGTACAACAGAATGTTTACTTTTCACATCGTGTTTGCATGAAACATGTTGTACAGTGTTCAACCAAAGAATGGTTCTGAAACGCGTTTGTGCCTACCTGTCTGAATATTTGATTACTTTACGACGTCTCCACCCGCTGAGATTCGTTGAGTTTTTTCTAATTCTAGCGTGTTGCAGGCCCCGCCCGAAATCCAAGAGTGTCTCCATTGCATCAGATCGTGGACTACGGTCATTTTTGTTTTCGAAGCATGAATTTTGAGCGCGGTTTACGGGAGAAAAAGTCACAGAATCCATTCACAAGATTTCACAAGACTCATTAAGCGTCAATGCCCGAAGTTTATTCCTGGCATAAAGCACCATGGATTTTTCGACCCGGCGCAGTCCTTGGTTCCATCGTAATTGTCCGTTCACGTGTTGCTGAAATTAGCGTTAAAGGTAGTAAACCAAACACCTCTACAACCTAATTTTCAATGGTAGAAGATTTTCGCTGGTTATTTTATTTACCATTTGCTCGTTCATGTCTAAGATTAGTTTATACAATTAAAACTAAGAGAACATCGACCCTTTGCACATATCTGAGACGGACCTGATTTCTTCGACTCCCTACGATCGTACGTGCAGACCCTTGCCCTTCTACCAACGGTCGCCGCCTTATGAGATATCCTGGAATTTGTTGATCTACCGCTAGCTGTCTCCCCATAATAAAGAGATTGTTAGCAGAGCAGTGAGAGCGTTAGGTGAGCGGCGTTCTCGGTGAACGTTTTTATTGCCTGAGAGTGTTAATGCTGTGGTTCTCCAAGGCTGTTCAGGTCATGTAATTTCAACTTTTTCTTCTATTGACCTCAATTTAGTAAGCTAGTCTCATCTAAAATTTTTACAATTGTTTTTTTCATTACAGGCAACTGAACTGTGCTGTGCAATCTTCGGGAGTGTATGATATTTTTTATCTTATTTCTGCACAGTAAATGACAGCATTCTGAGCTCCGTTTTTTTTTGTGTCAATTCCTACCTTCGTTTCTGGTGTGATGTTAAAATTGACTCATTTATTTGGAAAAGATTTAGCCCTTTTTTGATAGAATGTATCGTAAAAATGAGTTTAGTTTCCATCGTGCGCTTGCAGTTAGCTGCAATAATTATTGATAGTTAGCTCTTGGCTATCGCCATAGCTCGTGGTGGTGATGTTTAGAATTGGCATGTTGTGATGAGAAAATAAATTGTAAATAAATCAGGCTAACCATTTTCATGGAAACTAAATTACATACGAGTATGAGTAGAAAAGATGTAATGGAAGAGTGCGGCTGTGTTAATGATTACAGTTGTATTGCTTTTGTTTCTATAGTTTTTGTGTTTTTGCCGCACGTAACGATGCCAGCGTGCTTATTTTAATTATAATTGTTGAAAGCATGTTCTCATACATATCTGCGCAATGAGTTTGTTAAGTAGGATATCGATTGTCGTTAACTGAATCGGAAAAAGCGCCTCACTACAATTTAGAAATTTATATTTGCATCGATAACGATATTTAGGAAATATTTCAAAATGTACCCATGAAACGTATGTGTTATGACTTGATTTGAATACGATTTGTATATAAAGGAAATAGAAAAAAGTAAGATCATTTTGATGAGGGGGTGGAGGGTGCCCAACTATTTCATTCGTAAGCTATTCTCAGTATTCTCAGTATTCTATATAAAAATGTTTTCTTTAAATGTCAATGCAAATTTATCAAAAAGTTCCAGTGTTTTTTACTGACTTGGTCATGGGGCCAATCTTTTGGTTAGCTCATCTTCTGTATATTTCCGGTACCCCGTTCACCAAGCGTGTCGTTTCAAAATACCTTCATGTTCTGTAATTTCAAATATCGCTTATAAAACGTCGTCTTGGAACCCTAGACTTCTGATCTTTTGGTGACTTGAATCGACAAATTAAAAGAAGTGATCCGTATCTTGAACTTTGATTATAAATACAGGGGCATAATTTAGCGCTAGCAGCTGGAGCTGCTGGAGCTGCTGGAGCGAGGCACACTTACACAGCTCGATTGTGTCACCCAGTCACGCACGATCGGCCGGAGTTGTGCCACCACAACACACGCCGCTCTTACGCCAGTGCCAATCTAAATGCCCCGCGAGGGCAAAATTAAAGGCTAATGTTTGCTTGCAAAAGTGTGCATTTTGCTAAAGCTTTTGGCTTACACGGCTTCTTGCAAAATGGGGAATCTAAAATGTATTTTTTCTTTAACGAGTAGAATCCGTCTTCTGAGGCATGGGTAACCGCCGTGGTTCCTGCGAAAGTTGCGTATCGAGATAGACTAGCAAAAACTCGCTGTCTTCGTCGTTGGCTATGCATCAGGATGGAGAAAAACATATTAGATACGGTCGTTTGTTGGGTTTACGTGGCGAAACCGAGAAGAAATTCTGGTGCATAAGCACGTCGAATTAGTTTCATTTTTGAATATGTGCAGAATTTAAATGTTTCACGAAAATTATATAAAACTACAAGAGTATGCTGTGCCTGATGAATGACCATGATGAACTGCTTATGATGAACTGCTGTGATAGTTTTACGTTGAAGTCGCACTTTTCCGTATATATCAAATCTCATGAGTGAACTCTTGTGGGGCTCGTGATTGATAATTACAGCGTGATGTATTCAGGCATAAGTGATAAGTAGTTTAGTAATAGTTTCTGATCCTTTCATAACACATACTTCGTTCTTTGAAATCTGTTATAAATTCAGGTCATAAAATTTACTTAAAGTCCGACTAATTATCTCAAGGCCGCGTCTTTCACTGGGGAAAGTCGAAAATTGACTGAACTCGTGGCATTAAAATCGTCTCATTTGTTTGCTCGTTCATGAGAGAAACACTAGCGGCTAAAGAAGCCATTGTTGTTTTAGCTGGAGTCCAGACCAGCTTTGTTGGAGGGAGGTCAGTGTGTTGGACGCAGCGAAAGTCGCCCGCCGTCGCGAGGCGGAGTCGATAAAAAATGGAACATACTTAAGCAAGGTGGGACTGAAGCCAAATAAGGAGGGGTAAGGAATTTTCTGGGAGACATGAGAGTATATCTCATCAGCTTAGCTTACAAGTATATTCATGTCGTTGGGAGCCTCTCGAAAACAGAGCGTGTAAGAAATCGTATTTTTTTTTATTTTTGACGAAGGCAGCAAGTCGGCCGTGTTTTCTAAAACTTTTTTGTAACGTTCTTAATCCCTCAGACTTCGTATTTTCAAAACAGTGATCGTGCTCGTTTTTCAAAAAGTTGCAGATATAAAACAAGTGTCCTGGTCAGCTATAAGCGCGTTGAAAGTTTATATTTGTATGACTGTTGACATGAATAGCTTGTCGGCAATGATGGTGGGGAGCATGTAGCTGCTCAGAACACATGGTGCTGTCAGCGTTCAGTGTGCTGCATAAAGAATGACCTTTCGAACAGATAAAACTGCACCAGGACTGCTGAGCTACGCTGCGCTACTGAGGTCACTCGGTAAGTGAGCTAAAAACCTGAGTGCGCTTTGCGTTTTCTGCTGTTGGGAATACTTGAATATTCAAAGGTCCCCAAATATTGGCTTATTTAAAAGACGTTGAATTTCACAAGTTTTTCAGTGCTTTCATTTTAGAGTTTTGCTTCGTTTTTTTGTGTCGGTTGATGAACTTTGCTCAGTGTTTGGCAACAGCTGTGTGATAGTGCGCTCAAATTGTAAGTTAAAATCAAGCTTACTCAAGTTGAAAATGTTTGGGGATGGGTGATGTTTTTGTTAATTTTATTTTCCTTGTTTCTTTGTGAATTTGCTCCTAGAGTCTTTCGTGTGAAAAAATGTTAGTGGTTTTACCTTAAACTAGTAACGAGCAGCAATGTGGCGGCATTGACTAGAATTTGGAAGTGCTGGTAGAAGCCTTGTTTTCATGCGAAACATTAAAGCTGCATCCCCGGCTGTTGTGTATAGGAACAACTCGCTGCGGCACGCCTGTCCTTTACCCTCTTGCGCTTGTCCCAGAGAGTTCCTTCAAGTTTACGCTCCAACAGTAACGGGCCTAAAGAAGGAAATGCCCGCTGTTTTTATTACGAGAGAGAAGTCATTTGCTCTGTAAATCGTATGTGTAGCTTCTAAACAATTTATTTACCTTTGACATGGGAATTGGGAGGATGAAACTTGAGTAGTTATAACGAAACAATAGTCCTACATTTTTTTCAACAAGTGAATAATTTTAATTATATGTTCAAGTCTAGTGTGGAGGGTCTGGACCTATTAGAGGCGGGCGTAGGTAAAAATAAAATGTATACATGAACTGGTTTATATCTTGCTGCCTTACGTCGTGAGGACTACAATCCAGCTCGGTTTGTCTGTACAATGAAAACACAGATACCGTTTAGGTGAGACAAACGTGAATAGAGTGAATGTACAATATTTTTTCCATCTCTTTCGAAACAGAATCAAGCTGCGCTTTTTCAAAGGAAAAATTCAAAGTGCAGCAACGAAAGCTGAGCGGCACAAGTCGTGCCAGCTTAGACATAATGTCAAGCAAATATCTTATCAATTCCTGTGAAACGGGTTATGGCAGTACCTCCGATACATATAGGAGGCATTGGTTATGGTTGATGGCAAAAAGATAAGCTGCAGCTGCATCACTAATGTAAGCAAGAATGGGGTGTTGCTTCAACGTAAGCGAATTTCTCTCCACCGCCGCCTGCTGTGATCGCCCGCTTTTGGAAACCTGCTTGACTTAGCTGCTCCCATCACCGATATCTCTGATTTCCCTGTTGTCGATTGCGGCGAACTTCGGGTTAGTTTCTATCCAAGTTTGCTTCTCACGTATGAGATTTGATACTAAAATGCACTTGCATGGGAGTTTTCGGATCAGTGAACGTTTCTATTTTTGAGTTGAAATTTTCTACAAGTACATATTTCAATAGTTGGGGTTGCCTCAAAGAGACATACTAGAACCTAATCTTCAATGATAGGGATGTTTACTTCAGAACAGTCGTAAGTTTTTGTATCATTACAATTTGTAAGTATAAAATATTTACTCTGACTGGCAAAAAATTTTTCTTTATTGAAGTTAATTCGACCGATGAGTCGTTAAAATGGCTAGATAAAACGGCTGGTTTTTCTACACAGAGTTTGCTTTGATTACTTTCTTTTATTGCATGTATTAGCAATGAGCGATACTCAACTCATAAACATTGAATTTCTACGAGAGACAAAATCTCCCTTCCCCCCTACTTGCTGACCATGAAGCGTTGCATAAGGCATTGCTTCCTTTGGATTGGAGCAGCTTCCCGTAGAACGAATCGCGTTGTCCAAACATGTGAAAGAAAAGCCTCCAAAGTCCCCAAAAAAGAATTGTGTCCTTTCTCGAGTTTTAGGTCTCATCTCTGTGTACCTGAGATAAATATTTTCTTCTCCTCTCCATGTCAGCAGTTTGCGGGACGTATCACGGTACTTTATTGTGTTTGCTTAGAACTTCATTGTTTCAATGGTCTCTCAAATATTTCATGTAGCTTTGAATATTGAATGTTATGCAATCGTTTCCTAGATCGGGTCCAAAGTGTTAGCGAAGGAATTTTTGATGGGTTAACTATCCATTTTCAGTAATGCCGTCTACCAGAACTCCTTGCTAATGATTTCGTATAAAACAGTGTAGTACCGTTTAAAATGTAAAAGTTTCGTGTGAATTTATAAATGTGATCATTTATGATTGAGTTAAGACATAACGAGGAATAATGAAGAGGTACTCTAGGCTCGAAGTCATTCCAGCAATGAGAATGGAGTATCGCTGACAGGTGGTTAATGGTTCTATTGCATCAGTGCATTGGTGAGTGTTGTACAGGAGCAAATTAGGTCAATACAGTTGAATTTTCAAGGTTTTCGAAGGGGGTGAACATAGTGAGCGGAAATCATTGCTAGGCGTCGAAGAAGCTGCTATGATTTCGATAGCAGTAGCCTTTAAATACGGGTACAAAAGCAATGATTTATGAATCACAACCTCGTAATGTTCAATATAAATGAAATACAAATAACTGTTCCTAGAAGTGCGGCTTGTGGTGAAGACTCGGTCGAGACGTGGTAAGGCTGCTTTGACCACTGCTGAAAATTTGCAACAGATAGCCTTGATCAGGAAAGACAGTTACTAAGATGTACTATGAAAACAAGTTACAAAAGTAAGCTACATTTTTTCCAAATTGATAGATTAAAAGCTTCTAGAAATTAATAAACTTCCTATTTGCTCTCAACGATATACAGCAACAAAAGTTGGGTGCTATGGACCTTGAATGCGTTTTGAGATATAAATTTTTTTTGTTTAAAAATGAGTGAAAAAATCTTAATTTGCTGTTAATTTACGCATGGCATCATTATGTAATGAATTGACTTAAAAGTAGTCAGTTCGAAATACAGTACTCTGTTCGGTTAAATGCTGCCCACCTCCGTATTTTGAAATAATCTTTCAATCAAATTATACAACTGTTTCATCATCCAGCTGGATTTAAAATCGTTCTGCTATTATCGCCAATTCATTCATTCTGTTTTAATACAACATTTACTCTGTTCGAAAGTTCTTACTTCAGAAGAACTATCTTCTCAATCCAGACCTGATTTTTAGTTAGTGATAGTTCCAATTCGGAGAAACTCGAAATACACTAGGGTTACTGTATTTTGTTCATCGGTCTGATATGTTTCTGACTACTATGTGCAAAATTGAAGATTTTTTCTACAAAAAGTGCGATATAGTGCTTGTGGTACGAGTAAAACCTCCACGCCGGCTCGAATAATATTACAAATCTAAGCCGCTTGTAGCTAAAAAATCTCTCGTCACCTTATCTCTTTGTATTTCGCATAAGATGCAGCTTTTTGACATAAAGAGAAAATATCCCTGGTACGTAGAACTATTATCCTGCACAGCATGCCCCGTTCTTTTGAGCGGCTTACATGTAAAATGGCAACCACGTTAGTGGAATTTAGGCAACGATTTCTCTTCACCAATAATTTTGCTACCGAAAAATTTGGTTCGAGATGCAGTACACAACTACAGCTGAGCTTGTACCTTACATGCGTTACGAGTTTCCCTTTATGAATCTCTGCTATTGTCGCCGACTTCCTTCCCAAAATTATGTTTATTGAGAGAACGTCAGAATACATTTCACTGTCACATGAGCACGTTCGTCAACTGTCATTTCTGCTTTTCCATAGGCTTATTTTTTTACAGTAAAAGGTTGAAAATAACATTTTTGTTCAGGTTTTAAGCATTTTGGTTATTTATTTTTCCGGTGCACTAAAATGCCGTGAAATGTAAGACCGTGCTTCTTGAATGGAGGAGTAGGGCTTGGGTGTCTGGAGAGTGTAGATGTGCCTCCTCACAGATCCAATCCCGTAGTGCTTCTGCGCTCCATCATGCCGCAACTGTGCGCTATCACGCATAAAGTAAGGTCACTCAGAAAATTAACTGCCCTCGATTACTTCACTAGAATGAGTTCCTCCGGCGATCGCTGCAATATTCTTTGTTCGCTGGTCACCTGCTCAACAATGCGTCTGATCACTTCTCTACAAACTGGTCAAGTGTAGATGAGGCTCATAAAAGATTTCTTCACTCAGGCTGCGTGATGAGAGTGTAGCAATTCGTTCTTGTTTTTTCTTGGATAATCGTAGGTAGATCATGGCACCAAGCCAAAAACAAGTCTGTTGGTTACACCTCACACTTGCAATGGTGAAAGGACTCAACAGATATCTGCGACTAAAGACTTCTTTTACTTATTCCCCCTTTTAAGCAAGACCTGTGTGCTCCTCGAAAAGTGAAGCTTGGTACCCCAGTGGGTATTACGTTTATTATAAAAATATTGACAACATTGCGACATTTTATACTTAACTTTATCCGAGAAACTGAATAGCTTTCCTGCCTCTGCAATTTGAACATGTGCTGTCTCATGCACACCGGCATTAAATCTGAAGTCTGATTAGATTTAAAACCCCGTTTAATTCCATTTTCACCTATAAAACAGCACAGCAGAACGCAAGCACTAAAGCTCCCTAGAATTGAGGAGAAATTAGTTTGAACTACGTTGCCGTAACGTGGACTTACTTGAGAAGCAGTCACGATGTCTGTTGAGTGATCGTATTTCTTCATGCCAGAGACCATGGAACTTGGTGTACTCAGCACTCGAATTTTTTCAACTTTTGAGCACTTCAATCCCGCTGTAAAGTCCTTGCAAACTTTCAAATGTAATTTATTGCTTCTTTCAACAACTTCGGGTGTCGCTTATGACTATCGACTACTAAATGACAGTTTGAAGTTCGGTGTGGAGGTTCAAAAACAGTCTCAAAATAGGCCACTCTAATCTATTTTCTTTCTGAAGAATGCAATTTTCCCGCCTTTCTGAAGAATGTAATTTTTTGTATTTATGAGAATTACTGCTCTCAGGAGGAAGACGTAAGTATATGTTAATTTATTTTCGATTTTCATCTAGTTTCGTAAAATTCTTTCAATCTAGCTATTCATATGCGCGGAGTGTGGGCACATCTTGAGCATAGAGGAACGCGTTCCCTTAATTCCATACTACCTATAAGGTGCCTTCCTACTTCGTCTCTTGGGAACCCTTCTATCGTGTGTAGGGAGGCTTATATTAGCTTCTGATCTAATCTGATCTGATCCCACAATCTCAGGCTCGAATGTCTTCGGTCATTTATCGGTTTACTTTGTTCTTAAAATTTCCGTCGTGCCGAGATGCTTGCTGCCCCTGTCAGATCATTCTTTGAGCAAATTTGGTGCGCAAGCTTCCGTGCAGTCACCTTCATTGGGCAACTCGTGTGATGCAAGGCATTCATTTTCCCTAAAAGGAGAATAAATTGCAATGCACACCATTTTGCAACTACAGCTTTGCATTACAATCGTGAATAACGCTTTGCTTATGTGGAACACAGACTGTGTAGCAACGTAAGAATTAAGATCATGGGTGAATTTCAGTCCATGTTCTTAAATTGGCATTTTGTGCTGTATCATTACGCCAAAAAATACGTACTGAGAATTTTTCAATAGGTCAGAGACTTTGCTGTTGAACGAAAGGATTTTGCCGAACACGAGGTTTGTCCTTTTGAGGTCTGAAATTTCACTCAGAGAAATCTTGACACACCCAGGTGTGTCAACCTTGACGCACTCACAGGTCGGGCGAGAATGTAAAGTCACGGCCAGGAAGAAAATAAAGTATCAGTTGCCTGTTCGGGGGTTTTGTTGATTCAAATTTCATATTTTCAAGAAAACGTTCAATTAATAAGTCGTAACAACCAAATGTGGGCAAATATATGTCCAGTTTCTTTCACTTTTCGTACTTAATGCGGCAAATAAGAGTCATTTAGAAAAATATTGAGTTATTGTGTACGTTTGTTGCATGCATGAACGCATTTATTCAGTTCATTCCATGATATAAGATTTTCATTTCAAGTGACACGTTTCTTGCGTTTTAGTACTATGTGTACCACTAAGTAAATTACTTATTCGCATACCCGTATAAATTATTGACAGTTTACCTGTATCAAGATCTTTTCAAAATAAAAATTGTTATTTTACAAGGTGAAAAATGTTATCATGCATTTGTATTTCTCACTTATCTCAGGAAGTATAAAATGTATTCAAGCAGTGTAATCTATTTCCCAATTCTGCCACTTGCAACGTAACCAAACCAACCTTTAACAACCGCAAAAAACGCGGTGAACGTGTTAATAACTAAAATGCAGAATATTAATGCCGATATACTAGAAGGAACTCACTATGAAATATATATACTGCAACACTTTTGTTTGCAACCCAAGCTTGTCGGTGTAATAAATTAACTAATACATTCAGCAGAATTATGCTGTTAAATTAGACATGGCCTTTCCTACGAAGAAAATGAAGTGCTTGCTAGAATGAAAACTATTAAGAAATAGCGCATGATGAGTGAAATTATCTTCAGTTCGTCGATCACTGATCTATTAATCAAGTACTGAAGTAAATAGCTCATTTGTGCTCTTTTCAACTTCGTGAGAAGCAACCGCAGCTCACGGAGATATCCCGTGGCCTCGCCTTCATCATCCATGCAGCCATGCTGCATGCATGATTAATTAGTATTTGTCAGGGTGTCATTGCGAGTGGTCACGCGTGCAAGTGTAATCCGCTAACCTCCCATATCAAGCGTAGTTTCGTAAGAAAGTGGAGTCCACTTTCTTAGTGGTCTTATTCAAGTTCCGAGGGATTTGTTTGGTGTATAATAAAAGCCATATGTACTTTTGTACTTTTTATAACATATTGCATTCAATTACGCAGCAGTGTGGCGGCTTCATATCTGCCCGCCATTATTTTTGTACCTTGGTTAGTTCATTCGCTTCATGATGATAACCTGAAAATCATTCGTTCCGAAGCCTGATTAATGTTTTGATTTCATTCCGTTTCTAGAGGATTTAGATTTGAGCGTGAGATGTGATTATTTTATACATTTGCCGAAGTACGGGCTCATAAGTTGTTAGATTACTGGCGACTCATCTTAAACGTCGTAATGCGACCTTGGCGTTCAAGTTCAAGGTCGCGTTCTTGACAGTTCGATTTTCTTGATCGTTTACAGAAGAAAAAGTGCAATAATTTATGTTTGCATATGAATAAATGGATTTGAATTCCCTGTTATTAATTTTCAATGATGCAAATGTGTGAAGAAGTAATTAATTAGAATGAAATGGAACAGGGAAGAAATTCAAAACCATTTTTTTTACAGTTTCATGTGTACATGGATTAACATCTGCAGTTGAAATCAATTTATTACGTTGAAAGTAATGAATGAATAATCAGCAACAGTATTATGATTAGGTAAAATCAAATAAGATGTCATTTCACAGGAAACTAAGCTATCATTGATTCGAAAATTCATTTAAACGCAGCCACGGTATATGTATCTTACTTTGGGAAATTCATTTATCCAACCATGCTTATGATAGTTCATGTTCATTAATTTATTTAACAATGGGTATTTGATTTTGAAAAAATAGCTTTGAAGAAAACCAAACAAGCAAGTATAAAACTATTAGCTGTCTTTTTGGACTAGGCTAAAGTCATTTGCACTAAAAGAACCTGGTGAAATCATGGTTTTAATTTTTTTACAATTATTATTTTCTTTATAGCTATAATGTTAGATAGCCTAACTTTTTCTGTTTGCTTGCTTTTTACTAAGACCCTACTTTATACTCATTTTGGTGTGTTCTTGAAATATATCCTAATTTAATTTAAGAGTTTTTGATATTTTTTCCAGCATTTGAAAATGAATTACAAACAGTGTTCCCTCTATTCGTGCAAGTCCAGATATATAGCTTCACTTGAATATTATTCAACTAAACAGAGCATTGATAGCCCATTAATGGCTTTATATAAGTATTCTTCGGCTTCTCATTCCTTCAACTTTTTTTGGAATGCGCCATCTCCATCAACCAGAGGTTTTGAGTTCACTCAATCAAGGACAAAAACTCATGTAAGTACTACTGCTCATTATTAGTGCTTCAATTTTCTCTTCATGAAATTTTTATTATAATTGATGAATGGATTAGCCCATATTAATTTTTAGGTTATTAACTTTTGTAAACGGTATATAAATTATTTAAAATTGTTTTTCTTCTAATTCAAGTTCAGTACCATTTCCTGATTAGTAAGTATGGGAAAGAAAGACTTTTACTTAAGCGTAATATAGGACCTAAACAGAATCAAGTAATTTGTTTGCACGTGAAAGTATTTCTATTAATTTTCTATAGTTGGATGTTTTTGTAAAGGTGATTATTATTGTAAATATTTAAAAATAATGACTTTATAGCAGCCCTCTCCAGGATATATACCTACAGAATAGGATATGAAAAGACTGTCCTTAGAAAAGTTTGTTGAAATGAAATAATTGTGCACAAATTCAACTCAAGAGTTCTTGATGATCAATGGCAATTGAATCTTTGTTAGTCTACAATTTCCTTAAATGTGTTCAGGCTACAGAGGATTTTTTCATGCAAAATGAAGAAAAGTAGAATTAACTTCTTTGTTATCTTCAAAATAAATGTTTTGATTTACTACAAGATATGTGACAGCCGAGTTCATGCTGTTTATATATAGATAATCAAAGCAACAATTATGCTGAACATGGAGTTTCCAGTTTGCTTAAGCAATTAATAATTCATGATTAGAAATTCTTGAAACTTTGAGAAAATCTATCCAATCAAAAGTTGATCTGGACAAGAAGATGTGGATTGTATTTTTCAGTTTTCTATACAGATAAATGAATAATAACCATAGTGCAGAGTATATTAGCTTGAATAGGTATGTTGTAAGAAGTACTTTAGTATTAATTTATAACCAATAATTGTGTCTGACAGTATAAAGTTACTGTCAGCATTTTTATGTTCCAGAGTAACTGGAATGAAGTAATGGTAAAAATTTGTGAATTTTAACATTGGGTTTCAGTACTTATGCTACGGGAATTCCGCACAAAGCGAAGGCAGTCGAGCGTTGAAGTTCGTCCACAAAATGAAAATTTTGGCTATCGAATGTTCCACATTGTGATGTTGAAAATAAAATCAATAATTGTAAGACGACACCTCTCTAGGTAAGGAAAAAATCATGCTAGAGTATTTTTTTTATTTGTCATGTACATGTATAATAACATATAACCTTAATTTTTTCAGATATGCGTTGAATTCGTGGGAATCACTGAGATGAATATCATCGATACATTGCGAGGTAATCTCATGGATTTATGCAGCTGGAATACTACAAGTGTCTCGTGAGGGGTCCATACCTCGCCCTGTGAAGACAAGTAAAAAGGTAAGAACTTCATTGTATTGTTACTTTGGCAGTTTTTGTCTCTCTATTATTAATAAGAAATGAAAATGAAACATTTGTCTTCTGAAGGCAGTTGGTAAAGTCCAAGCGAACGCATGAGTGAAGGCAAAAACTTCATATGGAAAAAGAGAAAATCATTTGTTGTAATTTGATAATTATTCCTTCATTGTAGAGTTGGCGTGCAGAGTAGAGATTAAATTACTTACACTAATGAAAGGAATTCTGGATTTCGCTGCTGTCTTGGAGATGAATTTTTTCTAATAGAAATTTACCTAATGTTAAATCCTAACAAGTAATTATCCATTAAGTCAGTCTTCATATGGACAAAATTAGAGACATGAATTTCTAGAGAAATAAGTACTTGAACCCATCATGTTCGTACTACAATGCGAGGAAATTTATTTCGTCGCAAATTTATTTCCTCGACTGAAAATGTAGTCGAACATTATTCTCAAAAGCACATCATGTATGCCAATAAACTTACAAACGACCAAGCAAGCATTTAAACAAACTAAATTATAAAAGTTTTATTGTATTCAGGTCCAATTTCTCAAGATTATAAGTGACACACATACTAAAATTTTTCTTTTTTTACCCAGGAGCCATTACCGATGATCATCTTCGACGGTCCAAACATTTGGGTCCAGCCACATGCGAGAGACTTGTGGCAGAAGGAGAAGAGGTCTACGCTTTTGAAGGACGCTGACATAGCAGTCGGGCTTGCAAGTTGCTACGGTTTCGATAGCTGCCATCCTAAATGCTGCTGCGCGACTTTCCATAAGATAAAACTCAAGTAAGTGACAGTTAGATCTCGTCTTCAGATTACACCTTTTCACTTCGAATTAATCCAAGTCAAATTCAAATTAATCCAAGTCAAGTTCGGATAATCCAAGCCTACTTCAAATGAATTCAAGTCAAGTTCAGTTTAGTCCAAGTCAAGATCAATTTCATTCAAGCCAAAGTTAAATTAATCCAAGTTAAATTCAAATTGATATAACCCTAAGTTGGAGTTGAAGTCATTAGCTGTACAACTGTGATTGAATACTTGATCAGAAAATTTAGGTTTTTACTACCCAGCTCTTAATTCAAGGTACACTCAGCTCTCAGCATTATACTCCGTCTAACGAAGATAGTGAAATTTACAGCACTCATGATGTACCCAACAAACTTACCTATTCAGTATAAAGTCTTAATTATTCAAACAGTCTCCTTTGTATCATTCATGAACAAAGAATTAAAATTTCATTATAAAGCAAAACTTCCCTTTCTAGTTCCAGGTTGCGTTGATCAGCTGATCAAGGTTCAGTGTTGATCAGCTGATCTCTTAGCAGATCAAACAATTCACAGCATAAGTTGTAGGAGGCATTAAAAAGGCAATAGGATACTGCTGGGTTATCTCAGGTATTGATAGGCCCTTGAGACTTCTTTCTTTCGCGACCACCTTGATTTTTAGTTTGCATATCCTCTTCGTTGACTTTTATGCCTTTTCTTTTTCTATTGCAATCCGAACCTGCTGTTTCAATGTGCAGGGTACCCTTGCTGGGAATCACTTTGTGCATAAGCTCAGTGTTTTAAACAGTCGATACTAAATGTTTGTCCCCTTTGGGGGATACAGCTGTTGTATCTATGGGAATTAGCGCTCCCAGGGGGACAATGTGAGGGCCCGAGCCGAGAGTTAGGTAGGTTTTTTTAATAGAATAGGTGTTTGTTTTGTTACGGACCATCTTTTTTCGGTTCACTGCTGTCCTGTGTTTTACCACCTACGACTTTCTTCTTGAACTTTGATCTTGTTTCATGAACTTCTTTCTCATCTTACTGTTTCTGTGCCTTTTCTGCATAGATTCCATGTTCCTTTAACTTCATACTAGATGGTGCCTTCTACCTTCCTCTCTTTAGATCGCCTTTGTTGCGGATAGGGAGGCTTATACTAACTAATAATCTAATTTAATCTACTAAATGTTTGTCTCTTCTCCTTGCTTTCTTTGGATCGCGTAAGTTGTGGTTAAGAGAATCTTAGTGTTAAGCGTAAGAATAAATTATTAATGAAAATTAATAATTGAACTTCAGCATGACCGCGAATCTGACCCTACAGGTTAATCACACTGTTATGAAGTTGTGTCTACCTATGCCATCGATGCTCATCAAAGCAATAGTTATACTAACATCATATAAAAAATGTGTTAAATTTGTTGATAAAAATTCATTGCATGTATTCTTACTTGAGCAGAACAGGCTCGCAGGATCCGGTGCCCGTAACTCGTCCAGGAATGCAACAACCTTGTCCAGTCCTCACCTCCACCAAAAGATCTCGGTATCGCTGCCAGTGGCCGTCAACACGTCCCGAGTCATGGCCATTTGACATAGCTTGAGGTTGCGTTGTGGTTTGGAGTGAAAATTTTTCGTTTATACTCGTATTGAGTTCCAAAGGAACACGGTTACTTTACAGTGAATGAGAATTGATTTACAGTGAATGAGAATTTCATTTGTGCGAAAAAACGCAATAGGAAATTATTTCACCGTTTCAGAATAGAGAGAATGTTTCATTATGTTGCATGAGACCTTTTTTCATGAACTTGAAGTAAATATGATACTAAACGGATTAATGTAGCTTTTTGTTTGTTCCAACATTCTCTGATTTATGTAGAACTAAAAATATCCGTACTATTGTAAGAAATTGATTGTCACTACACCTTTTTAACTTCAAATTAATCCAAGTCAAGTTCAAATTAATCCAAGTAAAAATCGAATTCATCCAACCCTCAGCTGAGTTAAAAAATGATACAATCACTTGTTAATTTGAGCTTTTTTGTATTAAATGTGGATCTATTGGGTGTGATGAGCAAGACAGGTTTCGAGGATTTATTTACACTCGAATATATTTATATACGTGAAATTTCACTTTATCACATGTATGAAATCATACAAAAGATTATCATCAGATACATGAGATTATCATTGGACGATATGTAGATTTATTCTTTAAAAGGAATATAGAAATGCGATTCACTGAGTACTAATGTACGATTCTGTTTGAGTACAATTACATTACTACCCAGATACATTCCTGCACTAGCAATGAAAATATTGCCATCCATTTTAATTCCGTGTTAGTCAATGTGAAGAAATGTAGGATCCACTTACAATACACAATAATAATATAAGAAACAATGTTTATAACTTAATGCTGATCTTATTTGTGTGAGTTTGCAATTCAATATATAATATTATCAAGACTTGAATATTCATTAAATGATTATCATAAAAGTTATTTAAGTCTTGAAAGCATCATATATTGAATTGTAAACACACACAAATAAAATCAGCATTAAGTTATAAACATTGTTTCTTATATTATTATTGTGTATTGTGAGTGGATCCTACATTTCTTCACATTGACTAACACGGAATTAAAATGGATGGCAATATTTTCATTGCTAGTGAAGGAATGTATCTGGGTAGTAATGTAATTGTACTCAAACAGAATCGTACATTAGTACTCAGTGAATCGCATTTCTATATTCCTTTTGAAGAATAAATCTACATATCGTCCAATGATAATCTCATGTATCTGATGATAATCTTTTGTATGATTTCATACATGTGATATAGTGAAATTTCACGTATATAAATATATTCGAGTGTAAATAAATCCTCGAAACCTGTCTTGCTCATCACACCCAATAGATCCACATTTAATACAAAAAAGCTCAAATTAACAAGTGATTGTATCATTTTTTAACTCAGCTGAGGGTTGGATGAATTCGATTTTTACTTGGATTAATTTGAACTTGACTTGGATTAATTTGAACTTGACTTGGATTAATTTGAACTTGACTTGGATTAATTTGAACTTGACTTGGACTAATTAGAACTCGACTTGGATTAATTCGAACTTGACATAAATTAATTCGAACTTGACTTAGATTTATTCGAGCTTGACTTGGATTAATTTAACCTTGATTTGGATTAATTTAAACTTGACTTGAATTAATTTGAACTTTACTTATATTAATTTGAACTTGACTTGGATTAATTTGAACTTGACTTGGATTAAATTGAACTTGACTTGGATTAATATGCACTTGACTTGGATTCATTTGAACTTGACTTGGATTAATTCGAACTAGACTTGGATCAATTTGAATTTGACTTGGATTAATATGAACTTTACTTGGATTAATTTGAACTTTACTTAGATCAATTTGAACATGACTTGGATTAACTTGAACTTTACTTGATTAATTTGAATTTGACTTGGATTAAATTGAACTTGACTTGGATTAAATTGAACTTCACTTGGATTAAATTGAACTTGACTTGGACTAATTCGAACTTGACTTGGATTAATTCGAAGTTGACTTGGATTAATTCGAACTTGACATGAATGAATTCGAACTTGACTTAGATTTATTCGAGCTTGACTTGGATTAATTTAAACTTGATTTAGATTAATTTAAACTTGACTTGAATTAATTTGAACTTTACTTATATTAATTTGAACTTGACTTGGATTAAATTGAACTTGACTAGGATTAAATTGAACTTGACTTGGATTAAATTGAACTTGACTTGGATTAAATTGAACTTGACTTGGATTAAATTGAACTTGACTTGGATTAATTTGAATTTGACTTGGATTAATTTGAATTTGACATGGATTAAATTGAACTTGACTTGGATTAAATTGAACTTGACTTGGATTAAATTGAACTTGACTAGGATTAAATTGAACTTGACTTGGATTAAATTGAACTTGACTTGGATTAAATTGAACTTGACTTGGATTAATTTGAATTTGACTTGGATTAATTTGAATTTGACTTGGATTAATTTGAATTTGACATGGATTAAATTGAACTTGACTTGGATTAAATTGAACTTGACTTAGATTAATTTTAAGTGAAAATGGAGTAAAATTATCTGATTTATTGCGTCCAATTCCTCTAACTGCTATTAGTAATATGTAATGTTCTATTAGTCGTGTTAGAAAATACTATTATTAAGCTGTTTTGCCACAGTTATTAATAAGAATTCCTATAAGTGATAAAATCGGGTAGAATTATTTTGGCTGTTACAACTTGAAGAATATTTTCTCTACAGCAGTGTAAGACTTTGTCCAAATTTTCAACAATTGCTGTTTTTTATGGAACCCAAAGTGAAAAATAAAATATTTCCGTTCTTTCGAAAGTTCCTGGATTTATTTGGGAACGTTCAAACAGACGTTTTAATATTTGATTCTTCACTTTCATTTCGTTACTTGTGTAAAAGTTGATAACTTGACCGGTATAAATAATTGTCAAAGTATTTCTTGAATGAAAATATAATCATTCTGTGTGGAGATGAATCATGATTTCATTTATGCGAGATAAGTGTTTGGAAATTTATTTCAATTTCCACAATAAAATTTTTTAACCATTGCGTAAGACATGCGTTATTTTACAAGAACTTAAATTAATAGTGAAACTAAAATGAGACCTAAATTATTTCCTTTCGTGTGAATATATCAAGGTTCACCTGGAAATGAGTATAGAGAAGATTTTTTTATTTCACTTAGAGTCCTATAATATAATAATACTATTCATTAACTTGATTTATTATTGATAGAAAAATATTTAATTTCTTTCTTGTGTAAAATGCGATTCAACATTTCTAAAGGTGTGGCGAGAAAGTAGAATGTTACTTGTGTAACTTTTGTTTCGGGAACTTTTTGTTTCAAAATAGAGAATTCATGTACTATGTAGCATGAGACCTTTACGTTTCATGTTAAACATGAAATTAAAAGTGAAAATATATGTTTTTAGTTGTTAAAACATTTCTTGATTACGTATGCGGAAAAGTTCTCACTGATGTACACAGAATTTATCCTAAATGTTGAATAATTTTTATGACTTCCAGTTCTAAGCAGATAAACATTTAGTGCTGAATTTGTTTCACCTTTTTTACTGTTTAGACTTCAATTATTAATTTTCTGAGAAATAACTACCGAGAAAATGTGTATTTCAGTGTTGAATAAAATGGGCGAACTGAACTGATGCTGTTTTTATTTGAATGAATGAATGTAGGATATGGTCATGTTGAAACCTATTTTTAGCGCGTGAAAGTTCTTAGTTATTTAGAATACAATTCGTTAAGAATACAGGGCTTTCTTTATTCAATGAATGTATAAGTATTGTAACCGTCACAAGATTCAAACTCATATATCGTGTTAATATACATTTAACATTGTTGTGAAGAAATTATTGAAGATGTTCTCAATTTACTTGCTGATTTCAATTAATCTGTTCAAACATTTATTCCGAGTTGAAGTTTCTCTACACTACGGTATGTAATGTTTTAATGCTGTCTGTAAAATTGCTTAATACGCTGACTTTATTAAGAACTGATTTTGTCCTGTGGAAATATAGTGATAATTTTAAATTTGAAAGTCAAGAGTTGATACACAATAAGCCTCAAATACTCGTTGTTCAATAATCCTGTATAGCCATTTTTCTTGATCCACGGGCGAGTCAGAGGGGTATGGTGGGAGTAAGTTAAATCTATGTTTTAGGTTCCGTAGATTTCCCCTAGGTGTGTCATGACGGCCCTAAGTGTGTCATGTAACACACTAAAGTGTGTCATGTCGCCTCCATGACACACAAATGTGTGCCGGTTTTGTGACAAACGTATGACACGCCTAAGTGTGTCAAAACTACCCTATATTTTTTCTCAGTGTTGATGCAATCGTCCTACTAGGGTAATTCATCAAATATCGAACAGAAACCACGTGTGTCTAGAAACAACCTTCATAAATCGGTAACTTTTGCTCTGAATAACTCTTGCGGGCCTCAAGGTTATTCTTGAACAGTTGCTTTCTTGTTCTGTGATGTCGCTTGAAAGACAACGTAGATTATTGAAATGTATTTATTGTTCTAAAAATCGAATTCTTTAGTAACATAATTTCATCAATATCGAACATGACTCGAACAAGAATTTTGATTCGAACAGGATGGTTTGTCAATTAGTTCTCTTCGTATGGAACTTTTGTTAGACTATTAGCACGCCACGTATGGTTTGTCTATTAGTACGCCTCGTATATTTTGTCCATTAATATGCCTCGATGGTCTACCTATTTGCACACCTCATGTGGCCACTTGGAAAATAAACGTTTTTCTTTCATTCTTTTTTTCTTTGGTGCACTGGATTTTCTTGGAAGTGCTCGCGGTGGCACAGCGGTTAAGGGATCGGACTTGTATGTTGGAGTCGCGGGTTCGAATCCCGGCGCTGGCGCTGCGATTTTCCCCGTTGGGATATAAGGGAAAGCTCAAGCACAATACCCCCACTCGACCCAGGTGTCGGAAATGGGTACCGACTTTACGGGGGAACCGTCATGGTGTCCTATATATAGTGTTAGTTATAAGACATTTGAAAAACCAATGCTTAAGACCATTTGTATCAGGCTTGATTGGAAATAAAGCATCCCAAAGATGACGATGTTTGTTTTGTTTGTTTGTTTAAAATGACTGTCTCATTACTTATTTTCAGGAAGCATTTGAATGGAGAGTTATCAAAATTTGAATATGATGTCGATGTTTCATTTGCAGTTCTTGTTGAACCATCATTGTGATCATCAACCTGTGTGACCTTTTTTGGAGTAGAGTATAGAGCACGCGTCAATGAATTATTATTGATGCTTGCATCAATTTTCTTGGCAAGGGATTGATCATCAGTAAATGTAGCCAGACGAATCATTGATGATCTTGAGGGCCTTGGAACACCAGCAGCTGATTGGTCGCCATCTTCAACTATTCATTGTTATTATTAAGCGTTAATACAATATTTTAAGGAAATGAAACAGGCGTTCAATAGATCGATTCAGTTATTTAAAAGAATTAAGAATCGAAAAGCCTTGTTCAAGGCATAAATTCATGATTTTTAAGGAATTTTGATTCGAACCCCTTTGTTCAGTATTTAATACTGACATGAAATAGGAACTGAATGTCGAACATGGAATAATTATCAAGTTTTTAGCGGGAAAGAAAAAAAAACAGCAACAGAACATCATTTGACAACACTACTCTCTAGTTATGACGGGAGGTTGAGGTTGGCACAACAACAGTTAAACCGTCGCAATTTTCCCGAGGTGCGTAAGATTTTTCAAGTGAAAAAATATGACCAATTTGTAAGGGTCGTACAGAAAATGTGTTCGCAACAGCTGGTAGCAGTTTGCAGCTCACAGAAATGAGTTCTTATCACTAAAATAGGAGTTTTAGATGTAAGATCACCGGCACTGTGCAAGTTTGGATGCTTACGAAATTCATTACGCGCATATTTTCAAAGTTGTTCGATAATCAGTTCAGTTCGATATTTGATGAATTACCCTAACTCGCTGGTAACTATATAACCAGCAGTGCACCCAAGCACGAACTTTACCCCACTCAGATCGAGAGATAGTCAAGTACGCTGTTGCGAATTGCCTCACAAACTACTCGTGGGTGAAGCTTCAGACAAAACTAAAAAATTTTCTTGCGGCTTTGAATGCATTAAAAAGTTTAAACTTCATGAATTGAGGGAGTTTTTATCTAACTAGATGGAATGTTCACTGCGATTTCTCCCGGTGGCTAAACCAGCTTGGCAGCGCAGACCGCTTTCGTTGAGGCTCAAGTTGATCAGGTGATTACAAACAAGTGCTTGTGTGCGTTTGCATGTGTGTATACTGACTTTCGACGTTGTTCACTATCTAATGAATTTAACCACAAATATTCCACGACGCTTGAAGAACTTGTTTGTCAGACGATGCGTTTTTATTCTTTCACGCTGAAAGTTTTACTAGAATCATTTAAGAAGTTAAATGAGTTATTGCTGCGTCATTCCCATTAATTATATCATGTGAAACAAAATTTCGAATTATATGGGAAAAGTGTAAGTTTAACACTCTGACAGCGGCAGGTAGAACTGAAGTTTAATATTCAACTCTAATTTAAACTCAATTGTAGTAAGCAGTGTTAAAAATAGCAAACATTTAACTGGATCGTGCATTTAGTTAGCGTTTATTGAGCATTTATGATAATTGAGTTTGTGTCTACTGGTCGGTCAGCAGCGTTATGAAAACACCCTGTGTGACCACCGGTGGCTCACCTCGGAGTCTAAGTGTTAAATGAGCTCTTCTTGTGTAATTTCAAAGCTAAAAAAACATTTCCATTGCTCTCATTTCTATCAATCAGTGCGAGTATTTAGTCAATTTTCGCTCGCTTCATATCGTCATTACATTCGTAACTGCTGTCTTACTGTGAACAACAGAACTCTTGAAGGTTATACTTCGTGTCTGCTCTGTGAAAGCAAATAGTTCTTTGGAAACTCCGTCCGTTGATGTAAAATTTAACTAATTGCATTAACCTCTGTTATATCTCCACATGCGTGTAATGCAGCATGAACGTTCCATCAAGGGGTTACAGCTATTGTATCTATGGGAATTAGTGCTCTAGAGGGAAGGTGTGAGGTCACAGTTTGAAGGTTAGGTAGGCAGTTTTTTTTGTTAAAATAAGTGTTTTTGTTACAAACCGTCTTTTAGACTGTATATAGCGGTTCACTCCTCTGTGTTTATTCTTATATTTCTTTTATTTCATTCATCATTACACAATGTCAAATTTAAAATAAATTGCTATGGGATATATTTTTAAGTTTTTCTCAGCATTTTGTACGAGCATTGAGATGGGCTGTCATGCACTTATTTATATTCGTTAACCAAAGGCCTTTATACAACGACATTGTAAAAGTGATGTATTTTCATCTACTACATTGATTTCATAGGACATTAGTGTCTTCTTTTTACAAACATGTCCTAAAATGTTCTTGTTAGGCGTGCGGGGCAATGAGTCGTTTCTTACGCTCGTGAGTATGTTATGACATTATGTAGTTAATCATTATGTAGCAATATTTATGTAGTTAACCTCACATATTGCTCTAGTTTAAATTCACCAATTTTAAATTCACCAGTTTAAATTCACCAATTATTTAAATTCACCAATTTTACTTTCAACATAAATTCCTGATGTCACAAGTTCCTAAGCTTGTATTTCAAGTGTTTTCAACAATGCATCGTCACTGGTATTGTGTTTTTTAACTTGTAGTTACATGCATTATCAAACTAGATTACGCAACAAATGGAATGTATTTATCTATATGTTTTTCTCTAACTCGGTTGTTTCTACTTATTGATCATTGATCATTGATTTACATGGGTTTCGACTACGATACCCATGTGTACGTGTATATATCAACTAGGTTTTTATGTTAAGGCATTTAAAAAACCAATGATATTTTTTGAATCATTTTTATTGGAAATAAACTGGTTTCTTTTCTCTATCGGTTCCCTGCTGCCTTTTCTTCAATGGCGATTACTTTTTTCTCAGAAGTTTTTCATATTTTGTTTTTTAAATCTTGTTTCTGTACACAGGAAGTGGAAACACATCTTGTACGTATCCGTTCCTGTATTTTCTCACACTAAATGGTGAATTCCTCTATCATCTCTTAAGAACGTTCTGTCGTGGTTAAGGAGACTTAAACTGACTTATAATCTAATCTAATGTACAGCAAGATCAGAGGCATTGCTTAGATATTTCAGTAAAATTGCAAGTTTTTCAGTACTTGAATCAATGCGGCATACAAAGATACAGTTGTAAAATTTATTGAGCTATTGATAGTAACGGAATCAATGTAATCTAGTCTAGCTATGTTATTTATGATAATTTCAACCGTTTCTACATAGCAAGTTGGATTTAAGCTTAGATTTGTTCTATCAAGTTTCATTTTGACTGTCTTGAAATTGTTCTTGTTTTTTCTTAAATATAACTACTCATGACCAGCTTTATTTTCTTCGGATCCTGACGTTAACTTCACAACTATAACCCTTAACCCTTTCTTTATTGATAAGAGTAAATTTTGGTACATCGAATGCATTTTGGGCTACATAAGCTTTTTAAATGCATGAATTCAGAAAGTGCACCCGGTTTTTTTATCTTATCTCTGCGTAGCTACTTCGAAATGGTTTCGAGAAACGGACACAGTACTATTTGTGACAGACTAAACATTTTATGGTGAAAGTACGAGAGAGTCGGCTGGTGTTGCTGCTCTGTTGTCGTCCAGCCCCAGACAACATGACGGCGCTACAGCTCTTCCGCGTAATGGTGACCACGAAGATTTTGCTAGGGACGCCGTTTAAATAAAAAAAACGAAACTTAAGGGTTTGTTAGGTTAATAAAATCGGGTTGACGCCATTTGAGACCGAACAAAGCACAATATATGCAAATTTATTGCTCTGAGTGCATGCACCGGCAGCAAAACATTTGGGATGTATTGACGACTTTAATTGAGCACTCTACTCGTGTTAATCATGTAAATAGAAATTATTTTTAAACTGTAAAAATTCTGAAGGATTTCACGCACATACCAAGGTTAATTTGTGCACTGTAAGCCAATATTACTGAACCTCTTCATAACGTGCAATATCTTAATTACATTATTTGTATTTAATCTTACTGATACATATGTTTACTCTGGCGTGTAAGGTAAAAATTACTGAAATTATAATAAAACAAAAAGGGTAAGCATTGTAGATCAAAAGTCATTGTAACAATTCTAGTATTTCGAATATCTACTTTTCGGGTAAATCAAACCAAGTACTAATATGAAAAAAATTCCATCAAAATTTTTCACAACTCCAAAGCGTAAAAGATCCTGAAGATAATATATAATATTAACTAGGTATATCGAGGGAGCGATTGTCCAGAGGGGTTATTTAAAAATTAAATGCAAGCTGATGAAACGTAACACACTTGATGAGTATTCACCAATTCACACAATGAGCTTGAATCGGGTAATATATCGAAAGATCGAGCAATCGCCTGAACAGCTAGACATGAACTACGCGCTAAATGAAGGCCTGCTCCCATAGATGACCTGCGTATCACGATCACCTCAATAACTCATGAAGTCGTGGCAGCGTTATTGTGCTTCACATCCTCTCGAGCTGTATTTAACGGCAAGAGAAAGAAAGAGAGAGATGTATAGAGCGGAGGAAAGGAACGTATCTTAGCGTTCAAGAAAAACACCGATAGCAAAATTGTTGACCAGTGAATTGAACTTATGGTATGGAAGTTACGATTCAAATTGTTCGGACTCTTAACAAAGTGAATGCAAGCAATATATTGCGTTGATTGAAAAAATTTGCACATTTTTATCGCGTAGAGGTAAGCGAATCTTTTGTCTAGTTTCGCCCGTAATTTTTTAATACTGTAGTATGCACATCAGAACACGTTGGTATGACCATATACACTTAAACTGATGCAGTGACTGAACGTGGAAAATGAGTTTTCGTTTATCCCCTCCACCATCTACACTTCGGTGCTTATGAACGTGCTCCATCATACAAACGAGCATGTGCATTCCGTTTCAACTTTAGACAATTCATAGCTTTTAGATTGTAGTTTAGTGTTCGAGATTTATGAATCTTAAAAACCTTACTCATCCTTAAAGCCAAGTCATCATTTGAGGATTACATAAGTTTTAACTTCATTGATGATTGGTATGGTGTATTTTTATTTGTATACTTCAAAATTTTTTTGTATTAGTTTATTTTTCTTTGGAATTGAGCGGCATAAATACAGTGAGATTTTTATATATGGGTCCTAAAAGAGTTTTTAAGAACTTACACAATATCAGATGGATTTAAAAATATAGCACTCATAAAATGCTGAGACGTGCAATTTTAATTACGCTTTGAACTGAATATTATACGTGTGCTCAGTATTAAATGTGAACGCAGTAAAGCATCAACGCGATTATGCAGGCTGTCCGTTACAGTGCTGGTGAGATCTGGTCTAATTCCGTGGATTTATACCTCGATGAACGCTTCGAGTTGGTGTTTTCCTTTGGAGATACGTAAAAGGAAGAGTTTACCGTGAATGTCTAAAAATCTTCACCAACTCAAGGAATCCATTGAGGTATAAATCCAGCAAATTGAACCAGATCTCGCCAGCGATGTAACGAACAGTTCGCGTAATGGCGCCGATTCTTGTCTACGCTCAGCACATGAAGAATATTGTATTCAAAAAGTTATCAAAAGAAAACTAGTATTTCTCAGAATTACATAACTGCTTTATTTTTAAAATCTGATATTTTGGGAATCATTAAAGATTCTTTTAGGACCCATATTTAAAAATCACCCTGTACATTTTTGCATGTTTCTCTGATGGTATAGATGAAGCTTAAAATGTTACTTTTGGAATAACTTGTAACAATTTTTTTGTGGTTTCTATTTGATTCACTTAGCCCTAAATATATTCATATGTTACACTTTCCGCATCTAAATGCATAAATAGTAAACGCTTCACAACTCCAGGAGCCATAAAACCCTTATTATTTATTTGATTCCTAATACTGATAAAGTTAACTGTTGTTCAATGTTATTCTTGTGTCTTGCCTCTACACCGTACTTGTACTGAGGATGATAGTCTCTGAACTGGCCATCGAACACAGAAATTAAATTTGCTAAATTCGGGTTGAGTAGATACACACCTTGCGTGCTAAAGTATGACATATTCCCTAGGGAAAAATATGCTTATCATAGTTACCTACCGGTCTCAGAAGTATCGCCATATGATTGGTAATTTTTTACAAAGGTTTATTACTCGCCACCTCAGGAGGATCATCCTTCAACCACAAGGGCAGCAAGTAACTCGTGCACAAAGAATGTGAATGTTTTTAATTTAAATACTGTTAACCAAAAGTGGTCGACCTCGACAGGTCGCCAAGAGAAGTGCGGGCGTGGCGTGGATATCCAGCTTTGAGCTGGCCGAGGTGAGCTCGGAGGAGACGCGGCCGCTGCATGCCGTGCCCAGGCTAGCACATGTCCGGCACGAGTGGCTAGTTAACGACTTGTCGAGGCAATGATGAACGGTGACATGTTTGCTCCTTGAGCCTAATGGAAAACTGTGACTTTTTATATTTTGATAAATAGTATTTTCAACTCATTTTCGAATAATTTCTCTTGCTCAAGTGCACATTTAAGTGAATTATTTAACAAAATTTTGCGAACGTTTGTTCTCAAGATCAGTTCACTGAGACGTATAAATTGCTTTACTTGAGTAATTGCATATCTTGTCGAGTTTTCTGAGATTCAAGAATCTCCTGTTGACCTGGCTCTTACGCAAGGAACAATCGGACAAAAAGTAGCAGGTCGAGTGCTGTAGGAGTTGAACTCTCAACATGTTTTGTTCTGTGGTTTCGTGCTCCGTCAACGGCAATTGCGTTCAGCACTTGACCGCTTAAGCCCTCGAAGAAATATGTTTTTCTTCTCAGCTGACCCTGAAATGAGTTGATTATGTCTCTATGTTTCATGGCGTCTTTCTGCCCCATTAAAATAAGTGAGTCCATCAGATCATTTCACTGTCGAAGCTAATTTGAATGCAAGTGAACTCATAGTTTTTTGAGAGAGAGGATCAGCAGAGCTAGGTTTTTACATGTTCGTTATCAAAAAATCTATTGGGTGAGCAAATGTGAAGAAAATCTTCTGCTTATTTCTGTAGCGCTTTTTGTACTGAGATATAAGTGTTATTTTTCCGTAAACATATTTGTGCTAAAAAATCTCTTCGTAAATTCCCTCCGTGAAGTATGTGAAAGTTTCTGACAAAAATAATTCAAGTCGAGACGATGTGGCTTAACAGAGGTCAGTTCATAACAGGCATGTAATAAACATAATCCGACGGCAACCTGCATGCAGTACTAAGAACGATTTACTGCGCCGTAGAGAGAAGGGCAAGGCAGCGATGGGCGGGCTCTGAGCAACGGATCAGGACGGCCTAGAAACAAACTTAGCCATGTAACACAAATTTGTGCGCGCAACTGAACCATAGCCTGCTGGTGCAGAAACCAGATCCTTGTTGCAGCGCTGGCTCATGGACACCTCCAATTAATGGAGCATTCACTTGCACGCTGGTGTGAGTGAGAGCTATTGATAGTCATGTGGGTTGTTGTCAGTACAAAATTCGACACATGAGTTGTGAAGACCGTGGTTGATGGTAATATCCAGAAAATAATTCGAATTTCCTTCCATGACTACCATAGTGTGGGGTTTTCTTACTACTCTATTTCTTCATCAGAATTTTAGAAAATTTTACATCAAGCATGGCAAATAATTCTGTGAGTTTCTATTTTTACTTCAGATTTTAATACGAGTGACCAGATGAGAGAAATTTTCCTATGAATAGCTTACCGAGAAAGTGGGGCGCAACTATGGGACAGCTGTTGCTCCGCCTCCGCTTCAGAGCTCAAGTACCGGCGTCCTGTTTTGGCTTCAGTTTTTTAATGATGATTTGACGAAACAGCAATAATTCGAATGTCCGAGCGGTTGTTCACTAATGCTAAGTAATCTCGAAATTCTCACTTTTTTACAATTTCGAATATAGTGTTTTTCTTGGCCAAGTTGCAAACTTTGGTGAAGTGTTGCATTAAAAGTTTAGTTACGATAAGTTGAGTTTAAAATATTACCCATGTCAGTTTGTATGGCAAATTGTCAGTAAATATTGGCAAATTGTGAATACACAAGGGTAAATTTTATAAATGTCAGACAAATGACAAACTGCATCTAATGCCTTCACGTAATAACGTTCATTTAATGTGTCAATAACATATCATTTTCCTAACTATATCAATTATAACAGGCATGTAATAAACATAAACCAACTGTATCAATTAAAATTGATAATTTAGAAAAATGAGATCATAACCTAGCGTGAACCGATACTTTGAAGATAAAGTTTTCACGTGAATTTAAGCGCAAAATGTGTTTCCTGGTACCGTACAAGAAACGAGAAACCTGTGGTGTTATATAAATAAAAATAATGCGTACTGAAAAATGACAATTTCCCACAGGTACTCAACTCCGCGGAAAAATATTGCTGTGTAGTCCGTTTCTCGTAAAAAAGTGATCGTCTTCGAGATGGTCAAAAATGACATTCTTTCATTTTACGAAATGATTTATGTAGCATTACCGCGTTAAATTGCCACGCAATTTGCAAACTGCAACTGCAACGGACGATCCTGGTATTTAAAGTGATTATAAAGGTGCGTTGTTAATTTGTGTTTTTTGATGGTCGATGTTTTCACGGAATACGAGCACATTCTGGTTGTAGATGCTTTGCTTCTTGGTATAAAATGCAACATAGTTAAGTTTCCACTCAAATATAAACTAATATCAGGTCAAATGTCTGGGTCAAATTCAACTCAGTTCATGAGGGCTACAAACTTTTTATTAGCGTTTACATATCTTACGACAACTCGTGCGATATCATGGACGTAATCAAAGTATTTAATTACAGGAGGTCCTGTATACCAAATGAGTATTCCGTCGTCGAATATTAGTCATGAGAGCTCAACACTCCAAGTCTCTTTGCGGAAATTTATTTACATTGCGACTGCTCCTTTGCTGAGCTATAATTTTCTCCTCTTACAGTAAGGTTGAAGCTATCATGTACAAGTCAATGATCTTCGTGGGTGTGGCGCCAAGGAGGCTCACTCCGCGGTAGGCACGAACGTCAACATGGTACATCACTTGCGGTGGCCACTTTCTTGTCCCTGATCGAGTCTCTCTGTCAATAGATTTACCTAGGTCTTCACTCGCAACAATTTTCCCACCAGATAACATATTGTTTAATTAAAGATAGTGCAGCGACTACAGACGCTCTCTAACTCACAATGTTATTGCTAAATTTTACGCGTCGGCACTCAGAATGATTTATTAAACATCTGTTGACCATTTTAGCGTAATTTGAGTCATGTTCACATGATGCCTAGCTACAGTTGGACATTGCCTATTACATTCGATTTCTATTTATTATTTTTAGGATATTTTTGTTACGTTAAGACTAGTGGTCCTGCATGTAGTGTTGAAAATGCGTATACGCGATAAAAAAACGATTTTCTAATCACTGAGAGGCTACAAAATTTTCTCTCAAGATCTCACTATCGTTAGTACTTAATACTTGAGGCGAAAATTAATGGTCAACTTGGAGCTTCCAAAATTCAAATTAGATTGCTTATTTTTTGTCAACAACATTGAGTCGAAAGAAATGCCCTGAAATGCGTGAGAAACGTTTCATCGCATCATGATTTTCCTAGTGGTAATGGCAAATTCTGTTTTTAATGCATAAGTTTGAAAATATTGCATTATTTCTCATCACACATATGTTAATATAGAATGTTTTAGCGTGTGACTCAGCTAAATGTTTGGCACAGAGAAGTATCGTACTTGTTGCAGCATTCATTAACCCCACGCTCAACAAGGACGAGTTAGCTCGTCTTCGCCTATTTTGTCTCTCTCGGGATGCGACGAGTGAACTTTTTCCAAAACAAAGAGTGTGAAAAGCACCCGCAGACTAGTATACGCTTCAATTCAGAGCCCTTGGCAGCCGTCAATATATTCTGCATTTAAAATACAATAATAGACAATAAAAAAGCTAGAAAAGAAGTATTGATAAATGATAAGTTTCGATCAAGAAAGCCAATTTATTATATTCAGAAAATTCCTCTTCACGCCTATATACAGCATTCATCTGATACGTATAAAGGCCGCCACCTACCGTAGTTCATAGAAGGATACGAAAATAGCTTCAACACTGCAAAACATGAAACAATTACAGTAGAAAACTCCAGATATTTAGGTCTACTCTCGACAACCTGCTACGGAAGTCTGCTCTCGTGCAGCCAGCACGGGAGCGCCATCTCATCATAACAAATTAGAGAGTGAAAATATGCCATTCGAAATCGAGTTGATTATCTTGCAATTACCAGCGTACAGATTCTCCACAGGAAGTACCGAGGTGAATAGGTTAGGTACTTGAAAATATCGGTCAGGTTCATTGTGACGTACAGAGAAGACTTTCCGCTATAAAATGAATTATAATTCACCCCGTTTTCTACATTAAAGGTTTTATTGTGATACTCTCTTTCACTGTTTTCTTAGTATACTCCTGTCGTATCGTTTGGTTTAGTACACAGCCTGTTGGTATGTGAATTCCTATTTTTCAAATGTAATCTAATATCAGTTTCACGTTAGTGTTTGTGCAAACCTCGTTCATCTTGTAATTAATTTCTGTTAGCTAAGCCTTGTCTGAAAAAACTGATTTATGAGACGTGAAATAGTGTACATTACAAAACTTTAAAAATTTCAGTAATTTTAAAACATCGAACGATTGATATTCTGAAGAGTATCGTTTGATAAAACCCCTCCTATTTGAAGTATTTCATATAAACTACATTAAGAGAAAAATGTTAAGAACTCAAGCGACCTTTTTTATTCTCTCTGAAGAATCTGGATAAACTTTGATACAGATTTAGTCATATTCTTAGCCATATCTAATAGTTTTGTGTTCTAAAATGACTCTCGTCTCAATACGAGGGGAGATTAGGCCTCACATATCAGTCCATCAGCGTCTTGTTTGCGCAGGTTTGTATCGCTTTTGTTTTTGTGGCACCTCGCACCACCATCTGAATGAAGTTCCATGATCATGTGCAAGAGTGAAAGCCTAGAAACGGCCGTGAGAGCATAGCAGGTTTGTCGTGCTCTGATCAAATGATGCCGGCAGCGGTGCAGAGCCGCAATGCGGTGTGCGTCAGAAGGCGTCTGCTAGTCATTCTGGCCAGGAGACCGTATTCCGGTCTTCCAACTTTCACCTCAATAGGTATACAAGGTTATTTCCTGGCTGGTACGTGCCGGACGAAGCGTTGCTTCGGAGGCGGCTCTGGCTCCCAAACAAAATTATATGACGAGCGCCAGAGAAGTGAAGATCATTGACCTTCCGCCTAGAATTATAAATCAAACTTTGGGGCTTTTCTGGAACTTCAAGCACATGAATTACCAGTGTTGTTGAACTTTTTATTCATTTATGTACCTATTTATTAATTCATTCATTTATCTCTTTATTTAAAGACACTGTGCTCTTCTGTTGATTCGTAAGTTCTAACATTCTTAAGATTCGGCGATCTTTGGCTTTGTATTTCGGTGGATGCCTTTTAATTCATCTCAATATAAGACCTCTCGCATAATTAAACTTAAGAACATGTTAATTTATTCGCTCTATCAGAGTATTGAGTAATTAAAGTAATTTTCACTGCAATTTCTGTGCCAAAGAGTTTTTAACGTTTCAATAATTTTTACTATTTAATATCGAATTCAGATTGCTGAAAAGATAATGAAAGTTCGGCTCAGTTTGATTGCTTTAATCTCCAGCTGTGCATATTAATCCCACGCGAGTTGATGATCTACTAAGTAGCGATCCCGAGCAGCATGCTCAAAATGTTTCATAGACATTAGGCAGCCATGGAGCAGTCTATTATCCAGCGCAGCTATTCGAGTTTAATTGCACATGTGATCTGTCGGAGGTCGCAAAATGCTATCGATTATTCTAGGTCTTCATCTCGATAGTTTGAAAACTTGCAGGCCAAAAAGTGCGAGTCATTTAAAACAAAATCTCAACTGGGAATTTGAAGTCGTTTGACGGAGATGTACTGAGGCTGAGTCTCCTCGGTCTGTCTCTGTCAACAGACGCCAACTCGGTCAAGAGATCCCATTCGTTTGCTTGAAGCAAACGATCAGCTGCAATCAAGCGCAAAAATTTCAAACTTTGACTTGAGAGAAAGCGAACGCATTAACCTTGCTCTGGCGCATGTCGAGTTATCAAGTCAAGAAGAAGAAGCTTAGGCTTTTAACTTTTTTCTGTTACAGTATCTCCTCCAGTCCTTTTGATCCCACTTTTCATCGGTAAGAATAGCAAAATCCAATCCTCTTGAACAGCACAAGTGAATTTCAGTGTCTGCAGTTTTAAAAAAATGTGAGACGAGCGAGGCACGGACCTTCTTCTCGTTTTATCGTGGCTACCGATTTATTCCCGACACGAAAAATTTAAATTTAAGAACGTACCGACAATGGATTAAATTCTTCACTGAAGATGCTTGTGGGCGCATAATCATGCCATGATGATGTCGTGCTGTTGATCCCAAGGGCACTCATGTTATTACTTTTAAAGTATTCCTAGTTTATTGTATTCACCCAATTATTGATTCAGAAAAATAATAAATGCTTCATTTCAAGGTTGGTTTATCACGAATATATTTATTCCATTCGAGTGGCGTACAAGGAAGTTGTGCTGTAACCATCAATTAAATATGATTCAATAATTTAGGGGATAAATTATAAATTTTCTCAGATTTTGCAATTGAAATTACCTTTATAGAATTAGAAAACAATTTTGATAACCCTGTCCTTGCGTCTGAAGCTACAGTAACTGAATTAATGACTCGTACTATTCATTTGTTCTCGATGCTGCTGAAGTCGAAATTCATTTTGACTTTTACGGCTTTAATGCAACGGTAATGATTTATGTCAATGTTTTACCGTTTGGAAAGTCTAACTATAAATAAAATAGCAAGGATGGTCACTAAAAAATAGACGTCATTTCTTAGCGAGTTTAATATGTCAGAACAACGAAACATATACACGAAAGATGAACGTTTCGACCAGAAGGGTCATTTTCAGCATCTGAGGAAACAATTGTTTTCATAGAGTTAAAAAAATATACATATGTAGGGTTAATTGTGATCACTGATTGGAAATTTGAAAGGGGAAGGAAGATGGAGCATCATTTAAAACCGGTTTGTCTTCCATGATCAAAAGAGAATTTTAGAGTCTCTTTATATCATGAAAGACAAACCGGTTTTAATATTGGCAAATTGTGAATACAAAAGGGTAAATTTTATAAATGTCGACGTTTTCTGGGTACGAGAATGATGCTCAATCTTCCTTTCCCTCGTAAATTTTCTGTCAGAAATAACAAGTGTTAACCATATATATATATATGTATATATTTTTTAACTCTATGAAAATAACTGTATTTCTTCAGATGCTGAAGATGGCTGAAAAGTTCATCTTTCGTGTATATTTTTAGTAGTTCCGACGTATTAAACTCGCTAAGAAATTATGTCTACTTTATAAGTGAATATCCTTGCTATTTTATTGATAATACTGCAACGGTATCAATAGTATTGATCTAAAGCTCGATTATCCACTGTGAAGTGTACAAGAAACTAAGTTGTTCACCGGTATGATTTGAGAGGAAATTTTGGCATTCAATGTGAAATGTTGTAGGAATTTCACTACAGTTAAAGATTAATTCAGCCGCTAACATATACTGTGCTTCTTCTCGTATTGATCACACCGTCACAATCATGTTCTTTTATGCTGTTAAAATGTTACGTTCCAGACAAAGAGTACTATGAGAAGTCCTTAGCGCAAATTGAAAGATCTACATTCTATTGAATGTTAATTTTTTGATCCGTATTATTTCAATTAGGTCTCCAAGTTTTGGAGTACAAGAGAAGAATCATGCAAAGAATGAACCAAAGCACTAGGCTCTATATAATTATCTAAAGAGTCTTACTTACCTTCAAAATAGATCGATGTATGTTTGAAACAATTTCGTTCCAGCAAAGTTTTCTGAGTTACATTCAAATTACATCTGCTGGAATAATTTCATCGTATAGCAAAACGCTGAATTCATGAAGTAGACGTGCGCTTTTCGAGTACTTTAGTCTTAAATTTTTCATGAGTGACAATTAGGATTATTTTTTCTACACTATTCCGCTCGCTCTCCAGCTCGTGAAAAGCAACTATGCAGATTCAATAAAAACACTTTTATCAGGAAATCACTATTTCTCTAGGGAGAAAGTAGTTCATATCATCTTGGTTGACGTTTCTTCGCATTTTTCTCTCGAAATCGAGATGTTCGACTATGGATTTTCACAAGCTTCCGTTGAAAGTCATAAGTACTTAATTAAGACAATTTTGATAACAGATGTATCGCTAATTTTATCTCAGCAATTAATTTTGGCGTTGGATGGTGCTTATTTTGGCGGTGGATGCTGGCCTCTCTGGATTCTGAGTTTTATTGTATGATTTGATGAGTTTTTCATTTTCAAATTAAATCGTTTTTCATGGGCTTAAGGAATTAAAAAACTCGATTTCGTTCTCTGATACACTTGCCATACTAAAGGATCAAATCGCGCATCATTTTTCTTCTTGCAAAAAAATAAGTGGTGGGTCTTTTGAATGACTGCAGCATAGTTACTGAGACCACGACTCTGAAAACACGTTATAGAACTTCTAATATTGTATGAAATTGAATGGTTACCTGATAAAGTGAGCCATTGATACAATATAATGCAAATTCAAAAGTTTCATAAGAAAGTGCGTGTTTTTATTGCTACGAGCCACGGAGTATTTGGTAGCCACCGAGGCCTGTAGCGGTTTAGAGCGACTGCTCGGTCGTGAGGAATGTTCGAGTACTCGATACCCTGCAATGTAATCCTAGTGCTTCATGTCGCTAGGAATACCGAAATTCAGCCATAATTATCCTATTGGCCAAGGTGTAAGAAATTGATGGATGGATGAAATGGTTTGACTGAGAAAACCATCATTGTATCAATTGTAAGGCATTCAAATCCCCTATGTACAAAATTACCACGCCCTAATTCAATGTGGATAAAACAGTCAATAAAACAGGAGTCACTAATACACGCCTGAAATTTGTGTTTATTGGGCATACAGCATCATAAATAAGCTAACTTGTGCGAATTTTGTGTACCATGTGTGTTTACTAGGTAATTAAACTAGCGGGCTTTGCAGACGATTGTACTCCTCGGTAGTATGGATTTTTTAAAGTTGGAACATTATCTATTATTTTGTTTTTAATTTCTTATTGAGAAATTTTACGTACAAAATGCTTCGGTCGTCAATTTTACAAACATTAGAAAAATTTCTACATCTACTTACAGGGCTATTTTCCTCTCTGAGAAAGTAGGTAGACGCGCAACTCATGATGGTGGAAGTGCCAATGCTGCCAGGATCGTATTTGTTGATCTACCAATTTAGTTTGGCTCGCTGTAAAATTAGATTGTTTTAAAATTTTCCACGCGTTGAATTCTAAATTTAATTAATTTCATATGTTTGAGTAAAAAAATACGAACTAGATGTGAAATTCTCCAGGGCAGGTGAGGATTGTTTTTTTTTAAATGAAAGAATTTCACACCAGGAATGCAAGCCAGGCGCGAAACAATTTGTTCAATGTGTTTTATTCACAATATCGAACATGAGCTTTATTATTTGGGACAAGTTTAAGGTCATTCTTCAGCATTGAATTAAACACTAAATTTGATTTTCCCTGCGTAGTAAACTCTGTACTATAATATATAAATGCAATATTTTCGCAAATGGCTCACTGAACGTTACTTTTACACACCTAGAAAAATGTGTATTTCCAAGTTGTCACATGAGATACATGCCAACATATTGGCTTTTAAAAAGTTTCTTAATATACTACATCCTAAAACAAATGTTCCATACGAGGAGTACTAATTGACAAACCATCCGAGGTGTACAAATAGATAAGCCATACGAGGCATAATAATAGGCAAACTATACGAGGTGTACTAATATACAAGCTATGGGAGGTGTATAAATATATAGACCATACGAGGCAGATTAATAGACAAAATATACGAGGCGTACTAATAGACAAACCAAACGTGGCGTGCCAATAGTCTATCTCTGTCAAGGGTAGTTAAATGAGAAATGAAAAATATGCCCTAAAAATATGCAAAGCCCTATCACCACCAAAAACATATTTCATATCTTCTCGATATTCACCACATCATGCGGACATGGGTACATGGGATAAAATAGAGATACAGTGTAAGCCGGTTACCTCTCATGATTGACAAATATCTACAAAATTTTGGCAGAAATGCGCAAACAAACATATACTCAATATCAAAATTTATAGCTTGCACAACATACGGACAGAAAGATAATTTTACTACGATTCATATGCTCAAATTGCACTTTATTTCATTAATTATATTTGACATTAATCCGATTCACAGAAACGCCCTCTGGGGAAGTGATAGATCTATTTTTGAATCATTTCGCTAGTGCAATAAAATTTATTAACCGGATAGTTTTGCGTAAAGAAATGAAATAGAAACATGTATATCTATATATGTAGATACATATATATACCAACACACGTACACACACACATATTAATATATATACTTATTAAAATGAAATATTAGAAAAAAATACATGTATAAAATAAAAGATAAAAGCAACCTACCATCTACTACACAGAAAATGACAGTTGAGCTCACTGTAATCCTAAGAAATTTTTCGCAAAAAAATAACTAAAAGGAAAAGAAGACTTCGAAAAACACAAAAATGAACTTGTTTTTAATTTCTTCACAGAAATTTTTTAAGAAAAATCAGGTTATAGTCAAGAAGCAACACAACTCTTCAGCATTATACGGACATGTGTACGTGGGATACAATGGAGTAACGTTGTGGCCAGATATCACATCTGAGTGGAGAATATTCACAAAATTTGGCACATATAGGTAGATTAGGCTTTGGTCCAAAGTGATAATTTTAATTACAGAAATTTAGAGTTTTTTCCGATTTGAAAGTTCAGTGCTCGTGTGCGCTGAACGCAAGGAAAAAATTAAAAAATAAAAAGACTAAATGCAATGCTTAAATTACCCCCTTCCCCCCAGCTCAGCCGAAAATCGATTGAAAACATCTTCGAGAATAATTTGGAAAAAGCGAGACAACGTTAGCAAAATTTAATTCATTATAAACTTTGCACAACCCTCACATCTATAAACCTGTTTATTGGTGTACACACAGAATGTATTTCATGGTATATTTGTCATACGGACGTTAAATATTAATACAGAAAAGAGAAAGAAATAACAAAATAAAGATGAGGAAATACTCTTAATTATGGAAAGAACGTTCGTTCTGCTGCATTGAACTGACGGCTGTGGTGCTCATTGTTGTCGACAGAAATAAATAAGATGAATATACGAATCGCTTAGCAAACGTAAAATGAAATAGTTCTAAATTTGTAACAGAAATTTCAGGAAAATTAGAATTTCTGATAGATGGGAAGTTCATACCGAAATGCTGCAGGCCCTATGACAGAGATGCAAAATGACGTGACACATTTACTCTAAATTCTTTTCCAGTGTTAGAGTTTTCGATATGCTGGGGAAGCTTGTTCCACAAAAAAGCTCCAGAAACCCCGTTCCAAATTTCCAGAAAATAATATTTTTAGTTGATGCGTTTTTCTCGTTGGTTTTCTAAACTGATTCGTGAGTTGCAACTACTACCCGTTGAGATTTTACGAAGTTGATGGTCGAGGACAACTTTGTTCAACGCTATTGAAAGCATAAATGCAAGTTAGTTTTCTCTTGCAGTCTACATGCTTTATGTCAAAATAAGAACTTTAGCTATAGATGGGCCTTTGGGGCTTCCATCTTTCGTGCCAAATTTCAGTTTCAGATCTTGTAATCGCCTTTTTTGTAGCCAGGGAATTTAAAACTAATATAATAATAATGCTTAAATGCGAATACTGCACAGGGGCTAGTAAATCATGGTAAATAGTTAGAACTGATCTTGGGACACCACATATTTTAAGATACTGGATATTAAGCTAAAAAATCATTCTGTAATGTAGGCTGTCATGACAAAAAACAGTAGTGTTTCCAACCTGATGGTGGATGGATATTATATCTCCTAGAGTATGTACCTTAAACAACATCTGGAATTACATACTTTTCACTTTTGTCAGTTCTAAATTTCAAGGGTTCAATGCAAGTTAGCTCAAATTTCCCTTACCTATAAAATGAGTTTCCAAGAGAGGATAGTGGAAGACACCATTTAGCTTGGAATTGAGTGAACGGGAAATCAACGTACAAGTGTGTTTCTACACCGGATTCCTCTCTCATTGAAACAGCAAGAATGAAAATTTTCTACGAAGCAAGACAAAAGTTATAAGAAGTAGTATGTGCTGAAAAGAACAGCAATGAATTGGAAAAGATGGTCCGTAGTAAATAAAAAATTATTTCATTTCAAGAAAAGGAAGGCCTCCCTAATCTTCCGCTCAGGGCCTCACATTTTCTCCTTAGGAGCGCTTATTCTCACCTATGCAATAATATTTTTCCCCTGAGGGGATTCATTGCAGTTGGTGCACGCAGGTAATAAATGCCTTACTAGAAATAAGAATTGAATTCAAACACCTTCATTTCATCAAATAGCTGACGCAACTATTGGGAGTAACTGTATATAATTTTTTACCAGTGATTAGAGGGCGTTCGGTGTCACTTTCAGACATCACTAAGATAATAGAATTGATGGAAGTGGTCACTGCGGCCTAGCGTGAAATGGCTGAGAGCATTACGTTAGTCTGTGACACGCTCGAGGTTTCTCCCCTTTGGAAAATGACTGCCACAATGCACTCGATCCGAGTGTTTGGTTTGGATACCGGCATGGCGTACTGAAGGCGACCGTCTTTTGCGTCATGGCGTTAATTATTAAACTTTTGAAAACCAGATACATTTGGCATTCAATTTCATTGGAATAAATCCTTTTTCTAACAAGTCAGTTATTTTCAGTGTCATGAAATGTTTTATCTTTTCTTGTCTCTTCGACGCTATGCATGAACGCTATCTAAAGACTGAATCTGAATCTACAAAGCAGGTAATGTGGGTTACTTCGCCATTGTTTTCACAAAATCTTATTACATCTTAATAATTGCAGTTTAAAATGTGTTAAATTCAATTAAAAATTTACATACCTATCAGACCAACTTTGTTACCAGGTTCATTGCATTGATATCAAAATGAGTTGAAAAGCAAGGACCAAATTTTGCTGGGCGTCATTAAGTTCATGTATGTACACAATACTACACATAGTATTGTAATTTTTTTTTTTATTACTCCAAATGAACTGCGGCTGTTACTATCTTTCTTTCTTAACGTGTGCTCAATATATTATGAAATGTTTTGACCAAATTTTCTGTATTTCCAGAATGTGACGGCACTCGGCATCTACCATACAAGCGGAAGTACATTTTTCTTCGAAAAAAACGTAACGAACGACATCACGTTCACCGTTTTGTTGCTACTGACGAGGTTGTGAAGAAACATTGCTGATTCCGCTGGAAATAGTCGAAACGATAGCTATTAGGCCATCGATATTTTGTCTCTAGAATGCTGTAACATGGATCAGGGGCTTCTAAGCGACAAAAGATAATTTTTCGAGAGATTGTAAAATTCTAGAAAATTTTGGCTGCATGATACACAGTGGGATTTACGGCACAATGCCGGCGACCAGAGACGAATGCCACTTGTGTCACATCCATGACCACAATCATCCCTCAACGTTGTTGAGGACCTCTACTTTGAGAGACTCCTCACCGCCACCTCGCCCTCGGCGTCACTCTCGAGCTGGGTCCATGGATAGAGACTACCACCATCACCACCGAGACCACCACCACCACCATCACCATCACGACAGGGAGCGCCGACACAGCAGGTCGGGTCGAGTGCCCAGTGCACTGGCCCGTCTCTCAGAGCACAACTCGCACTCGCTGCCGGCGAGCAGAAGCAACACCTTGAACCTCTACCCTGAGCAGGTGTCGGTGCTGCCTGACGGCGGCCACCGCTTCATTGGAGGGGACCGCGTCAGCGTCAGGTCTCTCGAGCTGACTAACCCTAGACACGCCGCAGATAACAGAAGTCACCACTCCCTGCAGCAGACGACAACGTTGCAGAAACCGCTGCCCGATCCGCTCGGCAGTTCATTCATGCCCCTGCACTCTCACGGCGGCAGTCACCTCAGCCTGCAGCAAGCCACTGTTGTGCCCTCCTCGCAAGACAGAGCACAGGACTACTACCTCCAGGTCAATAGACTCCCCTTCAAAGAAGACACGAGGAAACACAGATTCAACTTGCAAACAGTTCTCCTCATTGGATGTTACACACTTTTGGTGAGTATACATTTGTTATACCTAAGTAATCAATGAAGAAGAATTTTAGAGATTTACGGCGAAAAGAGTTGGGAGGAAAATTAATGGAACGTGATTCTCTTGCATTTTCAAGATGACTGCGCTGATGATTCACATATTCATGAAAACGAATGCACCGCGGTGGTTAAATGAAGAATTTAATAACATGAATGGGAATGATATTCACGCATAAAAAAAATATGCACAGAAAGTTCCAATTACATGATTACAAAAAACACATACTCTTGTGGGTTAAATTTGTACGTCTTTTAGGTCAACGGACGGATGAAAACCGAGTGCAAATATATTGTTAGTAACATTATATTTACATGTACACTACATTGCCGCAGATTACTAAATTCAGCGGAGTCATCAAACTCATTCATTGGCTCAGAGGAATGGCGCACTTCTGAAATACCTCTAGAACTCTCAATAGAACGAATTAAGACTTGTTGCAAGAGTTAACTGCAGGGCTGTTTGATCCGTTTCTTTCCGCGTGGTTCTCTTAAAGTGTCTCACGTACAACCAACCTGTGGAATAATTTTATTCATTTTCATTTCTTTAGTCTCTTCACGAAGTGCGAACTGCGTGTTCTACTTATTGCCGTGCCTACTCGATCGCTGAATTTTGTACTCACATGGGAGCACTTCAATTAAATTTCAACTGGATGACAAGTAATTACTATGGCTGAACGCAAACGATTGTTGACCTTTGTAATACTAACTAGCACCTCTGTATGCCATGTACAGGGCAGCACTTAGGTTTCGAAATGTTTCACGCTGACCCTGTTTCAACTCATTATTGTGCGTGATAAACAGCTATGGCTCCTTTTTGCGCTCCTACGTTCAAACTTTATCGCACAATCTAACCTTATTTGCCATTTCTCAGCTCCAAAAACCTTACCTGGTGAACGCACCCTTTGACTTGGTGTAACATTAACAGTTGCACTCACGCAAATTCTCCATCCCAAAGCCTATCATCAACCCTCATTTCGCAGTTCTCTACGACTGGAGGTAATGGGGCCAATGCAAAATACTAAACGAATTCGTTTCTATCCAAACACCCCGATTCCCACCCGATACGATTCCAATACTTATTTGTTTCATTTCCATGGTTGGCTAACTATTTAGCCATTTAAGCATATCAATAATTTTGACTTAATTCATTTTTGCAGTGTATTAATTGAAAAGTTATCCGACTTTGGAGGCAAAAAACAATGACAAGGTTAAGTTACCTGATAAATTTCTCTCACCTTCAAAATATTTTGAACACGCATATTCTTCCAGCCACGAAAGCGGATGTTCTCAGTTGCATTTCCTAAATCCAAAGGACTTTTTTTTCAAAACTGGCGCAACAGATTTGAAAATTAAATTGAGAAGCTAAAATCTGAACATAACTCACAAAATGCAAAAAAAATATTAGCAGAGTTAGTCTTCATTTTAAACTTTGAATATTGCCCAGTAGGGTACATATATCGGTATCAAAACGAAGTTTATTGGAAAGTAATAAATGATATAACTTAAATATGGTATGAAAGTATTTTCGCATTTAGAAGCATATTCTGAAACAGAATCAACACTGTTGCATAGAGCTACTGCACGTCACTCATCGCTAAAAGCTGCTGCAATACCGGGACGGGTGTCCCACAAAAATGTCCCCAATTTTTTAACTGATTATATTTCGGTTTTAAATCAACATATTTGAATTGTCTTTTTTTCACAATGTAGTAAATTTTGTTTCCTTTTTGAATAATTTAAGTTTTTGAAAATTGGTTGAATAACCACGTTACAATGATTGATTTACTGAAAGGGGTAGAAAAATTAATTGTTCAAAGGAAAACGTTTTACAAACAATATCGATGTTCTTCCTTATTTTTTACCTTCCAAAAAATTGAACAAACAAAAATTCAAAATAGTAGCAAATCATTACCTTGAACAACGTTTAAATAAATGAAGTAATTTAGTATCCTTCAACATACCCTCCATTTCTCTGAAGGTTAGCATTACTTCCAGCCACCATTGAACCAAGAGTTTTGCTGATTATTTCACCGTTTTCTTTCAGTTTTTGAAGCATTCTTCAATTCGTTGTTGAAGAATTCTTAATGATGGAGGTGATACATACTTGGTGGTATGTAGGATACATCATTGTGAAATTATTTTTAACAGTAGGTATTGAGAAATGAAGAACACCAGGGTTGTTTTTAAAACTTTTCCTTTGAAAAATGAGTTTTTCTACGCCTTTCAGTAAAGCGATCACTGTAAAGTGGTTATTTAACCAATTTTAAATAACTTAAATTATTCGAAAAGGAAACAAAATTTACTACATTTTCAAAAAAGACGATTCAAATGTGTTGATTTAAAGCAGAGATATAATCAATTAAAGAGTCGGGAACATTTTGTAGGCCACCCAGTATATACGTATGCTGGAAGAACCGTTTCAGATAACGAACTCAACTTAAAATTCCGTAGCTTTGACGCCGATTCCAATACCTTGAAAAAGTCTGATATTTCAAATTTGATTAATATTCCTATTAATAACGGCTGGTCTTACTTTCCTACGTTATATTACATTTTAAATCAGCCCCTAGAAGAGAGATATTGAAAATATGTAAGTACACTCATTTTTTCATATAATGACTCGCACATTCATTCCACCAGAATTCTCACTCCTCCATTGTCTGGCCATTTTCTTCTAGAATCAAATTTCTATTTATTCTATTTTTTTACACCCAAATTCAGTCGCCAATCTCCACAATTTCATTCTCATTAACATTGCTACTGCGGTAGTGGTATTTTTCTTGTAAATTATAATGCAAATTAAAGCTACTGTGGTGTCTTGTTACAACCACCCTGCTTTAAATTTTGAGAAAAAATGAAATTTATTTTTTTCTGGTGTGCAGTTTGTGATGGCGATCATCATCGGGCTCGTGCTGTGCCACCAGAACGGGTGGTTAGGCTTCGGCTCACCAGTCAGCCTAACAGAAGTGGTGGAGGACGGTGGTGCTCGCGGCATACAAGGAGGCTCTATCAGGAGACCGAACTTCGACAAAGGACGATTAACCAATCAAAACTCAGAAAATGAACCGTCAGACACGCTTCAATCTCTAACAGAAGTTTCCAGCAAACCAATACCAGTGCATAATGTTGTTCATCTTCGTAAGCAGGATCCCAGCAATTCCAACTCTTTTCCTAGTGGTCGACCGCGCAGTATATCTGGAGCGAGAGACCACCTCAACGAAAACCAACCAGCACAAACGATTCCAGGGAACCGCCCAGTGCAACGAGTGCCAGATCTATTGGTGACAGACAAAGCTGTTGTATCTTCCAGTGAAAAACAATTCCGAACAACCAATGACGCAGTATCAAACAGAAACGCTGCAACTGAGAACGAATCTGCCAGCATTGGATCTAGAAATGTTAACTCAGGAGTTACTATGCCAGGCGATCGGGTAATGAATTCTTTGTCAGTCAATGGAAACATTCCTTCCAGCTCTCAGACCTTTCCAAGGATGCAAAGCACAGTCTCCGCTAACGCAAATCTTAACGCGGGGAGTGGGAATGAAAATACCGTCGTATTCAACACCCAGCCCAAACCACAAACGGAAAATATATTCCTTCCAAGGGGTCCAGTTCAGACGACGCATTTCACAACCAACAACCTACCTGTGGCCGGACACATAGGGCCAGCTCAAATCGCAAATGGATTTTCCACGTTTGTGCATCCAACACAAGGTCAAGCTGCCAGCAATGTACAAGGAAGCGGTCCGGTGCTCTCAAACCAAAACATACACAACTTCCCATCGAACGTGCAAATAGTGCCTAGTCAAAATACACCCTCAGTGTTACCAAATGGTAATAAAAATATGCACAATTTACCAGGGCCAGTTCAAATAACACCTAATCAACCCACACATAATCTCCCTGGAGGCCTTCCAACGTCGCCAAGCCAAATCGAAAACGCCCGAGAAAGTATCCAGACATTACCAAGTCAAATCGCAAACAATTTCCCAGCAAACATCGGGTCTCTCTCAGGAAATGGTGCAACACAAATTATACCTCAGCATAGTAACATACCTAATCGTAATGGAGCTCAACCTGCATCGAATGTTGGAAAAACGTTGGTTTTCACAGAGCAAATTCAAACTAGACCAGAAACTGGCAACACCGTAACGAAGAAACAACCACTGAGAATAATTTTGAATGCTGGACATCTTAGTACTTCTCACGAAAGCAACCAGCCAAGTGGTACGGTTTCGTTTTCTGGCGTCAATGGCCAACTGAATCAGAACAGTCCTCAAGGGTTCGTTCAAGCGGCAGCGGTGATAAATGGCCACCAACAAGGAAGTCCCATTCAGGCTCAGGTCAATCCTTTAACGATCCAGGCAAATAATTTCCCTTCGAGACCTTCGCAAAGTCCGTCAATTTCTCTCACAGGACAATCGGGAACTCCTCCAGGATCGGCTCGCGGCACCACACAATTCAATTCCGGCCATTCCACTTCTGGGCTTTCACAAGCAAATCCTTCCCCAGAATCAGTCAAAAGTTCACAAGTCCAGCCAATCACCAACATTAGAAGTCCAGGAGTTCCTAATGTTCACGTACAATCTGTAGCCCAGAAACCTCAACTTAATGCAAATAACAACGCTTCTCCTCTAAACCAGGATGCAAAAAAGACAACAGATGTCCGTGTACCAGGAGAGCTCCATTCCAGCGTTATTCCTGTAAGCTCACATGCGCAACCTTCACAGCCCGCAAATGTACCTTCTAACGCCTTTAGACCACAAATAGTTCATTCTGAATTTTCCACCGTTCCACCGTTTGTTAGTTCAGGCCCTGTTTTTGGTTTACATGCTCAAAACGATTTGCATCCAAACGTAAAGCAGGCAGAAGCACACCAGCCTATTCATAGACAACGCTTACCTGCTCCAAGTACAGATTTGAGTGCAAATACTAAGCAAACCTCGGCAGCGTCTTCTACTCAAGAGCAGATATCCCGGGAAGCAACACAGGGGATTTCACTCAATGCTGACAGCTTAGCCAACACGAATTTCAACAAAGTGAAGAAAGTGCAAAATAGTGGAGTTGAAGTCAACGACATTCACATGGAAAAAATGAAAATACTAAGAGAAATTTTAGACGCTGAAGGCAGTGGAAAGCTCTTACAGGATTTGATCACTCTGAAAAACAATAAAAATTCAATATCTGAGCTCAGCGAACAATTATCAAAAGCAACAACAAGTCATCGTCCTTCACAATCCGCAGGTGAACAGCATCAAGAATCAGGTCTGACAGTCACTCCTGCGCATTTGCAACCAAGACTCCAACAAGAGGGTTCAGCCTCAAAGTCAACAGGACAGGATACAAAACAGAAGGTTAGGCCAAATCGACCTCAAAGTGGTAGGCAGCCTCAACCGTCTACGCCAAATACCAATATAGGAGCGATTGAGTCGAAAGAGAAAAAGAAGAATAATATACAAGTAGTGCGTGAGCTTTTGGCTTCTCTGATAAGCTCCCCAGAAGTCCAAGAAATACTCAGCACAAGAAATAGACAAGGCAAACGAGCTGAGTTGAACACTAACTCCCCGAATCAGAGGGCAGACAGAGATTCCGCTAAAGGAGATGAAATGCGTACCTTGCTATTGCAGGCATTGGCTAAAGAGATCCCGGCAAAAGAATCCCGTAAAGACCTAAAAATTAATGCTCGGAAAACTCCGGAAGAAGAGAGCCCGAAACCAAAAAATCAAGAGAAAGCCAATGGAGAAAAAACAAGCCAACCTCGACGTACAATCACAAAGGCTCAGCAATTAGCCCACTTCAGTACTGGTACACCTGGTCGTGTCGTGAACAGACGAATTGGTAACACAGGTTCCCAACAGGGCTCTCGTGAACACCAAAGTGTGCGACCACCGATAGTCAGAACATCCAGAGGTAGGCGGACGCGAGTTGATCAAACAAGGGCCTCTGGTCTCGAACAAGTCACAAGAAGAAAAGCGAAGAGTATCAGACGCACGGCAGAAGGAGAGTCCGGCCGAGAGGAGACACCACGAGGTGTAGTGCGGCACTGGAGGACCACAGACCAACACGGCACCATGTCCCACGGCACGGTCCGCAGCGACGGCTCATTCGCCTTCACTAACTGCCGCCCTGCACAGATGTGCCAAAGCAAATCCATACCTTAGCCATTTTACAGCTCTATTGGCTATTACAATGTGAATGGTGATGTTGAGTAATTTGAGTGTACACGGTGAAAGTGCACTCTTTGTCCTGACAGTCCCCCTCGTGAAAAACTACTCTCTGAGCAAAGCCGCATATAACTGTAACAGGCAAATGAAGTCAACTTTTTTTAGTTTTCTTTAGATTAATAGAACTCTTCAATAAGTGCCAAACTGATAGTGTGTAAATATTTAGATATAAATTTTATTATTTTGTACATAAGGATAAGGAAAGAGTGTAATAGCTATGTTTACATTCTTCCAACATAACATTGCAGTTTCTCTCTCTTAGGACGTAAAGCTAAAAGCTAAGCGAAAAAGACAGGTTAGTGCGACAATTGTGAAAGTAGACAAAAAATTATAATTATTGCCAATTTCAAATACTTGGGAATGAATCAAAATATGTCAGAATTTTTATAAATAATTATGTGCTATAGCCCTATGTTATCAGTAGCAAATGCAGCAGACAGTTCTTTGCGTCACAGCAGCAACTACCTTGGTTCAGAACGCCTATCGCCAGTTAGTGCACGATTCATTGTAGGAGCATGTATTTCTTAAAATCTGGTGGTACGAAGTGGACATGATGGAATTTAACAAGAGTTCCTTGCTATAAAAGCATGTCAGATTTGTGTGAAAGGAAAAACTTGAAGAAAATGTGTACATAAAGGAGCATACACTCACAGAGTTCGACTCTACCATGAGTCTGCCGTCGAAGCAAGGGGTTAAAAGTTCATTCAAGGAGGGACACAAGGGTCAATTAAATGGCTAACCTGATGCTGCAGTTTAGGCAGATAATTTAGCAACATACTCTGAGTTCAACAAACCAGACTTCAGACCTCGATTTATAAATTACTTTCTTGGTGTGTGTGAACAACCACCCTCTCATGAACAAATATCAACGTGCTCTCTAGCATTTCTTAAAGTTATAATTTAAGTATACTTAGTCTATTTAATGTCTATAATTACAGACGAGCGAGTTTATCTTTTATCTGGCGTGAGATTTTACCTCAAATATGTTTCCTCTAAATTTCGGAAACCAATGAACGTGTTCGCCACTTCTCCCAACAACCAATGTTGAAAGCTCTGAACTTACAATGCATTCATCATCGTTCAAAGTTGTACCCAACAGTGCGGAACGCGCATAATTCACGGCAACCAATTACCATTAAATTTTGGCTAGAAAAAATTAAATTAAACCACCTCACGCGCGATGAACTGTATTTTCAAGAATTAAGGTTTGAACTAACTACTCTCACTTAAGGAATACAATTGGTAACGTTCAAATCGAACAAAGTACAGCTATGACTATGAGGCTTTCACTGTAATAACTAGTATTAGGAGAGATCCTAATTCATGTAGCATTACATGTATCACTTAGGAATTGTTTTATAAATGCCGCACAAATATAAGCTGTTTTGAATTTCAAATCAAGCTTCCAATACTTGGAATTTAGATACTCCATTTCCTAGGTCACTCCGTCCCTTTCTCTTCTAGCTCTGCCAATAAAAACACTCGTCTTAGGAAACTAATTAGCGTTAAGTTTTTCATTCTTGCCAGCAATAAAATTTTGCCCGCCCCAGGACTAGATTTATTGCATAAAATAAAATTTATTTTTAAATAGTTGTTTGAAACTTCCCTACTCGCAATACAACACCGGTACCGTCCAAGTAATATCGTTGCTCTAGCAATATAATCTTTCACTCTAATTCCTTTTTGAATTCGCGCTGACGACGCACGTTTCTATAAGAACAAATAGAACATAACTTATATGGCTCCCATTTCTAAGCATATGAATAACGTAAGGATGAAACACAGCCTTGGATTTTGAAGTGCTGCAATAGCGCTCAAACATTAGCATTGTCTCAGACAAAAACATATAAAAATTGAAACACACTTTACTGTCAAAAACATGTATCATAGGTCCAATCTGCGATGAGCTTACCAACTAAGCAATAACATGAGAGAATACATACCATAATACGAGTATCACTGAATTTCTCGAGAAACTCCATAATCATTGCTAGCAAAGCAGTGTGGAGCAACAGATCCCTGCAAAGGAAATTAATTTATCGGGTCTGCAAACGACTACAACAGTCGGCCACAGAAGCTCGTATCGAAGCAGCAAAAGTGCGGAAGTCCTACTCAAAAGTTCTTCGTGACTTTGAGATACATACCTATTCCGGGCACTTGCCTCTCCTCGATAGGAAAGATAAGCCCACCAGACTACCCAACTCATCAACCAACTCACAACAAGCTAAAGCTGGGTGAACGATGAGTCGCTCGAGAAACTCATACAGCGTGAAGACCCTGTTACAGTAGCCCTTGCATCTCAGCACTATTAGTAAGCAGCATGAACTGAATTTGAATGCTCGCTTCAACTGACAACTTGTGAAACGGAGCTACTTACTACAATTATTCAAATGGTATTTATAAGTTATAAAGTAAGCAAGAAGCAAATGAGTACAAGGTAGCAAGAGAGTGTAAACAATTAATTTGCACTATTTATGAGTGGGGACTAATAAAGGATCAAGAAATACTAAGTTGAACATAGCTTATGACCCGACACAGTATTTGTTTGAAGATCAATCATCATGGTCTTTGTAGAGCCAAGTAAATTAATTCCAAAGTCAGTTTCAGGACTTACAACCACATTCACCACACGGAACATTTAAACCATAACAGTCGGAGAACTTAGATAGCATTACTAAGAATCTATGTACTAATAGCACTCCACAGAAATATGCTTTACAATCTGGTTCAACTCAAAACAATAACGTGGTCACAGCAACCTTTCATTCTTAAAACTAGTTCACAACGAAGAATGACATGAGACCAAAATGGATTTATGAATACTGAATGCAGCCAGGTTCACCTCCATTGTTGGAGGAAACTAGCCTCAAACAATGTGAACTGGACAACTGGGGAAACGAATTCAATATCTTCCGCAAACGAAGCATTGTATTTTCAAAAAATGTAGTCACCCATTTTGTAACTGGTCTCCCTGATAAGAATATAGCGCACTTTGTATGAAGAGAAGCACAGCACTCCCATTAAAAATGAACCCTGTAAATAGAAAATTATAGAACAATAGTCAAAATTGAAGGAGTTCTCCTTTAGTGCCAAGAAGTTCTACAAGAGCAGTACCAAACACAGGCCATACGAACGATGGATACTTGGCCTGGTTTTGGATATCAGGTCGCCGAGTATCAACGAGCATCAATGAGCATCACTGTGCACAACTGTACTTGTCAGCACTATTTCTTTTGCTCACCAGAGTTTATTTACAGATCATGAATTGCATTCACCTGGTTTCAGATTTAGATTGAATACCTTCAAGAATAACATGAGATGAACAGAAACCTTATATACAATGCCGTAACTGAGGTCTATTACAACTAAGATAAGAACAGTGCCAAGTTTCATATTATGAACAAATTTTTTACAGAATATCATATACAGCTACTTTTTTCAAACAAATGTTCATAGTAAAATTCAAGCTGATGTTCAGTTCAGCAAACTCTAAAAACTTACAGAATATTCAACTTGAAAGACATAACAAAATTCTCCAAACAAAAGAAAAGCAATTTCAAAGAATGAGCATCCACCAAAATTGTGAAGAGATCAGGTCAAATACAACCGGAGGAGCCCAGTCTTATGAGGCAAAAAGCAGAGACAAAGCTTCCCGCTCCGCAGTCTCGAGATCAGGGTGCCAGAGGTCAAAAGAGAGAAGGGCAAGTGGGGTGGCCAGCACGGTCATGTCCTTGCTGGACGCCAGGGAGGTGGTGTGAGGCTGAGATGAGTCGTAAAAATACATTTCTTGTTCCTTCCACTGACGCTGCTCGCCCGATACTTCCAGCACTCCAGATGTGGTAGATTGCAGCACTGAAAAGCCAAGCATCAGTTCAGGGAAAGGATGGGTTGAAAATGTTCACATGACAGCCTTTCTTACTATAAAAATTTCTTGCTTAATCTTTCCAAATCCAAAACCAAGCTGCAGTTGGTAATGATTAGATTAGATGTTAGTTTAAGCCTCCCTAACCGTTTAAAAAAACGTTCCGAAGAGAGGAAGGCACCATTCAGCATGGAGATAAGGGTATGCAGAATCTATGCAGAAAGTGCATAGAAAAAGTAAGTTGCGAAACAACTTTATGAAACAAGATAAAAGTTGAAGAAGAAAGTAGTAGGTGCTGAAAAACAGGACAGCAGTGAACCCAAAAAAATGTGGTCTCTAACATAACAAAAAAAAAAACATTTCATTTTAACAAGAAGAAGGCCTGCCTAACTATCAGCTCAGTCCCTCACACATTTTCCCCTTGAGGGGTGCAGTTGATAATGTAAAATTTATCTTGCATAAGCAATAGCACATCAACACGTCAATATATAGTTCTCATACAATAGGAACTTAACTCCCATTTCTGCTTGACCTAAGTGACTGTCCAGCCAGTGGATGATTTATTGAAATAACGCACCATGATGCAAGATATCGATTGGCAGATCAGTAACATGGGCAGCACTTACACCATCTATGATAAAAAATATCTACTATACAATTATCTCATTAGTGATTTCTTGGTTGATTTTTGCATCACTTTGTTAGTTGCAAATTTATTAGAAAATATTTGTATACTATTGAAACAAGTCATTTTTTGTAAGTTTATTTCTGAGGAAAATTTAAATTAAAAATTGATAATTATTATTTTTTATAGAGCAGAGCAGCATCATTTCTAACCTTTGTTTGTGGATAGTACACCTTATAGGGCAGAAGATGTAAATCTCAAAGTGGAACACTGCTTCACAGGGTGTAAGATTAATTTCTCGAAAACTCTAAGTCATGCTTTGTATATTAGAAACTTTCACTTAGGATTTACTTTTTAAGAACCTTAGGATAATTTTACTGCAATCAATCTAACTCATCAGCATTGAGGGAAATCCTCCTCTCAATACACAGATAATTATTAGCTGTGCAGATCTACAAAAAGCCTTTGTAGAATCTTACAACTTTCATCAATCACATTAAAATGTGCTATACATAACTCAACTAGTTTTTCCTCACAGTTGCAAATGTTTTGCAAAGGATTAATGCTTACTTACTACTCTACAGTGAGCATACATTATAATACTGTATTAGCACAACTTTGGAATACTAACATTATAGTTCAGTTACTACAGAAACTGATTCAGAAAATGAAAATCTCTTCTATAACGATCCTTTTCTAGGTCTTAAAATAGTTATACATCATGAATAATAATCTCTATTCCAGTACCTTCATCAGTTTCATTCCAAGAATGTTAATAAAGTAAAAAAGGTAAGAATGAATGCTGAAACGATCCTTCACGATCCAACTTCCTGCTCAGTTAAAAGGGGTAAAAGCCTAACTCAACAATCATGAATGTATCACTTTTCAAGTAAAGTAAGTTTGTATACAAAATATTTATTGTTCTTTGGCATAAGAAAATATTTTCTCATACAATGATTTTTGTCTTTACACCAAGAATCTGTTCATAACTATATTTTTTTAAAGAAGGACACCACAATGCTCCATACCATACAAAAGTGTGGGAATTTTTATCATTTTCTAGCATTCACTAATCCAGGCAATGGAAATTCAAGTAATACAGGTCATGAAACAAGACCAAAGTTGAAGAGGAAAGTAGTAGGTGCTGAAGAACAGGACAGCAGTGAACCGAAAAAGGTGGTCCTTAACATAACAAAAACATTTTATTTCAACAAAAAAGAAGGTCTACCTAAGGTCACCAGTCTCCTCTCAGCTCGGGCTCTGACATTGTCACCCTGGGAGCGCTAGTTCCCATAGATACAATAATTGTATTCCCCCGAGTGGAGTAATACCGGTTCTGTGAGAGAAATCGGGACTACGGTGTAATGGGACGATTCACCAGTCTCCTAAACCGTGTTTGCTTAGGAGATGGTGCAAACCACCTGTTCCCCTAACCCCTACTTTTTCCTGTTTCAGAACAGATTTATGAGTGTTAACTGGTATAGGATAAATTATAATAGAGTGCAGCAATATAGTTTATAAGCAGATCATTCAGAGCGGCATCATCCAGCAAGGGTAAGAACCATAGGCAATGAAAGGATCAAAATAAAAGAATGTATAGGTTTATTTATTGAAATATTTATTTGTAAATGATATTGATTATTCGTTGTGTGAAAGTGAGAAGCTATGTACCTTATTGCCCGTGTTATCATTAGAAGTTATTATTTATAATGCGTGGTGGATTGGCAGGAAGACCTCCAATAAACCTCCACAACTTGACACCAAGGAGCAGTCTGCAACTGCCGAGTCTTCCTCCGATCTCTTGCAGCTGCGGTACTCCAAATCGATCTCCAATCAAACTCCAATTGGAGGGCAGAAGCAGAGGTCAACCAGGGGACTCCAGAGCCACCACCCAAAGCTCTGTAGGACCAGCCTCCGCAACTTGAGACCAAAGAATAGCCCACAACGGCTAATTCTTCCTCCGGCGTACTCTGCCGTTGCCACACCCTGGCATACTCTGCAATTGCCGCCTTCTGGTATACTCTGCCACTGCTGCGCCCCGGCCAACTCTGCCGCTGCTGCGCCCCGACCTACTCTGCCGCTGCTGCGCCGCGACCTACTCTGCCGCTGCTGCGCCCCGGCCTACTCTGCCGCTGCTGCGCCCCGGCCTACTCTGCCGCTGCTGCGCCCCGGCCTACTCTGCCGCTGCTGCGCCCCGGCCTACTCTGCCGCTGCTGCGCCCCGGCCTACTCTGCCGCTGCTGCGCCCCGGCCTACTCTGCCGCTGCTGCGCCCCGGCCTACTCTGCCGCTGCTGCGCCCCGGTCTACTCTGCCGCTGCTGCACCCCGGCCTACTCTGCCGCTGCTGTGCCCCGGCCTACTCTGCCGCTGCTGCGCCCCGGCCTACTCAGCCGCTTGCCGTTGCCTTACTAATGCTCTTGCGCTCCTACTGCTCTTGCGTTCATGCAGAACAGGCCTTCTTGGGCCGGCTATTATTGCTGGGTAGGAAGTTGCTCTAGGGCTGCTGCCTTGCCGGATTGCCCTTAGTATAGTAGGCTACTGTATTATAATTGAGAGTGTTTATTTTGTGTGGGTTGTGGTAGGTAGGTTAATTATTAGTGTCCGCATCTGGTTATTTTTCTATGTATATGTGTGTAATTATTGTAAAAGTGTATTAATAAACAAAAAAGAAAGAGAATTTTAAACCCATTACCTGGGAGTGTCAGCTCAATTATTCACCTTGAGACAAAATAGGAGTCATAGGTCGGTCACAACTTATGAATAGGAGTACTTACAATTTAGGCTACACATGTTGATGGTAGGAAGCCTACCTGTCCCCCAACATTGTGCTTTTGGTGCCATGACCAGGATGAGCTGCTTGTAAACTATATTGCTGCACTCAATAATTTAACCCTCATAAATCTGTTCTGAAACAGAAAAAGTAAGGGTTAGGGGAACAGGCGGATTGCACCATCTCCTAAGCAAACACGGTTTAGGAGACTGGTGAATCACGCCATTACAACGGTTTACCTCAAGATTAATTATTTAATATCGAGGTTGCATTTATAAATAAATGAATGATTTCTTTCTAGAAACCATTTTAACTGAAAGTATACACAGAAATTCATTAACACACAAGAACCGTTATTTCAAAGTGTAACTGATATTAAAATTTGCTCAGGCCAACCAGAATACACCACACTTCTGAGCAATTAATTTCTAAATCCACCACTAACTCTTGTTCATGAGTCCCGTAATATTATACTATTACCATACAAGGCCTACTACTACCACCATACTATCACCATTGAAGGCATTCAATATTTGAGTCAATGATTGTGCATCAATAAAGGTCATTTTATTCTGCATTGTAGAAATTGCCTTCAAGTTTACATTATTCATAATCAGCAGCAAAGGGTCATCATTAAATACTCTAAAACAATTCAAGTACAGTGGTACCTCGGTACTCGAACGCCTCTATACTCGACCAAATCGGTTCTCGAACAAAAAATTTGAGTAGAAAATGCTTCGGATCTCGAACAGATTTTTGGTACTCGACTAGCCGAGTCGACCCGAACGTGCTCCTCGGCCCTCTCTGCCAGCGAGTAGGTGTCAGTTTGACTGACCGTGAGCGGAGTAAGACGTACGCAGTTTGTTCGAGTACTGTATTTCTTTCCAGATTTAAACTTTTTCATGTTGCTCTAGCCCTTAATTATGGGTCCAAAGAAAGACAGTCATAAGGGGAAGGCAAAGAGGAAAATAGTGAGGACCACTATTGAACTGAAGAAGGAAATTATTGCAAAGTATGAAAGCGGTGTACGAGTGTCCAACCCCGTGGTGCAGTACAAAATTCATTGTTGTTTAGATACACATTCATTGTTGTTTAGATGCACGTTCTTATAATATTTTAGGTATTTTTCTTAATGGTAAGAATGGATTAAATTACTTTCCATTATTTCTTATGGGAAAGTTGGTTTCGGTGTTCGAACAAATCGGTTCTCGACCACCACCTCAGAACAGATTATGGTCGAGTACCGAGGTACCCCTGTAGGAGTATAAGGTTGTCATTTGAAAGTGAAAGAAAATAATTGCTGTCAAGTGCTTATTTAAATAGAGTATAATCCTTCCTTCTCTATGACCATTGCTCAATAATTTTCTGAAGTACATGTTCAAACGTCAAAGAACATATCTTCTTCACGAAAAGACTGTCCAAATGCTCCTACTGAACTCCCTTTAATTAACACATTCAGCCTTGCTCCAGTTTTCCCTTCTGGGACAAATAGCAAAGACGTCTATAGCCGTCCATATCTAACTGCGCATAAAAACCAAGGCACGTGAAGAGGCGTCAATGCTCTGTGTTGTTAGATGGAACTAAATTAAAGATGCATCTTTTGTGCTTTGTTTGAGCAAATTTATGACTGTTTTGGACCAGCTATGATTATTTAAAGCACCCTTTATTGTGTGGAGAATATTTGCAACTAGTTGATGGTTTACAGAAGCCGCTTTGAATGAAAATGCACCACGTTACCTACGCTGCAGAGTGTGCACAAAAGAAAAGAGAAGGAAAGAGACCCGTTGCAGATGTAAAAATTGTGAAGATACCCCAGCTTTATGTCCTGCGCCATGTTTTGCTATTTACCATGGCCATTACCCAATGTTATGGTTTGGCCCCAACTTTCTAGAATATTTTGTCAGTTTTGAAAGAAAAAATAAATATAATGACCCACTACTTATTTAAAAATTGAAGATTCACCGGCGTTATGTCCTGCACCATATTTTGCTACTTATTACGGCAATTAGAGTCAATATTATGGTTTGCTATTTGGTTTTTGAGTACTTAATCAGTTTTGAAAGGAAATAATTGGGTTTAACAATTATTTGCCATTCATTATGGTGTTTGAAGATGATTATCCCTTATCATTATGTTCTATTTAGTACTTTGTTTGGTTTTAAAAGAAAATAAAGGAGTTTAATTATACTCATGTGTTTAAATTTAAACATGACGGGTATAGACGTCATGAGCATTTTGTATCCTGTCAGGTTCCAAATGTAGCATTACGTCCATAGATGTCAACACTTTTTTTAAGGTCAGTAGACTTGTTTTATATATGTTTTTACCCAGAAAAAATTCTCACTTATTGTAGCTATAGTTACGAAATTATGACTATATATGTGCATTTTGTGCAAATGCACCATGACGTCTATAGCCGTCAGCGAGCGTGAATGTGTTAAAAATGTTTTATCATGTATGAAAAGTTTGAAATACTTGAACAAGTGATACTCGGTGGGAAAGATATCACGAGAATTGGGAGAACCTGTGACAAATTACATAATTCTGACTTTGCTGCTTGTCGACTGCAGCTCTAGAAATGTGTGGTCGTGCCTTATCATGAAGAAAAATTGATACATCTTCATTTCTCAGTCTAAGATGCTTCTTAAATTTTGCATGCACGTAATAATTGTCTTGACACTTACCAGCTGCTGTTACAGTATTACCTTGTGGCAAAAATGAAACGTGAATATGACCCAGTCAAGTGGCTCAGCTTGTTCTCTTACAAGAAAATGAGCCAATATTGCTCCGTTGTCTGTATCTCCATAGAATTAGGAATACTTATTTTCATTGAAAATTTTGCCCAGAATAAAAATACTTAAAATTAACCAAATGTAGTGATGTACCGATACCATTTTTTTGGCCGATACCGATACCGATCAGGGTTGGCACATAAATAACCCACCCAAAAAACCCACCCAAAAAAGCCAAAAAAAAAACATTAAAAAACCCACTAAATAGTGGGTTTTTGGGGCTTTTTTGGGTTTTATTGGTGCTATTTGAATTTCACTTGTTTTCAAGCTTATAGAATCAAAATGAGCTAAATATTTATATTGTCAAAAATTTGTTCAAGGCATTTGCATGGCTATGACAATAAATATTGAAAAAAAAATACCACTATAAAAATAAAATAAGAAAAACCCTAATCACAAAAAAAAACTCGAAGGGCTAGTATATTTCTATGAGTTCCATTTCCAAAGTAAAAACAAAAACTGAGAAACAAATGCAGTTTGACTATTTGAGAGTAAAGAGACTTCTGAATTCTTCCTCTGTCTTCTAGAAAGGTATGGAAAAAACCCTAGGTTTTTTAAAAACACTCAACCCACGCGGGTTTTTTGGGTTAAATTGGGTTTTTTGGGTTTTATAGTTTATTTGGGGCTTTATTGATTTTTGGTAATACCTTTTTTTGTTTAAAAGAGTTATTCACATGGCTCTAGTTGCCTCTTTTCCAGATATATATATATACACTTATTGAGTAAATATTATTTGATTACTTTATTTCCAACATCATGTTACATCATTATATGAATTATTACATTCTATGAACAATATATGAATCAAGCTTGTCCATCACAATTACCACTTACCAATTACCATATGCATAGGGACATAGCTGTGCAATCTGTAAAGATATAAGATGTGCAAAAAAAATCGCTATGCTTGTCAATTCATAGTAAGTTGTTTTAGCAGAAGGCAGACGCAAGTCATGTGAGAGGGAAGCACCATGCAGATCATAAGTAACCACCACAAGCAACTTGAAGCAAGACAGCTGCACATCACTTAACAGTCATGCTGTTAACAACTTAACATGTGTATTGTGTGAGCTGGAGGGCTTAGCAGTGCAAGCCAAGTCAGTCAACCACACTGTTACATGTTACAACATGTACAAAAATTTGTCAAAAAAATTACTTTTTGCAGTTCAGGATAGCAACTAACACTAAAACGATTAGAAATAAATGCTTTAACAGATTCCATGGTCAAATTTGTTCCAGTGCAGCTTGAATGCTCACTATAGGCCAATCGTTTATTTACTTTTTTACCCCATGATGGCTGCGGTCGTGTCTTGCCCCATCTGACTATAATTGTTAGACTTGTTTCCGGCAAAGCTCTCAAAGGAGACAGATATTGAAGAGTGGTTGGCTGAGTACAATCTGGAGTTGATCGGTGCGATTTATTTGTATAAATTGAAGGACTCCAACATCTTCCCAAAACACATGTTCAACATGAATATCACTAAGACAACGACTCCTCTTTGATGGTGTGATATTCAAGACATGAAACAGCAGAAAATGCAGATTCTTAAAAAAACACTGGCAGAGGGTTTCTGCAAGTTTATAAGCAATCTTCATTCTTGCTTTGCAAGTTCAGGATTCGTTGAGAGAATTTTCTAAACATTTGGAATTGTGTGGAATAAATTGAGAAATAGATTAGGATCGGAACGCGCACAGAAATTGGTCTCATTATATCGCCACCTCACAAATGATCATGATGTGGATGACAATGATAAAATGGCAGTGGATGTAGAAAGAGAAATAAAGTAGTACTGTATTAGCGGTCTAGTCTAGAAAATAGAGGAAGAATTCAGAAGTCTCTTTACTCTCAAATAGTCAAACTGCATTTGTTTCTAAGTTTTTGTTTTCTACTTTGGAAATGGAACTCATGGAAATATACTAGCCCCTCGAGTTTTTTTTGTGATTAAGGTTTTTCTTATTTTATTTTTATAGTGTTTTTTTTTCAATATTTATTGTCGTTGTCATGCAAATGCCTTGTACAAATTTTTGACAATAAAAATATTTAGCTCATTTTGATTCTATAAGCTTGAAAACAAGTGAAATGCAAATAGCACCAATAAAACCCAAAAATGCCAAAAAAAACACTATTTAGTGGGTTTTTAATGTGTTTTTTTTTGAGCTTTTTTGGGTGGGTTTTTTATGTGCCAACCCTGCTTTTATACTAGACCGCTACTACAGTACTACTTTATTTCTCTTTCTACATCCACTGCCATTTTATCGTTGTCCTCCACATCATGATCATTTGTGAGGTGGCGATATAATGAGACCAATTTCTGTGCGTGTTCCGATCCTAATCTATTTCTCAATTTATTCCACACAATTCCAAATGTTTAGAAAATTCTCTCAACGAATCCTGAACTTGCAAAGCAAGAATGAAGATTGCTTATAAACTTGCAGAAACCCTCTGCCAGTGTTTTTTCAATAATCTGCATTTTCTGCTGTTTCATGTCTTGAATATCCCACCATCAATGAGGAGTCGTTGTCTTAGTGATATTCATGTTGGACATGTGTTTTGGGAAGATGTTGGAGTCCTTCAATTTATACAAATAAATCGTACCGATCAACTCCGGATTGTACTCAGCCAACCACTCTTCAATATCTGTCTCCTTTGAGAGCTTTGCCGGAAATAAGTCTAACAATTATAGTCAGATGGGGCAAGACACGACCGCAGCCATCATGGGGTAAGAAAGTAAATAAACGACTGGCCTATGGTGAGCATTCAAGCTGCACTGGAACAAATTTGACGATGGAATCTGTTAGAGCATTTATTTCTAATCGTTTGAGTATTTGTTGCTATCCTGTACTGCAAAAAGTGATTTTTTTGACAAATTTGAAGAAAAAATTTTGGCATGTCACTACTGTTGTAACATGTAACAGTGTGGTTGACTGACTTGGCTTGCACTGCTAAGCCCTCCAGCTCACACAATACACATGTTAAGTTGTTAACAGCATGACTGTTGAGTGATGTGCAGCTGTCTCGCTTCAAGTTGCTTGTGGTGGTTACTTATGATCTGCATGGTGCTTCCCTCTCACATGACTTGCGTCTGTCTTCTGCTAAAACAACTTACTATGAATTGACAAGCATAGCGATTCTCTTTGCACATCTTATATCTTTACAGACTACACAGCTATGTCCCTATGCATATGGTAATTGGTAAGTGGTAATTGTGATGGACAAACTTAATTCATATATTGTTCATAGAATGTAATAATTCATATAATGATGTAATATTATGTTGGAAATAAAGTAATCAAATAACAATATTTACTCAATAAGTGTATATAAATCTGGAAGAGAGGCAACTGGACCTATGTGAATAACTCTTTTAAACAAAAAAAGGTATTACAAAAAACCCAATAAAGCCCCAAAAAAAACAATAAAACCCAAAAAAACCCAATTTAACCCAAAAAAACCCACGTGGGTTGGTTTTTTTTAAAAAACCCAGGGTTTTTTCCATCCCTGATACCGATACCCATTTTTTGGCCGATACCGATACCGATACTCCGATACTTGAAAATACCGATACTTTGACCGATACTACTACCGATACCGATACTTTTACAATCATTTAACCTAATAATACCCGTTGTATGTTAGTTCATGTATTAGTTCGGTAACCGCTTCATAAGAAACATAGGATGTCTGAGTTGGCGGTATCACGGAGACCGAATTCCTCAGAGTAACATTGAAAGATCGTCTGTACATGCAATGATATATTTAAAATCTTATCAGGATAGGTTAGTAGTATTGGATAGGTTGTTGTGATCGCCGTAATTTGCGCATTTTCCTAACCATGTTGCTTTTGTGCAGCTTTCAGGCCATATTGAATAATTAAAAGACATTAAATTAAATATAGTAATTTGGTGAATAGCTGTGCCCGAAGTAATCATTTTTGAGTAATGGTGATTTGTCACCGGAGGGGAACTCCGAGTCAAGAGAGCTTTGTGTGTTCTTGTGCATATGTGTTCGGCATAAACATTTTAAACCTACCCGACTTTCCGTTCTACGTATTGGCAACAGTGGAAAACGCATTAGTGGTGTAGGGTCTACAAGAACCGCAGTTGCTACCATGTAATGACGATCGCTAGGCCTTCGCGTCGTGAACGTGCTTTGCAGCGGTGCGAGTCACGACATAGAATTAGGATAGCATAAGTTAGATAATGTTGACGGAATTTTTCCATGCGTCCATCTATCTTAACGATGACATTGTCCTCGGCATTTCCATGGGTCATGCATGCTGCTACCTAATAATACCCTTGCCCTTGGTTTATTTGTTTGGTGTCTGTTTCTTCCATTTCTCTGTCACTCACGCTCATAAGGATAGTTATAATGGCCGTATCTGTGATACGAGTTTCAACGGTGCGAAAAATATTTTTCATCACGGGTACTGTTAGGATGGATATACTGTTATTGTTATCATCTACATCTTGAAAATTCGTTCATGAAAAGTATTTAATCCCATGTTTGGCGGGCCGTGCACACTTGTATTAAAATAAAACCATTATAACTCCTACATGGGAGTTATAATAAAATTATTTCCTTACATATCTAATAATACAAAAATATTGACATAAAAGTTTCCGATTGTGAAAAATAAAATGCTCTTGCTATGATAACTACATTGTTGAGAAAAACAACCAAATGAAATCCATTCAATAGACATGTGTTTCTAATCGTATTGCAACGTAATGTAGACTAGCTATAATAGCAACTGGCTCTAAAAGTGGACCAAAACAGTAGTTTCTCCAAAAAAGGATTGTCATTTTCGTGTTATTCACACCAAATACGGGTACATACTTTGGCGAAAGAAAATATTAAAATTCAGTAAGCCCCGAAACCGAAAATATCCGCAAACACGCAACCATCTATAAGATGAAGAATTTAAAAACGACAATTTCAAGGAACTTGATCATATTTATTAGGAATACGTTTCGGAGTCCAGATCCATCATCAGTTCGTAAATTTACAAATCATTATGTCTGCAATAAAAGATAAAGCAAAATGTTGGATACAGTCAGTAAAGGAAATCAAGAAAATAAAAATAAAATTGAAACATGTCCTAGAAAAACTAAAATCGACAAGATTACTATTTAGTTACAATTTGCTATGGGTAGGAACTATCAGAATTGTTGAGGGCCGGTTTTATTTTAAAAATATGTAGCGACTCTAAAATTCTGAGGTCACATGCAGTTGAAGCCGAATCTAAGATTTAGTTGCATTTTACTGCGTGATTACGTACTGCGGAGTGTGAGGAGTAAGCTAATTAGTTTTCCGCGCGGAAGCTTCGACCCCAATGTTCGACCATTCTGATATAAAAATTTCGTGACGTCATGCCGACGTACGATGATGTGCACTGCACACAACTGTATAACTGTTAAAAATAGATCAGAGATCGAAGTTCGCATCTCCATCGGAGGCGTATCCTTGTACCGGAAAAATGAAGCAACCATAAAATTATACAATTCCGGTACAAGGATACGCTTTTGATGGAGAAATAGCCTTTCTGATTTATTCTTACAGTTGTGTGCAGTGCACATCATCGTACGTCGGCATTACGGTACAAAATTCTTATATCAGAATGGCCGAACATCGGGGTTGAAGCTTCCGCACGGGGAATGAATTCGCACAATTCGTACGTAATCACGCAGTAAAATGCAACGAACCGATATCCTCTGCGGACTTCAAAATCTTAGATTCGGCTTCAACTACATGTGACCTCAGAATTTCAGAGTCGCTACATATTTTTAAACAAAAACTAGCCCTCAACAATTCTGACAGTTCCTACCCATCGTAAATTGGAAGTAGATCATGTCGATTTTACTTTCTCTGGGACATGTTTTGATTTTTTTTGTTTTCGTGATTTTCTTTAATGACTGTATCCAACATTTTCTTTTTTCTTTTATTGTAGTCGTAATGAATTTTAATTTTACGAACTGATGATGGAGCTGGACTCCGAAACGTATTCCTAGTAAATATGATTAAGTTCATTGGAATTTTCCTCGTTTTTGAATTCATCAAGTTGCGATGAAAGCAATCAACTGACCCGTTCAGATGTATTGAACTATATGATTGTTCGTGAATTGTTCAAACATCTTAACATAGAAGAAAAATGCAAGATTCGTAATGAACGGTGATATGCATGCTAAGTTAAAATAAATTATTAGCTTCGTAATATTTGGCGATTTACAAGCTAAATTAAAATAGAATTTTCGGCAATTCCTATATTAAATTCACAAAAACTTTCAAATGCACCTTCAACTTTATTAAATTGGTTTGGTTTTTGTTAGCCTGTCACAAACTTTAAGATATGGACATTAGGTCAAACTATAAAGGCTTAGTCGTAAAAGTATAAAAATTTTAGATAACTACAGGGTTTAACTATTCATTTTACATAGCTTTCAGTTATGACCGTGACTCATCGGGAATTCAAAGTAGTGAATTCAGTTAGCGGGCCTGATTGAACGCTATAACTCAACAGTTAGCTATCTAATTTACTAGGTATGAATAGGCTCTTTATTTGATTACAAGTACGCACAGCCCGTCAAAAATAACGGGACTCACTAACTTTCTTGAACAAATTTTCCAAATGTGATGCCCAACGAATGTATTCATCCTAACAGCGCTCGTGATGAAAAATATTCTTGTTCTTACGCACTGGTGAAACTCGTATCACAGATACGGTCACTATAACTCTCCTCATGAGCGTGACAAAGAAAATGGAAGAAGCGGACTCCAAATAAACCAAGGGTATTATTAGATAGTAGCAGGACCCGCGGAGATTCCATAGAGAATGTCATCGTTAAACTAGGCGGACCCGAGAAAAAATTCTGACAGTATTACCTAACCTGTGCTAACCTAGCCTATCCTAATCTAAGCTAACCTATCCTATCCTAACAAAACCTATCCTGATAAAATTTCAAATATTTAAATGCATGGAAACGCCATCTTTTAATGTTACACTGAGGAATTCGGTATCCATGATACCGCAAACTCACACAACGCGGACACCAAATAAATATATAAATAAACACACAACGGGTATTATTAGGTTAAATACTTTTACTTTCATGATTTATTACCTTCATTTGGATGATAAAATACGTATTTTTGGAAAGTATCGGTAAAGTATCGGCCGGATTTTGCCGATACCGATACCGATACCACTAAAAATGGCCGATACTGCCGATACCGATACCGATACATTGGTACATCACTAACCAAATGTATACAAATAATCCTGTTTACATATAGTTGAAAGAGAAAATTACTCTAAAGCTGATAAAATACACTTATAATGTATCAATATCTATTGCCTGCATTCTTAATAGCAACAGCACAAAGTATAAGCATAGCTAATTTCACAGTTGTAGTTAGATAATCAAATAAACAAAAATAGAAGTAGAGTTAAAGGATCTATCAATACATTTGTAGCATGCTGCTATGACAACAAGTATTCAGATGATCTAGGAGTATATTGGTCAGAAGCTGAGGAGCACAACATAGAACAATGGTAAATAATGCACAGAATACTACAATGTATACACAAAATAAAATTTACTTGGCTGTGTGTTGAGATGTATTGGAGTATACATGTTGAAATCATACAATTGATCTTGAAAAATAAAGGAATGCATAATTCCCATATCAATACAAGAAAGCAAGTACAGCACAGATCCATTTCTTCAAATGAAAGATGACAGTAAAAGGATAATTTTGAAACAGAAACCTAGATGTGCAGCTACACAAGTGAATTTACGAGGCTTAACACTTTAACCGCGACTACTAAATATTAAGTTCAACACCAAACTCAAATTAAAAGTCAACTGCAGCGCGCGATGTTGAAAATAGCAAACATGAACTGGATCGTGCCTTCATTTAGCTTTGATTAAGTATTTATGGAAATTGTGTTTGTGACTACTGGTCGGTCTGCAGCGTTGTGAAAATTACCTCCGTGTACCACCGGTGGGTCAAGCTGCGGTCAAAGTGTTAATGAATATAAAACTTACCGAAATCACATTTGATGATGGCATTTGTGAGGCCAAAACTCGGCCCAACTTTTGAGTCAGGATAAAGTAGAGTGAAGCTTGCAGAGCCAAACATGCAGCCACTCAGACCCATCACACGACACTCACTCAGCACCTGGATCAGCAAAAATGATTAGACAACAAAATAAACAAGTGAAAATAAATTACATACATACATATACCGGGCTTATCCTCCCCATGGGAGGGTAGCCGACAGCAGGCCACAATCACCACACTTAGTCACTAGGAGGCGAGAGAGGCAGCACTGGCCGCACCTAAACTGCCAAGATCAGCAGCAGCCCAGCACAACCACCTTCCACAGTCAGGCCCGACAGCAACAGCTGGTTTATCCCGACCGCTTCATTGAGTGCAGCCCCTCCCCCGCACGTGACAGGTCAACCCCATCACACGCGGGCAGCTTCCAGTAACGCGTCAAAAATAAAATTACCTCCTTATACACTGCCCCCACTCACTTCTGTCCGCAGCCATCCCTCTCGCCACGTCCACAGTCAGACCCCTCTCATACAAAGCACGTCGCACCCCATCCATCCAACTCATCCGTGGTCTACCTCGCGCTCGAAGACCACTCACTTCCGACATATATATCTTTTTCACCAGCCGATCAACATTCATTCTTTCTACATGCCCAAACCATCCAAGCACTCTTTCATCCACTCGCCTGCTCAACTTTTTGATAACACCCGTCTGCTCCCTAACCAACTCATTCCTGATCCTATCTCTTCTAGTTACTCCATACATGCTCCTCAAACACTTCATCTCAAACACATCCAACTTCCTCCTCTCAGCTGCTCTCAACCCCCAGGACTCTGCTCCATACAACAAAACTGGCACAATCAAACTTTCATACAGTCCCCTCTTAGCATTCATACTCAAACTCCTGCATTCAAAAACTTTCCTCATTGCACCCAATGTCTTACAACCTTCACTCAATCGATGCTTCACTTCTACTTCCATAATATCCTTAACAGTCACATCCGACCCAAGGTACCTAAAATGCTCTACCTCCTCTAAAACTTCCCCATTCAACTTCACATCCAAAGTTCCAAACACTCCACCTCTTGAACATCTCATCACCTTACTTTTATTCACATTTACCCTCAATTTCCGCCTTTCGCACACTCTACCAAACTCTGTAACCAGTCTCCTCAGTTTTTCCTCTGAATCAGCCACAAGCGCTGTATCATCTGCAAACAACAGCTGACACACTTCCCAATACATACCATTTCGTCCCACCAACTGCGCACCTTTTCCCAACACTCTGGCATTCACTTCTCTCACCACACCATCCATAAACAAATTAAACAACCACGGCGACATCACACATCCCTGTCTCACACCTGTCACAACTGGGAACCATTCACTCACCTCATTCCCTACTCTCACACATGCTCTGCTATCAATGTAGAAACTCTTGATCGCATTCAACAGTCTCCCACCCACTCCATACAAACTTACCACTTGCCATAAAGCCTCGCGATCCACTCTGTCATACGCCTTCTCTAGATCCATAAATGCCCAATATACATCCTTTCCCTTTAATAAGTATTTTTCATTCACCTGCCTCACAGCAAACATTTGATCCACACAACCTCTACCACACCTAAAACCACACTGTTCTTCAGCAAGCACACGATCCGTCAACACTCTCACTCTTCCAATTAACACTCTTCCATACAGCTTCCCAACGACACTCAGTAGACTTATACCCCTAGAATTACTGCACTCATACCTGTCACCTTTCCCCTTGTACAACGGAACTACGCACGCGCTACTCCAATCAACCGGCACTTTACTAGCCTCGAAACACACATTTAATAAACGCACCAATCATTCTATAACCACATTTCCTCCTTTCTTTAGACATTCAACCGTGCAGCCATCCAAACCTGGAGCTTTCCCATTTTTCATTTCATCCAACGCACATCTCACCTCTGCACTTCTTATTCGATTTCTATTCACTTCACCAAACACAGGCATTCTATCATCACTTCCAACAGCTACTACTCTCGCAATCCTATCATCCCTCACGTTCAGCAGTTCCTCAAAATACTCCGCCCATCTCTTTCTCACATCACAACTCTCCACTAGCAGCCTACCATTTGTATCCTTCACTCTTGCCTCATTCTCCACCTGACCCTTCCTAATTCTCTTCACTTCCTTCCAGAAAACCTTCCTTCTCTCCATGAAATCCCCTCCCAACTTCCTCCCCCATTCCTCATCCGCCGCCCTCTTTGCTCTCCTTACCATTCTTTGTACCTCTTTCTTCCTCTCCTTATACTCTTCAAAATTTTGCTGGTTGCCTCGTTGCAACCACCTTTCGAACGCCCCTCGCTTTCTTTTCACAGCCGCTCCTACTTCTCCGTTCCACCATTCACTCCCCTTTCTAATCCCCCCTCCAACCTTCCTTACCCCACACACTTCCCTTGCACATTTTTCCACCACATCTTTAAACAACTTCCATTCCCCTTCCACTCCACCCACCTCACTTTCCTTCACCCTCCCATACTCCACTTTCATCTTCTCCTGATACTCACACTCACGCTCAGAATCATGTAACTTGCTTACATTTAACACCTCCCTTCCACTCCTCCGTTTTACACCTCCCCATATTCCACTAACTCTCAGCTTTCCTTCCACCAAATAATGATCCGAAATCCCATTCATCTCACCACGGAACACATGCACATCAAGCAAACGACCCATCACTCCCCTGCTAACCAGAATATAATCCAACAATGCTCTCTCCTCTATCACACCTCCATTCGTCCTCACATATGTATACTTGTTAATACTTTTTTTCTGAAACAAACTATTCCCAACCACTAACTCACTCTCCACACATAACCCCACCAAGAAATCCCCACTCTCATTCACCCCAGCTACTCCGTACTTACCAACAACACCATCCACCACCTCATCACCCACTCTTGCATTCAGGTCCCCCATCACCACAACTCTACAACCACTCCCCACTCTAGCCACACACTCGGACAATTTCTCCCAAAACTCCTCTCTCTCTTCCCCACTCCTCTCCGATCCCGGTCCGTACGCGCTCACAAACACCCAAGACTCTTCCCCCCATTTCACTCGCACCCATATTATTCTTGATCACACCTCACCCCATTCAACTACTTTCTCTCTTATTCTTACACTCAATAATATAGCCACACCCTCTCTTGCATGTCCCCCACGTACTCCAGACACTCTCCCTCCCACACTCCCAAACATCAACTCACCACTACCCTTCAATTTCGTCTCACTCAAGGCCAATACATCCATCTTCCGGTTTAACATCATTCTTCCGATCTCCTCCTTCTTACTCTCAGTTGCTCTACTTCCACACCCCCTTACATTCAAAGATCCTAGTACTAGGGTTTGAGTGGTCTTTCGACCTCTCTCACCCCCTTCATTGGCCTGCTGCCTCTCGGGAAAATTATTACAGAGAAGGGGATCCCCAGTCCCCTCGCTCCGTCCACTATAGTCGCCTCTTACGACACGCAGCGGACCACGGTGGGAGAATTCTAACCCCCCCCCCACAGGGGGAAATTAATATTAATAAAAAACTTCTGGTGAGAACATATTACTAATGCCTAAGGTTTCATTCAGAAAAGTATGAACTGAAGCTCTAAATAAATAAGCCAATTAAAAATTAAATAACACTTTAATCTTCCTGAAATAGGTATTCATAAAGACTTTGAAGATTTTTCATTCTAATATATCTAAAAAAGGAAAAATGCCTCATTAAGGAGAACGTCTACCCAGAATTCGGAAAATTCATGTTTTTTTTTATTACTTCAATCATCAGAGATATGCTTATTTCACCAGCTGTTAAATTTGCGGAACGATTTGAGCATTGTAAGTGGGTGAAATTGGGTTGAGAAGGGGGGGAGGGGTTCAATCAGCAGCCTGTGCCGACCAGTAAAGGCATGTGCCATCCATGCCCCTAAAAGTTCTTTTTTTGTGGTGTGTATCGCTCTATTACAGAAATACAGAAATCCTAATTTAACAAGCTGGCAAAGGTTCAGAACGTTCTGTGCTTTGTGGGAGGGGGAAATGAGAGAGGAAAGGGGTTGATTTAAATGTAGCTGGTAGCGCCACACAGTCACCGCATTAGACATGAACCAGAAATATCTGGATTATGAGGTGTTGGTCTATTCGACACAGAACTCCTAAGTTTACAATCTAGCAAAGCTACGCAACGTTCTTTGCTCCAAAAGAGGGAGAACCGGAGGCAGGAAGGGGAGAAGCGCGTCAAGGAGGACGCCGTAGCGTGCGCTTATGGAGCAGTAAACGTATCTATGATACCCATTCCAAACGTCTCTTGATACCTGTGGTACAAATTCTTCAAGGAACAACAAAGAAATTAAAAGAAAAGATATTCATATGTTCAGAAAGCTTTCAGAACATCAACCACATCAATTTTTGTAAGCAATATAGCTAGCAAATGAAAAAATGAAAAATTTTAGAAAAATGTTCTTCTTGAACAGTTGAAAATGGGAAAATAGGGTATTTTCAAGATCTATCTTCTCCAAAAGTTATTATTGTAGAGCAATGATTTAGATCTCATTGAATGCGCAAAAAGTGGCTGCATAGCTGGACAAAGAATCAATATGAAACTCACAGTAATTTTTTAGTCACATTGAAAAATCTATGGAAAAATCCTATCCTTTCAAAAAAATGAATTGAAATATAAAAATAAACTTTCACGAATTTCAAATACATTCTCCGTCCAGCTATGCAGCAACTCTTTGCGCATTCAATGAAACCTAAATCATTGCTCTACAATAATAACTTTTGGAGGAGATAGCTTTTGAAATTACCCTGTTTTTTATCAATTTTTCCCTATTATCTCAGTGAAAATTGAAAAATTTTATGAGACGCATCTGTAGCCCAATCAAAAATACACATGTAGGCCAAATTTCATTGATCTAATTCCCATATAACAAACGTGACAGCCATTCATTAAATTCTGGGAAGACATTCCCCTTAAGGAAATCAAACGCTTTTTTCTATGAATTTTTTGAAAAAAAAAAAATAATAATTCTGGAGGGAAATAAGCTCTCGGGTATTCATAGCATGTTTATCGACAGTTATAACCCAATTTTTCTTTTTAAATTATAACTGTCAACCCCCCTCCCTAAATAATTTTTTTCTAGATTTCAATTTCACAGCAGATATTGTACATAGAGACAAACATTTTTTGTTAGATTCACAATGCAAATATCTACCAAAACTAGGTCCAGTTGCTTGTTTTTGCTCTAAAAAAATTGACAACTATTTGAATATTAAAAACACAGTTATTTTATTTCTATGGACAACGAAAAAATTTCTAATCAAATTTTTAAACCAAAATAAGCTAGTATTTATAGTAGTCACAATGATCTCCATGATGCAAAAAAGACCTCCTTCATAAGTGAAAAACTGTAGGAGAAATTGAGCCCACAGCCAAAAAAAAATTTTTATGAAGAAAAAAGAGTTCCAGATTTTTAATTATCTCTCCAACAGTTTTTTACTTATGGAGGAGATCTTTTTTGCATCGTAAAGATCATGGTGAGTACTATAAACCTGCATGTTTTTTTTTATAAGTTAATTAGAAATTTTTTTAAAGTAATAACTTAGAAGTAATATATTTTCTTATAAAAAATTAAAAAACTTCTTAAACTTTTTTTGAAGTGATATAAAAAACTGGATAACAATTTTGTAGACCAGTTCATTGTGAATTAAAAAACTAACCGTCTCTATGTACAATTTTGGCTGAGAAATAAGATTTTTTAGAAATTTCCCTTTGAGGGGTGGGGGGGAGGTGAGTATGGGTAAATTTGAAAAATTTTAGGGCTCTGAACAGTCATTCAAATGTTCTAAACATGTTATGACTACCTCCAAGCTTATTTCGCTCATGACACTCTTGAAGTATTTTATATTAATTTTTGAAGTTTATATGAAAAAATAGTTTGATTCCCTTAACCCGCGAACTATAACTGGTCGCCTCATTTACCAGGCTCACTGGTTGCCAGACGTAAGGCATAACCCCAAGTTGTTATACACCAAAATGATCGTCTCAGCGAGTGCTACACAGCTGGAGCCAGAAACCCCCACATTGTGGGGGTTAAGGCAGAGCTCCAACCACTTGGAAGTTGGGAGGGGTAAGCACAGTCAGTGTGGTAAATGAGGTGACCGTGAGAGGGTGTGCGTGCGAACAGTCAGTGGCAGCCTCAGTTACCAGCGAAACTACTCAGGGCCTTATTTCGCCTTATTTCGCAAAAATGGCAAATAAGACAAATCTGAAGTCAGTAGCGTGTAGAGCAGTATTTTATTCATATTGTGTGAAAATTACAAGTTTCGAAACACTATACTTACAGTAATATAACCAGACATGCAAACATGCATTTATGTAGGAACTAAAACGAAGAATGGATAACACTTAGTAGACATAAATGGTCATAACTTTTTTTCTAATTGTTGTAGAGGAAAAATAAAAACATCAGCAGGTTTGGAAGGATTTTCTGCATAAAATGGCAGTAAAAAACATTACATTGTTCCCAAAACAAAAAAATGGCCATTGATCTCTTTGAAGCAATGTTGTGCAAAAATCTACGGAGTTTGACTCCATATTACAAAGAAACGGTTCAAGTTATCAAAAATCTGACAACATCAAAGTGTAAAGCAACATTTTTTACTCATTACTTCATATTTTTACATCTCTGCCTATTACGGTAAGTGAACAGGGAACGGCAGAGTAACGCGGGTAAATTGACTACTTTTCTGAGGGATGCGCGACCGTGCGCGGGTTAATGCCACCACAAAATAGCACATTGATAGTTCAAAACCGAATTGTAGGTGAAAACAATTCACAATGGAATGCAAAATTTTTACTTTAAGAAATCATGGCTAAATTTATCAGTACTTTAAGGAAGGATTCCAATACACTAAGTTGATAAGAATGCTCTAGTCTACCATTCCTAACATAGGATATACAATGCCTTCCATGCTGAGTGTTTAGCAAAATGTTCTATTCTTCACATACCACCTGCACTAGTGACACATCATTCTTTTTCTATAAGAAAATATAACAAGTTCAGTTCTTAACATCAAGAGAAACAATCCTTCTAAGCAAGATTAATTGATATAAAGAGTTTTTCACTGCGCAAGAGTATGAGGACATGAGGTGCACTTGCTTGAAATGAGATGGAGACAAATTTTTGATAATAAAATAAGTGGAAAGAATATGCATCCCTAGATGAAGAGAAAAATGTTAACCTTTTTTGTGTTTAGCCTGGTATGGTTTATTTGAGAAGTAAAAACCACAAACCTTTGCAACTTCCAAATCACTAAAATAGATCATTGGTTAGTTTAAGAAAATGAACATAAAAATTCTAAATAATTAACTAATACTCACTGCTAACATAGCCAATAGAAAGGGTCAAATTATGCCCTAGTTTCCACCATAGAGACTGATCCTCCACATGCAGGACTACATTAAAGGACCCAAGGCCTGAAATTCAGTACATATTAGCTTATGAAAGGCAATTGGCTTGGACACTGCATTCCCCTGGATGCTTGGTTGATCATATTGTCACTGGTTTTCTCAGCATTAAGGAATAATTTAGTTGTGCAGCTCTTGGAAAATTTCTTTAAAGCTTAATTTTTGGATATCAAAGCTCACACTATGTTTATGCTTAGAAAGAGGAACTTGCATGGAATTTATTATCCCAAAATTTCAATAAAAACTTGAAAGTTCTCCCAATAATCTTGCATTCAAGCATAGAAATCTGAAGGCTATTTTCAACGAACACTCCTTACCAGCTACAAAAATGTTTGTGAATAAACATTAGTAGACAAAGCCTGAGTCATTACATTTTGAAAAAAGTTACACTTCCCAGGGTGCGTACAGGCTCTGAGGTTCAAAATTCCACTACTTTTTCATGACTTTTTATGCCAACCAAATCACATTTTCACTACCTCTCTCTGCCCAAAATAATGTCACACAAAGTTAAATTGCAGCACAATAAATGTATTTCAGTCATAAACTTCACAGAACATTCATCATTACTTGCAGGTCTTGTTTTCATAAATGTGTAAATGATCATCACAACACCAAACAGTCATGCTGGACAGTTCAATAGCATCTGCTATGCATTTGCCAGTGCATTAAGTTTGTCATTAATTTCCGCATTCAGCCCCTTGAGTTGTTCTTGCTTGTCTTTGGCTGATTTCCTCAATGCATTTGACTTTGCCAGTAGGCGCAAATCATTCTTGTCCTCTGCCTTCTGTGCAAAGCTGTCAGCATCCTCCACCAGCGCTTGCAGACTCTCCTCCATCCTCTTCCGTTTTGTCTTCAGGTTCTCCACTTCATCCAGTTCTCTCTTCCTCTTCTCTCCCTTCTTCTGCTTCTTTGCCTCTTCCTTCTTTTGATCCAGGTAGTGTTGATAGCGCTGTCTGCCCTGTGAAGCTGAAAAGAGGAGTTTCTTGGAAATGTTAACCTTGGAGATACCTCCTACATGTTTGATGTGGTCCATGACCACTCTCTGCGCCACGATGGTGTTCTCACCCATGTTGACTTCCATGAGCTGCTTGCTCACAGAAAAGCCCCTTTCCACTGAAGCCTGGCCATGTGACAGGACCAGTAGCATCTTCACAACCAGCCACAGTTTCTTGAGGGAGGATGTGGCCAGCTGGCTGCTCCAGAAGACATCTAGCCAATCAGTGTCTTGCTGAAAACTGTTGAAAGTGCTGATCTTCCTCTGTGCCTCATCAAAGAACTCTGAAAACTGGCTCATCACCTCATCGATGTCACCCTGTGGTAGCCTCTTAGCATCGCTGAGCAGCTGCAGACAGTTTTTCAGCATGGACTTGGTCTTCTCTCTCTTTGTGCGATCCACAAAGACACTTGGCACCAGCCAGCCCATGTTTCGGGCCAACCCGAACTTCAAAGGTGACTTCTCAACAATCTTCTTGATGACAGCAACAAGGAAATTCTTCACATCATCCCATTGTTGAAAGTCTTTGTCTCGCAACCACAAGTTGTTGAAAGAACAACTGCCTGGCATGACGATAATTCCTCAGCTCAGTCTCGGCACCGTAACTCTAGTCACACACACACGGGATGGTCAAGACCGATGATAAAAACTCAGCTCGAAAATGTTCAACAGTGGCGACAGGTCAACAATGGTCCGAGCGAGCGCGTGTCTTCAGTCACACTGAGCGCGTTTGGTTTCACGTGACGCCTGAGAACCAATCAAAATCGCGGACACTAAAGACGTAGCTGTATCAACCAATCAGAGCCCAAGTAACACTCGAAGGTTACTGACAACGCCTCGCTCAACGCGGACCAAACGGAACGAAAATTTTCAACAGTAAAATTTTCTTTTCACGAAAATCCTAAAATTTCATGACTTTCAATGACCATTTTTAAAATTCCACTACTTTCGAGGCCTTGAATTTTATTTTCGAAATTCAACTACTTTCCATGCTTCTCCATGCCTGTACGCACCCTGACTTCCAGTAATTTGGTTACACAAATTTTGTTTTAAATTACTGCTTTCCATACAAAAGTTGAAAAATTTCCAGTACTATTTATTGTATGAGCTTTGCTACACACAAGCCTGTTACAATAGTGGCCAATATAATAAGGCATAAAACGCACCAGCGCACTCCTAGTCACAAACCTGGAATGTAGCAGGGCAGGCCTGGCAGTTTGTTGTGTTGATGACTCCCTTCTTGATAAGATCATAACAACAGCTGTGTCCATTCAAAACTTCAACTTTTACCCATTGCTTACAAATTCCTCGCTGAAATTCACTGAAGACTTTCATAAACTCTTCTTTAATCTTAGGAAAATTTTTCATCAATATTTTTTTCTCACGGTCAAAAGCATTGAACTGGTTCCAGAATGAATGGGCAGTCAACAGGTCAATTTTGAGGCAGGCATTTTCATTGATGCTATTGTCCATTTCTCTTGAGTTTTCAAGGAAATGTTGAACAGAACACTTAATTCTATCACTGCATTTGATAGCTTTATTGTTTAGCCTCATACAAACTCTATCAAGTAAACAGCATAAGCTCTTCTGTCTTTCATTCTGGTCATCTCTTTCATATGATGAAAACAGTTGTTTCAGAAAAATGTATACTGACTCAACATATGATTTTTTTGTGTCCTTATGCACCAAGTATACCAAGATGGCTGAAGATACCAAGGTGCCTAAAATAAAAGCTGGGAGGAATGGAAGTGCAGGCTCAGGTAGCATTCCAACAAATGAGGAGCAACAACTCTTCAAATTTGTGAGGCTTTTATCAGCTTCAAATCTTAGCCAATCAAGGGTATCCATTGTCAAAACCTTGTTATTTTAAAAAACCTGCAAAAATAAGGGCAGAAATTAATAATAAAAGGAGTAAAATAAAAAGAATAACTGAGTGATAATATTGAACCAAAGTTAAATGTATTCACATGTCAGAAAATTAGAAGCACCAAGTTTTAATTTTGGGTACTTATACTTGAATCAGGATGGCATGCCATTGCAGTAATTCTTTGGCCCTTTTACTTGACAATCTATAAAACCCCTATCTAAGTGCAATAAAACTTGAGCAACAATTAGTATTTAACCTCACCTTTTGGAGACTGAGCTATACTATACATACAGAATTCAAATCTGGAATCCATTACTGATAGCTCAAGTACATATATTTTCATCAAATTCTCTCAACTAAGTAGGTAACAATGCTGGCAAAAAAATCACCTCTTAGCATATTAGAAGAAAGCCCCTGTTGCAAGATGACATTTTTACAAACCTGGTTTAATCCATTAACAGTTTTTCATAATTTTTAATAAACTAATATAAAAGCATTTCGAATGAAAATTCAATATAACATCTCATTTTACACTAAGCAGAAGCAAATAGTTCAATTCAGTGATACTTGCTTTTTTCTAAAAATAAATGCAAACTTTTATTTTCAACAAATTACAGGGAACATCACTCTTTTGAAAAAAGCAATTAGCATTTGTGATGATAGAAACACTTTGACAACAATTATAGGATGTTTTGAAACTAGCTAAGTTTCAACAAATAATATAGAAAAGACAATGATACAGATTATAGATTATTTGTTGGTTTAAGGATATCATCCCACTTTTTCAACTTTTTATGTTCGATTTGTTTGAAAATAGACATGTATATGTATTTTGTGGCAGTAAACCTTATTTACTCATGTCATTTTATCAATTTAGGCCTTAGTTTTTTTTCACGAAAAATGAGTTTTTTGGTATATTTTTACTGATAATTCAAAATGGGACTTGTCCTTCAGTTTTGATGCTAGAACAAAAACAAAGACAGTTTTAGAATCCTTGGAACATTTCAAACAAACTCAAATGGGCTTTTTTCAAATTCAAATTTTTTCTATTTTTTTTTTCAAATTTTTTAAAAATTGCTAAACCCAACAACAATTTTTTAGGTTTAGAGCTATATATTTTTTTTGGAAATTTGAATTTGGAAAAAAGCATTTGAGTTTGTTAGAAATGTTCCAAGGATTCTAAAACTGTCTTTGGTTTTGTTCTAGCATCAAAACTGAAGGAGTCCCATTTTGAATGTTGGAAATTATTTTTTTTTGGGTATAAGCCATGACAAATTTTTTGGTTGAAGTGTAATATAATGAACAATTGTAGGAAGGAGTTTAAATATTATTGTCTTGAGTGATATTTCAATTTCATTTTTTGAGATACTTTTATGGCTTTGCTGGTTTTTAGAGGCAAGAGGTTCTTTTCTTCTAATGAAGCATTTACTGTGTCACAATTAGCAGCCATTAAGTTGTAAGTTCCTTCTGTGTGCAGTAGGGTTGGTGTATTCTGGTTCATAAGTTGACTGTGTTCTATAGCTTTATTTTCCATTGCTTTGTTTTGAGTAGGCTGCTTCTGCAATTCTAGCCTCTTATGGGCATACCTAGGATTGCCAAGATTCTGTATTGGTGTACCATAGCTGCGATGTGAGCTTCCTGAATTATTGCATTAGCGTCTGTTTTTTGTGTCAAATTTTGAGATTCTGTTTGGGTTCTTGATAGTACAAGTGGGGGGACGGAATGTCTTGATTCTAATTCTGGAAGAGTGTCTTGCTGCTGGTTGACTTGGGTTTGGCTTTGAACTATTTTCCTTGCATCTACAAATGAGATATTTTGTCTTGCTTGGAGTTTACTGACATTATGTTCTTGAATATGAATGGGACACTCTTTTGAGGCAGCTGTATGGTTTCCCTTGCATATTGTGCATACTAGATTTACAACGGTGCAGTCCTTCGCGTCATGTTCTCAAGAAGAGCAATTTTTGCAGACTTTCCGGTTCCGGCAGACTGAGGTAGTATGTCCCCATTGCCAGCATTTGGTACATCGAATGGGATTGTTGTAATAAGGATCCACTTTGTAATTTGAATAACCTTCTTTCAGCTCTGTAGGGCAAGTTCCAGGGAAGGTGAGTACAAACAAGGGTGAATTGGCACGCTATGGGTCCATGTACATCTTACGTATACCAACACTAGAGGAGGCAAGTTGTTGCAACAAATCTTCCAGTGGGTCTGACAAAAATTCTGGGGCATAAATCTTTCCATAGAAGGTATAAGCCCCCCATACTATTTTTGAGTCTTAACTGGAATTTCACCAAACTTGTTTAGGTTCATCAACGTTTTTACTTGGCTTTCCGTTTTAGCTTTTATAATGAGGTTGCCTGACCTTATGTACTCCACTTTTTCAACTTCCCCACAAATTTGATTTATTATAGCTTTTACTTTAAATGGATTCAGTTTTGTCAAGTTCTGGCTCTTATCTTGTGCATTTATTAGTACATGCCTAATTGTATTTGGATTTTGTCTGCATTTTCTGATAAATTAACATGGTGACTACTGATACTTCATTTTCAAATTTTAATTCTTTTTACTACTTTTGACTAACTTCAACGGCAAAAAATTACTACCTTTTTTACACAATGAATGTTGTCCAAATGTCTAGAGGTAAGTAATTGGCCTATAATGAGTAATTTGAGTCAATAATATATGCAATACCAAAATTCAAAAAAAGCTCCAAGTTTCTTAATACTTAAAATACTTAACACTAAATGGAGCAACCAAAGCTTTACAGCAAAAACTTACCTAAGCTCCTAAGGCACCCCATCCTAAATGGACTCCAACAAAAGTTTGGCGAAGACCTTGTCATAACATCTTTCAACTATGAGGGGAACAGTTCATCATTTGGAAAAAATAAACTGACTGGAAATTAGTTGACACCGGGGAATTGTCAGATCCCTCTACAGCAATGTAGAATATCAAGGAATTTCATTATGACCAAACACTATGGCACCTTGGAAATATGTGTTTGTAAACTATTTCTATTGTACCTCAAAATCTATATCGGCATCCTAATTGCAATCAATAATGACAAATAGGTTAGGAACATGTTATATTACAGAACCAATCACAAAAATGCAAATTTCATGTAGCTTTTCTATGTACTTTAAGTAGAACCATGACTGCCAAAAGAAACTTCAAAGGAACTAAACTCTCTTTCAAATGATGTTGCATTGTATTAAAAGATAATTTTATAGCATAAATTTTTTTGTATTTGGACATAAATTAACGTCAGTGGAAAAAAAACTTTCAGGTTTACAAAGAGGTAATTTAAAAAAATTATAGCTAGTTTCAGTAAATCGTTGTTTCCCCAAATCGAAGTGGACAGTCTTTTCAAAGGAAGATAACACTGCTCACAATCAAGCTCCGGTCCATAAAAAAAAACACTTTCTGGATATAGATGAACTGCGGAGAAGTTCCTTTGATGTCATTGTAATGATTCTATCCTGCCGCAACAACTTTGAATGTGAAAATATTTGTCTTGGAATAAGAATTAAAAGGCTACATCAAGTTTATGATAATCAAGACCTTACAAGCAAAATATATGACCTTGAATGAAACATTATTCAGTAGGAGGGATTGAAATGTAATAAATTTGATTCACAACTTACTCATCTGAAATTTCAGTGGGACTCTCTAGAAGCTAATTGAGAATAATTTTATTTCTGTGCTTATGTTTGTGAATAAAATATATTAAGTTTCGAGTATAAAGTGTACAAAATGAACAATTATGTCAACTATGCTCTAGATATTACAAACAACTGCATCCACTAAAGATGAAATCTAATAAAATGTTATAGTTATTTAGTGATAGGTACAACTACCTATTTGAAATTTTTTGCTAACTAGTTGTTGATGTTTATTCATAAAATTAAAAAAAAAATTTCACAAGATGTTTTACATCTAAAAGAATTGTAATTCTTAATAAAATATAAATTATTTTACTTGATCAGATTAGATTATTAGTTTGTTTAAGCCTTCTTATCCGCAACAAAGGCTATCCAAAGAGAGGAAGAAAGAAGGTACCATTTAGTATGGAGCTAAAGGAAACGCGGAATCTATGCAGAAAGGGCACAGAAACAGAAAGCTAAGAAAGAAGATCATGAAACAAGAAAAAGTTGAAGAAGAAAGTAGTAGGTGCTGAAAAACAGGACAACAGTGAACCGAAAAAAGATGGTCCTTAACAAAACAAAAACCTATCTTATTTTAACTTAACAAAAAAAAGCCCACCTAACCTTTAGCTTAGGCCCTCACTTTGTCCCTCTGGGAGTGCTAATTCCCATAGATACATCAGTTGTATCCCCTGAGGGGAAATATTTTACTTGACAAACATAGGCTATTTCAATCAAAGCCACTTGATATACTTCCACAAGAAAATATGTATCCATGCTATTTCATTTTTCCTCGAGATGTTATAATGCATATATCATACGTAAGAATAAAAGATATTAAATGTCAACCTCATAATCATAAATGCACAATTTTTAAATTCTTATTTTATTTTCAATACTAATCTCTGATATCACAAGTTCCTAAGTTTGTATCTCAATGTAAATGCGCACTAATAGAAGTGTTTTCAACAATGCATTGCCACTGGTATTACATTTTTTAAATTTACATTTATACTATTTATGAAACCTTGATTACCGCATCAAAGCAAAAGCCATTTTTTTGTTTTCTCTCAATAACCTGTTGATAATAAAATGGCTCAAATGAACCTTCCATCACACAACAACTTGTTAACTTTCAGATCAAACAGAATGAGAAGATAAAGCAAAATGTTTTTACAGTTGTTTGCAAAAATTGAAATTTTTTTTCTATTTTGTGTGCTCCAATTCTAAAATTATAACCCACTTTACAGGAATATTTCCCATAAATCGAGCCAAATTTCTGATTAGTTAGGCTATGGGAAAAATAAATTTAGAAAAATCTTCATACTCTATATAAATATATAACATTACTTTAAATTTTCAGAGAATTATTCCACTCAATTTTTTTACTATCCTGAGGCAAATTTTACTACTTATTTTTACTACTTTCCAAATTTTACTACTTTTTACTACTCAACTACTTAATAGACATCCTGATTAAGGTCTATTTTAGCAGATTTTATCCCTGCACTGCCTGCAGTCTATTTAAAGTTTTGATTTAGCTCTTCTTGATTGTTTGGGATCACCAAAGTTGATTTAGATAGTGATACATTGCTGGAAAGGACTCCTGAAAGATCTGAATCACTGCGGAATGATAGGTTGTGCTGGGACATTTCTGAGTCCGAGACATTAGAAGTTTCCCTCCTTTTTTGCTCTGCGAGTCCAAAAACTCCTGGCTAATTTCCAATGTTCTTTTAGATGTATTGTTACAGGATCCTTTACTCTTTTGTTTTGGGATCCCATTGTTAGGGTTTGCTGTTTAGGTTTCTTGTCTTGAAGCTGGCTGTGATTTACTCTTAGGAGTAGAGGTGGTCATGGGGTTATTTTTTTGGGGTTTCCTGGCTTCGTTGAATTTTTTTTCTCTGACTCTGAGATAGGTTGAGTGTAGGTGCTGGTAAATTTTCCCTTGACACTTTTTAACTCCCCCAGGGTCATCCGAAAGTTTGCTTTTGGGAGGAATTGAATCATCAAGTCTTTTGATCACTTTTAAGAGTTTCCTCTTGATAGTATCTATTGCTTGGTGGTGATTTGTTCCTGTGTACTCCTTTACTCACAAAAATATTGTTGATTTTTGTGCTATTTGTTAGATGATATCCTTTTTCAATATCAGTAGTATCAAAGTTACGCCAAAACAAAAGTATGAATTCGGGTTTACTGGGGCCTTAGGCCCCAGTAGCTGTTTACCATGAAATGAGGTAAAACAGTTTGATTTGGATCAATTTCCACTAACAGACAGGTTTTTAATTAAATCACTTGCCAATAACAGGTATATTTCTCACACAGTTCCGTCTGATAAGCCACCACGTCCTAGCGCCACAACATCCAAGCAATCATCGTGTTCTTATTCGACACCAAGACCAAATTAAGGGGATCATCCGGGTTTGAGACCTTTTTTGTCCGATTCGTTTGAAAATTGGCCAGTGTATGTCTTTTGTGAAAGTAAACCTTTTTTACCCATGTCATTTTTTCGATTTAGGCCTTAGTTTTTTTTTTTGACGAAAAATGTGTTTTTTGTATATTTTTATTGATATTTCAGATTGAAACTCCTCCTTCAGTTTTGATGCTAGAACAAAAACAAAGACAGTTTTAAAACCCTTGGAACATTTTTAACAAATGCTTGAATGAATTTTTTCTATTTTTTCAAAATTTTTGGAAATTTCAAAATTTTTGGAAATTTCAAAATTTTTGGAAATTTCAAAATTTTTGGAAATTTCAAAATTCAGCAACAATTTTTTGGGTTTAGAGCTATATACTTCTTCAAAGAATTCAAATTTGAAAAAAAGCAGAACGAACGTTTGTTACAAATGTTCCAAGGATTCTAAAACTGTCTTTGGATTTGTTCTAGCATCAAAACTCAAGAACTAGTCCCAGGATGAATGTTGAAAATTCAAAGTGTTGGGTATAAGCAAAAAATAAGATTTTGTGTTGAAGTGTAATACAATGAACAATTGATATAATTGAATGCAGTTTTAATTTTTATTTCGATACTTTCCATAGATAACTTCATATTCAAACTACGAATTGTGATTTAAAAAAAAATAAAAAATTATAAAAAATTTCCCATTTTTATCAAACCAAAAAATAATTTGGTAAATGTAAAGGACTTGACCATAATTGATATTCGAATTTTCGATGCCTTAATAATGTTAATCACATGAAAATAAACAAGTTTTCTTCAATGCACTTTCCGGCGGAAATGAGTATTTTAAAAGTTATGGCGTTAAATGAGTTAACGGAACTCCATAGTGCATCACCCTATTACAAACGTAAAGAGGTTGGGTCGTGAGGGGTAGCCACAGTTCTTTTAGTTTTATAATTTTCACTAAAAGAACTGTTGCTACCCCTCACGACCCAACCTCTCCACGTTTGTAATAGGGGGTTTGCTCTTCGTCGGCTTGGTTGGCGCGCGAAAACGCCTGTTTACTTTCACGTCGGACCGCGCGGTATATTTTTCCCCGCCTCAAACACTGGAGTCACGGTAACTCATTTAATGCCATAACTTTCAAAATACTCGTTTCCGCCGGAAAGTCCATTGAAGAAAGCTTGTTTATTTTCATGTGATTAACATTATTAAGGCATAGAAAATTCGAATATCAATTATGGTCAAGTCCTTTACATTTACCAATAATTTTTTCTTTCTTCAGTCTGATTCTTATGAAATTTGACTATGATTTGTAACCTTTGAAAAGAAACACAATTGATTCCATTCATTTTTTTGATTCAGGCCTTAGATTTTGCAAAAATTTGACATATTGGTTTTTAGGTATTGAGATTTCACTAATATTGATATTTCAAAATGGGACTCCTCCTTCAGTTTTGATGCTAGAACAAAAACAAATGCAGTTTCAGAATCCTTGGAACATTTCTAACACACTCACGTTTGGCTTTTTTTCCATTTCACATTTGTTCTCTTTTTATATGGGGTCAAAATCGGGAAAATTGAAATATTTTGGTCCCTTCACCCCCCCGAGAGGGGGGGAATTATTGTCATAGTGCCATAAAATTTTAGGAATGAATAGTCCACCAACTAAGGGTCCTTCTACAACAAAAACATGCAAAATGACCATGACATCGACAGGATCTGGCAACTGCCCCGGATGATCCCCTTAAAGTTTCGTTTTTCTTCATCAGCTTTTGCGTTCCTATTTTCTACATTGGTTTGCACCGAGATTTTTCGACTTACTTACTTAGTTTACTTAGTTTAGATTCGGCGCATCTCCGTCCTCGGGAATTAGCGCCCTCGCTCCGCCAGTTGCCTCTTCAGATTTTGCTCAGCAGATGAGTGTCTTGTAGGAATTTGATGACCAAGTCTGGTGCTACAGATGGTGTGAGTAGAGAGGCCAGCCTGAACGGCTGGGACTTGGCATGGCATGCTCTTCTTAGAGGGTCACGAAACGGTTCGAGAGCTGGGCAGACTATAAAGATGTGTTCCAGAGTGATGATAGTTTGACAGTTGGAGCAAACTGGACGAGGGGAATTATTGAAGAAGTGTCCATGAGTTAGGTAGCATGTCTGCAATCGGAGACGAGTGAAGATGACTTGATTGAAACGGGTGAGGTTTGAGGGAATTGATGAGCCTAAGTGAGGTTTGAAGTTGGTTATGAAATGAGGCTGAGCTGACCAGCTTCTCTGCCAGGCCTCGTCATAATGTTTTATGAATTTACTTTTGAGTTCATATTTACTAGGTGGGAGGTCTACCATGATTGTCAAGTCATTTGATTCTCGTGCAAGTCTATCTGCTGCTTCATTGCCAGCAATGCCAACATGGCTGGGGAGCCATTCTATGATGATTTTGTTTGGGCTGGTGGAACAAACAGTGTTAACTATCCAGGTGAGTAGGTAGTGGTTAGGAGGGTTGCCAGAGTTCAGTGCAGAGATACAGCCAAGAGAGTCTGTAAAAATTACAAAGGAGCCTGGCAGCACTGATATGTATCTGCATGCGATGTAGATTGCATACAGCTCTGCTGTGTATATGGTGCAGTGAAGTGGAAGTTTTGCTTTTATGTTGAAGTTTGTTGAATGGACTCCGCATGCAGTGCTGTTTCCCATTGTTGAGCCATCCGTGAACACTTGGGTTCTTTGTAGATATAAGCGAGTAGTTAGATCCTTAAAAATCTGTTGCCAGTGGATGTCAGTCAGTGTTGATTTAGGGAACAATGATAAAGAAGAGCGAGCAGGAATTCTGAGTGGAAGATATCGTGCTGTCATGGGAATTGTTGCTATGAATGAAAATTCCAGGCCAAGGTCACTGAATTCACGAGAGGCTCGTCCAGCAAAAGGAAGGGGAAAAGGCAAATTATTGTATAAGGCAAATGGATAGTAGCCAAGAAGAAGATTTCGGACAGGATGTCTAGGGATACTAAGTACCCTTGAGCAGTAAGAGACAAGTAGTAGCTTACGGCGGATATGCAGAGGACACAGGTTGGCTTCAGCCTCAAGTTTGGCAGTGAGTGTGCACCGGAGAGCACCTAGCATTATTCGAGCGGCTGCAAATTGTATCCGATCCAATTTAACCAGATGTGATGTAGCAGCAGTGGAGTAGAGGAAGGAGGCATATTCGAGTTTTGATAGGATAAGCAAAATATAGAGAAGACGAAGAGTAGGATAGTCCGCACCCCACCCCCGGGAAGCTACAACAGTCATTAGGCGAAGATCTGATTGACAGCGAGTTACTAAGTAGGATATATGAAGATGCCATGTTAGGTGTTGATCAAAGATGAGTCCTAAAAAACGTACCGAGTTAACAAAGTTGATGGGTGTGTGGTTCAGTGTTAGTGAGTCTATGTTTTTTGGTCTGCGCCTGGTAAAAATAATACAAGAAGTTTTGCTTGCGGAGATTTGCAAGCCCCATTTGTGACTCCAGTTTTCTATTAGTGCAAGGGAGTTTTGCATAAGGTTCAGAGCTTCATTAAGATTTTCATGTTTGCCAGAGGGCTGCATCATCTGCATAAAGGGAGTGTTGCATGTTGTTCGGAAGGGAAGTAAGCAAGTCATTTATGAAGATAGTGAAAATTTTTGGGCTGATGACTGAGCCTTGGGGGACTCCTGATAAGATGGGGAAGGACCTTGAGTGGGCATTGTTTACCCTTACTTTTATTGAACGGAGTTTGATGAAATTTGATATGAAAGTGGCTATGTTTCCCTGTAGACCTATTTTTTGTAGTTTAAGGAGTATGCCGTGGTGCCATACAGTATCAAATGCTTTATTTATATCTAAAAAGACAGCCAAGCAGTATCCATTACTGAAAAAGGATTCTCGGATGATGTTTTCGAGTCTGCTGAGTGCATCTAGAGTGCTGTGAGAGTTCCTGAAGCCACTCTGCGATGGATCAAAAAAACTGCAGCGTTCTAGTATGGCCTGTAGTCTATAGTTGATCATTTTTTCAAGTATTTTGCATAGACAGTTTGTAAGTGCTATTGGGCGATAGGAATTTGTATTTGTAGAGGGTTTTGTAGGCTTTAGGATGGGAACAACTATGGATTCTCTCCACTGGTGAGGGAAGCCATTTGAGTAAAGGAAGTTGTAGAAACTTAAGAGTGTTGCCAGTTGTTTGTCTGTGAAGTGCTGCAGAAAGGAAAATGGGATTGTGTCAGCTCCAGGAGAGTGTGAGGTAGATGATTTTAAAGCACGCTTGAGTTCGTGGAGTTCAAACGGCTGGTTGTACCATGGGGTGTTGTGATGAGGAAATTGAGGAGGGTTAGCGGCAATTGTGTTTTGACGTCTGGTGAATATAGGATCATTAGAGCACGAGTTACTTTGCTGTGAGAAGTGATGGGCCAGTTCATTTGCAACTTTGTGCTGGTCTGCAATTATTGTATGGTCTTTTTTCAGAACTATGGTTTTTTGTGTGGGGTGAGAGGAGATTGCTTTTACTTTCTTCCATATAGTTGAGTTGCTTGTCTTGGTATTCAGATTAGAGAGGAATGTTTCCTAGCAAGTCTTTCGTGCTTCTTTAACTGCATGTTTGAACTTGGCTTGGGCTTTTTTGTATGCAATCCATAGCTCCTGACTGCCTCTGTGGTTTTTGTAATGTGACAGCGCTCTGTTTTTTGCCCTGTGAGTTTTTGTGCACTTATGGTTCCACCAGCAGAGTGCTCTATTAGCCAGTTTAGGTTTAGTTTTGGGTATGTATTGGTTGGCAGATTTCATTATTGCATGAGTTATTGCTCCACATGCTTGTGTGGGTGAGAGAAATACATTTGGTAACTTTAAGTTTGCTTGAAAACCAGACCAGTTGGCAGACTGCAGATGCCACCGTTGCATGGGCTCAGAGATTACAGGTTGGGAAGTAGCTATTATTCAAGGGAAGTGATCACTAGTACAAGGGTTTGAGTATGGTTGCCAGGAAAATAAGGGAGCAATATTAGCAGAGGTTATGGTTAGGTCAATGTGGCTATATGTGCCCCTTGCAGATAGAAAGGTGGGCTCAGAATTATTGAGTATGAATAGGTCATTTTGCATGACACATTGCTGGATGAGAGTGCCACGGGTGTCTTCTAATGGTGAACCCCAACCAGGATGATGGGCGTTGGAGTCCATACAGATTACAAAAGGTGGGGGAAGTTGAGAACAAAGAAGTGGAAGTTCTGAGATCAGTACAGAATTAGGAAGATTAGGAGGAATGTACAGAGAGCAGATAGAGACTGTGAGTTGTGGTAGGGACACTCTGCTAGCACAGGCTTCCAAGGAGCACATTATTGGCAAGATTATATGGGGAATAGAATTTTTTACTAAAACTGCAGTGCCTCCTCCACTGCCACACACTCTCTCCTGACTAGCAATAGGCTGGTTGAAGCCGGTCAATGTGAAGTTTCATGCAATCACGGAAAATAATAATGCCGATCCCAGGAATCACTAAAGGAACACATTTCAGAACGTTTTACACGAATGACATTCTGCTCGCTGATGCGTTATTTTCGAATAATTGAACTTTGAAGTTGGCCTTGGCGCCAAAGGAAGCGAGCGCGTGAAACGTAATTTAATTAATAACGGAATCTATTACAAACGTAAAGAGGTTGGGTCGTGAGGGGGAGGCACAGTTCTTCTAGTGAAAATTATAAATAAAGCTTCTAACCCACCCATTAGGGTGACGACCGCAATCTTGTTGACATCGGGTTCAAAATGGCGGCGCCCATGGTGGTCGCCATGTTAGACCCGATGTAAACAAGGTTGCGGTCGTCACCCTAATGGGTGGTTTAGAAGCTTTATATATACTTTTCACTAAAAGAACTGTGGCTACCCCTCACGACCCAACCTCTTTACGTTTGTAATAGGGGGTTAGCTTCCGTTTTTAATTAAATTACGCTCGCTTCCTTGGGCGCGCGACGGCCAACTTCTAAGTTCAATAATTCGAAAATAACGCATCAGCGAGCAGAATGTCGTTCCTGAAAAACGTTCTTAAATGGGTTCCTTTAGTGATTGTTTGGAATATCATTATGAATTTCCGTGATTGCATGAAACTTCACATTGACCGTTGAAGCCTTTTAACCTGATTGTATTGGGTTTTGCCATTGTTTCCTGTAGACAAAGTATGCTGGGCTGGGTTTCTGTGATGAGTTGCTGCAGATGGGGTTGGCGTGAATAGTTTGATCTAACATTCCATTGAATGATACTAAAGTTTAACATGAGTTTGAAATGGATGACAGGCCTAGGTTGATCAGCGATTCATTTACCACAGCATCAGCTTTGAGAATTTGCCCCAGTTCAGTGATACTTTGAATTTTTTGTTAAGTTAGTAGCCATTAGAAGTTTTATGATGATAGGTAAAATTTTTACTATGAGGTGAGTTAATTCAGCCGAGAAGGAGATTGCGGGTTGATTACATGCCTGTTGATGATTCTTTAAGTTGTTTGTTGGGTTATTTTGATTGAAGGAATTGGCAAAGCAAGTGGTGTTATTGGGATGAGATGAGTGAATATATGGGTAGTGAGAATTCCCTTGAGAAGTTGGTGATTGGTTACTGGCTGTAGCCTGTGAGGAGTGCTGTTGTGCTGGGGTTATTCGAGAAGAATAGGAACATGCCGCTGATGACTGAGATGGTGGGATAGGGGAGAATTCTGTTTCTTCTGTCATGAGTTGAGTCAGAGATGGAAAGGCACTTGCTGAAGAGATATTCGGAGCATTTTCATATTGAGTGTTTTTCCCCAAAAGGTGCTTAGAATGAGAATTGGGTTGCAAAATTGAGATTTCAGAATTTTGCTTTCTAGTAGATATTAAAGGTTGGTTTAGCTTTACAGTGATTTCATCTCTAGCTCTTTCTCTGGCCTCTGCAAAGGTAAGGCCTTCATCTGCAGTGAGATGACATGCGCGTTTCTCGGCCATGTAAGCAACACATTCTCGTGAAGTTGCTGAGTGAGGGCCCTTGCAGTTTACACATACTGGTGGTGTTTCAGATGATGGGCATGTTTTAGAGAGATGTCCGTTTTGTGAGCAGTGGCTACATACAGGGGATTTTTGGCTGCATCTGCTGCGTGTGTGGCCATATCGGTAGCACTGCCCGCAGCGCAGTGGACTGGGATAATACTGGTCTACATTGTAGTAAACATAGCCTACACGAATTTTACAGGGAAGAGTAGGAAGAAGGAAGGTAAGCATATAAAGTGGAATATGAGCTTTGAGAGGGTCAGAGAGGAGCTTTCGTATTCCGACTACCTTATTAGGTTTGAGGGCCTCTAGAAGAAATTCTAGGGACTCACCTTTTAGTTCTGGGGCAGAGATTGTACCATATGTGAACTGTGTGCTCCATGCAACTATGACAGTGATTGGGATGGTATCGTTGTCCAGTAATAAATTTTTGGCACTGAGGAGTTTTTGAACTTGGTTGAAGTCTTTTGTGGTGATCAGCAGTGACCCAGAGCGTTGATGTTCAATTTTTTCCACTGCATCGCACAGTAAGTCCATGGCGTGGCCAATGCGGAAGGGATTTTTCTTGGAAAGTTGAATATTAGGATCTGTGCTGGTCATCACCACCTGTCTAGTAGTAGCAGGAACGTTTTTAAGGTTGTCTGCAGAGTTTAAGTCTACTCTTGCACTGTTCTTGATGGGCTGTGGAGTCGGTGAAGTGCTGTCCTGTTGATTTGGATAAGAGGGAGTTGGGGGAATACTGTCAGCATTCAAGCTGGCACAGGAGTCAGAAATGACGCCACTTTGTTCAGAGTCACTATCTGAAATCATTGGGCTATTAGTTTTCAGAGGTTTTTTGGTCTCACTTCACTGGTTTGGGGAGAGTTACTCCTACGTTTGATACCTGGATTTTTCCGCACTGGTTTTTGGTTGCTTTTATCGGGTGGTTTCTTGGGAGGCAGAACTGCAACAAAGTTGCGAGCAGTTTGGGGCATGTTTGCCAAAAGTTCAACTTAGAACAACAATCGATTTCAGGAGCGATACACAATTGAACCGCACCAATGACGGATTTTTCGACGCACACCGCTAGACGTTGCGGATTCCGTCTTATTTTAAGTTAGCGGATTTAACTTAGCGATCTCGTAAGTTTAGAGTTAATATCTCTCGTTGGATTCAGTAAAATTGTAAGAGAGCCGCATGAAATTAAGAAGGATGTAAGTAACAACGATCACACTGGCAGGTCCTACTTATAACTTGAACTTGAACTTGAGGGCCGACAGTGTCGGGGCCTTTGTACCGGCCTACAATTCCCTCCACAATTTTCACACAGAGTTCAGCGCCTGGTACCAGACTTGTCCACTAAACTACTCAGGATCTACGATCCTTGTCACAAGCCTCCATTGGAAGGCATCACCGGGACAACCAGTGTGTCAAACACCATCCCCCGGCACATTGGGTCATTACAGCCCATTCTGCCAGACTGGCTCATTCCAGTCACTGTCTCTTACTCCAGGCACGCACAACAAACACTTTCATAGCCTCAGTGATACTCGCATTACACTCCTGATCCAATCCAGCAAGACAGCTCATACCGCAATCATCTTCAGCACATCTGGCATTCCATTCATTCTCTCCATACTGCTCAGACACCACATTCATTAAACTCTCTCTCTCTTGCTCATACTTACTACATTCCAGCACAAAATGCTCAATTGTTTCCTCTACTCCACCATTACACTGCTGACATAATCTGTTATTATTCTCATTCCATCTCCATGTACGTCTGTTCACACTCAATGACTTACATCTCACAGCAAACAAGAGTTGACTTCCAAAACTACCATCATAGAACAGCTCAAACTTAGGTGCTTTCTTTTTCATATACCAGTTAAGTGTAGGCTTCCGCATCATGCTAAGCTTCCACTTATTCAATCCATACTCTTTTGTTTGTCTCTCAATCTCTTTCTTCCACCTCTTGCAGTCCCACTCAGGCCCTACACCTCCAACATTTATTAAACTCCAGTCATCCACAGGTCTCCCAATTCTAACATGAATAATCTTTTGCATACTGAGTTTCCTTGCATGCCCCCAACATACTTTCTCCCAATAGCTTACACTCATATTCCATTCAAAGATTCGCCTTACCCACCTGCTATTCTGCATTCTTTCAATTCTCACCTTATAATTCAGCACAGCTTTCATAATTCTTTCTGAAAATAGGCTCCACCCTAGGTCACCTCTAATGGCTTCTATAGCTGTCCATTTTGGAGCACCCAATGCTACACGTCCTACCTTATTTTGTATCACATCCAGCTTTTCAAGATCACTACCATTCCAAGCAAGAGCACTCATACCATACATGACACTAGGTACAGCAACATACTTCCACATTCCTCTCACACATTCGTACTTGTTTGCTCTGTATCTGGCCACACTACCTAACCGTCCACTCCACTGCATTGCTTTAGCCACTTTCTCACCTTTAGTTCTATTACATCCATCTTCACTTATCATACAACCTAGATATTTGTATTCTTTTGTTCTACCTATTCTGATTTCTCCAATATTCCACAGTCTGTCTCTATCAGTCTCATCACTATTTATAACCATGACCTTACTTTTATCTGCACCAAAGTTCATCTTGAAATCTGTACTATATCCATTCACAATGTCAAGCATCCTTTGTAGTTCATGACCACATTCACTAACCACAACCACATCATCAGCATACAACAAACAGCTCAGGCTCTCATTACCAACTTTCAGTCCTAAACCACTCCCTCTCAGTCGAACTGTTGAGATCCAACTTCAGTATATATATTTATTATTATATATGAGTTGTCGCAGTCGCCCATTAAATTGCTTCCGTCCCGTTTTCTATGTTCATGTGCTAACTGCCTTTGTAGAGCGATCGAGCTCCTTCTTCTTGTTCTCGCCGCCGTGCTCGACGGACGTACAGTACATGTAGTTCCTAGATTACCTACTGTGTTTCTCTATACCCCACACTCATACTTATAATCGTTGCCGTACTCCATTATTCCAAGATGGAAAGAGGCCTCTCTGGTCTAACAGGTTATGGGCCCAGTAACCTAACTTTTGATGGCAATGGTGAAAGGTATGAGTTGTGGGAGGTGAAATTTCGGGCCTACCTAGACTTGAAGTCGTTGGATGCCGTCCTTGAGGGCGAAGAATCAAGTCTGGATGTTGAGAAGAACAAGCAAGTGTTCTCCGAGCTCGTGCAAAGGCTCGATGATAAAAGTCTCTCGTTGATTATCAGAGACGCCTATGGAGATGGAAGAAAATCCATGAAGATTCTGCGTGATCATTACCTCGGCAGCAGTAAACCGAGAATTATTTCTCTGTATTGCGAGTTGGCTGCGCTGAAGATGAAAAATGGCGAGACGGTAACCGACTACTTACTGCGGGCAGAGACAACTGCATCCTACCTGAAGAAAGCCGGCGAAAATATCAGCGATGGACTGATAATCGCCATGATTATCAGGGGATTGCCAGCTGTTTACAACGCGTTTTCTACCGTCATCACGCAAATTGACAGTAAAGAAATGGACTTCATGAAATTCAAATCGGCTCTCAAGAGTGAAGAGGAAACAAAGAAGACCCGACAAGGCTACAGTGAAAGTGAAGAAAGAATTATGAAAGTGAAAGATTCTAAAATTACTTGTTACTTATGTGGTAAGTCAGGTCACAAGAAATATGAGTGTAAAAGTCACAGTGCAAAGAAAAATCGGTGGTGTTCAATTTGTAAAAGTGCATCTCATGATACTAATTTTTGCAGAAAGAGAGATACCGCAAAAGCGATGGCTACTGATAGCAAAGATGTGAAAAGCTCTTTTTGTTTTAGAGTATCAACAGACTCAGAAAGTGCTTCTGTTGTAGACAGTGCAAAGTTACTGGTGGATTGTGGAGCTACTGCTCACATTATTTGTGATAAATCTAAGTTTGTATCTTTAGATGAAAGTTTTGACCCTAGGAATCATTTCATTGAATTAGCAGATGGTTCTAGGATGAACAATATTGTAGAGTGTAAAGGTGATGCGAGAATTACCCTGACTGACGCCAAAAATAGGAAACACAATGTTCTTTTAAAAATGTTCTTTGTATTCCTAGTTTTAAGCAGAATATTTTCTCTGTCCAGGCTGCTATTGATCAGGGTGCATCATTTAATTTCAGTCAAAACGCCTCAAAGTTGTTTGCTTCAGATGGGAATGCGTTTAATATTAGAAAATGTGGCAAGCTGTATTATTTAAATTCTGTAAGCTCTGTTGATTCTATTAATGCTGTTGGTGAACACACTCTGGAGGAGTGGCACAATATTCTTGGGCATTGTAATGTAAAAGATGTGTTGAGCCTAGAAGGTATTACTAAAGGAATGAAAATTACCAACAAGCATAATTTCGATTGTGAGATCTGTGTCCAGGGTAAAATGTGTCAGTATAGGAGCAGAGACCCTGATGAAAAGTCAAGAAAACCTTTAGAGCTAGTCCATAGTGACCTAGCTGGACCTATCAGCCCTACTTCTTTTGAGAATTCCATGTATGTCATGTCTTTTGTGGATGACTTTTCAGGCCTCATTTTTGTGTATTTCCTCAAAAGTAAAAGTGACACTGTTGGGGCATTTAAAAAATTCTTGGCTGATTCTGCTCCATTTGGCTCTGTTAAACGTTTAAGAACAGATAACGGCACCGAGTATTCCTCAAACTTGTTCAAAGCTGATGTCACGGAGAACAAAATAAAGCATGAATTTTCAGCTCCGTACTCTTTCCATCAGAATGGGACTGCTGAGAGATCTTGGAGATCATTGTTTGAGATGGCTACGTGTTTGTTGCTGCATGCAAATTTTCCAAAAGAATTGAGGAATCATGCTGTAAGAACAGCTGCTTACATTAGAAATAGGTGTTTCAACAAAAGGACAGGCAAAACTCCTTTTGAGATGTTCACGGGAAAGAAACCTGACCTTTCCAATATGCACATTTTTGGATCAAAATGTTTTGCCATGGTTCAAAACCCAGGAAAGCTTGACCCTAGGTCAGAGCAGGGTACTTTTCTGGGATATGACCCGTGCAGCCCTGCTTACATGATTTATTTCCCTGAAACTTGTCAAATAAAAAGAGTCAGATGTGTCACATTCTGTGATAAAATTTCTAGAAATGGGGTGGGTGAGGATGAGTTCATTGCTGTAGATAACCCTGCTGAGCTGAAACAAAGTGAGAAGGCTGACAAGGCTGAGGCTGAGTTGAAACCTGGGACTGTTCCAGAAGTGATTCAAAATGAAACTCATTCAGATGCAGAGCCCACTAGAAGATTTCCTTTGAGAGAAAAGAAGCCCCCAGCTTATTTAAAAGACTATGTTGATCCAGATGAATTGGATATCACTTATAATTTTGCTGATTATTGCTACAGAGTGAGCAGTATCCCTAAGTCTTACTCTGAGGCAATTTCATCCCCAGATTCTGTTGAGTGGAAACAGGCAATGACCACTGAGATAGCTGCACTAGCCGATAATGAGACGTACGAACTTGTTGAAAAGCCAAAAGATAGATCTGTTATTGGGGGACGATGGGTCTATAGTGTTAAATCAGGACCCAATGACCAGGAAACTTTCAAAGCTCGTTATGTAGCCAAGGGATATTCCCAAGTAGCTGATGTCGATTTCAAAGAAACTTTTTCTCCTACAGCATGTCTAACTTCTGTTAGAATGCTGATGGATATTGCTGTGCAAAAGTCGTACATTGTGCACCAGATGGACGTGTGCACTGCTTATCTTCATGCAAAAATTGACTGTGATGTTTTTGTAGAACAGCCTGAGGGATTTGTTGAACTTGACAAAAATGGAGAGAAGTTAGTCTGCAAACTCAAAAAATCTTTGTATGGCTTAAAGCAAAGTGGCCGTAACTGGAACAACCTTTTGCATCATTTTCTTGTTGAACAAAATTTTGTTCAATCTCTCAGTGATACTTGTGTCTATGTGAGGGAAAGCGACTCTGGAAAAGTGATTATCATTGTATGGGTTGATGATTTAATTTTGTCCTCTTCTAACGCTGTTGTATTGAGTGAAGTAAAATGTTCGTTGTCAAATAAATTCAAAATGAAAGATCTTGGACAAATTTCATGTTTTCTAGGCATTGAATTTGTTGTGAAGCATGACTCAATTGAGATGAAGCAGTCAAAGTATGTTGAGAAAATTTTGTCAAAATTTAGGATGTCTGATTGTAAGCCTAAGTCTATTCCCTGTGATCCCAGTGCCAACAAGCTTGATGTAAGCTCTGATTCTAGGAATTTGTGCGATCCAAAACTGTTCCGTGAGATAGTTGGCAGCCTGATCTACTTGATGACTTGTACTAGGCCTGATATTTGCTATGTTGTTACATTACTGTCGCAACATTTAACTTGTCCAACAAATGCTCATCTGAATTTGTGTAAATTTGTGTTGAAGTATCTTAAAGGTACTATTTCATACGGTTTGAAATTTGTGAAATCCGAGAACCCCGTGCAAATTACTGGTTTCTCTGACTCTGACTGGGGTGGATCCTCTGACCGGAAGAGCATATCAGGATATGTGTTTAAGTCATCTAGCAACAGTTCACTGATATCTTGGAAGTCCAAGAAACAAAATATTGTTGCTCTTTCAAGCTGCGAAGCTGAGTATGTTGCCTTGACTTATGCTGTGCAGGAGGGAATTTTCCTCAAACAGCTTCTGTGTGATATGGATGGATATGATGAACCGGTTGAAATTTTTGTTGATAATAGAGGTGCTATTGACCTAGCCAAAAACCCTGTTCATCATCAACGCTCGAAACATATAGACATAAGATTTCACTACATTCGAGCAATCATTCAAGACAATAAAGCAGTTTTGAGCTTTGTTCCTTCAGAGGAAAACATAGCTGACATGTTCACAAAGCCTGTTACTAGACAGTCGTTGCTTAAATTCAAAGTGTGTGTTTAATTCTAAGTTACTGTGTCTGACATGTTTCCAGTTTAGCTTTGTGTAGATCAATTGCAAGAAAAGGTAGAACTTTCTTGAGTACAATACTCATAACGCTAATGCGGACTATGCATTATTGTGCGTTATATTTTTTTTGTATCGTGCTCAGTGTAATCTGTTGATCTACACTGATGATTTTTTTATGTTGTTTTTCTGCTGTTCAATGTTCAATGAAAGATCTGAACGTTAAAATGTTAGCTCTAATTGATTACTATGTGAATTGATGCATAGTGGGATGGAATACTTCAGTTGGAGGGGGTGTGTTGAGATCCAACTTCAGTATATATATTTATTATTATATATGAGTTGTCGCAGTCGCCCATTAAATTGCTTCCGTCCCGTTTTCTATGTTCATGTGCTAACTGCCTTTGTAGAGCGATCGAGCTCCTTCTTCTTGTTCTCGCCGCCGTGCTCGACGGACGTACAGTACATGTAGTTCCTAGATTACCTACTGTGTTTCTCTATACCCCACACTCATACTTATAATCGTTGCCGTACTCCATTATTCCAAGATGGAAAGAGGCCTCTCTGGTCTAACACGAACTGCTAATTCTTCTGTGTACAATCCAAACAACAGGGGGGACAGAGTACAGCCCTGTCTCACTCCTCTAACACTCCTCACTTGCCCTGTTTCCAAATTTCCTAACCTGTAGATAGCACTTGTGTTCTCATACAGACTCTGTACAATGTTCACTATTTTTCTGCTAAAACCAACTTTTCTCAAAATTTCAAACAGCCTAACCCGATCCACTCTGTCATACGCCTTTTCAATATCCAGGAATGCTAAATATACCTTCTTATTATCCTTCTTCATTCGCTCAATTATTTCACTCACTACAAACAAATTATCCTCTCCACGTCTATCTTGCCTAAAACCATTCTGTTCTTCTCCCAGGACTCCTAATTCCTCAACTAAGTTTTTCATTCTCTCATTCAAAATACCACAAAAGATCTTACATACGGTGTCACCCAGTGTGCAATTGGTCTGTAATTTTTAAGTTCTTTCATACTCTTATGTCCACCCTTATGCAACAGAACTACATTACACTTGTTCCAGTCATCCGGTACTCTTTCACTCTTCCATATCTCATCAAATAAACATTTCAACATACTGACTACACTCTCTCCTCCACATTTATAGAACTCATATGGTATCTTATCAGGGCCACATGCCTTTCCATTTTTCACTTTCTTCAAAAAACTTACAATCTCTTCACAAGTGATTTCGTCTTCCATTTGCAGTTCATGTTCATCTATCAGGAAATTTATTGGTTCATCATCTGTAACCTGCTCATTCATTCCACCAATGTCCTCCCAGTATTCTTCAACTGCTTTCACCATTTGCATCCTATCTTGCACACTGCAACCATTGACTACTAATTCATCAACTTGAACTTCACTACCTCTATCATTACCTTGTCGGGTTTATCTTTCGCCGTTGGGTGGTTTGAATGTAAATATTTTAGTCTTTGAACGGCCAAAAGAAACTCGAACGATTTCTCGAAAGTGATCTGGGAAAATAATGAGAGTGATAATGAAAGACGGTTTTGGAACTCAGCTCGTTTTTAGGTGGAGTTTATTGGAAGAGGAAACCAGGAAAACTGGCTTGGATCTTGATCTCGGAGAGCTTGTCTAGGTGGGCAATCCTTGCCGGAGGACCAGGCTGGCGTTGACGAAAGCCGGCACGCGATGGAGTAGGCAGGGTGAGTGAGTTGTATTTGGGAAGTTGAATTAGGCAATTTGGAGATAATTGAGCGAGGGTCAGTGACGTAGTTCAGGCATAACTAATGACTCCAAAATAAGGTGGGGCGTGAGTGAGCAAGTTAATCCGGCTCATGTGAGCAGAAGCAAGTCGGCACATTAGCACTTTAGCTCATTAAAGGGAGCAAGTTAAATTACTGCTTATGTGAGAATAACATTTGGCAATGGCACTCAGGGAAACCCAGGGAGATTCAATACTGTGAGTGTTGCGTGTATGGCGATGATGTAGAGATCGAGAATTTGCTGTAACACCGCTAGTAGGACGCCAAGGTATGAGTGGCTTTTTTTGAAAGAAGAGACGCGCAACTGCCAGTGTTGCCACCAGAGGGCTTCTCTCTCGAAAAATGTCAAGTGTTATTTTTATTATTTCATGCATTTACCCAAAAACTTCAATGATTACGAATTAGAAGTAGAAAATAATTAATAATAAATTAGAGTAATATTTTTAATGCTACTAATTAATTTATTTAAGTATGAATGGCAAATTTATAATTTTTACGCTTATGTAGCGGTATGCTACATTACCCCCCAAGGCGCGGACCGAAAGGTCCACCCGCTGCAATCATCTGTAGCGGGAAGGAGGGCGAACTACACGACCCTGCCGAGTTCGGCAATTGGCAAATGATACTGAGCGGGGAAGTTTCACCAAACGGGTCTGCAAGTTTAGATCGGCAAGAGTCCTAGGAACAGGAGTTACTGCAGCGGGCTCGTCTGGTCTCTCCAGACTTGTCGCTGTGTCAGTAAGAGGACTAGAGTTAGAATCTACGACAGGGTTAGAGATAGGGTTTGAATGTACAGGCACGTAGAAAGGATTACACTCAAGTTGACTAGGCAATAATGCAGCCAACTGAGGAAGCTGAGATGGTAGATATGATCGCGTCTCAGTGGAAGGGGAAATCTGCGGAGAGGAGGATGAGTTATGAGTTACACTATAATCAGAAGTGTATGCGACTTTTAATCGATCAATGCTCACGGGGTCGTGTGAACCGCCTCTTTCGAGGATGAAGTATTTTTGCTTGCGTTTAAGTACTTTGAATGGGCCATCATAAGGGCGCGTGAGTGTAGGTTTTATAGCATCATTGCGGACATACACATGTGTGCAGTCTTGCAGGGCAGAATCTAGTTTGTCCTGAGTCTGAGGCATTCGTGGAGCAACATACTCAATCTTACGCATGCAGTCTTTAAGGCAGGTTACATAAGCGAAACGGTCAGCGGATGAAAATTCAGGCAAAGGTTTTGGGTCAACAATGTCGCCGGGGAGACGAAGCGTTCTCCCGTACAACATTTCAGCCGCCGTGCACTGCTGATCTTGTCTGTGTAAATTTCGAATGCTGAGTAGTACTACTGGAAGTCTATCAGTCCAATCGTGACTGCAATTAAGGCAGCGCAAGGCAGCCTTGAGGTCTCTGTGGACTCTCTCAATAAGTCCATTTGACTGCGGATGGTATGCTGTAGTTTGTGTGTTTGCACACCCTAAAGCGGTGCTAAGCTCACTCCAGAATTTGGAGGTGAATTGTGATCCCCGGTCATGTGTGACACTTAAGGGAACCCCAAATCTAGAGATCCAGTTTGATAAGAAGGCGCGCGCTACAGTCTCAGTTTGGGTATCCGGGAGAGGGACAGCCTCAACCCAACGCGTGAACCTATCGATGATGGTCAGCAAATAAGAATAACCGCGCGATAAGGGCAAGGGACCCACCAAATCTAGATGCACAGAGTCAAACTTGTGACCTGTGAATGCACAACTCTGCAGCGCCGCACGATTATCTTTCACCACCTCACTACTCTGACACGCATGGCAATTTTGCACAATTTGCTTGACCTCCTTACGCATCGCTGGCCAGACGTAACGATCAGAAATCAAACGCAATGTACGGTTAATACCAGGGTGAGAAAGGGAATGGTAGTGGAGGACAGCTACTCTGCGGAGCGTCGCAGGAAGATACAAACGAGAAGGTCGCTCGGCATCACGGTACACGCCGTCAACCAAGGTTAGTTTTGGAGGGAAAGTGTTAGAAGGTTTGAGAAGGTCCTGAAGTTCAGGATCTTCCTTCTGCGCGCTTGCTATGTTGCCGAAGGTGATTTCACCACTGGTTTGGACAGAATTAATTCGGGAGAGACAATCGGCAACGGTATTGTCTAGTCCCTTAATGTAACGGATGTCAGTGGTAAACTGACTTATAAACGACAAGTGTCGAGCTTCCCTAGGGGAATGTCTTTCAGAAGGCATTTTGATCGCTGAGGTCAAAGGTTTGTGATCTGTGTAGATCACGAACTCCCTCGCCTCTAGAGCATAGCGGAAGTGTCTCACAGACAAGTAGATAGCAAGAAGTTCCCTACCGAACGCGCTATAACCACGCTCAGTGGGCGACAGCTTTTTGGAAAAGAAAGCAAGAGGAGAGATATTAGTACCTACTTGTTGTTGCAACACAGCACCTACGGCGGTACTGGATGCGTCGACAACGAGGCTGAAATCAGCATTAGCAATAGGGTAGGATAGTTCAGTCGCGGAAGCTAACTTGTGTTTGATTGTATCAAAAGCTTTGCGCGCTTCTTCCGTCCATTTTACCTCAATAGATTTGCCTTTTCGTTTCGGTTCGAGGAGGTCCGACAAGGGCGCTAAAGTTTGAGCACAGTTGCGTATGAAACGATGGTAGAAGTTAACAGAACCTAGGAACCTTCTTAGTTCCTTCTGGGTCTGTGGAAGAGGAAAGTTTTTGATCACTTCTACTTTGGAAGGCAAAGGTTTTAGACCTAGGCTAGAGATTTCATGACCTAAGTAAATCAGTGATGGCTTTCCGAGCTCACATTTTGCGGGATTTACGAGGAGTCCATTGTCGGACAATCTTTGAAAAACGACCCTAAGATCGTCTTTGTGCAACTCTGGGGTTGTGGACGCCACAAGGATGTCGTCTAGGTAGACATAAGCGAAAGTGAGATCAGAGAAAATTTCAGCCATGTGCCTTTGGAACGTCTGAGGGGCGTTCCTCAAGCCGTAAGGCATTTTTAGGAATTCAAAGAGACCAAACGGAGTGATTACCGCGGTCTTAGGAATCGCAGACTCATCCAAGGGAATTTGATGGAAGGCAGACTGAAGGTCTATCTTAGAGAAAATTTGTGCTCCCTCTAAATTTGCACTGAAATCATGAAGATAGGGGATAGGATATCGATCAGGTAAAGTAACGGCGTTCAACCTGCGGAAATCCCCGCACGGTCTGAATTCACCATTAGCCTTGGGTACTAGCAAAAGAGGGCTAGCCCAAGGGCTTTTGGAAGTGCGAATGATGCCATTCTCAAGCATCCTAGCGAATTCTTTCTTAGCTAACGCCAATCGATCAGGCGGCAGTCGCCTTGCACGGGAGAAAACTGGCGGTCCCGTCGTCTCTATGAAGTGCTTTGTGCATGTTTGCATTTTTGTGGAAACTAAGTTAGAATTTGTCAATGCAGGAAAACCTTTTAGTAATTGCTCAAACATGCACTCTTGTTTGAAAGCGATTGAGAAGGAATGCAAGACATTAGCTCTAGTTATGCTACAAGCGGGAATTGAGATCTGTGTCTCCTCGTCCCTAATACACCGATTCTTAATATCTACAACTATGCCATACTTGGCCAGAAAGTCAGCACCAATTATTGGTTCTTGAACATCAGCTATCATGAAGGTAAAGCAGAATTTTCTCCTCAATCCCAGACCGCACTCTAATATTCTCTCACCGAAACAAGGTATTGGCGTGCCGTTTGCGGCGCGTAATGTCGCCAATAAGGGATTATTTTTGTCTTTCACCGTGGCTGGGATAATTGATACACTGGAGCCAGTGTCTATTAAAAATCGATACTTGGTGACGGGATCGTGAATGGTCAAGAGGCGAGTAGTCTGGGAATGAGGCAACGCAGTACTCGCTACTATGCGTCGCTGTTGGCGTTTCCCGAAGTCATTTCGGTATAACGAGGACAGTATCTAGAGGCACATTTGCGAGCTTGGTCACCAAATTTCATGTGGTACCAGCATAAATTGCTACTAGCATCACGAGAGCGCGACCTGAAGCGGCGGTCTTGATTTGACCTATCATAAGATCTACCTCTATCAAAGCGTTGAGGAGGAGGAGAAAGATAGTTAGGGTGATAGTCAGAGGGATAGTCGTAGGCATTTTGGTGGCTTTGGAATCTCCCTGGGCCTTGCTGAATGTGAGCCACACTCTGACCTATTTGAAAGTTTTGGAGAGCTTGCTTTATTTCAGCGATGTCCTGCTGCAGCTTATCTATTGTGGCTGAGGATTGATTTTGCGCCGTATTTGACGGGCTAAAAGTTGTAGCTGCTACATTCAGGGAAGCAACTTGTGGTTCTCGTGGCAAATTAATATTTCGGATCACCGTCTCTGCGGCTTCCGCTAATTTTTCTAACGTTTGCTCGGGCCCTGCTAAGGAGAGAAAAGGACGAACGTTCGTGGGAAGCTTAGTCATGAAAACTTCCTTCAGAAATCCCTCAGCCACGGCAACACCCGTAGCGAGTTTCCGCAGCTCTTTAACTAGCGAAGAGGGAGAGAAGGAAACAGAGACAGATGGAATTGCTGAGGCATCTACAAGACTTCGGAATTTGTCCGCATCGGACATCTGAAGCCTTGCCAAGATTTTGCCTTTCAAGATTCCGTAAGGATTGGGATCTGGAGGGTTTTCTAATATGTCATTAGAGTTATTTAGTAGTTTTGTGGGCGCGGCGCTCACAAGAGCATAGAATTTGTCTATCTCATTACTTATTTTATGGTACCTAAATACTGCTTCACACTGCTGGAACCAGGTGTGAGCGTCCTCCGGAATAAAGGGCGGGAGCCTAATGGGATTTGTGTGTGCTCGATCTTCATTATCTGAGTCAGGCATGCTAGCAATCTCTTTTGGGGATGCGCAATTAAGAAATCAGTGCCTATGACTTGGGATGAGGTAGCAAGGGTTTGCGTTAATTCTTTACCTACTCAATCATTCAAGTTAAGTTGAAACAGAAGGAAGGAAATATGAAATTGGAAACGAGAAAAATTTTTTTGCGGTATGCGGCAATTTGCGTAGGCACGAAAATAAAGCGGGTGAGGAAAAAAATTAATTTCCTACCTACTCAATCAATCAATAACGTTGAAGAAAACGGAAAGAGAGCGAATGGAAGCGAAGATTTTACGGTAGTCAGAAATAATTGCACAGCACGGAAATAGAAAAAAAATATTTTCCCTACCTACTGTGGCACATGAAAACAAACAAAGACAGGAAAACAGCATAAAAATTTTTAGAGCTGCTCAGAGAAAATTAGCACGGACAAAATCCACAGGAATCTCTCAAATTACTACGACATGGGAAAATTTATCACTACAATGCTACGCCAACATTATCCTCTCACAATCTCCCAACACTTCGAGTTTAGTTCTTATATTTTTTTAAAAATTCCCGGCCAATGCACCAGTGTCGGGTTTATCTTTCGCCGTTGGGTGGTTTGAATGTAATTATTAATTCTTGAACGGCTAAAAGAAACTCGAACGATTTCTCGAAAGTGATCTGGGAAAATAATGAGAGTGATAATGAAAGACGGTTTTGGGACTCAGCTCGTTTTTAGGTGGAGTTTATTGGAAGAGGAAACCAGGAAAACTGGCTTGGATCTTGATCTCGGAGAGCTTGTCTAGGTGGGCAATCCTTGCCGGAGGACCAGGCTGGCGTTGACGAAAGCCGGCACGCGATGGAGTAGGCAGGGTGAGTGAGTTGTATTTGGGAAGTTGAATTAGGCAATTTGGAGATAATTGAGCGAGGGTCAGTGACGTAGTTCAGGCATAACTAATGACTCCAAAATAAGGTGGGGCGTGAGTGAGCAAGTTAATCCGGCTCATGTGAGCAGAAGCAAGTCGGCACATTAGCACTTTAGCTCATTAAAGGGAGCAAGTTAAGTTACTGCTTATGTGAGAATAACATTTGGCAATGGCACTCAGGGAAACCCAGGGAGATTCAATACTGTGAGTGTTGCGTGTATGGCGATGATGTAGAGATCGAGAATTTGCTGTAACACCGCTAGTAGGACGCCAAGGTAAGAGTGGCTTTTTTTGAAAGAAGAGACGCGCAACTGCCAGTGTTGCCACCAGAGGGCTTCTCTCTCGAAAAATGTCAAGTGTTATTTATATTATTTCATGCATTTACCCAAAAACTTCAATGATTACGAATTAGAAGTAGAAAATAATTAATAATAAATTAGAGTAATATTTTTAATGCTACTAATTAATTTATTTAAGTATGAATGGCAAATTTATAATTTTTACGCTTATGTAGCGGTATGCTACAACCTTGTATAAACCTATACCAATCTTTTATTCCATCTGGACCTTTCTTTCTTAGATTTTCAACTTGGTGTCTCTCTTCTTTAACCCTAGCCTCATTGATCATTCTCTTTACTTTCTTCTGCTGGTCCTTGTACTCATTCCATACACTTCGCCATTCATCCTCAGTAATTCTGCGTCTTTCATACATTTTCCTCATACAGCGTTGTTTTTTATTTAAAGTCTTCCTTCTCATTCGTTCTTCCTTTATCTCACTCGTAAACCACCTAGCATTTCCTGTACTTTTCCTGCATTTCATTCTACCAATCTTTTGCTCTGCCACATCATACAAGGTTCTTGCAATCTCCTTATTTAGGTCATTTACATTTCCACACCTGTTCCAGTTACATCTACTCAATTCATTTCTAAATTCTTCCCAGTTTGCCATTTTAATACGCCAATTTTCACTTACTCTGCTGGCCTTCTGCATTGACTCCTTTCCACCCCAATTATATTCTAGTACAAGCATTTTATGGTCACTATCAATATCAAAATCATCTTCATCTACAAATATTTTTTTGACACACGCTCTAGCTCTACTATTCACTATCATATAATCAATTGCAGATTTACATTCCCTGCTTTGCCATGTGGGCAAGCCATTTCCTATTGTTACATTCAGGTTCTCAAGTTCATTCTCATCACAGAAATCAATCAATTTTTGTCCATTTGCATTCACAGGCTCACCAAGTATACCAACATGGCCATTCATGTCTCCCATCACAATCAGAGGGCACCTGCAATGCTCTTGCACAATTCTTGTTAATATTTCATACTTTTTTACATTCTCTTGATGAGCTAAAATACCATCAGTTGTCATATAGCATACAACCACAATAACACATTCTCTGGCATGCATTCTTTCACACTTTATTACTAACAGATCTTCACTCTCAGGTTCATTTCCAACAGGAATTTCTTCTAATTTCCAATTTAGAGCATTTTTTACAATGAGACCAACTCCACCACCTCTTTTTTGCCAACTTACACGCCCTTTTCCAATCATATAGTACTTGCTCTCCTTACATTTTAAACTGACTCTATCACGCATTTGGGTCTCTACTACACCAACACAATCCAAATCTCCATTCTCAAATTCTGCTACAAGGTCATTTAACTTTCCTGCATTCCATCCACGCACATTTATACATCCAAACCTTACAACACTATTGGACAATTCACGACATTTTTCATTTTTGCTCTGACAGCTTTCCATTCATCCAGTTCCACCTTCCATTACAATATGAGTACACCCAATCCACTGGATGTATCTCCTGGAGAGTTTCATCTCACCTTCTTGAGTAAGGTGGACTCCATCTCCACGAAAACACCCACTCTGGATCAGGTTATCCATATCAAGGAAGCTGGAACCCATTTCACGCTTTCTCATACTCTCAGCTTTCATACTCATAATCCTTTCATGCACTTCCCTATTCACCTCCTTTCGCACCCTTTCATACTCCTCACCACATGCAGGCCTTCTCAGCAGGCTGGTCACAGCCACTCTTACATTCTTCTTTCGTGCCCTTTCAACAACATTCATAATTGCATTCACCGTACGCTCTCTCCCACATTCAAGCAATCCATTGCCACCTCCTTGCAGTACAACCATCCCTTCATCCATTCCATCTATCACATCCTCAGCATGCCTACAAATCTCATTCACTCCCTTTCCTCTCATGCTCGTACATCCACTACGGTCAGTCATACTCACAAACCTATCCACATTCTTCACCATGCTGTCACCACATATTCTAATCGTAGGTCTCACTCTCCCTTTCATACTACTCTTTCGTTCAACTCTTCCACTCACATCACTCTTTCCATCCATCTTCCTTTCATTCACTTCCACTACAGGCGCCTGCACCTCATGTGGCATATCAACAGGTTGCTCTTTCACTCTCTTCCCATTCGTACTTCTTTCATCTTGCTCATTCATCCTTCTACTCTCATCTGGCACATTTGCACCACCATTCACTTCATTTATTGCATTCACACTCCTTGCACCATCATTCACTTCATTTGCACTCCTTGCGCCATCATCCACTTCATTTGCACTCCTTGCACCACCACCATTTACATCTTCATTCACTGCATTTGCACCATTCTCATTCTTTCCTTCATTCAACTTCCTTTCATCCTTCAAATCAGCCTCTAAAGCAACCATCAGAATTGTCAATCTCTCAACCTCCTCTTCCAACTTCTTTCTCTCGTCATTCAAACATTTCCAGCACGTAAACACAAGATCATTCAACTTCCTCCGACTCATCTCTCTCAAACCTTTGCATGCATCTATATCTACCCACTCTTTACAAGTCATGCACTCAATCTCCTCATCCATTCCACTTGCACCTCCCTTCCTACGACCAGTCCTATTTCTTGCCATCCTCAAACACAGACTTCTATCTCAGTACAAATTTCACAGGCAGAAGAAGTCTTCACTCACCAAGTCTACTGAAAATCAAGTTATCAAACAAAAAGAAACAAAAACGTTTCCTACTACTCACAGTCACTCTCTACAATGTCACACACTATACTCTTTATATGCAAAGAAAGCTTAACTACCAGTCAAAACACCTCAGTCAAAACTTGCAAGTCACCACGCCAAAGTCCAATGCTCAGTCTCAACTCTCACGCAACAAAAAAAACTACTCTCACGAGCACTCCATACAAAGTCACACACTGTACTCACGTGAATATACAAACTATACCATTTTTTAGCAACTTCACTTTAATTCACCACAATATTCGTCGGAGGACCAGAAACACGTGCACACCGCTCGGAACGAAACCTCACATAAACTGATGAGAGCCGCTGTCTCACCAGAGGGCGGAGGCGGAGTGCCGATTTACGACCACTGGCGCGAACACTGTTCGGAAAAAACACTTATTTTCCCCCAGAATCTAGGGGCATTTTGGAACAAGTTTGTAACATAGCATGTTACAAACTTGTTACAAAATGAGCTTGTAAAGGCGGCGTCACAAGATGATCTAACCGTAGCTCGACGTTACCAAATTAATCGGGTAGCTTGACGGAATGTCCTCACCCTCAGTCTCCGTCCTAGCAGTTTCCTCAGTGACTCCATGGGGTAAGGACGTATGTGGCGCTCGCTCGGAAACAAAGCGCCTACTGTTAGAAAGAATGTACTTCTAACCCAAATGGATACCCACTCTCGCCATGACTATTCAAATGTAATTTAAATACCCCATATATAAAAATAATCGAACTAAGAGTATAATATTCCCTCAAAAAGTGTGAGAGTATTCAACCCTCGTTTACACAACGAACCGAACTCCCTCAATCTTCAAGATGGCACCTAACAAACGACGCAGTACCAACAACAGCAGCAGCAGCAACAACAACAGCGAGTTTCAACCGAATTTTGGTCAATACCCTGATGTGTCTAGCCTAACGTGTCGAGATTCCGGCCATTGCTCGAACGCTGAGGTCCTTTGCGGACTTTATAAGGTACAAAAAGGCCTTCCGCAATAAAGGGCATAGGCTGTGCTCCTTCTAATCAGCCAAAAATTACCAACGCTGATAATTTTACGACTTAGTGGAGCAATGGCGGGGGTTCCTCCCGTCTTCGGCGACAAATGTAAATCTAAATACTAAAACGTTCGTCTGATCTTCTTGTTCGAGTCCTAAGCCATCGCGACGGATTCGAGCAAGCTAAGGAGCGTGGCGACAGAAGGCGGCCACCTCAGATTGAAACCGGCCGAGAACGCGAGTGCACCTTCTTGTGTGCTCCGCGGGACTCGGCATTCTGCCCTCACTACCGGGGACTTTTGGGTCCTTGACAGCCGGCTACAGTGAAGAGTGTTCACCTGAACATTGTTTTCGAGGATCTTCAGGTGAGACTCCCACTAATGACGCTCCGCTTGTCCTTAATTATCTTAAATTTCAGCGTTACCGGCCCCAGATGGGTTACCGGTAAATTTGTGTGTCGTAGGGCCCGTTAATGCGGGGAGTTGAGTTCACTTGTTAGGGTGGCTGCACACAAATTTTTATTCGAAAACAATGTTGTATTTATATACCTAAATCTCAACTCTCATTTTCGAAATTTCTATTCGAAAGATAATGTCTTACAATTTTTCTTCATAAGGAGACACCTCTTAAAGAACTAAAAATGTTCTAAGCCGTGCTGCTTTTGCGCAATTTGCCTAAACGGCAATTAAGCCGGCTTGATCTCAGCGCCATCTAGTTAATGGTAGAGCATGGTTGGAATTCGGCAGGTTAAATCCTAGTATTTATCTATTCTCATCTTGAATTCTTTTTCTTTTCTTTAAAAAAAAGAAAGAGGGAAATTTATCGTGTCAATTTTTAATTGTGTCTTAGCGCCGCTGTCCGGTGTTGCGAGGGCCGATTTTCAGTCTCCTTAGGTGTAAGTCGAGTGCAACCTGTGTTGTGTTTTAGGCTAGGTTCCTTGTTGTGTGGCTTAAGAACCTTACGTTTTTTACAGGTTTGTAGTGAACTTTTGGGACTCATTTCACTTGAATTTATAAAAACGTCAAAACGAACATCCTAAAATTAGGTTATATCAATGGAATGATTTCCATAAATTTACAAACCTTAATTTATTCGTTAAAACCAGAAATTTTACCAAAAATGTGTTTCGAAAATATTTGCCGATCACGTTTCCGTCCGTCACTTCCGTTGGAAACATCGCGCAGAACCATTTCGCAAGCTCCTGTTAGCCAGCGATCCAGGCAGAGTCGTGATTCTCGTTTAGATTCTCCCGAGTGTAGTTCTTCTGTCAACTGTCTGTCACCGTGGACGCACGCTCCATGTTTCCGGAGCTAAATTCTTTCAGAATGTGAGGGAAGGAAAACTCCACGAAGTACGAAATTAGAACTGTGTGTCCGTGAATGTGCCGTCTACCTAACTAAATGGTAAAAGTGAACTTTCAGTGTTTCGGTGGTTCAATTATGATCATTTTAACAAGCAGATCAGAGTCGCGAGATGTGAAAACTTTGTGTTGCTCTCGCAGTGCCGGTGAGGGGCAGCGCGAACAAGCTCACCCCTGCCCCCTCCCTCCCCCCTCCATCTCCACTCCATCCCTCCAAAACACCTCCACTCTTAACGTGGAAGAACAAGTGCCGTTATCTCCAGAAACAAAATAGAAAGTGTGCTCTGTCAAACTCGCATCTTTGGAAAATAATGGTGACCATTTTTTGTGAACTATTTTTGTTACAATAGAAAGAAAGAAAGAAAAGAAAAGAAAGAAAAACAGTTTATTTCCAATAGAGATTGTACAATATTACAATCATTGGTTTTTAAATATCTTAAAATTATTATACTTAGATGATACACACACACGAGTATTGAAAAACTCGGGTCACAAGTCGAAAAAAAATGATTGAGGGCAATGAACTCCTAATCTAGCTTAATCTACATTTGATAATACATGTAATGATAATTATAAGAGATAACACAATTTCATGGACGATGCATTTTCATTGTGGGGTGGAAACACTTTTGACAGTTTACATGTACATGACATAAAACTTCGCAATTCTTGACGCCAGGAAATAATGTATGAAATCGCTTGTTTCGGTCAATGATCACAAGTGTCGTTTTAAGGAAGCATGAAAAAAAAATATATATAAATATATATCCATATGCACACATATGTACATATACGTATGCATGTGTGTGCATATCCATACACACACTCACACATATACACACACACGCACAAATACATATATACATATAAGCATGAGGACCAAGAAGATTATAAGTTTTGTATTACTGATTCAACAAATTTAACATAACGGTCATTAGTTAACAAGCATTTTTTTAAAATATAAATGGATGATCGCACAACAAAAGTATAGTTTTTACATGAATGCTTCAAAATACTAAAGAGATGACGAGTTAGGTAATTTTACAAGTTGAGAGTGCACAGAAAAAAGACCATTATCTCTGGTAAAATGCTAGTTGTCAGTCTAGTACACACATATGTGCACGTATACATGTAAATATATACACATACACATGCACACATATACCCACGCACATACACCAAACTCGTAAGCAAACACAAATGCATTTCTATGCATCGAGGCAATACATACGCATTCTACAGAGTGTCATACGCATAGCGTGGACACGTACACATATACACAAGTAAGCATGTGCGCAAATATCAGCGTAAACTAGTTCGTATAAACCAGAATACCAATCGAGGGAAACGGAGAAAATATCTTTTATTATAGCATGATTTTTATAAAATTTCGTACTAAAAATAGTGGCACAAAACAGTCCACTTAAGTCGGAAATATGAAAACGATTGTGGGACGTGAATAAGAAAGAAAACATTAATGTCCTATAAAGGTTACATATTAGGAAAAAAATCACATTATCTTTGAAATATGGCGCAAATTGTCGGCAGTTGATAAACAAACATAGGTATCACATTATTATAAGCATATAACTATAAGCCGAATAAGTATATTACTCCACTATAAATGGATCATCACACTACGAATTTATTTTTTTTACATGGATGCTTTACAATTTCATATTAGAAAAAAACACATTATTTTTTTTAATATGGTGCAGAATGTCTGCAATTGATCAACACACACACACATAGGTACCATGTCGGTCTAGTTTGATGCTTGCACAGAAACGGAGAGGAATGACATAAAATGCACCTTCGACTGGTTGATCTACTCTAGTGCACACAGTTGTACGTGCACATATACACACCCATATGCGCACATACACCTATATACGTACACACATATACAAGTAAGCATGTTTGCAAATGACAACGTATAGGCGGTCAAATCATAATACCTACGCATACTTCAAAACTGTTGTGTGATGTCTTGAATTATAAAACAATGAGCGAGGGAGATTGTTCAGCAATGGAGATACCAGGTAAATGAGATTCGTCAGTACTCATTCAGTATGTTCTGTAATTAAGGATTATTATTGAGACCCAAGATGACGAGTTATTTTGGCTTTAAATTCTCTCGGTCTTTGAGGGACTTTAATACTCAGGGGAAGTTTGTTCCACAGTAAGGCGCCTGATATGGACAGAGCCTTCTGCCCTAAGTGAGATGAACGATAGTTGACTAAGACATTATTGTTTCTGTTCGGTTTTTGATTGGGGACAGTGGGTGGATGGAAACGCACTATCTCAGCATTGCTCTGAGGAAGATATAACGAGGAGAATACGTATTGGGCCTTCTGCATGAGGAGCCTTTCTTGGATAGGGATCCAGCCGAGTTTATTGAGGAGAGGGGTTACGTGATCACTTCTTTTGAAATTACCGTTGCATACCACCTTGGCTGCAAAATTCATGCATTTTTGTAAGTCCATTTTAAGGTATTGAGGTAAGTCTCCCCATACTAGGCTGCAGTAGTCAATGCGCGATAACACAAGGGATTGAATGGCTAATAATCTGGATTTTTCGTCTAGCATACTTTTTATACGATGAAAAAACATTAAAGTTCTGTAGATTTTGTTGCAAGTAGTCTCAACGTGAGATTTGAAGGACATATTTCTATCGAACAAGTAACCCAGATTTTTAACTTTTTCTGATGCATTAATTTTATCATTCCCAACTGCAAGAGTAAGATCTGAAGTTTTTTTAATTGCATCTCTGGATCCAAAAATAATGCATTGTTTTTTATTAGCATTTGAATAGAGCATGAATGTTGAAAATTTCTAATGTACTCATTCAATTTTTGATTCAAAAAATTAGCTTACCTTATTATCATGTTCTTTTGATGGACAATTTTGGTTAACTATTGACGTTAAATGTAAGAAGGATATAAAATTTCTTCTTCTTTGAAGGAACTTTTGAATACAAAAATTAAATAAACTTGATCCGGCAACTTCGGAAATAATTTACCATGTTAAACATAGTAAGCCTGTGTTCACAGACAGAGCATAATTTCACATTGTAAAGTAAACTTGAACAATCCGACTATTATGGGGTGGATAGCCCTACACTAGAGCACAGCATAGGTTCCACATAGACACAACATAGTTATAGTACTGAACCAAAATAGACAATGCTATGACACAGCAAGTTAGGTAAATAGTTCACTCACCTCGTGGGTATCTTAGCTTTATACTCAATTGGCGGTACTGTGGCTAGTGAGATTAGAGCGCAGATAGACGGAAATATATAGAATAGGATAGAATAGAATTAGTACATTAGTTTAGAACTTGAGAAGTTAGATACCAACCACAGTAGGTAATTATATACACACTCGGTCAACATTTACTTGTTGTTGAACCTGAGACCACTTGCAGACTGACTTGCGAGTGTTGCTCTCTCGAGCGTTGCCAACTTATGGTCTCTCTAACTAGAACTTACACTACTCGCTATATTACACCCCTCCCTCCTTAATTAGAAACCCTCCCCCTGTATCCCCAGCCCCTTATTCAATATAGTCAATCCTAAAGGTCCATTCTCACCACAGGCTTCCGAGCCCGGGTGGACCTGCGTGAGATGTTAGCACTTGGAGGCTCGTGCATCCTAGCCTCCTGGGTGGGAGTCGGGTAATCAGGTGTTCCGGTGTCAGGTTCATTGGTCGGAGGTGGTGGGTATGAATTTTGAGCAGGTTGTGGAAACACGACGGTTTCCTCCGTAGGTTGTTCCAAGGGTTCAGGGATGGTGTTCGAGCAGGTAATAACTTGGTCCTGGTATCGACGAACGACCTCTCCCCCCTTCAGTTGGCACTTGTAGGATACCGGGCCTGTTTTCTCAATGGTGGTAGCAGGGGTCCATTTTGGGGAACCCGGCGTGTATTGACGGACCATCACAGGAGACTCCGGCGGAATATCAACCGCGCGAGACCCTGGGTGGTATCTTTTCTGAGCGTCCTGGCGTTGAGCAACTTTGGACGCGATTGCTTCTGACGGCCAAAGCAGATCAAGACGAGAGCGAACTTTTCTGCCTAACATCAGTTCGGCGGGCGTAACACCTGTTGTCGTGTGGGGTGTCAGCCGATAGTTGAACAGAAACCTGTCTAGTGCTAGGCGTAGGGGTTCCGTTGACTTTCGTATATTCTTCTTGAAAGTTTGTACCATGCGCTCTGCCAGTCCATTAGTTGAAGGGTGGTATGGTGCGCTCGTATTATGTCGCATCCCACATGCCTTCACAAATTCTTGGAATTCAGCCGATATTCAGCCGTTGCATTGTCAGAAACAATTGTTACTGGAAATCCAAATGTCGCAAAAGTGTGTTTCAGGCACGAGATCGTTTCGCTAGAGGTTGTAGTAGATGTGGGAAAAATTTCAACCCACTTAGAGTGTGCATCCACGATCACTAGATAGTATTTTCCATCCATTGGGCCCGCGTAGTCAATGTGTATGCGATGCCAAGGCTTCGCAGGCCATTCCCACGGATGGAGTTCAGCTTTCGTTGGTGCAGCTCGAGTGCTCAGGCACTCGCTGCATGACTTAGTCGTTTCTTCTAGATCTTTGTCCAGCAGCGGCCACCATACATAGCTGCGAGCTAACTCCTTCATCCTGGATGATCCAGCATGGCCAGAGTGCAGTTCGTCCACAATGGCTTGTCTGAGAGCTTGGGGTACAATAATTCTTGCTCAGAGCACACAGCCATTTTGTGTGGACAATTCGTCTCGCCTCCTAGTATACGGAGCGAGATCAGGGTCACCAATTACCGTCGAAGGCCAGCCTACTTGGCAGTATTTGTATACCTTTGAAAGTACTGGGTCCCTTAGGGTGCCGTCGCGGATGTGGGTGCTGGTGACTGGAGCTGACTCAAGGAAATTAACTAAGGACGTCCATTCCGCAGGAATAGGTGTGGCTTCCTCGGGAGTTGTCAAAGGTAGACGACTGAGAGCATCAGCTGTGCCCAACATCACGCCGGACCGGTGACGCAAGGTGAACTTGTAGGACTGCAGTAGTAAAGCCCACCTTTGAATGCGCCCGGATGCCATCGGAGGAATGCTTCTACCCGGATCAAATAGTCCTAACAAAGGTTTGTGGTCCGTAACCACAGTGAAATCCTGTCCCCACAGGTAGCAATGAAATTTTCGAAGTGCGAACACCATAGGCTTCTTTCTCAGTTTGAGAGTAGTTGCGTTCTGTTGCTGTTAGAGTTCGGGAGGCAAAATAGGCGGGGCGTTCAATCCCATCAATAAGGTGACACAGCACCGCTCCCACACCATACGCACTACTGTCCGCCACTACCACTATGGGTTTCTGAGGGTCAAAATGGACTAGAGTCTGAGAGTCCAGGAGGGCTTTTTTAGATTTCTGGAAGGCTCTTTCCTGACTTGCATCCCATTTCCAAGGGGTTTTGTCTCTCAGTAAGGTATTTAGGGGCTCCAGCATAGTTGCAGATGATTTTAGAAATTTCCTATAGAAATTTTGCAGCCCAAGGTAGGCTCTCAGTTGAGTTACATTAGTAGGAGCTGGTGCATTCAGGATTGCTGCTACCTTCTCTGCAGTGGGGTGCAATCCATCCTTGTCAATTTGGTATCCAAGGTAGGATACCTGTGGCACTCCAATTTGGCATTTATCCATTTTCAGTTTTAGCCCTGCCTCCTGTAGTTTAGATAAGACTTGATAGAGCCGCTTGTTGTGCTCTTGCTCATTAGTGGCACTCACCAGGACGTCATCCAGGTAGCAGAACACTCCTGGGAGGCCCTGCAATAGTCCTTCCATGGCACGCTGAAAGATTCCAGGTGCGGACGCAATTCCAAAACTGAGACGGTTGTAGGCAAATAAACCTCTGTGGGTGTTTATTACCGTGAGTTCCTTGGAGTCTTCATCCAAGGGTAGTTGAGCGTATGCCTGAGACATATCTAGCTTGGAGTATATAACTCCTCCTGCTAACCCGCTAAATAGATCTTCTACTCTGGGTATAGGGTAGGTATCAAGCCTAGTGGCTCTGTTGACTGTTAATTTGTAGTCCCCACAGATGCGGATGCTTTGATCAGCCTTGAGCACAGGGACGATCGCCGCTGCCCATCTCGAGTATTGTACAGGGGTGAGGATACCTTCCTGCACCAGTCTATCAAGTTCTGCCTCCACCTTTGGTCTCAGTGTGTAAGGCACGTTTCTGGCCTTACAAAACTTGGGTGGTACGGCTGGATCCACTTCTATTTTGAAATTCCTTCCCTTAAAGCAACCTAGACCTGGTTGAAAAAGGTCGGGGAATTTATTGGCTAACTCTTCAGGGCAGGTAGTCAATTTGTTGACATTATTTGATACTATAGTTAGCCCGAGGGAATCAATCAGGTCCCTACCCAGCAAAGCTGGCCCCTTCCTGTCTACAATCACAATAGTTGCTAGATGAGGAACCATATTACCAGGTTCACGCTGGATGTTAGCCCTAATCTCCCCACAAATCACTAGGGGGGTTCCCCCATAAGTCCTAAGCTTAACATCAGAAGGTCTCAGCTCGGGTCTTGACTTAGCTGGTATTTTAGAGTAGGTGGCCATTGAAAGGATAGACCTGGCAGCACCTGTATCTACCTCCATCTCTAATGGCACACCATTTAGTAACAATTTTATTTTGATTGGGGGTTTCATTTCCTCGGCTATTGAGAAAATCTCCCCATAACAGCCTAGATTAGCAACTGGATAGTCTGCACAGGTTGCATTGTTAGTTCTATTAGGGTTAGGATGGTGTTCCCTCCCCCTTTTCTCATGCATAGCATGCACAAAATTATTTATGTTGCCTCTAGCAGAATTTTGATTTTTCACTTTAAAGCAACATTTCTTAAGATGGCCTTTTTTGCCACAACCATGGCAAACACTGTCTTTATAGGGGCAATCTCTACGCCAGTGCAGATTACCACAGCCGCTGCATGCTGATTTGGGGCTAGCTTGAGCCTGAGTTTTGCCCTGAGGCTTAATAGCAGTTTGTTTTACTCTATGCTGGCCCACATTTAGTATGGAATTAGGTTGCCTTAACACAACCGTCTCCCTCAGTTGAGTTTCTTTGGCAGTTGCCAGATCCACGGCTTTTTTCCATGTGAGGTCAGCTTCATTAAGCAAACAATTTTGAACATTATTACTGGCCACACCCAGTATGAACCTATCTAGCAGCGTTTCTTCCAGAACTTCCTGTTTGAAATTACAGGTGTCTGAAAGGGCCTTCAAGCTAGCCACAAAATCAGCAATGCTCTCCCCTTGTTTCTGGTTCCGCTTATGGAACCTAAACCTTTCAAAGATCTGGTTGCGTGTCGGCTTAAAATGCCGTCTTAACGCTTCCATGATCTCCTCATAGGTAGCATCTAAAAGTCTTTTAGGTGAGAGTAGGTCCTTTGCTAACCTAACAATTTTAGGACCCACCAGAGCAATAAATGTTTTAGCTTTATTTGAATCTTCCACTTTATTAATACTCAGGAAGCAGTTTAGCCTGACTTCATATTCTGGGAATTCTTCCTCTAAAGGATTGAATTCTCCCACTGAGCCTAGCATTGGCATTTTTACCCAGCTTTACAGCTAATTGTCAGATATCTACCTGAAATAGTAGTAGCAACAATATCAGTTGCAAGAGTAGCCAATTCAGGAGACTGTAATAATACACCTTGTTAAAAAAAAATCAGAAATTTACAGCATCAATACTCTAGTCACTGAATAATAATATAAATTCTGAGTTCCTTCATTAGTCTAGCCTCTCCCAATAGTTCTACAAAAAAAAATCCTCCTCGCCAGTATTATGGGGTGGATAGCCCTACACCAGAGCACAGCATAGGTTCCACGTAGACACAACATAGTTATAGTACTGAACCAAAATAGACAATGCTATGACACAGCAAGTTAGGTAAATAGTTCACTCACCTCGTTGGTATCTTAGCTTTATACTCAATTGGCGGTACTGTGGCTAGTGAGATTAGAGCGGAGATAGACGGAAATATATAGAATAGGATAGAATAGAATTAGTACATTAGTTTAGAACTTAAGAAGTTAGATACCAACCACAGTAGGTAATTATATACACACTCGGTCAACATTTACTTGTTGTTGAACCTGAGACCACTTGCAGACTGACTTGCGAGTGTTGCTCTCTCGAGCGTTGCCAACTTATGGTCTCTCTAACTAGAACTTACACTACTCGCTATATTACACCGACGTTTCTCAAAAAGTTCACCAGAGCAATCTTCTGATGTAAGAGTTGAAGTTCTTTTTCTTCTTTTCTTCTTCTTTTTTTCTTTTCTCTTTACTTCCCCAAGCAGGACAGCAAGCAACGCTGCTCTGCCGACCGCAAGCATCCTGCCCCCTCCTCCCGCTCACACTCTGTCCTCCTCTGTCTTACACCCCAAGCCCCCCCCCCCTCTTGCTTTCCTACTGGCAGTCTCTTTTTATCTACCTTTAAAAGGCGAGGTCTTCTACTTTAACCCAATGAACAAAATTTAATTTTTCTTCCTCTCTATCAACGTCACAATGTATCAATATAGAACTCGTTCAACTACTCGGAAGGTTGCCCTATCTGAAAAAACATCCTCCAGTACAGCTTCGTCCGAAAAGCTCAGTAAAAAGCGTAAAGCACCAGCCATATAGCGGAAAGGCAGACCTAATAAATCCGCCCCTGTGAATCCATCAGTTCAAGGTCCTCAAACACTCAAAACGAAAAATGTTTCTCGGACGTTCGTGAAGTCTGGTATCAGCAAGTGTTTCTCAGCCCCTGAAGCATCACTAATGACTGCAAAATCAGAGTCATCTGACACGGGCGAAAATATCTCAAGCGCTGCTTGTAATAATTCAGCTCATAGTAATAATTCATCTTCTCAAGTTCTGAAACCTGCTACGGGCACACCCGAAGCGAGTTCAAGAAATTCCGTACAAGCAGCACTCGACTCTCAATCCCACGCTTTGGACTGTGTCCGAGAAGATTCATCGTCCACAAAGCCGAGAATCTTTAGTGAAGAAGATACGTCCTCACTGGCGGAAGCTGCCACAGCACTGCGAGCTCCTTCGTCTCGCCGAAACGATTGCATCATGGCGACGTCGCCCCTGCCCTGCGTCACTGAGAAAGCTCAAAATCGTTCACCGCCGACGGAAACACCAACGTCATCGTTAGAACGCGATAAAATTTTGGATGTGTGCAACCAGTCAAAAGCATAAGGGGTAATTTTAATTATAATTTTAAAGATAAATTGTGTGTAGACCTTTCAGGCGGCGAAGTTATGTTTGAAAATGCATACGCAGCAGCTGATACTGGCAGTAAAATACCTCAGAGCGTAAACTGCGAGGATAACGTAAGATTTTCAGTGGAGAAAAATACAACCAGATCTGTTACCGCTTTTGATGGGTACTTACATCCTCTCCAAATGACCAGTTCCCAAACTATTCACGAAATAAATAACACGCTGTCTCTTACAGCTGCATTTCTCAATAAAGTTTTGAGATAAAATTGTCCCCCAAGCCCAGCGTGGATTTTTTCCACTGTATCAAATATTCAAGTGATTACAGAACAGCTTTTTGCTTTAAATTATCGTATCAGCGCTCATGATTTTACGCCGGTGGTAGCTGCGAGTAACCATCCTTATGCGAAATCCCCTTTAGATACTTTTCTCGTTGGAGACAATAGTCTCACAAAAATCAACAGAGATGACATTGATAGTGCATGCAGGATTCAGACCATAACTTCAGAACGTCTAAATGATCTCTATAATGAGATTAAACGCGCACCTCCTTTCAGGAACTATATAATTAGTTTCAAAGGTTTGAGCCTCTCGTCCCAAAATCTCACGAAATTAAAAAATTTGATCATGACAAAGAATCTTCTTTCTCGTATTTATGTGGTGAGTGCCTGCAGTGGGCAGCAATTGTACATGGCATCGAGCATGTGCAGAAAAATTGGTCTTAAACTGATTCCGCTGCGAGCAAATGTAAAAACCGGTCCTGTTGATGAAGCTTACAACAATGTCCGCACTTGGCCCGTTACGCGAGAAGACACGCATCATTTTCTTCAACAAATTGCTCTAAAATCACCTTTGAGACTAACTTCACATTTTATCTCCTGTGTCAGAAACTCCCATGATCTGAATGAAGAAATTGAATACTCTAATGATTATTCAAAACAGCAAAATGAGTTGAATGATTGTTCTAAGTTGACCGCCTATCCACGTGAAACCTCCAGCAGCATAAACCGATGTTTGCTCTCATATAACAAACCCTCTCCTCCCCTCTCCTCCCGATGTTTGCCCTCATATAACAAGCCCTCTCCTGCATCCGCCACAAACAACTTCGGAGTGCCTACAAAAAATAGGTTTTCATTGCTATCCAATGCTGATGAAGAGGATGAAAAGCCCCTCTCAGACACGAGTATAAATCAACATCCAATCACATACTCGGAAGCAGTAAAATCAACAGGAAGAGAGATATCGCTGCAAAATTGCAGTCGACAATCGATGGAAAATCCACTACCCAACGGTATGCACAACGATCACCAGAAAAATATAATTGACACGAGCATTTCTCAGTTCTCTGCAAATCCCCATACGAGAAATCACCACAGAACCGGAATTCAGAGCCAGAAAAACGTAAATTCCCCGCACTTCTCAGAACCTCTTAATGATGAAAAAAGTGCGAAAAAAACGTCTCCAGCCCCATTTGTGAACGCATGAATTCCACAATGGATGAATTGAAACGATCATGGAACATATAACTGATTCCCACCAAAGCCGATGGACACTGCCTCCTCCACGCAGTAGCTCATCTACTTACAAAACAACCAGCATCAAAATGGAATTAAAATTCCCTAAAGGCTGCAATCAAAACAGAGAGTAAAGCAAACTACAGCACATATGCTAAGTTTTTTGACAAGAACAGTGGCGACATGCAAAACCTCATAGATAATTACATTGACGAAAAACATTTTGACCAAGCTGCTGTAGACCTTATACCACTAATCATTTCAAATGTGACAGGCCAAAAACTTCTCGTCCTGGATGAACAAGATCATTGTGTTTTGAAAATATCAGTCGTTCTCATTTCAGAGTTATCAAATAATAACCCTCCACTTCTGCTCCATCGTAAAAACGATCACTACAGTGCTCTTGTCACACAAGGCAAAAATCAGACCAGGGTTACCTCTTCTTGACAAAAAGCCGCTGCCCAGCCAAATAGTAGACTTTCTTACACAGCAGATGCTGGGCCAAACACCCTGGGCAACTTAGACAAAATCGATAAATCCCCTGAACGATCCCATCGAGATAGTAACCTCGCTACCTTTAAAAAGAGTGCTAATATAGGTAAAATCAAAATCAAGCATGTAAATGCTCGAAGCCTGAATGGTAAATTGGATGAAATCAGAGTAATGTTGGTCACTGAAAAAATTGACATTTTGGGTGTCTCAGAAACATGGTTTGATTCACGAACCCAAAGTTCATTTTTTAACATTCCTGATTACGTGTTGTACCACTACGATGGCGCTAAAACCAGCCGAGGTAGTGGATCTTGTATTTTTGTGAAAGAAATGTACTCAACATCTTCACTACTAGCGAATAAAGTTTGCGAAGGCATTGAAATGGTTTGGTTAGAAGTGCAAATAAATAAACACAAATCAATAATCATTGCCAGCCTTTACCGGCACCCATCGTCTCCCCTAAATCTAACACTAGATTTCATTGAGGAAACCTTCAAAGAAATCCTTCAGGCAAAAAAATCATTCTTTACTTTCGGAGATTTCAATGTTGACCTAGCGGACAAAAACAATCAGCTAAGCAAACTATTGTATAAACTAAGCTTATTAAAAATGGTCAAAGAACCGACTCGCATCACTAAAGTCTCTGCAACTTTCCTCGATCTAGCAATCACAAATAACCCCACCGCAATACTTAGTACAGTAATATCACCTTCTATTTCCGATCACCACTCTATAGAATGTGAAATTAATATTGCGAAGGAAAGACAAAAATACCGCTGAATGACCTATCGCTCGAAAAGGCACTATTCAGCAGAACTATTTCAAGAAAAACTACTCGATAGGTCTACCGAATTCCAGAAAATGATGCAATCTGACGATGCTGACATACAAGTGTCAATTTTCAACGAGAACTTCACAGCAGCTCTCGACGAATGTGCACCTTACGTCACCCAAAAAAAACCAAGCCAAAACGGACTGTTTGGATTACTGACGAAGTTGAAGAGATGAGCAGAATAAAGAAAGCTAACTTGCGAGAGTACAAAAACAATAGATCAAACAGTACCTTATGCAAGAGATATAAAGAACATGAAAAATTTCTTCGAAAGAAAATCACTGAAGCGAAACAAACTCACTTCCACCAGGCACTGATAACGGCTAAAAATAACCCGAAACGAACTTGGGAAATCATTAGTGAGGTAGCCCCATATAAAAACTTAGTTCGCATAAGTAATTTTGAAAATCCCTTGGCAACAGCCACGGATTTCAACACATTCTTTTTAAAAGTAGGGGCTCAAGTTTTCAGTGAGATGTATACCAATCCAGATGAAACGACAATTGAAAATTCATGCCCCACTGCACCCTCGAGGACTGATGTCAAGTGGAGACCACGCCGTGTCGATTTACCAGAGTTACGAAACATCTTATACTCACTAAAAAACACGAAGGCAGTTGGACATGATGGTATCAGTCTTCAATATATCAAAGACAGTTTCCCTGTTACAGCACCATGGATTCGTCTGATAATTAATACATCAATAGTAACCAATACGTTTCCAAACCAATGGAAACACTCCATTATTAGACCGTTACACAAAAGTGGTGACCTAAATACAGCATCAAACTACAGGCCCATCAGTCTTTTGCCTGTCATGTCCAAACTATTGGAGAAAGTGGTGACAAATCAACTGTCATTTCACCTGGACGAGTCAAATTTACTCCACCAAAATCAATATGCCTATAGAAGAAATACTAGCACTCAAGACGCTCTGCTCAATATATCTGAAAAAATATACAGTGACATCGATCAAAAGAATGTAATACTCTTGCTACTACTCGATCTCTCTAAGGCGTTCGATAGCGTCCAACATGAAAGACTTATACGTAAAATACTGAACTTGGGAATAGACACGCAATGGTTTGAAAGTTACTTGTCAAATCGATCTGATACAGTCCGCATAGAAAACAAATTGTCCCCATTCATTCAAAACAATTTTGGTGTTCCCCAAGGATCCATTCTTGGTCCGCTACTGTTTTCTATTTTCATTAATGATTTCCCTCCAATGCCTTCTAACACACGGATCTCAATGTATGCAGATGATGTTCAAATTGCAATAACAAGTTCTGTATCGGAAATACCACAGACGCAAATTAAAGCCGAAACTTTACTGACTAACCTGAAATCATGGTACGACCGAAATGGTCTCAAATTAAATGCTAATAAAACACAATGCATTATTTTTGGATCCAAAGATGCAATTAAAAAAACTTCAGATCTTACTTTTGCAGTTGGAAATGATAAAATTAATGCATCAGAAAAAGTTAAAAATCTAGGTATCTGGTTCGATAGAAATATGTCCTTCAAATCTCACGTTGAGACTACTTGCAACAAAATCTACGGAACTTTAATGTTTTTTCATCGTATAAAAAGTATGCTAGACGAAAAATTCAGATTATTAGCCATTCAATCCCTTGTGTTATCGCGCATTGACTACTGCAGCCTAGTATGGGGAGACTTACCTCAATACCTTCAAAGGGACTTACAAAAATGCATGAATTTTGCAGCCAAGGTGGTATGCAACGGTAATTTCAAAAGAAGTGATCACGTAACCCCTCTCCTCAATAAACTCGGCTGGATCCCTATCCAAGAAAGGCTCCTCATGCAGAAGGCCCAATACGTATTCTGCTCGTTATATCTTCCTCAGAGCAATGCTGAGATAGTGCGTTTCCATCCACCCACTGTAACCAATCAAAAACCGAACAGAAACAATAATGTCTTAGTCAACTATCGTTCATCTCACTTAGGGCAGAAGGCGCTGTCCATATCAGGCGCCTTACTGTGGAACAAACTTCCCCTGAGTATTAAAATCCCTCAAAGACCGAGAGAATTTAAAGCCAAAATAACTCGTCATCTTGGGTCTCAATAATAATCCTTAGTTACAGAACATACTGAATGAGTACTGACGAATCTCATTTACCTGGTATCTCCATTGCTGAACAAGCTCCCTCGCTCATTGTTTTATAATTCAAGACATCAAACAACAGTTTTGAAGTATGCGTAGGTATTATGATTTGACCGCCTATACGTTGTCATTTGCGGACATGCTTACTTGTATATGTGTGTACGTATTTAGGTGTATGTGCGCATATGGGTGTGTATATGTGCACGTACAACTAAGTGCACTAGAGTAGGTGAACCAGTCGAAGGTGCATTTTATGTCATTCCTCTCCGTTTCTGTGCAAGCATCAAACTAGACCGTCATGGTACCTATGTGTGTGTGTGTTGATCAATTACAGACATTCTGCACCATATTACAAAGATAATGCATTTTTTATAAAATGAAATTCTAAAACATCTATGTAAATAAAAAAAAATTCGTTGTGTGATCATCCATTTATACTGCAGTAATATACTTATTCGGCTTATAGTTATATGCTTATAATAATGTGATACCTATGTTTGTTTATCAATTGACGACAATTTGCGCCATATTTCAAAGATAATGTGATTTTTTTTTCTAATATGAAACCTTTATAGGACATTAATGTTTTCTTTCTTATTCACGTCCCACAATCGTTTTCATGTTTCTGACTTAAGTAGACTGTTTTGTGCCACTATTTTTAGTACGAAATTTTATAAAATTCATGCTATAATAAAAGATATTTTCTCCGTTTCCCTCGATTGGAATTCTGGTTTATACTGACTAGTTTACGCTGATATTTACGCACATGCTTACTTGTGTAAATGTGTACGTGTCCACGCTATGCGTATGCCACTCTGTAGAATGCGTATGTATTGCCCCGATGCATAGAAATGCATTTGTGTATGCTTACGAGTTAGGTGTAAATATGTGCGTGAGTATATATGTGTGTGTGTGTGTATGTGTGTGTGTGAGTGTGTGTATGGATATATACACACATGCATACGTATATGTATATATGTGTGTATATGGATATATATTTTTCTTTTTTTTCATGCTTCCTTAAAATGACACTTGTGAACATTGACCGAAGCAAGCGATTTCATATATCATTTCCTGGCGTCAAGAATTGCGAAGTTTTATGTCATGTACATGTAAACTGTCAAAAGTGTCTTCACCCCACAATGAAAATGGATCGTCCATGAAATTGTGTTATCTCTTACAATTATCATTACATGTATTATCAAATGTAGATTAAGCTAGATTAAGTTCATTGCCCTCTATCATTTCTTTTGACTAGTGACACGAGTTTTTCAATACTCGTGTGTGTGTATCATCTAAGTGTATTAATTTTAAGTTATTTTAAAAACCAATGATGGTACTTTTGTACCTTCTCTATTGGAAATAAACCGTTTTTCTTTCTTTTTTCTTTTCTTTTCTTTCTTGGGCCCCAGAGGGGCATATGAAGCCACGAGACACTTCACACTCCACTGCCACGTTCACCTACCTTGCCCACTCATATAAAGGGGGTAAATAACCCGGTAGCCAAACTTGGCAGAGGACAAAAAAACTGCCTCCTCCCTTGGTTTATTTCTACTCAGTTCCTTCGCGGTGATTCCCGTTTCCTCATTCCCCTTCACCCCTCATTCCTCATACACGTTACGTCCCTCGTCCAAGCGACGTAACCATTTGAGCACTCTCGGGCTGCCTCTAACTCAATTGATGCTGACCCATATCCATCAACCATTGGGGCATCGAGCAGTCACCCGCTGTTTCTAATCACTGACGCTAAGCCGTTCAGAGAGCCATTGGGGTTTTCCCATGCACATCAAACCTCCACCACATACATTCACCATCTCACAACAACAGCTGCAAGCCGGTTGCATCCCTACTCAAGATTGGACCAGGGACAGCTCATCCTGAAGCGACCGACGGGTGTTGACAAGTCTTCCCAACCAATAAAGGCCAGAGAAACGCATCCATATTTCCTTGCCCTTCCGCTTGGTCCCGTCCGTGGTAAAGTTCTAGTGAGGATTTGATTAAACCGATGCATAAAGCACCCGAAAACCGCCTCAACTCCTTCTGAGTTTTGCTAAACACTAAATTCAATGTGCGTTAACACGCGCTGGTGACCCTGGATAATTATTGTTCTTCAAGCTTCAAATTCACATAACTAAATTAAGTTCCCCACTTTGGGAGAACTTCAGAGGTTCTGGCCTTTTTGAGCCTCGTCTAACTTTTATTAGGTTCTCTCATTAATATATGAAACTATTCTTTAACTCAATTTGAGTGTGTAAACTTTAAAAATAGAAATGTTGTGATAGTGAAAGTAAGTGGTATGGAAAATGTACCTTTTTTTGTGTCTCTCTTCTTCATTATTAATTTTCCATGTCATTTGTTCTGATGTAACTTGTCCACTTTAAAGTGTAGACGTGACTCTGGTTAGCTGAACTTTTTTTTAATAAGCCTTGAAATAGAAATTTGATTATTTAATTATGGAAACATGTACTGCCTTAGCCTTAAGCATTTAATTGCGGGGCATAGAGTGTAGCATTACATCTCTTAGAAAAAAAGCTCTTTCTCCTGACTGTGATCCGGCCTTTCTTATTGAAGCTGTTCCTCAATTAAGTGGGCTGTTACAGTCCTTTCGAATTCTGTCCGCTACTATTCCTTCAGATGTTAGTGAGGTTTCTGAGGAGAAGGTCGGAGTATGAGGTTCATGTCATAGAACTTATGGTAGAACTTAAAAAACTCATTTCCACTTCCCAGGTGCTAAACTCTAGTGCTACCGGTGAACCTTCTGTGTCTAAGATTTCTACTTCTGATGTTCCTGTGAATATCTTTAGAGCACCTCAGTTGACACTGAAAAAAATTCAGTGACAATGAGGGATGCCCTTTCAACTTCCTTCACTTCCAAGAGCCCTTTTCTAAGGCCCTTCAGGCTTATCCTAACATGAGTGAGAAACAAAAGTTTATCTTCCTCAAAAATCAGCTTCAAGTAAGAGCTCTCAGTCTTATAGAGGGACTTCCTAACGAAGAAACTAGTTTTCTAACTGCTTGGGTATTGCTTAAGCAAGATTTTCTTAACGCTGATAAATTAATCGCATTAGCTTTTGATGAGATCCTGAGCTGTCCCAGTGTACAGAGTCTATCTGAAATAAATTCTTTCCTCTCTAAGGTTAAATTTCGCCTTCTTGAGCTTTCCAAGTTGGGCTTGGATTTCTCTAATGAGAAGTCGGGTAACCTACTGTTTTCTGCTGTAATTAAAACTAAACATCCTGAATTTTTCCTGTTGGAACTCCTTCGCTATTTTAAAGCGAGTTTCTTTTCCTTGGAGATGTTTGAGAATGCTCACAAAGTGCTTTCTCTTCTCGAAACCAAAAATAAATCCAAACCGTCTCATGTATTCCGTAGTAAGGAAGCAGAAATGGTGGCCCGGACTGAGGTGAGGGACAAAACGCCACATTTACCTAGGCCTAATAACTCGCCCGATGTTAAGGTATGTCGTTTCTGTAACCAGGCTAACCAATAGTAACCATGCTTTGTTTGCATGCAGGCGATTTAATTCGCACGAAAAGCGTGTGAAACGGGCTGGTGAATTAAAATTATGTACTACCTGTTTGAGCAGTAAGCATTTGTCTAGTGCGTGTCCCTCCAAAGTTAACCCTTTAACGTCCAAATTTTTGTACTCATATTACCGTTAACACAACCACCGTCACTAAACTGGCGCTGGCATCAGGCAGTCACCGATATCAGGATGAGATAGGAACTACCACTCGGCAGAGAACTTCAAAGAACACATTAGGGAACTAATTGAACAAGAAATAAAATATATTAAAGGTATTTTTGAAAGAGGACACTGGTGTCCTCTTAGACGTTAAAGGGTTAAGGGTCTCCCGTTCCAGTGCTCTTTGTGTAAAGCTAACAATCATGTTAGCCCTTTGTGTCCTAAATTTATTGAATCCAGTGCCTTTGTTGCAACCTCCTCATGACGGTTAAAGGCACGTCTAAGGATGTGCCCTCTTGTTGCTCTTACCACCAAGTATGGTGGGGTAACTAAGCGTGTTAATTTTCTAATTGATAGCGGCAGTCAATCGTCGCTTATTGATTTGGAGACTGTAAATTCCGACTATTCTGATGTAGACTTGCAGGAGCTAACTATTAACACTGTAGGTGCTTCTGTTCCTTTAATTGGTAAGCAAATTAGCATTGAACTCGTGCTTCCGGACAGTGAGAAGCATGAACTTGATGTTTTCGCTGTGAGAAATTTAAACCTCCAGATGGGTATGAGAGATTAGAAGGCTAAACTCGAAAATTTAAAAACTAAACTTCCTCTGTCGACTTCCTATCCTGAAGTTATGAATGATAGCATCCAAATTCGCGGAATTTTGGGTGTAGATGCTCGTCAAGCTTTTAAAGTACTTGAGTTACAGCACGTAAATGGCTATAAGGCCATGCGCATTTCTAACGGGTTTCTACCCTTTGGGGAGTTAAAATGTTACAACTCCTCTTTATCTTCTCTTGTTGCTTCTAAAACTAAGAAGCTAACCAATGATCTTAAAACTTCCGTTAAAAGAAATATCAATGTTAAATTATGTAAACCTTTTCTGTCTTCTGACGATGAAATGAAAACGAAAACTAAAAGGAAAGTTGCCAAATGTTAGTTGAACGAAAATCGTTTCCGTAATGTTCTTGCTAACTTTTTTGAAACTCCAAAAGTATGTACATCATTATTAGACGTTTCTGAGCAGTGTATATTGCAGACTGGACTTGATCAGCTGCTTGACCTTGAGCTTATGGGTATACCCTCTAAGGAGGAAGAAAATGACAAGGAATTGGAAGATTTTAAAGATAGTGTTAAACTTGAAGAAGGTAGATATTCTGTCCAGTTGCCCTGGAATCGCCAACTTTTGGCTAGAGTGCCTAACAATTTCGTATTAGCAAGATATCTTGCTCGTAAGGTAGCGAATGACAATGCCCAAAAGGGGATAGAGAGTGCCTATAACGACGTCTTCCGTGAGCAGCTTGAATTGGGGATCATAGAGCCGATTGCATCTATAAAAAGGATAGATGTGCGGGCGCATAAATGGATTCCGTATAGGCCCGTTATTAGAACGCATGTTGAAACTTCCAAAATCCGACCGGTTTTTAATTGCTCTTTGAAAGTCGGTGGTTTGCCCAGTCTGAACGAAGCCTCGTATGTAGGCCCTAATCTGCTGAATAATCTATTGGGACTGTTGGTTTATTTCCGTGCAAATACCGTTGTGGTTCTTTCTGACATTTTTAAGGCATTCTTGCAGGTAAAACTTGCTTGTGATTTTGACCGCAATCAGTTTAGCTTCATCCTTTTCAAGGATGACAAATTTTTGTATTACCGTTACACTACTCTGTTGTTCGGGTTTGTCGCATCACCTTATATTCTTGACTATCTGCTTAAATTGCGCGCCCAAACTATTACTGATTTGACAGTTAGAGATGTGATGGCGAATAAGCTGTACGTCGATAATTTAGTGTTCACTACCGAGAGTCCTGAACTGGCGCTGTGCACTTTTCGCAGAGCCAACAGTGCATTTGAGGAGAGTGAGTTTCCGTTACGCAAATGGAAGTCCAATAATTCTGAACTTCTTTCCCAAATTGACCCCGCTCTATGTAGTGCCGAAGTGCACTCCAGAGTGCTAGGGTACGACTATAAATCTTCTACTGATCTTCTTTCTCTGTCTGTAAAAAGGTTGGACTCTTCGTGTAAAACACGAAGAAAAATTCTTTCTGAAGTAGCGTCTATTTACGACCCCTTGGGAATTTTGTTGCCTTTTTCTGTGCGAGGTAAGCTCATTTTGAGAAAATTGACGCCCTTGAGGCTAGGTTGGGATCAGGATGTTCCGGAAGACTTGTGTAATGAATGGCAGAAATATTGTCTGGAATTTTCGGAATTGAGGGATTACGAGTTTCCTAGGATGACTTTGGCTGAGACTAAAACTACCCAGCTTGTTGTATTTTGTGATGCTAGGGCTAGCGCCTTTGGTACCTGTATTTATGGCGTCCAAGAGGATCGCAGCGCATTAATTTTCTCTAAAGTGAAAGTTTCGCCTTCTCGCCAGCGAACTCTTCCTTCCCTCGAACTCTTGGCAGTGTTTCTTGCCTATCAGTGTCTTGTATCTCTTCTGTGTGATGTTAATTTTCCTTATAAAGTGGCTCATGTAACTATTCTTACTGATTCACAGGTCACCCTAGCGTATTCATTTGAGGTATGAGGTATTCATTTATGGAGAACTTTGGTTTCTTTTCTCGGCAGGCGTTGAGAATTTCACGTTTTTTGTTTTAATGTTTTAGTTCATATGCAATATTTCTTCGATTTACGTTCCCAGTTACTGTTTTTTCCCCATTCTTGTAGCTGACGTGATGTCAGTGTCGGAGAGGTCAATGTTGATATTGTCCTTCAAGGGCTGGCAAACTGTATCCTTACAGATTTCGTCTGCTTGAGATTGCGGTATTTCCCTTCCAGAAATGACGAGAGTACATTTTTTGCCTTCAATGTTTCGGCGCTGATCATTTTTCCCAACTGGTCGAGACGGGAGGCTAAGCTATCTATTTTCTCATTCTGTTCTTCGAGAATTTTTTTGTGTTCCGCTTCTTTTCCCGCCATTGTTTCAAATAGCGTTTTAAGGTGGCTTATTTCATTTTGCATTTTATCAATATCACTATTAAATTTTGTCATCACTGAATCGAAGTATTTTATTAGGACAGAAACCACTTCTTAACCGTCTTTCGTTTGTGTGCAGCCACCCTAACAAGTGGACTCAACTCCCCGCATTAACGGGCACTACGACACACAAATTTATCGGTAACCCATCAGGGGCCGGTAACGCTGAAATTTAAGATAATTAAGGACAAGCGGAGCGTCATTAGCGGGAGTCTCACCTGAAGATCTTCGAAAACAATGTTCAGGCGAACACTCTTCACTGTAGCCGGCTGTCAAGGACCCAAAAGTCCCCGGTAGCGAGGGCAGAATGCCGAGTCCCGCGGAGCACACACGAAGAAGGTGCACTCGCGTTCACGGCCGGTTTCAATCTGAGGTGGCCGCCTTCTGTCGCCACGCTCCTTAGCTTGCTCGAATCCGTCGCGATGGCTTAGGACTCGAACAAGAAGATCAGACGAACGTTTTAGTATTTCGATTTACATTTGTCGCCGAAGACGGGAGGAACCCCCGCCATTGCTCTACTTAGTCGTAAAATTATCAGCGTTGTTAATTTTAGGCTGATTAGAAGGAGCACAGCCAATGCCCTTTATTGCGGAAGGCCTTTTTGTACCTTATAAAGTCCGCAAAGGACCTCAGCGTTCGAGCAATGGCCGGAATCTCGACACGTTAGGCTAGACACATCAGGGTATTGACCAAACTTCGGTTGAAACTCGCTGTTGTTGTTGCTGCTGCTGTTGTTGGTACTGCGTCGTTTGTTAGGTGCCATCTTGAAGATTGAGGGAGTTCGGTTCGTTGTGTAAACGAGGGTTGAATACTCTCACACTTTTTGAGGGAATATTATACGCTTAGTTTGATTATTTTCATATATGGGGTATTTAAATCACATTTGAATAGTCATGGCGAGAGTGGGTACCCATTTAGGTTAGAAGTACATTCTTTCTAACAATAGGCGCTTTGTTTCGGAGCGAGCGCCACATACGTCCTCACCACATGGAGTCACTGAGGACACAACTGGGACGGAGACAGGGCTCCCATTCTAAATTTTAAGATAAACCTAGATTGAACATGAAAAAAAAACCAGATTGGTTCAAAAAAACCTAGAAGTGTTATTTTAATAGGAAAAAGTAAAAGTTAACATACATGAGGGAAAACAATGATGGTAATGTTGATTTTATTCCTGATCCTCCTCTTAAATTCTCTCCTGTCAACATTAAGATGACTTTCCTGTTGTGCAAGGCGCTTTTCATTACGCTAGTGACATACTCCGAAGATGACATCTCTCCAGTTTTTCATGGTATGCAATTCCTTCTCGAACGAGATAAGATCTTTTGATGCTTGCATTTTAACCCCTTTAGCAATAGTGCTGTGATGAAAGGCTTTCTTACACACTTCTATCAAATGATCAGTGTGAGCTAATAGCATATGATGCTCGGCAATGAAAGCAGAGATCATCAGTTAATTCTGCCTTTACCACCTCCTTGTTTTCTGTAAGCTTCGGTTTCTTGAGAAATACATACAACTTCGTCGTTGACTTCGCACATATCATGTTATTCTCGTGTTCAGCAGTATTACTATGCGTTAACAACATTGACTTATTTGCGTTTCTTATTTTTGTATCACAGCATACGCAGTACCTACAGCCCTTTTTACTTGGATCTTCTTTAAGCCACTCTTTCAAATTCCCGTGCATCAACCATTCTTCTTTAAAAGGTTGCTTATACCTCTTTTAAGCCATCTTTTTTGGAGGGCTAGCCATTTTAAACACCACTGCGGCTGAAATATGAAAATTAAATATCTATAATTAATTCCTACATGCACTTTTAAATAATGCAATATCAGTTTTAAGCGGCCCATAGATGATCAATTTGATTGTCAATATCATTGACTCAATATATTGATGAAATTATTTCTGCCCACTAAGTCAATTAATTGACGGTCGTCAATCAAGCCCACAGACGATCAATTAAATTGTCAATATTTATCATTGTCAATTATATTGACAATAAAATTGATCGTCTATGGGCCGCTTTAGTCACAATCAGTCACGTCACTGCAACCAGCCACGCAAATCGAAGCAACACAACTTACTCAAGCTAACCAAGGACTGAACTCAATTAAGTGGCGCGCTGGTTAATCCCGGCTTGGCCGGGCGTGCAAGTTCGTTTGCTACTCGTTCGTTACGCGTTTTAACGGGCGAAAAACGGATTTAACACGTTCTATCCCATCCGATTGGCTTCGTGTTTTATATGATATGCTTTTGCTTGCGGTGTAGATTCATAAATTCTTAATTGCATTGTTCAATTTATTCGAGTTAATGATAAATTTACTGTCTGACTTGAAAAAATCCAGGTTTAGCGTATTTTTCAAAAATTAAACCTAGTAACCCAGGAGGGGTCTAAAAAACCAAGATCTGGGTGGAAAAACCCATGAGTGGGAGCCCTGGACGGAGACTGAGGAGTGAGGAAATTCTTCAAGCTACCCGATTAATTTGGTAACGTAGAGCTACGGTTAGGTCATCGTGTGACGCCGCCTTTACAAGCTCATTTTGTAACAAGTTTGTAACATAGCACGGTATACCTTGCGCTATAGTTCCAAAATGCCCCTAGATTCTGGGGGAAAATAAGTGTTTTTCTGAACAGTGTTCGCGCCAGTGGTCGTAAATCGGCTCTCCGCCTCCGCCCTCCGGTGAGACAGCGGCTCTCATCAGTTTATGAGTAGGACCTGCTAGTGTGATTGTTGTTACTTACATCCTTCTTAATTTCATGCGGCTCTCGTACAACTTTTCTGAATCCAACGAGAGATATTAACTCTGAACTTACGAGATCGCTAAGTTAAATCCGCAAACTCAAAAAAGACGGAATCCGCAACGTCTAGCGGTGTGCGTCGAAAAATCTCGGTGCAAACCAATGTAGAAAATAGGAACGCAAAAGCTGATGAAGAAAAACGAAACTTTAATTTGGTCTTGGTGTCGAATAAGAACACGAAGATTGCTTGGATGTTGTGGCGCTAGGACGTGGTGGCTTATCAGACGGAACTTTGTGAGAAATATACCTGTTGTTGGCAAGTGATTTAATTAAAAACCTCTCTGTTAGTGGAAATTGATCCAAATCAAACTGTTTTACCTCATTTCTTGGTAAACAGCTACTGGGGCCTTAGGCCCCCAGTAAACCCAAATTCATACTTTTGTTTGTCGTAATTTTAATAATACTGATATTGAAAAAGGATATTATCTTTCAAATAGCACAAAAATCAACAATATTTTTGTGAGTAAAGGAGTACACAGGAACAAATCACCACCAAGCAATAGATACTATCAAGAGGAAACTCTTAAAAGTTATCAAAAGACTTGATAATTCAATTCCTCCCAAAAGCAAACTTTCGGATGACCCTGGGGGAGTTAAAAAGTGTCAAGGGAAAATTTACCAGCACCTACACTCAACCTATCTCAGAGTCAGAGAAAAAGAATTCAACAAAGCCAGGAAACCCAACAAAAATAACCCCATGACCACCTCTACTCCTAAGAGTAAATCACAGCCAGCTTCAAGACAAGAAACCTAAACAGCAAACCCTAACAATGGGAGCCCAAAACAAAAGAGTAAAGGATCCTGTAACAATACATCTAAAAGAACATTGGAAAGTAGCCAGGAGTTTTTGGACTTGCAGAGCAAAAAAGGAGGGAAACTTGTAATGTCTCGGACTCAGAAATGTCCCAGCACAACCTGTCATTCCGCAGTGATTCAGATCTTTCAGGAGTCCTTTCCAGCAATGTATCACTATCTAAATCAACATTGGTGATCCCAAACAATCAAGAAGAGCTAAATCAAAACCTTAAATACACTGCAGGCAGTGCAGGGATAAAATCTGCTAAAATAGACCTTAATCAGGGTGTCTACGAGGTAGTTGAGTAGTAAAAAGTAGTAAAATTTGGAAAGTAGTAAAAATAAGTAGTAAAATTTGCCTCAGGGTAGTAAAAAAATTGAGTGGAATAATTCTCTGAAAATTTAAAGTAATGGTACATATTTATATAGAGTATGAAGATTTTTCTAAATTTATTTTTCCCATAGCCTAATCAGAAATTTGGCTCGATTTATGGGAAATATTCCTGTAGAGTGGGGTATAATTTTAGGATTGGAGCACACAAAATAGAAAAAAGTTTCAATTTTTGCAAACAACAGCAAAAACAGTTCGCTTTTTCTTCTCATTCTGTTTGATCTGAAAGTTAACAAGTTGTTGTGTGATGGAAGGTTCATTTGAGCCATTTTATTATCAACAGGTTATTGAGAGAAAACAAGAAAATGGCTTTTGCTTTGATGCGGTAATCAAGGCTTCATAAATAGTATAAATGTAAATTTAAAAAATGTAATACCAGTGGCAAAGCATTGTTGAAAACACTTCTATTAGTGCGCATTTACATTGAGATAAAAACTTAGGAACTTGTGATATCAGGGGTTAGTATTGGAAATAAAATAAGAATTTAAAAATTGTGCATTTATGATTATGAGGTCGACATTTAACATCTTTTATTCCTACGTATGATATATGCATTAAACGATCTCAAGGAAAAATGAAATAGCATGGATACATATTTTCTTGTGGAAGTATATCAAGTGGCTTTGATTGAAATAGCCTATGTTTGTCAAGTAAAATATTTCCCCTCAGGGGATACAACTGATGTATCTATGGGAATTAGCACTCCCAGAGGGACAAAGTGAGGGCCTAAGCTAAAGGTTAGGTGGGCTTTCGTTTTGTTAAAATAAGATAGGTTTTGGTTTTGTTACGGACCATCTTTTTTCGGTTCACTGTTGTCCTGTTTTTCAGCACCTACTACTTTCTTCTTCAAGTTTTTCTTTTTTCATGATCTTCTTTCTTAGCTTTCTGTTTCTGTGCCCTTTCTGCATAGATTCCGCGTTTCTTTTAGCTCCATACTAAATGGTACCTTCTTTCTTCCTCTCTTTGGATAGCCTTTGTTGCGGATAAGGAGGCTTGAACAAACTAATAATCTAATCTAATCAAGTAAAATAATTCATATTTTATTAAGAATTATGATTATTTTAGATGTAAAACATCTGTGAATTTTTTTTTTAAATTTTATGAATAAACATCAACAACTAGTTAGCAAAAATTTTCAAATGTTTAGTTGTACCTATCACTAAATAACTATTACATTTTATTAGATTTCATCTTTAGTGGATGCAGTTGCTCGTAATATCTAGAGCATAGTTGACATAATTGTTCTTTTTGTACACTTTATACCCGAAACTTAATGTATTTTATTCACAAACGTAAGCACAGAATTAAAATTATTCTCAATTAGCTTCTAGAGAGTCCCGCTGAAATTTCAGATGAGTAAGTTGTGAATCAAATTTATTACATTTCAATCCCTCCTAATGAATAATGTTTCATTCAAGGTCATATATTTCGCTTGTAAGGTCTTGATCATCATGAACTTGATGTAGCCTTTTAATTCTTATTCCAAGACAAATATTCTCACACTCAAAGTTGTTGCGGCAGGATAGAATCATTACAATGACGTCAAAGGAACTTCTCCGCAGTTCATCTATATCAAGAAAGTGTTTTTTTTGACCTGAGCTTGATTTTGAGCAGCATTATCTTCCTTTGAAAAGACTGTCTACTTCGGTTTGGGGAAACAACGATTTACTGAAACTATAATTTTTTTTTTAAATTACCTCTTTGTGAAGCTGAAAGTTTTTTTTCCACTGACGTTAATTTATGTCCAAATACAGAAAAATTTATGCTATAAAATTATCTTTTAATACAATGCATCATCATTTGAAAGAGAGTTTAGTTCCTTTGAAGTTTCTTTTGGCAGTCATGGTTCTACTAAAAATACATAGAAAAGCTACATGAAATTTGCATTTTCGTGATTGGTTCTGTAACATAACATGTTCCTAACCTATTTGTCATTTTTGATTGCAATTAGGATGCCGATTTAGATTTTTAGGTGCGATAGAAATAGTTTACAAACTCATATTTCCAAGGTGCCATAGTGTTTGGTCATAATGAAATTCCTTGATATTCTACATTGCTGTAGAGGGATCTGACAATTCCCTGGTGTCTACTAGTTTCCAGTCAGTTTGTTTTTTCCAAATGATGAACTGTTCCCCTCATAGTTGAAAGATGTTATGACAAGGTCTTCGCCAAACTTTTGTTGGAGTCCATTTAGGATGGGGTGCCTTAGGAGTTTAGTTAACTTTTTTGCTGTAATGCTTTGGTTGCTCCATTTAGTGTTAAGTATTTTAAGTATTAAGTATTTTAAGTATTAAGAAACTTGGAGCTTTTTTTGAACTTTTGGTATTGCGTATATTATTGACTCAAATTTCTCATTATAGGCCAATTACTTACCTCTGGACATTTGGACAACATTCATTGTGTAAAAAAGGTAGTAATTTTTTGCCGTTGAAGTTAGTAAAAAGTAGTAAAAAGTAGTAAAATTTGGAACTGAAATATCAGTAGTCACCATGTTAATTTATCAGAAAATGCAGACAAAATTCCAAATACAGTTACGCATGTACTAATAAATGCACAAGATGAGAGCCATGGAGAACTTGAAAAAACTGAATATATTCAAAGTAAAAGCTACAATAAATTAAATTTGAGGGGAAGTTGAAAAAGTGGAGTACATAAGGTCAGGCAACCTCATTATAAAAACTAAAACGGAAAGCCAAGTAAAAACGTTGATGAACCTAAACAAGTTTGGTGAAATACCAGTTAAGACTCAAATAGCATGGGGGCTTATACCTCCTATGGAAAGGTTTATGCCCCAGAAATTTTGTCAGACCCACTGGAAGATCTGTTGTAACAACTTGCCTCCTCTAGTGTTGGTATACGTAAGATGTACATGGACCCATAGCGTGCCAATTCACCCTTGTTTGTACTCACCTTCCCTGGAACTTGCCCTACAGAGCTGAAAGAAGGTTATTCAAATTACAAAGTGGATCCTTATTACAACAATCCCATTCGATGTACCAAATGCTGGCAATGGGGACATACTACCTCAGTCTGCCGAAACCGGAAAGTCTGCAAAAATTGCTCATCTTGAGAACATGACGCGAAGGACTACACCGTTGAAAATCTAGTATGCACAATATGCAAGGGAAACCATACAGCTGCCTCAAAAGAGTGTCCCATTCATATTCAAGAACATAATGTCAGTAAACTCCAAGCAAGACAAAATATCTCATTTGTAGATGCAAGGAAAATAGTTCAAAGCCAAACCCAAGTCCACCAGCAGCAAGACACTCTTGCAGAATTAGAATCAAGACATTCCTTCCCCCCACTTGTACTATCAAGAACCCAAACAGAATCTCAAAATTTGACACAAAAAACAGACGCTAATGCAATCAATTCAGATACGGAGGTACCGTTAGAGTGAGGTGTGTGTTGGTACTGCCTACGCCCTAGTTAGTCCGCTAGGGTAACAGAAATAATTTCTGTTTGTGCCGAACCACGGAGGTACTGTTAGGAAGACGAGCAACTGTCTGCGCTGTAAACAGTCCGTTAGGGTTCCTCAGGAAATTCCCTGATTTGCCGAACTACGACAGCGCCTTCCTTTGCGACACACTATGCGGAATAGATTGCCCTCCCAAGGTGTTTCTTTGAGCGTCTTTTTGACGAGGTGTCGTAAGTTCTAGAGCCTGTCTCAAGAAAGAGAAAACAAACTTGTTTCACTTCATGACGTTTGTTCTTTATTTCACAATCCCTTTGCAGGGCTTCTTAAATATACAGATACATTCCAGCTAAAACAATAGTTTATTTGCTTTTTGCCACAATAATGCGCATAATCATGAGTTGCTGCATAACACGGTACAACACGCAAAATTACATGTCAAATGTTTATGCTGTTCAGCAAGGTAATCAGACTAATGCTGGGATTTTTGAAATACAATACAATTGACACTACAGGGCTATCTAAAGTAAATGCACAGACGCAACATCGAGGTAGGGAAACTGGCCAAGCCCGGGTACAGGGAGCTGAACACATAAAAAATGTCTAAGATTATGGGTAACTAAAAGACGGGACTCGAAACCATCGAGGGTTTGCGAGGGTGCCGCCCACGCCGTAGTCAGTCCGTTACAGCAACAGAAAAGAATTTCTGTTTGTGCTGAACTACGGCAGCCCCGTTAGGGAGACGTACAACTGTCTACGCCGTATGGTTCCGTTAGAGCTTTTCAGGGCAATCCCTGATTCGCTGAACTACGAGAGTATTCTTCCTTTGTGACAAAACTATATAATATAGTTTGTCATCCCAAGGTGGACCCTTAAACCCCTTTTAAGGCGAGGTGTCTCTTAAGACTAAAGCCTGTATAAAAAGGAGAAAACAAACTCTTTTGACTATAGGATGTAGGGTATTTATTGATGAATCTAATAACAATGCCTTTTAAATACACGGATACCTTAAGCAAAGAGAGTGATCAATTTCTTTTTTGAAAAAAATTGCGTGTGTGAACATGAGCAACTGCATAATACAGCAAATACATGTAAATACCCGTGTTGTATTATTATGTTATATAGTTACGTAATCAAACTTAATTTCCGTCACTGAAACTAATTTTAGGATATTGCAATTAAATACAAATGAATCTTAATGGCTAGCTAACTAAAATAAATGCCCGCGCAAACCATTAACGTGAACACATTGCGCTTGGGAGGGGGGTTACTTGTCTATTTCTCACTATGCAACAAGCAAGACTCTTGAAAGAAAAGATTGAACTATTGTGGGTAACTATTGAATAATGGATACGACAACCACATGCGTTGCCTGACACTAAGAAAACTCGTGTATAAATTAAATCTATCCCAAATGGTCAAAGAACAAACTCATATAACTAGAGTCACTATAACTCTACTTGATCTAGCAATCACAAATAATCCTACGGTGATTCTAAGAACCAAAATATTCCTCTGTGTTGCCGATTACCACTCTATAGGTTAGGTTAAAGGTTAACATCGGCATCTTTGGGATGCTTTATTTCCAATCAAGCCTGATACATATGACCTTAGCATTGGTTTTTCAAATGTCTTATAACTAACCCTATATATAGGACACCATGACGGTTCCCCCGTAAAGCCGGTACCCATTTCTGACACCTGGGTCGAGTGGGGTATTGTGCTTGAGCTTTCCCTTATACCCAACGGGGAAAATCTCCGCGCCAGCGCTGGGAACGAACCCGCGACTTCCAGCATACAAGTCCGATCCCTTAACCGCTGTGCCACGGAGAGCACTCTGCATCGATCTATAGAATGTCTCATCAAAATTGCAAAGAATAGAAGAAATTATAGTTATATGACTTTCCGTATAAAAAGTCACTATTCAGCGGAACTATTTTATGAAAAACTACAAAATAGGTACACAGAATTTCAGAACATTATGCAATCTGACGATGTTGAGGTACAAGTTTCAGTCTTTACGAGAATTTTACAGCAGCTCTCGTTGAATGCGCACCTTACATCGCAAAGAAAACTGCCTAAACGCGTTAAGTGGATTACTGACGAAAATAAAAACTGAGCAGAGTAAAGAAACCTACTTGCGAGAGTATAAAGAAAATAAATCGAACAGTAATATATACAAGAGATACAATGAACATGAAAAGATTCTTCGGAAGAAAATCACACAAGCAAAATAAACTCACTTTCACTAAGGACTATTAAAGGTAAAAAATAACCCATAACGAACATGGGAAGTCATATCTGAAGTGGCTTAATTAAAAATTTAGACCGCATAAGTAGTTTTGAAAATCCCTTGGCAACAGACAGATTTCAACCCATTATTTTAAAAAGTAGGTGTCCAAGTCTTCAACGAAGTTTGTAAAACCAATCTAAATTAACTCTCAGTTGAAAATTCGGGCGCTACTGCACCTGCACCTGCGAGGGCTGGTGGCAGGTGGAGATCACGTCCTGTCGATTTACCATAGTTACGAAATATCTTAAAACTAATTGAAAAATTCAAATGCCGTCGGACATAACGGTATCAGCAATTTATCAAAGACAGCTTCCCAGTCACAGCACCATTGATTCGTTTGATAATTAACTTATCAATATTTAATAATAAGTCATTAAACCAATGGAAACTCTCCATATTTAGACCGTTGCTTAAAACTGGTGATATCAATTCAGCATCAAACTACCTGTCAACATAAATGTTTTACTTGTCCTGTCCAAAATATTAGAGAAAGTGATTACAGATCAATTGTCATCTTACTTCGACGAATCAAATTTGCCTTCTCGAAATCAATATGCCTATTGGAGGAACACTAGCACTCAAGACCACCTGCTTAATAGCACTGAAAAAATATACAGTGATATCGATCAAAAGAATGTAACTCCCGCTGATACTCGATCTCTCTAAAGCGTTTGATAGAGTCGAGTATGATCAGCTGTTACGAAAAATATTGAACTTAGGAGTATCCACGCAATGGTTTGAAAGTTACTTATCAAATCAATCTCATGCAGTCCACTTAGATAACAAATCGTCCCCATTTATTCGAAACAATTTTGGTGTTCATCGGGAATCCATTCTTGGTCTGCTATTGTTTTTTCATTAACGATTTCCCTCAAATGCCTTCTAACACACGAATCTGTATGTATGCGGATAATGTTCAATTTGCAATAACTAGTTCTGTATCAGAAATACCGCAGACGCAAATTAAAGCTGAAACCCTATTAATTAGCCTGAAATCAATACACCGAAATGATCTCAAACGAAATGCGAGCAAAATGCAATACATTATTTTTGGATCCAAAGATGTAATTAAAAATTCCAAATCATACTTTTACAGTAGGGAATGATGAAATTTGGCCCAAAGATGAAGTTAACAATCTAGGTATATGGTTCGATGGCAGTCTGTCCTTCAAATACCTCGTTGAAAAAACTTGAAACAAAATTTACGGAACTTTAATGGTTTTCCATCGTGTAAAAAGTATGCTCCATGAAAAATCTCGATTACTAGCTATTCAATCTTTAGTGTTACCGTGTATTGATTATTACAGCCTAGTATGAAGAGATAAATCTCAATATCTTCAAAGAGAGTTGCAAAAATCCATGAAATTCTCAGCTAAGGTGGCATGCCGAGGTAAATTCAAAATTTAAAATTCAAAACCCCTCTCCTAAATAGACTTAGCTGAATTCCTTTCAAGAAATGATCCTTATGTACAAAGCCTAATACAAATCCTCCTTTTTATATCTTCATCAGAGCTATGCTGAAACAGTGCAATTCCATCCCCCCACCATCACCAATCGAAAGCCGAATAGAAACAATAATGTCTTGGTCATCTATCATTCATCTGACATTGAACTGAAGGCTCTGTTAATATCAGGCGCATTACTGAGGAAAAAGCTTCAATAGAGTTTCAAAAACCCTCATATATTGAGAGAATTTATAACCAAAATAGCTCGTCATTTTGCGACTCCACAAAAATCGTAAGCTGTAGTACATACTGAAGAAGTAGATATGAATTTCTATCGTTAATTATCCTATATATCAGTACATTATACTATGATACATGCATTACAATTTTGTAGTATGCTTATGCAGTTTAATTTCTCGTATGCTAATATTTACGTACATATATATGTGTATGTGTGTCATGTGTGTGTATGTGCATAAATATATATGTACATATATAAGTATATATATTGTATATATATATAATTATATATATACGTAAAGAGTAGTTTCTGGCTAATAAAGTGACTTGCATATGTCCTATAAATTAGTATTTTTAAAATGTCTTTAATACCCATCTACGTATCACGTTACCTACCTCGTCACCTTCTTAGTTTATTTATGAGCAGTTAAATTAGAAATATCATAAATTTGTTGTATGATTTAAATCATGCTCTTGGAGGCAGCGAATTCACTTCTACTTTATTATGATCGCTCCAAGAGAAATTTTTGAATATCTGCCGTTTTCACCTGTTAGTTATGGATGTGGTTTATCCACAAAAACTTTCGATATTACTCCCTGATGTCAAGAAAGCAGAAACTCATATGTCCATGTGCGTGGAATCTGTCCTTAAAGTTTTCACCCCACAGAGTTCAGTGTCTTCATTTCTTTGCATTCATAAATAAAAACACTATTCAACTTCAACGAATTAACTATGAAATATAAAAGTATATTTTTTCCCTCAGTCTTTGTATTGTACGAGCACTGAAATTAACCGTCATGGCACCTATGCTTGGTTATCAATTGAAGTATGTACATCAAAACATTAAAAAAATAAAGTATTTTATCTATTGTGTTAACGGTGGTGTCTGCCGCCGCGAGAGGGCGCTGCAACGGTGTGCGCGCTGGCTGAGCGAGACAGCCATCTTGCCGCCGCTCGACGGACGGTTGTGGGCGGGCAGTGTGCTCACGAGAGCGGTACAGTGAGGGACTGAGCTTACGCTCATGGATTCGAGTTGCGCCTTTGTGTATTAGCGTAAAGCTGTGATTGATCTGTCTAGTTTGCGTAGAAACTAGAGTCGTGCAGTGGGAAAGCTGCGTAGGGACCCAGCAACTTGAGTTGTCTGAGGTGAGACCGTAAGAGTGCCCGCAACTTGAGGAGTGATCTGCTTGCTCCTGAGAGGAAAGGTGACGGCTGCATCTCTGAACGGTCGTACCTTTGGTACGGGTCTCCAACTGAAAGGATGACTGCGAGGAAGGTCAGTCCGAGTGCTGGTAGGCGTGCTACCGTCTCACCCGCGATTTTATTTTCCGGTTAAAGACCACATTAAACATACGGGACATTAATGTTTTCTTCTCTAATTCACGTCCTAAAATGTTCTAGCTACCCCGTGTGGTGCTATTTATCATTTCTTACTCTCGTTAGTAAATTATGACAGCCTTATCTATGGGTATTCTATTTCATGTATTACTCCAATTGTGAAGAGATAGATCTCAATATCTTCATTCTTCAAAGAGAGTTACAAAAATCCATTAAATTCTCAGTAAAATTGTTTTGCCGTTGTAGAACAATCCTTTCCATGTTTTTGACTCAGGTACTCTTTTGTGCTCCAATTATTAGCATGGGAAATCATAAATTCGTGGGGTGATAAAAATTTATTTTCTCCGATGTACTTACCTGGCATACTAGTTGATATGTTAGAGTGTAAATACAGCTTGAATGTCGACCTCGAAGTCGTAAAGGCAGAATTATTTTAATTCACCGGTTTTAATTACAATAATAACCCCTTATACCGCAAGTCTCTGAGCTCGTATTTCAATGTAAAGTGTGCACTAGTAAGGTTTTTCAAGAATGCATTGTCGCTGAAATTATGTCTTGTTTTCAAATTGTAGTTGCATATATTATTAAACGTAGATTAAGCAACAAAACGAATACATTGCCCTCAATCATTTGTTTCGACTAGTGACATGAGTATTACGATACCCATGAACACGTGTATCAACTAAGGATACCTACTTTAAGATATTTAAAAAAAACAATTTCATATCTTCTGAACTTTGCCATATATACTAAAAATAAATTGTTTTTCTATTCATTTCTTTATCAAGAGGAGATAGAACTGAGCTCCCTCCACCTCCCTAGCAGGCGGTCTAGTGTTGGAAAATAGAAATTTTGAGACCAGGTTGTCGATTTTTGTCCAGTTGCACGAACGCTCTGTTGATGGATCATATTCCGTAGATTCTAGAGGGATTTTAGAATTAATACTTGTAGGAACTGCACCTTAGTCTGAAGCCTATCCAATTCTATGATCGAGCACGTATAATAATTTTTTTCTCACTCTGGGAAGAAAAACACAATGAAAACACAATGACAGTATTTCAGAAAATACTGTCTAATCGTTAACAGTCGTATTATGTAGCAAATTTACTTAGAAGCGAGGTTTAAAAAAATTCTCATTGACTTTCTAAAAAATTGACGAATTTGTTTCTCCTAAAATATGGAAACTCTATCTGTGCTGGTTTAAAAACTGATACGAACATTGGGACGAAAAAATATTTTACAAGATGGGTGGCAGTTTATTTTTTGTAAATGGTTGAATTATTTTTTTTTGGATTTTTAAACAATGTTATTTTTCTAAGATTCAAAATCAGGGTGATTTCGGAAGAAATTTGGAAAATCATCATATTTCTTTATCAGAGTGGCTTACCAAAAATGTAAATCGTTGGCAAGTAACTTTCTTCATCGTCTACTGTCTACAGATTGATAAAACAATTCAACGAGACAAAATCCATGGTGGCGAAGGCAGCCCCTGGCAGGAAATTATTGTCGTCGGTTCGTCAAGATAGGGCTTTAGTGCGCTACTCGTTACGGGAAAGGAGTGCCAGCAATTCAGAGCTTGCTCTAGAATAGAATTCAGAGCTTGCGCTTGCGGGATGGCTACCATGCCTTCAGGCGAACTGTTCGACGTTGACTCTTCGACAACGGGCTTGCTTCAAAGACAGCTGCGAAAAAAACCTCTTTTGACGGCGAAGAACATCAAAGACTGGCTCATTTTTTGCAGGAAGTGCCAGCATTGGACTGCTGAACAATGGTGCAAAGTCATTTTCTCCGATGAATCGCCGTTCCCCCTTTTTGATGCCATCGGGAAATGCCTCGTGCGACGAAGAAAAAGACGAGAGATTCAAAAAGAAATGTGTCGTTCCAACGGCCACGCATCCTGACACTTTTCCTGTCTGGGGCTGTTTCTAAAGGCCCGTCTACACTATTCAACTCTTCGTCAATCACGAACACACCAAAACGCGAACAAAAACACAAACTTTTCCGAATCGTGTCCAGACGTCCAGACTATTCGCTTTCAGCGGAGAGAAGTTGTTCGCGAGCAACATGTAAACAAACAATACTGCTTCCCAAGTAAGTTTTATTTAATTGATGCATATAATTGGTAAATTTGATTTGCTGAGAGTTAGTAACCATAATTTATCTGTGTGGGCATGTGTGAACAGAAAATATTAAGAATCGCTGATGTATTATGAGAATATTTCGAATACTATCAGTGTTACAGTGGTAAGATGGGGTCAGCTGATGTCCTTGATCTTTTTCAATGCTCTTTATGAAGTTTCACTTTTTGGACTTGAGCTTAAAACTTTAAAATATGCTCCTACTCTGCCTATAGAATGGTTTTTTTTTACTTTTTGTGACCTAAATTTTCTATAAGAGGTGAAAAATGCTCATATTTTTCATTTTGTCATAAAATATTCCTACAATATTTGAAGTAATTTGCCAAAGTAATATAATATTTTTCTGTTTAATTAAGCCAACAATTTATTTCAAAAATTTGAAATTTAGCTTCTGCATTTTATTGGTGTCTTAAACTATATGCAGTATCCATACTTTCTGTGCACATTTTTGAAGCATCCATTGCTCAGCCAAGCATACCAGAATGTATTTCTACTATTGCGCAATAAATTTTTGTGCACTTTTCTGTGATATTTTTCTGAGAACATTGTTAACACCTAGATCTCTTATAACTACTAAACATATCTAAGAAATAGTTCTAAGGGAAGAATCTGAGAACTCAAAGCTGAATGTCAAGCAGGCCATCTTTATATTGAATTTTTTTTTGCTTGTTAAGGACCATATTTTTTTAGTTCATTATCATTCATGTCACCACCTGCTCACTTAGATAATTCATGAAAAGTATGACTGTGGAATGTAAGTTATCCATGTATATAATTCTGTGTAAAAAATCTGTGTATAAAAATATAATCCATGTGTCGAGAATCTGTTAAGAATAATCAATTTGCGAATTAAAAATGAGAATTTAGGAAATTGTGTGTAATAAATGTCTGGCTTTGTTTGGCTTACTTAGAAATATCTCAGAAAATCCCAGCAGTACAGGAGGGTCGCTTCAACATGTATGTTTTTATGCCGTATGTTTGACTCAGCAATGTTAGAAGGCCGCGATAAGATGCGAGAGCCCAAAAAGATGTCTGTTTACATTGTGTGTTGTTTCTGGAGGGGTCTATTTTGTGGTGTTAGCAAATCTTTTCATTAGGGCGAGCCCTTAGGAAACTTGAGACGTTCTAAAAAATGCCTACCCATGTGCAAAACAAAGTCGCCTTGTAGTCACACATAAATCGAGACACTCAGGCCGAGAGAGACGGCAAACCAACGGTCGGTTTCGAAGGGGCTGGAGCGTGAAAGCGTAAGAAACAATGAGGCTAAGAAAAAATAAAGGCGAGCTGCGGGACCACCAATGAGAAGAGAGGAAAGGCGGTCGCAGTCAAGGTCCGAGGATTCTTATAGGCCGAATATGAGACAGAGGACAACCCTCAAGAAAAGGCGCTAGGCATCGGGGATGAACAAAAGGCAGTTCTACAACCGACGCCGCGACGCGAAGTATAAGAAATGAAACGCGGGTGTGTTCGCTGTAACAAACGTGCTCAAAGATATAATGAAAAGTGGTTATTGGATATATTGAAAATTATACTAAGTTTCACGCCAAAATGTGATCATAAAATTCATACATTTTCTCGTTTTACTTGCAGAAGAGCAAATTAAACTTGCAGCGTGGGAATCATTTAATGGAACACTTAGGCGCAACGTCTCTGGGGAGGGTAAGAGCGAAGCCGTTTCATGGGAAAAGAGGATTTTTTTTATAAAATTGTCTGAAATTTATTGGCATACAGTAATGCAAAATTGAAATGGTTTAAGGGAGCTTAATGGGTGCTATCATAATTAATAAGTTAAAATTTTGTCTTGCCAGGTGGGACGGAGTCATATGTCTGAGGATCGGTCAGCTCGAATGAAAGGAAATCGACGTGTGAATATACTGAAGCGGAATAAGCAAAATAACTTCATCACTAGACATTTTCTGAACAGTGAATAAGACAGGCCTTTGAACTGAAGCGAGTCGCGGACGAATGTTTGTGGTTGAAGTGGCCATTGCCCACTGTGCTGCTGGAATAACTGAGATGGAAATAGGACAGGATAGATGAATTCTCATGTGTAACTCTTGTAAACTTAGCGGCGGCCGGCCAGCCAATACACAGTATAATTATGTGATGTAAGTCATTTGACGTATGCTATTTGATTCCATTACTTAATTGGCATTATTCCTAACACCATTCATTGTGTGTACGCTCATTAATGTTTGTATGACGTATAGCTGGAAATTATAAATGTTAAGCATAGTTTATCCTGTGTATCATGCCCCACAATATCAGAAGCGATAAACCGTAATACCACGGAGGGCGCTCAGATAATGCGCTACGTAAGTGGGTCAGCGATCACCGGTGAGTACCTTTTCTTTTTAGTATATATACTGTAGTGTCAATTATTTTCCATGAATTTTTGTGTCGTATATGTATCCTTTGGAGGTGTGCCATTCCTCAATTCCGAGAGCCGGATCTTCCTGTTAATGAAATGTTAACAAGGAGGAGAAGGGCCGATTTCTCGTGACACATGTATGAAATATGATACGTATATAAAAAACAAAAGTATAATAATTATTCTGAATTATTGTTAGACATCTCATGTTGATTATAAATAATTTGCTCTGATTCAGGACCTCATAACAATTATATTTCACAAATTTTGATGCTAGCACATAATCATTTTTATGTGTTCCTCATGTATTGATTATTTTTCACAGGTGGTTGGCACGAGGTGATTCATGCACTTCTCTACCGTATTTCACAAGAATATCAAAGCAGTCGCTCTCTATCATACCTGAAACTTGTGAGGCCATCTATACTCTACTTAAGGATGAAAATATGAAGGTATGCATCCCATTGTGGTGTTGGGTTCAAATATTACTTTGCAATGAGTATTGTAATGTTCTTCAAATAAAAAACTAATTTTTCTGGAATATTGAACCCATTGAGAAATTTGCAGTAGGTTGAAATCCCTTGAACTATGGTAATGAAATGAGTTAAGTGACCCACGTATCATAAATACGGTATTGACTTGGTACAATAGCAGAGCTGAGCACTATGTTTTTGCTACACTGTCTGGGTGCTACTTGAATTGATGAACTCTTGCACAAAAAAGTAGTGGTGTGCTAAGTACATATATATATTTCAATTGTTCTCGTAGTTGATTGTAACCTACTAGAATTAGAACTACTTTGAAATCAAACTAGTTCCATTATTTGTGAGCTTTCAGGTGCATGAGCAAAATGTCTATTGTGTGATATCTAGGGGAATCAATATAACCACTGTTTTCTATTGTTTATTCACATCTCATGAAACGATAATGCATAATAAACCATCAAAAAATATTGCGGTGGACTTTCATCTGTAATTCCCTTTGTTGTACTCATTTACAGACTCCACAAGCGCAAGCAGAGTCGGAATCAGCAGCCAGTGATTACTACCTGAAGTGGAACTTCCCATGCAACTTCGCGAATTTCATGCACTCTTCTTTAGAGATTGCATGCCACTTTAGTGTCACTATGATGGAGTGAGAAGAGAGCTCCTTGGGCTGGCAGCAGCGGTGGGCAGCGGTGGGGACTGTGCTGCTCCGCGATGGGGGTGATGTCTGTGATGTTGTGCTACCGTGCCATGGAGGCTAGACTGCTGCTGCGTCCTAGAGCGATCATGAGCTATTGGCTGCCTCGACTACCTACATTGGCAATGCACAGATAGCGTCCCCGTGAACTTCCTGTAGACGACCTCAACGGTACCAGAGACTTCAGAACCAGTTCGCTGTTGAGGTGGGTCGCAGTGAAGTGTAACGCTGGGTTCGGTCGACCATTTCTTTTGAGAATTTTCAATCAAAAATGTCCGTCCACTCTATCCCTTCCCATAATTTCAATGTTGGTTGGACTGGAGTTTGGGGTCTTAAATGAGAAGGGATTAGGCTTTATCTACACATGTTAGAATGCCAAGAATGATCATTTTGATCACTTTCTTGTATTCAAATTACTCTTAAACACGTACAGGGTTTGTAAAATGTTTTAAAATCCACTAACAATAATAACAAATTTCTGTAATAAGTAGTCAACCGCAAGCCATCTAATTCTGACATGAAACTGATGAAAAGTTTATGGCAAATAAATATTTCTTATAACAATCATCACTATACAACATAACTTACATTCGGCTAAATAATTAGTGAACATTTAGCTCAATGGAAAAATCTGAAGAGAGATGCGCATCCCTTAACTACAGCCTCATCTTATATTTTGTACGCAAAGTAACGTCACTGCATAGAGCGAACTAGTATAGACTATCATGCTGCGCTTGACGTGCACTTCGATGGATTTTTAATGCAGCCTTGACCAATTCTCGGGTATCAAATTGTAGGGTTTACTTCAGCTTGAATTAAGTTAGAGACGTGCTTAATTTATACGTCTCCTGTATGGACACAAATGTAGCGTAAATCATCACTATACAACATATGTACAGAAAACTTACAGGTTATCCTGCAATCGTTTTACAATTAATTAAATTTAAGCTTGTTCCCTCGTGAACTTAAAATTAAGGAATAAAATTAAATTAACATTTAACTTATAAGTAAAACTTAATCTCAGAATATTAACTTTAAAATTGATGTAGCAAAAGCTTGTTACTTTAATATATAAAAATTCAAAAACCCAGCTCTAGGCTCGTCTTTGGTTTTTGAACTGTAGTTCACCATCCTGAATACAGCCAATTGAATACAACATTTGAGCCAAACTGTACTGACCTCTCAAATTTTCTCGAGGCCGATTCAGATCGCCTCCAGCCATTGACCTCACAACTTCAACTTTATAACTGAGCCTACCCAGCCTCCGTCGGTTTCATCTGCCGTCGCATCCCCGACGGAACCTCCCGTGCTGTCAACGCAGGGAAGCCAGTGGGTTTTCCTTCGCTTCGCTACGCTGCGCTTCACCGCCATCGAGGACTGAACGGCCGAGGGATGAGAGGCTGAGGCGCCTTACGTGCTGCTGACCGCTCCGCTCACCATCCACTCGCCTGACTCCGCTTCCCGGCACATCCTGATGCTCACGAGCTTATTGGAGGTTGGTGAACTATTAGTTCAGTAACCAATTACTTGCCATGCCGTGAGCTGGGTACTTAGGACGACGTTTCCCCATGCATTCTTAAAACTTAAAACTTATAACTTATAGCTTACCTTAAAAAACTTATAACTTATAACTTACCTTAAAAAACTTATAACTTATAACTTACCTAAAAACTTATAACTTATAACTTACCTAAAAACTTATAACTTACCTAAAAACTTATAACTTACCTAAAAACTTATAACTTACCTAAAAACTTAAACCTTATAACTTACCTAAAAACTTAAAACTTATAACTTACCTAAAAACTTAAAACTTATAACTTACCTAAAAACTTAAAACTTATAACTTACCTAAAAACTTATAACTTATTACCTAAAATCTTATTTTACAACGATAAACCGTATTAAACCTAAGACTAAACACTATATCGTAACTAACTGCAACTAACTCCACAGAGCACGGGTGCTTGCTTCCTACGACGGCAGTCAGAGATCGCAAGTGGACCGCCCGCCTGTCTCCCAGAAGATCGGCTCTGAAGGACTCTTACCTTTGTTGCCCTTAGTTTTAGTGCATTGGTCTTGTTTAAATGTCGTTCTGACATTTGATGTAATAAATTACGGTAAATTTTCCCATTATGGAACTCCGCATATTTCAATATCCTATATATAACATTAATCAATCCTTTTTTTCTATAACATAAGTGTCATTCTGGTAAAAAATTGGTGAACATTTAGCTCAATGGAAAAATACGTCTTAGAATTATGGCATTTATATACCACATATGTAATACAGATAATTTGACTTGTCAGTGACTAATATAAAAAGTATATTTAAGCAATGTTTAAATACCCTTTGGTATTGTAATTGTTGAATAATCATAACTGGGCATAACAAAAGTATAACTAGCATATAATGTATCATAATGAAAGTATAATTTGTAATTACTGGTCAAGCGCATCATTAGCAAGGTACAAAAAGACTAGAATTTCATCAATCCAGCACTTCACTCATTTCATTATCTCAACATTATTTTAAGCATTGCAGGAAAATTTTTTTAATACTTCATACACAATTGATTTGCATAGGTACTACAGAAGTAAATACGTACATTTTGTTTAAGCACATCAGGATGCTAATGAAACAAAATTTTCCACTAAACGAATATGATTGGCTCATGTTCATCAGTTGAAAAATTTCCTTTGTGAAATTATAATCAACAAAAAATTACACAACAGCCAAACCATTTAGACACAATGAAGAAAGGGCATCCTGCTTTATTCTCTTAGAAATTTTTAACCTTCACTAGTCAATTCATGTAGAGTATAACCAAAAACATACTCAACACAAGTCTGTTTAGAGACTTGTGTTGGGAGAAGAGTACCACCAGAGAAAAGGAGCATAGTGATGGTGGTAGGGATTCATCCGATGTGCTTGAACTTGAAGGCAAGGCCTTTGTAACAACCTGTAGGGAAGGTAACCAATTCGAGGAAGGCCCGTGGATAGTCTTCAATGATTTCCATTGTTTCTTGGATGGCAATGGGCTTCCCAACCTGACGGAAGAGAAGAAAATAATTAGCTTATTAACCATAGGTGGCTTTCTAAAAATGATAGAAACTCTAAATAATTATGAACAACTTGGTATATTAGAATAACACGCTGGAGCAAATTAAAGTTTAATTTTTTTAAAAAATTTCAATTTCAATAAAGCATAGATGAAGCTCATCAAAGTAGTTTTTGTAGAGAGATGTGACACAGCTAGAATTTTGCCAAATTTAAAGCACTGGAACTGTCACAGGATGTTAAAAGTTGACAATCATTTCCAATAGTATTTGCAACAAATAATATTAAGAAAAATATGTATCTAATTTACAACCTGCATAGCATGATGGCTTGTTGAAGTACCAAAATTTCAGTTCAGAAATAAATTAAAAAATTTATTTTAATTCACACTTTTGCATTTCTAATTTTTTATTGTTATATGCCATGAAAACTAAATACTTAAGGACTATATTTTTTAAATAGTGCTTTCATACATACAAATCTCACTAACCTCAATAGTCATGAATGAAGTTAGGAAGGAAAATTTTACAATTTAATGCAATACTAACCATTGTTGAAGATTCTGAAGACCCAGCTCTGCAGTTCCATAGTAGAGAGACACCTAATGACATTGAGTCACCTGTATAAAGTCAGGATATGAAGTCAGATTCATCCCATCTTTGCCGTTAGCAGTGCCGAGCAAAAAGAATATATTTAATGTTAAGACTGGATCTTAAATGACACGGGTCGTAAAGTTTGTACCAGCTTTCATGCTATGGTCTTGGGAAAGATATAAGAGAGACGTTCTCATTACGAAACACGGCCATAGTAAATTTAATAATTGGATGTGCTTGGGCTGCGGCGGTCACTCCGTCATAAAGACGACGCAGGACTCGTAGAGCGCGACCACGTAGATTGGTCAAGGGCACTATAAGTTATTGGAAATATATAAAACGACGGGCAGAGCGGGAGGGCAATAAGGGCTGAATACGTCATGGTCGGAGAAAGCGGGGCCCCCACGAGAGCTCACCCCTGCATCCCTTCTCCCCACAAAACCTACCCCCCTTTTGGGAAGGAGGCGCGAGACCAGGGGAGAGCGGGCTCAGAGAAAGATCATTCGGTCGCCGGTCGTGAGTGTGAGCGGTCAAGGCCTCGAGTCGGGAGGTACCAGAGACGGATAGAGTAAAGTAAATAATACCCGTCGAGCGGAGTTCGGGCAGTAGAGGCTCCCGTAATTGCAGTTCATAACTTAAGAGCGGCGTTTCCATTAGTGTATTTCAATACTGTGATTGTGGCAAAGCGTATGCGCGACGTTCACCTTTGGATCGTGTCCCTTGGATTGTTGTCGAGCGTTTGTTAGACGTTCATTTTGGATCGGGTCCCTTGGATCGTGGTTGAGTGTCTGTACACGCTCAGTGGTTTGGAGTAGGGTGTCTGCTAAACACCCGGTGATATCGTGAGTGAATATATGCAAAATATTCCCTGAGCTCGAGTTGTCGATTTCTTGTTAGCAGTTGTCAATATTTGCCTCCTGAGTATGTCAGTATGTGGGGTTAACCCTCGGGTATTTATGTGGGACTTTCATAATCGCCGCACTCGTGCCGTCCTTCCAGTCTTGCAAAATAAATGAGAAAAGCGTCAGGAGTCGTCTCTTACCTCTCATCTCTCTAGGGAACTATAGCGCCTGAAACACGCGCCTGGCCATACGCCATCGCTACCAAATTGACAGTCAGAATTGATGTAACAAAATCTCTAATTTTAGTCGAGGCTATTTCTAAGCCTCGTGGTGGCAGCCCTATCATATCATAATCATTAAAATCATTAATCATTTATTTAACGTAACTTCATGCTGACTGAGTCTGTTCAGAAAAGAAACAGAAAGGAGAATTCGAAAACTCATAAATATAGAGTGCGGAAGAAAAACCCGACTCATACACACCACTGCTCAAGAAATGCTCTGAAGCACTACAGGGGCAAGAAAACTGCCTTAGGTTTCATTTAAATAATTTTTTCTATAATTGATTCTTCTACACAAACGTCTTTTATGCAAAATAGCAAAATGTTTGAAAACTATCTGAAAAATACACAAAAAGGGATAAAACATTTGGTTTAATTTCACAGACTGTGCCTATGACACATGACAGTTAAGAAACAGCCCTAAATGTTAATTATTACTGTTACAGCAAAGTCTACACAAATATACATCAATTCAATATAATGATAATTGATGCTTATACTACAGCATACACTTTACCATTACGAATGCAATGTTGGATGAATTTACTATTGTAGATAGATAACAGAATTCTTTTGAATTAAATTTGAGGCATAATAGTTTAGAACAGCTGATGTATTTAACTTTTCATAGGGCCACATTCATGACATAACAAAGGAAAACAATATATTACCCAAAGTAGAAGATTTTAAGCCAGATTTAAATAGAATTAGCAAGTATCATAATTTTAGAAAAACTTATAATAAAGGAATTCACTTTTGGATCCACAAGCAAAAGCAGTTAAAATTTTTAGAAGCCTAACAAGTCCCAGCATGCAGTTTTTAGAAATGCAAAGAGAAACATAAATGAGAGGAGTTTACCAATGCTTTTTCATAAAAATATTTAAACTCTAAACATATATGTAAATGACTCTACATACAGCTATAACTTTTTTACCTACTAATTGGGTGAACAGGGCAGATAAATTTTTGAAATAAGTTGCAATTATGCTTATTTAAAACTACAACAATACGTTTGTAAAAGATTACATATTTCTCCCTGATAATTTTTATATAATACAATTTCCAATCTGAGGACTAGATTTTAATGTAAGCATCAGGGTATAAGAGAAATACAGTATTTTATTGAAATAAAAAAATTTTTACCAAGAAACACAATAAATAAAGGCCACATATTGTGCAAATGCATTTTTGTGACAATTCTATCATCATATAAGTATCTACCATTGTTGAAATACTGCTGAAATATTTCCAAAACTTTATTTAGATATCAAAATCACTAAACTTTGATAATTTTATGCATGTTCAGTTTCATTTCAGAGAGGTAATATTTCAACTACATTCACATCAATCAAATCCAAACCTACTTACATACTCAGCCATATCTGAATAAAATGAAATAACCACGTAACGAAATTCATTTTGGTAAGTAAATGTCCGTGCCACCCTACAATCAACTAAATTTGCACCAAAAACATAATTAAATCGATTACAATAGGAAAAAAACAAATTATTCACTCGCAGCAGAACCACCTTCCACAATACATAAACAAGCGAGTGTTCGCTGTTTGATGGAAAGTTCGTGTTTTCCAACACGATGGAAGCAGCTAGGTTTTTATTTCTTTTCAATGTTGAGGATAAGGGCATTATGATTTATGATTTATCGCTTCAGCGCCCTTGTACTTCTTGCTTGTGTTGCAGAATGTTATAAATAATTCTTGGGCGAGGTATCTTTTACTGAGTTTGATCAAATTTAATTGTTTGAATTAATGGCGTTATCTTTGAGTTTTGACACGCATCAAAGCTTGTTTAAAGTTAAATTATTTTTTGCTTACACCTGAAAATTATATTTTTGTATTTGTGATTTGAGTACCTATAATGGGTAAGGGGGGAGGTATATGCGCCATGCGCCATCCATGCCCCTCTTACCCCGTTCACCTCAGAGGTCATATAAGCGGTGAGCTCTTTAGGGCCCGCGCATTTGGTTCGCGTCCCCACCTGTACAGCATCCTACCAGTAAACGCTGCTCTTCTCCATTGTTATCTCTAAACTCTGTCTGCCTGCATAAATTTCTTCTTTTATCAAGGGGGTTAGGTGCAGAGCTCTCTTTACCCTATCCCCTCCCCGAGAATGTGGTCCCTTATTCTGCAAACACTCCTTTTGAATAGCCTATAATTTCTAACCTGTGTATCTCTAACTTTCAATTAAGTCTCAATTCAGAGGTGAAACTTCGCTTTGAGTGCACTACTTGCATACCAATTAGTTTTTATTATGACACGGTAGAAAATGAGTTAGCTCGCACTGAGCTCTTGTGACTGGTTTATTTTTCTAACACCGGTCATTTAGGAACACCGCACATTTCCATACTAATAAACCAAGAACAATAAAAAATGGTCATAATTTGAAGCTTAGAACATATGCAAAAAAGAAAAGAAAAGCCGTTTATTTCCTGAGAAGATGATTCATGGACAGTATTAGAGCACATTTTTTTTAAGATTTTTAATATGAAAATCTTTAATTGACAGATAAACAATAAGACATGGACAATAGCCATATCTGGGGTTAATTTTGTTATTGGCAGAGCTGGGTGGAACTATTTTGAAATGTATTGGGCGTACGAGCGTAAAAGTGGTACTAGCGGAGCTCTTTTTACCCACTATGAAGTCAATTCTTTTCATATCACCTATTTTAATCAGATATTAATTTCTAATCTATTGCACCTAAAACTATAAATTTAGCTTCAAATTGAAGCAAACACCTTTGTCTAACTGTGCAAATGGCTAACAAATTTCTTTTTTTTTCATAGAAGGGGCAGGAGCGGAGCTCCATTAATCATTAGGAACCTCCCCCCATATTGTCAATTCTTCTCATTTCATCTATTTCTGTCGGGTTTACCCCGGCTAAATTTTTATTAAACTCCAATTTCTAATCTATTGCACCTAGAAATTTCTGTTAGAGCTCAAATTGAAGCTAACCCTCTTTTCAAACTGCACAAAGCGCTCACAATTTTTTATGTCTAGAAGAGGTCCTAGCATTGCTTCCGTTTCCCCCACTAAGCGGTCAATTCTGCTTATATCATTTATTGTAATGAGACACCAATTTCGAACTTTTGAGATTTCGACCCTCTCAGTAATTAGAGAAATAAAAAAAAACTATTTTCAATCAAGTTGATAAATGAATTACACAACATTGGTTTTTAAAATTTCCTAATATTAAGATTCTTAGTTCAAGTCCACACATGGGTATCGTAGTACCCACGTCAATTGCTGAAAAAAAGGACTGAGAGAGGAGCACGAAAAAATTGAATTCCATTTGTTGTGTTAGTGTAAGTTTGATGATGCATGTAAATACCAGTAATTTGAACAAGAAAATAATAGCAGAGAAGCATTAATCAAAACGTTCTTGTTAGTGCGTATTTACATTGAAATTCGAGCTTAGGGACTTGTGATATCAGGAATTAATTCTGGAAGTAAAATGGGTGGATTAAAATAATTCAGCGTCTAAGGTTATGAGGCCGAAAATCGCATCTATCTTTTGACTCTCACGTGTCCACTAGTACGCCAAATATCGAGCTAACAAAAAATGAAATATTTCACCACAACATACATGTATGATATTATCTATACAAACAATGCTGGCACCAAAGAGTTCACCACACTCAGAAACAAGAAAAGAAAGCATACAACGTTAACCAAAACATAAGTAGTACAACATAGTTGGAGCAACTTGTGAAATTAACTACCTAAATAATTCGGTCATAATGCACTCACGAGCGTCAGAAACAAGAAATAGCCTGACTAGGCTAACAATGACATAGTAGGACATGTAGAAAATCTAAAGCTTTTCTTCGGATTCCTTTTGGGCAAACATCTCTAACGTAAATAACTCCCATAAAAATTAAATTACAATTAAACTAAAACGTCACTAAAAATTAATTTAAATGAAAGGCGCGAACATTCGGTGTACTCTACAATAAAGTTTTCTTCTTCTCGAATACACCGAAGAAAAAGCAACCTCTGCAGTCTTTGCCATAGCTCGAGCGTTGTTGCCTACCAGCCTTCCATCGCACTTGATTACCTGCACTCCTCTTCAATCTTGATGAGCCTACGTAAGACCTACATCTCTTGAGTGTGGCCGGTGTCGTGGCCACTGCCTTCTGTTCGTCATCTCTCCTACATCGAGAGGGCCCTGACGGTGCCATGATCGGCTAGTCAACTCTGCCGACCTTCTGCCTCCCTGCGCTTATCTTCTGCTTCGCCACTCGAGTTCGGCTGCTTAACTGATGTAAGTCACCGTAATGGTTAGCGCCACATTTTTACGTTAGTGACGTCAGTTACAGCTCCAAAGAACCTGCCTTACTTGCCTTTAAATAAAATGGGAGATATAATTCTTGAATATTGTTGTCATTAATTAATTTAATTCTTATTACACACTAATACGGCAATTGTTACCGCAGTTTACTAATTATTAAATTTCGTGTTCTAGATTTAGAGCAATTAAAGTAATGTCTATAAATTTAATTACTATAATTCAATTAGGATTTAGCATATTTACCGAGGCTTGACTTAGTCTCAAAACAGCTAACCCTAGAAATTCCTTAATTATTACTAAAGCTGAACGCAGTAGCCTTACATTATTTTCTGTAGGACTCTCGTTCACCCAATACCTAATTCTCACGTCACTATTCTTAAATTTTACTTACGCGGTCTTTCTGACCCGTCAAATTTTGCGGCGCGACTTAACTTAATATTGAAGCAACATTTTAGTAACTAAATTTTTGAGCAGTCGTTATCGGCTCTAATTTCTTGTAACTAAATATTTGTTCTCCCGTGACAGTGATCGTGGCACGGTGCTGGAGGGGCGCTATGGGCGTGCTGGTGTCCCAGCTCTCCCGTCTTCCAGCCCACTCGCGGGATAGAAGATTGGTCATTTATTTGCTAAATGGAATAAATTAACCTGAACTTTTGACTGTTTCCTATCCCTGCGTCATTGCCACGTTTCGTTTTTGTCATGGCGCAGTAGACAGGATAGTAAGGCGGTGGCAGAGGCAGTGTGAAGCGGGGGGCAGACGGGTCGTCAACTCTCAAACTAACCTTATTTTCTATCTGAATTCTTTCTCTCAAATTTAGGGCGGAATGGCTGAACGAGGTGAATCTATCGCTTCAAAAGACAGATGCTAACCCTAATTACTTAATTGGTTCCAGAGGTTATCTGCGCGCTCAAATTACTAAACTCCGTTCCCAAATTGTTGCAGGTCTTCAAGAGTGGTCTCGTGCCGAGTTATGCACTTCTTTGAACAAAGTGTTTCAATACCAGAAGGACATTGGTCCTCTAAATTCTAGTGTATCTGCATTCTATTTCGAGAGTCACGGTGAAAGTGATAAGTTTACTAACGACCTTGAAATATCTGAATCGTATGCTGACAAGTTGGCTGAATGCATTTCTCTCTTACAGTGCCGCATTGTAGAGTGTGCCCCTGACACCTCGGATCCTACGGTGGTGAGAGAGAATAGTATGAAGTGTAACAAATTGAAACTCCCCGAGTTACCTCTACCTACTTACAGCCATGCAAAAAATGAAACTCTAACAGCTTTCCTTACCGCATTTGAGTCGGTGGTTGCAGCGTATAACCTAAGCAGTTATGAAAAATTTGTTTTCCTTAAGCGACAGCTTCGTGCAGAGCCACTACTATTGGTTGAGTCGCTCGAAATTTCAAAGCAATCTTACGAGAGCGCTACCGATTTACTTAAACAAGCCTTTGCCTCGGATACTACCCAAAAAATTCGACGTGCTGCGGCGCTTGAGAGATCTCAAATGCTCCAACAAGCCGTACGAGTTCATCAGCGAGATGAGGGTGGTAAATAACTTGGTAAACACGTTAAAAATTGACGTGAACACAGTGCTCCAATTTTTCATCTGGAACGGCCTGAGCACCGATCTGCAGGTGCAGTTGGTGAGTATCTGTAATACTAATAAACCTACCTTGAAGGAGATCGAGGAAAACATTTTCAGAGCTGTCGATCGGCAGACCGAATTAATTCAAATTAAACCTCGCAAACCTCTTTCTACCACAGAAGAACTGACAGTCCCGACGCAAGTAAATTCACTTGCTGCTGGTGTAAAGGGGTGTTTACACTAGGGGACATTTCGGCCGTGAGGCGCGACTCGTGTAGACGAGGCTCACCACTGAGGCTCATATTTGTGTGTGTGAGCCCGAAGTTTCATATTCGCTCTGATCGAATTCGTGAGGCGCGACGCACGTGAGGCTGAGCCTCTCAGCTCAGTGTGTAGTTAGCAGTCATCAGATGAGGTGTAGCCCTTTGCTCATCGATTACGGCTGACATAACGTTGCCACGAGAAACTACATTGCTTGTAATTGAAATTTATAGCCCATCAATGCATTTGTCAGACCAAAGGCTGCGAATATAAGGAGGCTGCTTTCCATTATATTTGAATGAAAATAAACGAATATAGTATCATTTCACTCATGCAAATATAAAAGAGATTACGTTGTTTATGATGCAGCAGCAATATTCAGACAACCTCGTCGACTGCAACCTATCTTTCATAGTAGCTGGCCACACACTGACTGATAATATAATTTGAGCAGCGCGCGTTCCGCGGCACGCTCCATGTCTAGTCTAAACGCACATAGCTCATATGGAGCTCCACACGAGGCGTCTACATGTGAGCCTGCAGCAAAATGTAGACCAGTGTAAACGGCCCTTGAGTTACGAGCCAAAGAGCTCGCGTAAGTCTGTTCCCTTTTGCACTCTGTGTACTAAGAAGGGTAAGGCTAGGGTCGTAACACATTACACAAGGGATTGTCATGTGTTCAAGTCGCCGCAGGCTAAGCATGATCAATTACTGAAGATGGGAGCGTGCACATTGTGCGGGTATTCTAACCATCAAGGTTCCCATTGCCGATACAAATTCTATAAATCATGCCTTCATTGCAGAAATCAGCACATGACTTATTTGTGTTGTGCAAATTCTGCGGCCAACGGTGAGAAGGGGTCCCAGGTCAAATTCTCGCCAGATGCTGGCACATCGAAGCACGCTAAAGCTGGAGCCGTAACGTCGGGTACGGTGTGGACTGGTGCAGCAACGCTGAGCGGCATCGGAAGCGGTGCTATTCTGCCAACGTTCACCTGCAACGTCTCCAACACCATGGTAAGATGCCTGAACGACTCAGGTTGCCAACCAAATTTTATTGATGAGAAGCTTGCCTTCGATTTAAATCTGCCAGTAGTAACTGATAATTTGAACATTACTGTTCATGGCTTCAACGGAGCTCATGATTATTTAACTAAAGAAGTGGAAGTTCCGCTAAAATTAAAACTAAGGTCGCTACTATTAATGCAATTTGCGTGGCTGAGATAAAAACTAACCTGTGCATTCCCAATTTGGGGACTATTGTTCGGGCGTGCAAAAATAAACGTCTTATCCTAGCGGACGAATCTCTGATCTCTGACTGCAAGTCTATTTCAAATATTAAATTTGTGTTGGGCACTAATGATGCTCATATTCTCAAAGAGCAGCATGTTCAGCTTGGTGAAGATACTCCATCCATTGTTTCACTAACAGAAGTAGGCATAATGTTTTTGGGAAATTCCCAGAGATGCTCGACTATCTCCTAAATTTGAATTCCTATTATTCTGAGCTTCGTGAACATGTGAATGTGCCTCTAAACCTCTGTAACCTTGAATGCACAGATTACTCGTCACTTTCTGATTCGTCAGAATCAGAGAACTTTCATGCTAATCACTTCGTGGTCGAAAATGACTTGATTAACGATGACATTCTCTCGCAAGCAACTGACGAAATTTTACAAACTGTGTGTTCCAAATCACTAAATTACGATTCTCAAATGTACGACGAGAAATGTTTAGAAGTGAACACTAAAGTTCTGAGTACAATTTTAGCTAACACGGCGAGGTCTACCGTCTACCGATGGTAGACTCGTTATGAGTATTCCGTTGAGAGCTGATGTTTCTAATGCTCTCGGCAAAAATGACGTACTAGCAAAACTTGCCCTGAAATCAAATAGGATAAAACTAATGAAAGACAAGGAGCAGCTTAACATGGTCGATAAAGTGTTTCGTGAGCAGGAAAAACTCGGCATAATTGAGAAGGTTGAGGACGAAGAGTCCTTTTTTACTAATACTCCTAACCACTGTTACTTACCGCGCATTGCCGTTTTTCGGCCAGAAAAGGAAACTACCAAGTGCCGAGTGGTCTTCCTCTCAAATTTGGTGCAACAAAATGCACACAATCGCACTTTGAGTCACAATCAGGCTATTTATTCTGATCCTTGTCTAAATCAGAAAATAACTACGGCCGTGGTAAATCTGAGATTTGACGAATGTCTTCTTTGCTTTGACTTACGCAAAGCTTTCTTGCAAATTGCACTGAGTGACGAAGACTCGTCTCGTCTATTATTTTTCTGGTACAGGAATGTGGCTAAGGAGGACTTCAGTCTCGTGACTTACAGAAATGCTCGTCATCCTTTCGGGTTGAGATGTTCACCCACAATGTTAATGCTTGCTCTTAACAAGATTTTGTGCCTAGACTCCGAACCTAATAATACCAACTTGCAGGCGGCTAAGAAACTAATGTATGCTCTTTTCTATGTCAATAACGGAGCTTTCACAGGTACATCGAAGGAGGCTAAAGTTGTGTGCAATAATCTGCAGTCCATTTTTAATCCTTACCAGTTTGAAGTTCAGCAGCTAACGACTAATTGCAGTGAATTGCAGCAGGAGATAGATACCAACAATGATACCGAAACTCCTGCTGATGTAAAATTGTTAGGTCTTAACTGGAATCGAACCAAAGATGATCTCCATGCCAATGCAATAAATTTGAACCCTAAGGTCAATACTAAGCGAACGATTTTGAGCTCTATTGCACAGCAATATGATATATTCGGATATCAAGCTCCTCTCCTAGTCAGAGCTCGTTTGTTCATGCATGCCTTGCAGTACCAAAAAGATCTCGGTTGGGATGATGAATTATCTCATGCCTGTTTGAAAGAATGGAAATTAATAGCATTGCAAGCAAATGCATCTCCTGTTGTCTCCGTTTCTAGATGCATTGGTACTCGCAGCGGTTCTTACAACTTGGTGGCTTACTGACATGTCGATGACATGTCCGTCTTGGAAGCTATGCAGCGAACCAAGAATAAAATGCCGCAGCAGATGTCACGAGAAATGGGCCCTCCTCCTTGTTAACATTTCATTAACAAGAAGAACAGGTTCTCGGAATTGAGGGAATGGCGCACCTCCATGCTACATAAACAACACAAATTAATGAATAATAATCGGCAATTACAGTACATATACTAAAAAGAAAAGGTACTCACCGGTGATCGCTGACCCACTTACGCAGCGCATTTTCTGAGCGCCCTCCGTGGTATTACGATTGATCGCTTCTAATATTGTGGGGCATGATACACAGGATAAACTATGCTTAACATTTATAATTTCCAGCTATACGTCATACAAACATTGATGAGCGTACACACAATGAATGGTGTTAGGAATAATGCCAATTAAGTAATGGAATCAAATAGCATACGTCAAATGACTTACATCACATAGTTATACTGAAATATTGGCTGGCCGGCCGCCGCTAAGTTTACAAGAGTTACACATGAGAATTCATCTATCCTGTCCTATCTCTATCTCAGTTATTCCAGCAGCACAGGATGTGATCATTACTTCGACACTCACGTTTATGAGCCGATACAACTTCAGTTCAAATCACTGTCCTAGGCACAGTTCAAGGAATGTTTGTTGCTAATCGCCAGATTCGTAGCTCCCGAGTATTTTCTTTTCTTGCGAACTTCTATCCTCAGGCACAGACCTCCCACCTGCAAGATCAATTTATACCCCTTAATTATGATAGCACCTATTAAGCCCCTTAAACCATTTCAATTTTTACATTACTGTATGCCAATAAATTTCAGAAAATTTTATAAAAAAAATCATTTTTTTTCCAAGAAACGGCTTCGCTCTTACCCTCCCAGAGACGTTGCGCCTAAATGTTCATTAAATGATTCCCACGCTGGTTGGGGTTTTAATTTGCTCTTCTGCAAGTAAAAAAACGAGAAAATGTATGAATTTCATGATCACATTTTGGCGTGACACTTAGTATAATTTTCAATATAGCTACTTTTCTTATTATTTCATTAAGCACGTTTGTTACTGCTAGCACCCGCGTTTCTTGCTTACACTTCGCGTTACAGTCTCGCCGGTCGAACTGTCTTCTTGTTCCTCAGATGCCTGCGTATTTTCTCGAGGGTTGTCCCCTCTCTCACCTTCGGCCTATAAGAATCTTCGGCCCTTGACAGCGACCGCCTACATCTTTTCTAATTGGTAGTGCCGCATTCTCACGCTCAGCTCCTTCGAAAACGACCGTTGGTTTGCCGTCTCTCTCGGCTTAAGTGTCTCGATTTATATTTGACCACAAGGCGGCTTTTGTTGCGCATGGGTAGGCATTTTTCCGAACGTCTCAAGTTTCCCAAGGGCTCGCCCGAATGAAAAAAATTTGCTAACATCACAAAATAGACCCCTCCAGAAACAACACACAATGTAAACAGACATCGTTTGGGCTTTCGCATCTTATCGCGGCCTCCTAACATTGCTGAGTCAAAACATACGGCATATAAACATACATGTTGAAGCGACCCTCCTGTACTGCTGGGATTTTCTGAGATATTTCTAAGTAAGCCAAAAATTTATTACACACAATTAAAATTTTTCCTAAATCCTCATTTTTAATTCACAAAATTGATTATTCCTATCAGATTCTCGACAGACCGCCGTCCTATAGTTAAAAAAAATTGGCCTGACAATTTTTTTTTTGAATTAGCTCTCAGCTATTTATTGAATACTGATCACTGCAGTCTGAAGCCAACATAAGACACACATGGTAACTTCTACTTAAGCCTATTACATTCTAAAATTAATTCCGCAACAAACAGGGTACGTTACAATTAAGAATCTTATTCATTACAATTAGCGCGGCCTGATATATTGTGTTGTGTTCCACCGAAGTGAAGTACGTCATAAATCTTTTGAGTGTTCACCCCTAATAACATTCACAAAGTATTACGGTTACATCTCCTACATTCTCAAACATCCTACAGTATTGATGACTTTATGTCTCGTAGATTTCAATTCACGCTTGCATGTTCTGTTGTCCAAGTCCTTGACTCTGTTGTTGACGATTCGATGTTGACTCCTTTGGTATAGCTGACGGAATTTGCTTTTCTTCCATGCCTCTCTTTTGGCATTTTATAGCTTCACACACGCCTTGATGGAAGGTAACTCAATTTCAGGATGAAGTATTGCGAGCCCAATATCCAGGCTCGTATAAAATTTCTATACACCACATTAACTGCACGATTGCGTTCTGTAAGATGGATCATTATTACGATTCAAATTACCACCAAATCATGTTAAGTGCAATGTTTCACATATATTTATGACGTTTATTCAAACTCAAACTTTTATTCGGCAGATTACTCATGAACGTCGATTCGTTGATCAGGCAAATCGGCACGTCAGTTAGTTATATTGATCTGTCGATAAATACGAGTCGAAGCGTCGATAAATTTCATTCACTACAGTTTCCGTTCGCGATATGGTTCCGAATCCTACGGAGTAATCCTGAAGAATCCGAGGCACAATCCTGCGTAGTGCACGCTGGTATCCTGTAGCATTCCTCTCAGTATTCCTTGATATCGACGTAAAATCTCAGTATTCCTCGATACTGACGTAGAATCTCAGTATTCCTCGGAATCGACGTAGAAATTCTGGTAGACACGAGATGATATTTTATTTTCTCCGAGTAAACACTCTTATTTGTGCGAGAATTCCGTGGGTTAATATTCTTTGAAGATCGTACGCTTCATTCAAAGCCTATCCGACGAAATCTCTTTTTTAATTTTGTTTTATTTCACGTATAAATAGAGATGCCTAAAATCCGGCTTCAATATTCCAATGTGATAATTTGCCTAGTAAAAAAAATTCACAGGAAACTTGCATTCGAATTTCAGGAATGCCTTACTAGGCATAAATGTTACGACGCAAATTCCAAAGTACTCAAGTAAGTTTCAACACTCAATCATATAAAAGCATTGTTATTCTTTCATTTGAGTGCCCACTGTATAAAAGCATTTTTGAACGCTATTACATTAAGGAACCCTAGACTATTATCTTCATTATTTTCACTTCTCCTTCCTTCCTCATGCTGGTGCTGCGTTGCTCTGTGGTGCTTTCCACTTCGAAGCATTGAGTGCTAATTAGTCAAGAAATCCATCCTGGCTCGGCTGTTTACTAACGATGTCCTCTTCGCAAGCCTGACCACGGGCGAGTTGGGCAATTACTGGTCTCCTCCGCATTCTTCTGAACATGGTACAAAATCTCTGGCTACAGCTCAACCGCAAGCGGCTCCGAGCTAATTACTTGTGCTCTCCACATTCTCTCTTGAGCATGATGCGAAATTCCAGCCTCACATACATCTTCGTCGTTTCCCAATGCAACGCTAGAATTTGTTCTACAGTCAAATACTTACAATACAAGTTCGATGAATCCCCTATGTCGTGTCATTGCTCTCTGTTCTTCGTTCTTGTGAATAATTACTCGTGCTCCAGGTGATTCTTCCGTAATTTTGCTGCTTATCCGAGACTCATTCGTGTTATGCAATGTTCTGGCCTGTTTTGTACTGACGTACTTCCTACGCTAATCCTCCAAGAAATTAAATCCTTAAGTCTGAAATAGAAATGTACTACACTCTACAGAGTAAGATGAGAATAATTCCTTCCGGAATAGCGTGTTTTACGACATTCTTTCAGGGCAAGAGAAAGACACAAAGTCAGAAAATTCAACACTACAGCACGAAAGAATACGCAACTTTTAAGGACACCGTCTAGGTAAAAAAAAGTCCGTTGTTTATAGATGGATTTCTCTGAAATTTTCACAGTAGGTGTGAAATGATCCAAATATCATTTGTTATTTCGACAAAATTTTTGTATCTGCACTGGATTTTTTTTTATTTTCGAAAAAATATGATAAAATAGGGTTTTTTTAAAAATCCTACTACTTCTACAATTTTGAAGTTACAGAACCAGTACTTCGTTTTTAGATTGCTTAGATGTCTATATAACCACTCGCAATAGGGAATTTCGATAATTTTTTTTTTGTGGATTTTGAAAAAAAAAATGAACTTTTTTTAATTTTTTTTTCATCTCGTGTAATTTTCAAAATAATGAATTTATCAAAAAATGCTATTGCGCCAGGATACACCTTGCTGAGCCCTATTGAATGGTATATAAACCATTCTCGTAGCTCTAAAATTGTGGAAGTAGTAGCATTTGAGAAACCAATTATCAAGTTTCCATAAAAACGAGTTTTTTCAAAAAAAAATTGTTTTTCTTTTTATCTTTTGAACTACAGGGTTTTCTACAATGAACTCTTGAGCGTTTGTAGCTCTTTTCAAGCCCTTTCGATTGATATAATTTACATTGCTGTAGCTCTGTAACTCTGAGAAAAATTATACAACAAAAGAGAATAGGTGTAATTCATGAAAACAATTAATTTTTTTAATTCTTCATTTTTTTTCGACCAAAATACGTTTTTTTGTCAAGTCAACTCCTTTGTTTTATAGCTCTTTTCAAGCCCTTTGGATCGGTGTGCTCGCCATAGCTGTAGCTATGATACTGCAGCTGTTATCAAGCTATGAAAGAAAGCTGCGGTATCATGGACAACTAAATTCTGAAATTGTCAAAAATTATAAAAAAAATGTTTATTCAGCGTTAGAATGTTTTGTTTGAATAATGGAAGCACTTTGAGTAGCCCATTAACGAACTATAATGCCATTCCCGCAGAGAAACGCTTAATTGACTCCCAATAATGAGGGGGGAGGGTTCAAGGTCACTCCACCCCCATCGCTTTCCCCCCCTCTGGTGGGCGCACTATTCAGAGTAGACGAAAAAGAAAAGTACCAATGGAAGCGCAAGAAAATTCTCTATAAGATGCATATATAAACAGAAAATCAACACGTAACCTGATTTCTACCTAGACGGTGTCCTTAATCTGACGCTAAACATATTTTCCCCGTTACGAAAATGAACGGTCTAAAGGTATTGATAAAATTAGCAAGCCTGAGATAACCTCAGCCTAAGCACTTTCAGATTAAACTAATTAATTCGCTAGCGTTATTTCGTATTAAGCGCGTACGCTTTACGAGATGCTGGCGAGAAAATGAAAGCATACTACGAAAAGTCACATAGCATTCCCTTTGAGAAGCACACGACAGCAAACTAACGAAAAGCTCAATTTCTCTTCTCTTAGCAACAATAGAAATGAAATTTTAAGTACAGCGTGAGATCAGAACACTCCGACAAGCCTCTCGTGTTCCAACAAGATCGCTCGTGAGCAGAAATTCAAATTCACCCACAGCTAGTAACACATGCAACTACTGAAGAACACATCTCACTCTTGCGAGTGCAAACTACGATAATACGAAACTCGAACACGCCTTCCTATTGAAGAACACATCTAAAATTACACACGAAGGAAACATCCTGAAAAATCAAAGAAATTCATGAACTTAATTTATTGCAGCTGATCATTGTTTTGGCCGACGATTCACCTACACCTAGAACGTAGATTGTAGCTCCGCCGCTCTTTGAACGCCGCTCTCTCGTTCACGTGGTTTTCTGTTCTCAGCTCTTCATCTTCACTATCAATTGTTTCATATTCGCTTCCATTCCCTGGCTCAGCTGCGACGTCCGACGTGCCGGGAAAAGCCTCGCCTCGTAAATGAGCAACTTTCAATCTGTCGAAGTGAACCCTTTCTTGACGGTTACCATACAGTGCTTTGATGGTGGCATTTGTGTCGCTCCTTTTAGTGATTCGGAACGGTCCAATCCAGTCCGTTGGCCACGCGTTTGCAGCTTCGGCTTTTCCTGTCGGATTATGTAATAAAACGAGGTCTCCGATCTGCACCTGGTTGTTTTTCACACCTCTTTCCTTCATTTGCACGGACTTGTCGTGTGACGCCTTGGACTTGGCCTTTACGATTTTGAACGCATTGTGGAGCCGGGCGCTAATCTCTGCACTGTAATTATCTCCTAAAGAATAATCCATGCGAGGTGTTTTCAGCCAGTCAACAACAGCAATTTCAGCGTCCCTACCAAAGAACAAATAGAATGGAATTTCTTCAATGACGCTCTGGTAGCTGGTGTTCAGTGCCAGGCACGTCCAAGGAAGTGCATCAGGCCACGAGGATTGATCGCTGGCGGCAAGGTGGGATAAAATAGTCTTGATATTCTGATTTTGCCGTTCGGTCATCCCGTTTGATTGTGGATGATATGCTGACGTGTTGTAGTATTTTATTTTCAAATTTTCACACACATTTCTGAATAAAGCTGACGTGAACTCGGTGCCCCTGTCTGAGATGAGCGTCTTGGCTGGGCCGTACGTAGTCACGAATTTAGTCAACGCTTTCGTTACTTCCTCAGTTGTCTTGCTTCTGAGCGGAAACGCTGCAACAAATCTACTGAAGTGATCGACCACGGTCAGGATGTACTTGTGTCCCTTGTTCGAGACTGGCATTTCAATTAAATCAACGCCTATTCTGTCCAGAGGCTTGTCAATTTCAGGGAATGAACCCATACTAACACAAATGCGATTGTTGATCTTACGTTTCTGACATTGCATGCACGAATCGACGTACTTGTTAACGTCACGCGCCATGTTAATCCAGTACCCGAATTCCATGAGATTTTTCCACGTTTTAGCACGACCTTGGTGTGCACCGATTGTGCTGTCATGTGCCAATGTTATCGCTGCCTCTCTCAGAGCGTTTGGCACAACGATCAAGTGCCTTGTTCTATTAGGCTTTCGTTGCGCCTTTCTGAAATACAATATGCCTCCGTCGGTGAAGACTTCGGATTTCAGAGCGAGACTTGGAGCGTCCCCTAATTTGTCACCTTCAAGATACCTCAGCACAGGCCCCCAAACAGGATCCTTTAACTGTTCTGCTCTCACATTTTCTTTCTGCAAGCAGATTTTCGCCTCTTGCACATTGGGTGCTTCGTCTATCATCGTCGTGACGAACACTGTTTTGGGGACTCCGTCATCTTGATTTTCTTCTTCGTTGTTGTTCGCAATGTTTCTCGAAAACGCGTCGGGTACCACGTTCTGAGCTCCTGGGCGATAAATTACCTCAAAATCATACTGTGAGTGTTAGGGCCCATCTCATAATTCTGTTGTTCTTGGTGTTTTTACTTTGGAACAAATATTTGAGTGCCGTGTGATCAGTAATTACAACAAATTTATTACCATACAGGTAAGGTGAAAAGTGATTTACAGCGGCGACCACTGCTAATCCTTCCCGCTCCGTAATTGAACAACGTTTTTCAGCATCATTGAATCTTTTGCTGAAGAATCCAATCGGTTGTTCCTTACCATTACATTTTTGTGCCAGGACCGCGCCAGAGCCCTCATTTGAGGCATCACAGCTCAAGTAATACGTCTCATTTAGAGAAGGCTTCTTCAGAACTGGAGCTTCTATCATGAGCTGCTTAAGTTTACAGAAGGCTTGTTCGTGTTCTTCCTTCCACTGGAATTTTTGCCCCTTTTTAGTCAGAGCATTAAGGGGTGCAGCTGTTGTAGCGAAATGCGGAATGAACCGCCGGTAGAAGTTTAGTGCAGCGACGAAGGAGCGGACTTTGCGTGCGGTCGTCGGCCTAGGGTAATTCTGCATCGCATCCACGTTCTTGGGATCTGGAATAAGTCCCTCACGACTGATGTAACATCCTAGGTACTTCACTTGTTTATGCGCAAATTTGCACTTGTCTAAGCCTATTTTTACTCCGGCACATTGAAACTCGTGCAACACTTCCCTTAAATTTTCTAGGTGACTCTCAAAAGTCATAGAGCTGACGCACACATCGTCCAAGTAAATGGCGGCGAATTTTCCAAGTTGCCTTTTCAGAACATGACAAATTACACTCTGGTACACTGATGTTGAGCACTTGAGTCCCATAGGTAGCCTAGAGAACTCGAAGTTGCCTTGTCGAGTCTGAAATGCCGTGTACTGCTTACTTTCTTCATCTAGCTCAATTTGATGGAAGGCTGATTTTGAATCGACAATGGAATAGTATTCTTTGCCAGCCACCTCCTCCGTTGTCCCTACGATGTTGGGAATCGGATAATGTTCGTTTATTACCCGCATGTTTACAGCTCGCAAATCAAGGCAAACTCTGTGACCTCCTCCAGGCTTCTTCACGAGTACGAGGGGGTTCTTCCAAGCACTTGTACTCTTTAGCACAACTCCACTTTCAATAATCTCCGAGACCTTTTTATCAATAATTTCTTGGCTGGTGTACGGAATACGCCATCCTTTCGTTTGAATTGGCCTGTAATCACTCAGCAAAATTTTGTATTTTACACCTTTAACGTGTCCAATGTCCATCTCGTCTGCACTAATCGTCTTGTGATATTCCTTCAGTAGGTTTCTGACTTGTCCTTGTTTTTCCGCATCCAAGTGACTGAGGTCAAGCTCATCAATTTGCTGAAAGCGCTTCTCTCTGCGGCGATTTTCTGCTTCGCTATTTTCCGCATTGTTTTCTTCTGCAGTTGCATCTTCATTCGAGATTTCGTGGCATGTTGCAATTATTGCTCCTTCAGTCAGAGCGATTTCTTCGGCAAAAGGGTTAAGTACAGGCATCAAAACATACCCGTTTTGTACCTTTGCAGCGGTGGCTCCGACGTAAGGCGCCCACTTAATTCTAGGCTCTAAAATTACTTCCTTCCCATCAAACTTGCCATCTGCTCGGCACTTCTCCATGGTTTGCGCGCGAGGCTTCACTGTGATGTCCTCAGCCAGAGTGACTGATGTTTCTTCCCGCGTTACACACAGAATTTTCGGAGAAGCGTGTCCTGGTGCTGAAAACATGTTCACGTAAGTGCCAAAGAATGATGCCCTACGTTTTCCGAAGTCTAGCTTTGCGTTGACTTTGTTCATTACTTCCACTCCTATTAGCAGATCTCCTGGGAATGCATTTTCCTTCACAACAAAGCATCTCTGTACAATTTTCTGACCGTTAACTTTGATTGGCACATTAATCTTTCCCAGCACCGGTACGGGTTTCTCTCCAATTGTTTTTAATGAAGTCGATGTTCCTTTTACACTAGCATTTTTAATCCCCGCAACCACACGCTCTTTCACCAAGCATATATTTGCTCCGGTATCAAGAAGTGCGGTTACAGGTGCACCATTCACTTGGAGTATTACGCTGGGATTGATTATCGGAGTTAACGGTCTCCTATTCCTTTTTTTGGCTGTCCTGCAAAATGTTGCACTCTGCAATCAGCTCTTAGGTGCCCAAATTTTTCACAGTTGACGCACGGCGGTGGCACTGCTCTATGCTGTGCTAAGTCCACTGCAGGTGCAGGTGGTACTTCCGGATGCGGCTGTGGTTCTCTTGCGTGGTAAATTTGGTGCTGATGACTCCTAAGTCTGCCTCTTTCGCTCCAGTATGGCACTTCATAATTTCCTCTTCGATGATAAGGAGAGAGTCGTGTCTGTCTGTTCCTTTCCTTCCAGTGTGGCGCTTCATTGCGGTGGCCTCTTTGCCGCTGTGGCGAATGCCGCATCGTGTGGCCGACAGTGTAGTCTCATGCTGTGGCCTCCTCTCGCTTCGCTGCGCTCTCTCTCTCTCTCCGGTTCCCTCCTCTCTGTCGTTTCCCTTGGTACTGGTACTATTCGTCGATTTTCCACTTCGATTGCCATGTCCCTCAATTCTTGTACTGTCGTAGGTCGCGCATCACTTCGGAAGGGTCGCGTGATATCATCCCTTAATCCGAGCCACATCAAATCTATAATAACTCGTTCCGGATGTTCTAGATAATTCTCGTTGTACAGCCTTTCCAGGCGCGTCAGGTACTCTGAAACTCCCTCTCGGCTTGTTTGCTTCTTGGTTACTATTTCAAACAGTGCTTGAGTCGGATGTTCGACTTGGTCGGCGTAAGAGCGCAGCCAGGTTTCTGCTTCTCGTAGGTTCGTTAGTGTACCAATTATTTGATTGCATTCCTTTGCCCCTTGTGGACCTAGGCATAGGAAGAAGGCATGCACCTGCTCGCTGTTATTCAGATTGCCAGTCAAAAACCTCAACCTTGCCATATGTTCCCCCACATCATCGGCCCTCCTGAATTTGGCCCCTATGGCTCCCACGCAACTGGTTACCACGGGCATGTTAACTGCTTCCTCTTCGGGCTGTGGTGGCGTTGCTGGCTCATTTCTGCGGGCGTTGTTCCTTCTCCCACGCGCAGGCATAGTGTCGATCTTCTCCAATTCAATTTTCCAAAACTCAAAATTTTGCGATCACTCAAATAATTTTTAAAACTTACTCACTGTGGAACTTCACTGAAACTTTGAATTAATCGTGTGAGCACACTAGAATTTTTTCACTGAATCTTATCACTTTTATAAACGCTTTCACTTTCCTTAGCTATATGAAAGTGCGCTTTCTGGCTTCTTGCACCGGAACACAGAAAATCATCACTTTGCGAGTTATGTACCTCTACTGAATTTCTGTACGTTTTGCCCATGAAATAACCAAACAAAAAAATACAATGTAACTGTTACACTATACCCACAAATTCACAAAATTACAAAGCGATCGTATTGATCTTACCAAATTGTGATGTCACGAGAAATGGGCCCTCCTCCTTGTTAACATTTCATTAACAAGAAGAACAGGTTCTCGGAATTGAGGGAATGGCGCACCTCTATGCTACATAAAAAACACAAATTAATGAATAATAATCGGCAATTACAGTACATATACTAAAAAGAGAAGGTACTCACCGGTGATCGCTGACCCACTTACGCAGCGCATTTTCTGAGCGCCCTCCGTGGTTTTACGATTGATCGCTTCTAATATTGTGGGGCATGATACACAGGATAAACTATGCTTAACATTTATAATTTCCAGCTATACGTCATACAAACATTAATGAGCGTACACACAATGAATGGTGTTAGGAATAATGCCAATTAAGTAATGGAATCAAATAGCATACGTCAAATGACTTACATCACATAATTATACTGAAATATTGGCTGGCCGGCCGCCGCTAAGTTTACAAGAGTTACGCATGAGAATTCATCTATCCTGTCCTATCTCTATCTCAGTTATTCCAGCAGCACAGGATGTGATCATTATTTCGACCCTCACGTTTATGAGCCGATACACCTTCAGTTCAAATCACTGTCCTAGGCACAGTTCAAGGAATGTTTGTTGCTAATCGCCAGATTCGTAGCTCCCGAGTATTTTCTTTTCTTGCGAACTTCTATCCTCAGGCACAGACCTCCTACCTGCAAGATCAATTTATAACCCATTAATTATGATAGCACCCATTAAGCCCCTTAAACCATTTCAATTTTTACATTACTGTATGCCAATAAATTTCAGAAAATTTTATAAAAAAAATCATTTTTTTTCCAAGAAACGGCTTCGCTCTTACCCTCCCAGAGACGTTGCGCCTAAATGTTCATTAAATGATTCCCACGCTGGTTGGGGTTTTAATTCGCTCTTCTGCAAGTAAAAAAACGAGAAAATGTATGAATTTCATGATCACATTTTGGCGTGACACTTAGTATAATTTTCAATATAGCTACTTTTCTTATTATTTCATTAAGCACGTTTGTTACTGCTAGCACCCGCGTTTCTTGCTTACACTTCGCGTTACAGTCTCGCCGGTCGAACTGCCTTCTTGTTCCTCAGATGCCTGCGTATTTTCTCGAGGGTTGTCCCCTCTCTCACCTTCGGCCTATAAGAATCTTCGGCCCTTGACAGCGACCGCCTACATCTTTTCTAATTGGTAGTACCGCATTCTCACGCTCAGCTCCTTCGAAAACGACCGTTGGTTTGCCATCTCTCTCGGCTTAAGTGTCTCGATTTATATTTGACCACAAGGCGGCATTTGTTGCGCATGGGTAGGCATTTTTCCGAACGTCTCAAGTTTCCCAAGGGCTCGCCCGAATGAAAAAAATTTGCTAACACCACAAAATAGACCCCTCCAGAAACAACACACAATGTAAACAGACATCGTTTGGGCTCTCGAATCTTATCGCGGCCTCCTAACATTGCTGAGTCAAAACATACGGCATAAAAACATACATGTTGAAGCGACCCTCCTGTACTGCTGGGATTTTCTGAGATATTTCTAAGTGAGCCAAAAATTTATTACACACAATTAAAATTTTTCCTAAATCCTCATTTTTAATTCGCAAAATTTATTATTCCTAACAGATTCTCGACAGCATCTCATTAATTTTGCTGAGACTTCTAGTGGATATGTCGCCGTTCATGTCACCGATTTCATGTATAGAGTTTACAAAGAAATACAATCAGCCAGCGAGGTGGTGTTTGTGGACACGACTCGCGTGGACAAGACCAACTGCTCACTTACCATTCTTGTCAGCTCGAGCGCAGCTGGGGGCCTTCCACTCGGGGTCATACTGTTCTCAACACAAAGTAAAGAAGACTATGTCAGAGGTATGTGTTTTAATTTGCAATTAAAATTATGTTATAAAATTATAACTATTATTCCTATAACTAACAAATGACTAAACACCTGCTGATTTAGATATTTTAGTCAAATTTGTAGCTTCATTTTTTTTACTGTATTCCCCCTTTAACAATGTTTTACAGGTTTCAGTCTTCTCCAAGACATGCTGAGTGACGTTGCGTTCAACGGAAAACTGCGCCCTGAGTGTTTCATCACTGATGACAGTGACGCTGAGAGAGGAGCACTGCACGGGGTGTGGCCTCATAGTAAATTGTTCCTCTGCGTCTTCCAAGTCCTGCAGGCCGCATGGCGCTGGTTGTGGAATGCCAAAAATGGTATCGCCAAGGAGCACCGCAAACCGCTGATTTCAGTTCTGAAGAAGCTGGTCTACGCTGAGTCCATTAGTTCCTTCGACCACATATGGTCCGAATTCCTTGATTCAGAACTGTCATGAAATAACTTCAAATTACCGAGTAAGTAACTGCTTCCAAAGTCCTTGAAGTTATAACACACAGACAAAAATTTGATGTAGCTGCACAAAAAACATGAGTGTAATATAATAACATAAATTTAGTATTCAGTTGTAGTTTATCAAAAACTGTATTGGTTTCAGATACTTCAGATCAGCAGTGGAACGAAGGGAAGAGTGGAGTTTACCTTGTAGGTGTGGCTCGCTACTGCGTGGTCACAACACCAACAACATGTGCGAGAGCATGATGATGTTGATCAAGGATATTGTCCTCAACAGGTATTGTACTGCTGATGCAGTTTGTAAAAGTTACCTATTATCGAAGGCATTGGCTGAATAGGGAGATAGTAGCCTTATCATCATCGACCTCATTTGGCTGCATTTGTGATTGTAGTTGCTGCCAGAAATTGAAGGAAATATAGGTTCCATCAGCTTTTTTAACAATAACAATGAAATTTACGAATATTAGATTTATTTTCCAATAATTCCCTATAATTGAAAAATTAAAACATGTAATAAATCAAGACCTACCAAAGCCAATACATAAATAAAATACAGTGGTGAGGATTAATTAGGTTAATTTTCTATCGCGTAGCTATATTTTTCAAAGTTAAAAAATAATGCTTACATTGGTGAAACGAAGATGAAACTTATACATTCAATAAATCTTGAAAATATTGAAAGCTTGTGTGTAAAGTAAATTTTATTTAACCCCGTTTATTTGAGTGAAACAACTTTAAATACTCAATTTTATGTGTTAGGAGTAAGGAATGATTAGTGCCCATCTATTTTAGATTTGAGCACGATTTCAATCTGAATTATTGGTAATAGTAATTTTTGTAAGTGACATTATTTAATAATAGTAATTATTAAAATATTTGTGTACAGAAATAAGGCCCACAACGGTGAACAGCTGCTGCTGTTAATGGCAGATGTGTGCGACAGTTACCTTCGTTTGCGTCTGTCAGATGTCTTCCTCAAAAAAGACGATTCTTCCAAAACTGCCACCAGCACCATTCCTTGGTCAGCTGTTACCCATAATGGAGGAGCAGTTTATACAGTTGATTCTGCTTTGCAAGAGGGCATTCAGTACACAGTGGACCTATCCATCGGCACGTGCAGCTGCGTCAGTGGGAATACAGGTAGCGTGTGCAAACATCAACTTGCAGCGTCTCAGTACAGCGCAGTCCGCCTTCCACAGCTTTACAACTGCACTGCGGCTGATACGCAACACTTGTACAGGGGATATACGGTGACAAAGCAATGCCAACATCGACTTTTTTCGATGGTTTGTTTTCAGATGCGCCTGGTAACGCAGTATCGGATGTTAGTGAGCAAATAGCGGGATGCGACCGAAAATACAGATCTGTTGATACAGAAGAAGTCATCGGAACCTCCACACAGACACTGAATAACTCTCAATCAATTGACGAGAGAATCGATGAATTTACAAGTATGTTTAATAAGGAATTGAAGCGAACTCAGAGCCCCTGCATGCTCGGCGCCCTTGACGTCTTCGAAATGAGAGTGAATGCCTGTAGGAATCCTGAGCAGGTCTCAACTTTCCCTCGCACTGCAGGTTGTACCCTTTTTAAAGGATCAGGGGCGTTCAGGAAAAAAATTCCATATCAACCAACGAGCATTGCCAGGCACCCAACAGGACAACCAAGAGGAAAAGCCGCCTTATTGAAAGGCAAAATTGTTAAAAGAAAAAGGAATTTATCCCTAAATATAGACAGAAATGTCCAAACGCTAAAATTCATTGATGTCTCATAGAAAGCAACAATGCTTTCAAAAAGTATTCTTTCATATGTTTCTTAGAGGTCTTGGTTTAGAAGTTTGTTCAATAATAAAGCAATGGTAATATTTTTTACTGCAAAATGCCAATCGTTCAAATTCTATAACTCTGTCAACTATTATATACAACGTTTCTCATCGAAACGTTGCATTTTATAGATTGACAGAGGTATAAAATTTTAACGGTTAACATTTTGCAGTAAAAAATGAATTCATATTAAAAAACAACGTAAATAAATTTAATATTAATAAATATTAAATACAACGTTTCTCATCGAAACGTTGTATTTTATAGATTGACAGATATATAGAATTTCAGCGATTGACATTTTGCAGTAAAAAATGATGAAGGAATTCATTTTCATTTAAACTCCGGAAGAAGTGAAAATATTTCGTAAAGATAAGAAGTTGAATAAGCGATCGCAACTAAATTTATTATAATTCATAAACGCATGTATCACATATAGAAATTGTTGAAGTTACACCTTGAGTGTTTTTTCTGTTTCTTATGTTTATAGATATTAATTGTTCCAGACGTTTCTTTTGGAAGCAGTGGTAAACTAGTTCCTTATTTTGTACGACTGTTTCCATATATGAAATCTCAGTAAATAGTATTTTCTTATTTGTTGAGGAATATTTGTTGCTACCAGTAAAATGTGATGTTTCACTATATTACTCATATTGGTATTTCTTCTTGGAACGTTCTAGAAGTTTAATGTCTAGACGCAACGCGCATTAGTTTATAGCATGGTAGATTAAAGGAGGTACCGTCACTTCTACGGGGACAGCCACGCACATTCGCAAATCCGATTAGCCAATAGGAGGCTTCATTTCAATCAAGCCAGATGACGTCACCTACACACCATGACGTCAGCGCCGGCGGCAGCGTACTACTACTACTGCGTAGCGTACTCTGCCCTGCCAGACGTACGATCAACAACATGGCCGACTGCCGGCGTGCCTCCGCAGATAACGGATTTGGATTTTTAAAAAATTGAATTCCGTCCTGATACTTACAAATCTTCCAGAACTAAAAGGTTATCGATCTTCAATTTTATCATTCCGGCAGCTTCATAAATAGACAGCTCTATCCAAACTGTAGGAAAATTTACTTTATTCAATCATACAAAACGTTTTAATAATTTTTCCATGCAGATGAAGCTGACTATTGCGCGCTGTGTTTAATCGTAAAAAAAGGATAATATAAGATTCAGTTTCAGATATTTATTTGGAATAAAACCTGCGATATATTCTGCATGTAAGTTCACGAACTGAATGAGCAGGAGTATCGATTTACAGTTGTATATCCTTTTTCAGCATCTAAACTTCTAAGCTAAAAAAAGACTTCCGATAAGAAGGCACCATTTAGTTTTGGAGTTAAGGGAAATAGAAACAGTGAGTTAAGAAAGAAGTTTATGAAAAGAGACAGAAGTAGACGAAGAAAGTAATAGGTGCTGAAAAATAGGACAGCAGTGAACCGAAAAAATGGTCAAAAAAATCCTAAAGACTACTGTATTTTAACGAAAGGCTTACCTAACCTTTCGCTCAAGAACTTGTACATTTCCCATGGAAGCGCTAAGAACAGAGAGCTTTGATTATTGTTATCGTTGTGAGGGGAAGTTATAATTACTCGCGTTCACATTGTTGCGATGATGATATGAATAAATGATAAAATACCGAAAATCTAGATGAAAATGACATCATTTCATAACTTCTCCCCACAAAAAATGGTGTTTCATAAACAGGAAGGAATAAGGCACCAATCGGTGTGGAAATAAGAAATCAGGAAATCTATGCACGAGGTGCGTTCCCAAATATGGTTTGGATGGAAGCATCAAGGTATGAAATTTACAATGAAAAATCTACCATGGATATGTAAGGTTGCAGAGAATAGGATGGCAATGGACCGAAAAAAGTTGGTACAAACTAAACAAAATATTTCAAGGTTAGATTATTAGTAGTACAGGCCTCCCTACCGCAACAAAGTCCAATTAAAGGAAGTTAGAAATCATTCAATATGAACTTGACACAACGGGGAATGTGTGCACAAGATTTCTTCCTACACAAGACTCCATCACACACGTAATTAAATGAGATTATTAGTTAGTTTAAACCTCCCTATCCGCAACATAGGCGATCCAAAGAGAGAATGATAGATTAGATTAGTCGTTAGTTTTAGCCGTCCTACCCGCAGCAACAAATGCGATCCAAAAAGAGCAAGGAGGAAGGCACCATTCAGTATGGAGTTAAGGGAACGCGGAATCTATGCAGAAAGGTCAGGGAAACAGTAAGTTAAGAAAGAAGATTATGAAACAAGATCAAATTTGAAGATGTAGTAGGTGCTGAAAAACAGGACAGCTGTGAACCAAAAAAAATGTTCCTTAACACAAGAAAGACATTTCATTTAAACGAAAGGAAAGCCTACCCAACTCTCAGCTCGGGCCCTCACATTTTCCCCGAGGGAGTGCTAATTCCCATGGATGCAATAGTTGTGTTCCTCTGAGGGGGAAGAGTGAATAAAAATCCGTTACTTATGTTCATTCCAATCTGTGTTTCCCTTAAAGGGCTACCGCATTCAATATCACTCACGAGTTACGCCACAATATTTTCATGTTGAAAAATTATGAATAGTTCAATCGCTAATTAAAAACAAATAATGACAGCAGTGAATCGAAAGATGATCTGCAACGCAATAAAAAACGTTTTCTATTCTCAATAAATTGATGGCTTACGTTAGTCGTGGGACTTTGAATCTCCTTCCATAAAACACCCAGTTTTCATAATGAAAACTGACTAGTTCTACAGATTAGGTTACGACATAGATTCAGCCTTCCTTGCTGTTCAAAGCGAGCACAGCTGAAGGACTCTACATATTCTCTCGTAGAACAACAAGTTTCAATTAAAAATACTGACTAGTTCTATAAATTAGGTTGCGACATAGATTCAGTCTTCCTTACCACAACAAATCTGCTCAAAGTGACACAGTCGGGGGACTTTACATATTCTCACATAGAACATCAAATTTTTATTATAAAAACTGACTAGTTCTATAGATTGAATTCCGACTTGGGTTTAGCCTCCATTCCCTTACTACAATGCAACCGTTCAAAGAGAGGAAGGAAACGCCAAGCACCGGAGTTGAAAGGAACTGCATAATTAATACAAAGGGTGTTTCCACACAAGAGAACCTCAGTATAGGAACAATAAATTGAGGAGTAAGGTTATGAAACAAAATTAAACCTGAAGAAGAAAGTCATAGGTGATGAAAAACAGGACACCAATGAACCAAAAAAATTTGGTCTTAACCTAAGGAAACGAAGCATTTTAATTTGAACAAAAAGAAGGCCTACTAAACTCTCAGCTCTGGACTTTACATCACTTGTTCTATAAGGATATGAACAAAATATGAGCCAACAACTCGTCCCTGAATAAATATTCCTATTACTTAGAAATATATTTCGTTTCTAATATCTCGATGTTACGTAAAATTTTGACGATAATGAATTAAATAAACTATTTTTTTCATCAAAAACAATAATTGGTACACCACCGACCACTCAAGGCACATTTAACATTTTCCGGCTAATAAATTCCGAAATGTACACCCAAGACAACATAAAACTGAGCATTTAAATCTAGGTAAGGTGTAGTCGTACATAATGACTTGCTAAACATCACAGAGCGCAAATGGCAGCCCTCCTAATGCATAAGCGCTATCTTCAAACATCAGGACTAGTGCTCTGCATACCAGTAAGTTATTATTATTTTTATTATTATTATTATTTTTATCATAATTATTATTTTTATTATTATTATTATTATTATTATTATATAAGAAAGTTTTAGCCTCCCTTAACCACGACAAAGATGTTCCAAGAGAGGAAGGAGGAAGGCACCATTTATTATAGAGTTGATGGAACTCGGAATCTATGCACAAGGTGCACAGAAATAGTAAGCTAAGAAAGAAGTTCATGAAACAAGAAAAAGTTGAAGAAGAAAGTAGTAGGAGCTGAAAAACAAGGCAGCAGTGAATTTAAAAAAAATGGTCCACAACAAAACAAAACCTATTCCATTTCAAAAAGAAGGAAGCCTACCTAAAGTTTAGCTCGGGCCCTCACATAGTCCCCCTAGGAGCGTTAATTCCCACAGATACAATAGTTGTACCCCCTGAGGGGCATACCAGTAAATAAAGAAGTATTAAATAAAAAAATGAACTGTTAAAATCAAAAAGGAAAAAATATATCATAATAGACTACAGATTAGATTATTAGTTAGTTTAAGCCTACATCTCCTCAACAAATGAGATCCAAAGGGAGGAAGGAAGAAGGTCCCATTTATTATGGAATTAGGGGAACGCGGAATCTATGCAGAAAGGGCATAGAAACAGTAAGATGAGAAAGAAGTTCATGAAACAAGATCAAAGTTGAAGAAGAAAGTAGTAGGTGCTGAAAAAACAGGACAGCAGTGAACCAAAAAAAGATGGTCCGCAACAAAACAAAAACCTATGTTATTTTGGCAAAAAGAAAGCCTACCTAACTTTTAGCTTGGTCCCTCACATTTTTAATAGACTATAAAGATAAACATTAGAAAGACCAGTTCACGTCAAACTTACTATTTGGGTACCGTTTCTTTTAGCTCAGTGCGAGTGGGAAGCCTACGACGCATCTTTCACCAACTATTGGATGCATGTTTCAAATCAATCATTCAAAACGGTAAAATAGTTCTTACACACAATTGTATGATCATCAATAGGCAGAAGTAAATTAATCGGCACGCTCAGAAGCAAACTGCGTTGTTTAATAACAAGACAACACTCCAGATAACTTTTTAAAAATTACGTTAACTTTGTAGAGACTGCCGGGCAGTGTACCTATTCCAACATAAGCCGTAGAATGCAAAAACTTGCAAGGTAAGCATAACTCTAGTTACGTGTGTATTTTCACAGCCAGTCTAAAGCTTATCAAATACTTCATTTAAAAACCAAAACAATGAATATGGCGTTATTTTGTTTTGGTTTACAGCTGAGTAAACGAGTAAGTAACACTACCACTAAAATTAAGCTTTGTTATATTTCAATCGGAATGTATGAAGTGTTGCTGTACATACAGCAACGGGGAAGTCATGGGTTTTACAGGAGGAAACAGTAACTCGCACGTAATTGATTCTAATGAAATAACAGTACTATGGGCATAAATTAATTGTGCACGCATTCAAACAGCTGCTCTGCAACATATCCGCCCAATGTGTCCATACCACTATTGCCAGCAGCCTACACCCATGTAATTATATTCCAGAAACGATTTAAAACGAACTGAATCATGTTATACAACAAAATTTGTTATATTTCACCCTAGAACATGAGAACAAGGACTCAGGAGAAAAGTGCAGTGAATCACTTGTGCATCGCAGAAAAGGTACCCTGAAGAGCTCTATCGTGAGCTCTGATTGACTATAATGTTCTACATCTGAAGAAAACTTTCTTTCCATTTTTATTTTGGAACAGTAGGTGGGATGTTTAGGGCAGTTATCATGGATTAATTCACAAACATTTTAGCTGAAGCATAGTAAGTAACTGATTTGATTCAACAGATACTGCAAGAGCCTCTAATAAAAAATAATTGCAAGAAAGATTTACTGCACAATTCAAGTCCCTTCTGCAGAGCAACAGACCGAATATACCTTTGAAACGACACAGAAAGGTGGAAACAGGAAACTTGCTCACTGAAAATGGAACAACTTATAGTGCAGTGAGTCAAATAATTTTTTCAGCTGCTGGTGATGCATGTCTGTTTTCATGACGAGGTAACCGGAGCTCTAGAGGCAGCATCTTCCACTTCCTGCAGCAAAAATTACTCTAATATTGGTGGTTCAGTTGAATACCGCAGCAGCTTTTAGCTCCTCTTCATCCACCTTGATGACGTTGAAATTATTTCAGTTTCATCCGGTACCTGAAAGGCAAATAAAAATGAGTGAATTTCTCATGTTAGCAGTTTTTGAATTTGTCAGTGGAAATATGATAAATCAAGATGCAGGTCAGAGTTTTAATAAAAAGGTTCAGCTGTACAGAGAGATGATGTTGAATATGAAGCAATATTGAAATGCATACACAAGGAAATGGAGGCAATGATAAACTAAAGTGTAATACAGAATGTAAAAATACAAGGAGTCAAAAGGGACAAAGTGATAGGGGAAAAGAGCAAAAATGTGCCAATACGGTCACGCACTTATCCTCGTACACATGTTAGTACGTACGTTCAGTGCCACGCCTGGTGCGACTTGGGCACCGTGCGCCGCTGAGTCAGCAATTTGTGTGTATAAATGCCCCGTGTTCAGCGCTTCAGAGCGCATTTGGATCTACTGTATCTCTACGTCAAGTACACGTTGAAGTCTACTCGTTCTACTCACTACCCACCCTTAGATACGGCACACTGGTGGATCAGTTCGTACGTACCCTCGACGTGAAATTATACTTGGTACTTGTGCTGTGATTTGGATGGTGCGAGTACGGTGTTTGAAGATATCGGGAATTTCCGCCTGTTTTATCGACGACGATTTGGAGATCGCGTGTCTACAGAGGTTGGAGGAAGTTCTACGTGTGGTGATCTACGCTTCGCTTCGTGTGACGTGAATATTTTTGGTGAACTCGGCAACTCTGCTATGGAGAATACTGCGGCAACGGGAAGAGAAATTGAAGAAGCACCGCAAGTATATAATAACGTGTTCAGATTTATTGTGAAACGGGTTCCTGAAAAAGATATGCTGGATTCTTACAAATTGGATTTGCAAATACCCGTAGGAGTGCCCTACAAAGCGCGTGTCGACCTGGAGCAGGAAGGAGATAACTGCGTTATTAAATTGTGCGTAAATTTCCATCGGAAAGAGTAACGTGGTCATTTATCAGTTGAATGCATAAGTGATTGTGTTCATTAATTTCTACGAACATTTACTGTGATACTACATCTTCGAGAACATTTGTGAAACGTGTATGTGATAAATAGATTGCATACCCAAGTGTGTTTACTTAAAGTTTATAAAGAAACTGTGTAACGTAATTAATACGTGTACATAAACAGTGATCTGTGCAATTACGCACATTCAGGAAACGTGAACATACGTAAACAATACAAGAGACGTGCTACGTGCTAAAAACTGCTAATCCGCTGTGTGACGTCGCTGCGTGTGTGACCTGGGGTTCGGCAGTCTCGCATCTGGCCGTGCTGTGACTGTGCTACGCAGGCGACCTTGAGACAAGCTGCGCCGAGTCTGGTACTGCTGTTGCTGGGCAGTCTACTCGGGCGACCTTGACATCAGCTGTAGCTGTTCTGCCTGCTCCCTGTGGCTGCTGCACTGCCTTGGCTGCGTGGCTGTATTATCAGTTAAGTGTTGTATAACTATTTTGTTCTTGTTGAAATTGTTAGGTGATTTTCCGTGACTTCGTCAGTTTTTATTTTGTTACTTTTTATTGTTTCAGAAATTGTTGGGATCGATACCTTTGAATGCGTGTAACGAGTTCCTTGTTAGTAATTGATTTCGGTTCGGTTTGCAAGTAGCAAGAAAGAATTTTGGGGTTTCAATTTTCAGTGATTTGTAATTGGAGATTTAACCGTGTACTATCTCCACGTTGGTGTAACATGTGTCTTTAGCGTTACGTTATGTGATTATTTTTTTGCGAGGTAATGTTTTTTTTGGGGTTCTGCAGTTTTTTTTTTGTGGCGTAGGAATCTTGCGTTGGACTGTGGCATTATTCATTTTTTAGCATTGTGCGAAAGACTTGTTTTCTTGTTACGATAACTGATGGGAGACTCAGATTCAGAACCAGAATTTATCCGTTCTACGAGTACTATTACTGGTAGCGGAAGGGCTTCTGTTCCGGCTTTTAGTGGTACGTTACCTGGTACGTGCGCACATACTCCATCAAGTGTGATTATGTCTGGACCACAGACCACGACGGTAATCACGACCACTGTTAGCACACAGACTGTGTCGTTCAGTACGCCAAGTGTTACTACAATGACGTCCTCTAGCGGACCGATGACAGGTGGTAGTGTAACAACCACTTTACAAAGGGGCAGTACTATACTGTCCAGTGCAGAGCTTCCCTTGTTTCGAGGGAGACCTCGTATCAGAGATCCGATTTTTTGTGAAACAAAAACCTTTAGAACGCATGTGGCAAATCTTAAATCGTACATGTGTTTGTTGCCCGACGTCACTTCCGATGACGCCAAAAAGGAGTTACTTGTGCGCAGCGCACACAAAAGCGTTGGCGACTTTAATGGCGTCGTCACAAAATTAGTAGACCCTGCTATTAATTATTCATTTGATCAGGTTATCGATATTCTCGATGATATCTATGTATCGAAAGGTGAACGATCTGTACATGCTTTAGCTTGTGACCTAAATCAGCTACGGCTGTTACGAAACGAAGGATTGTCTGCTCAATTGGTTATGGCAATATCGAAAATAAGAAATTTGAGTGACCACATTCTCAATAGTAATGAAGTAGCATTACAAAGACATCCATTTGTAACTGCTAGTACAAATCAAAACGAACTCAAAAAATTCTCTGGTGACTTAGTAGTTTTCAGTCTTGCTATCGCCATTCTAGGTCCCCTTTTGGAAGAAAACTTTTGTAAAAAAATCTTCTCGAAACCGTTCAATACCTCTGAAGAGTTGTTAACCCGTCTAGTTTCCGCTGTGCGTAATAACCCTGAGGGAAGAGAAATACTTGCGCGCAAAAATAATACCCAGTACCCGTATCAAACCAGAGAGACTTATCTTGCGGTCGTGCCTGAAGAGGGAGAGTGGGATGAGAAAGAATCGTCCCCCGAGGTCTTCTATGCATCACAAAATACCAGCCGACGATTTCAAGGTCGGAGACCATTTTTCAGAAGCAATTGGAGACCTGCTAGATTTCCAAGGGGAAGACAGCATGCTTACTTCGGAGATAGACCTTTAGGTTCTTTGGAGTGCCACGAGGCTCAGGTGGTAAACCCACAACAGACTAATAATGATAAATCTAAGTCGTTTTGTTCACTGTGCAATACCGCAGGTCATGTTCAAAGTATGTGCACCAGTAAAAGAGGCCAAAGCAAACCAAATTTCCGAGGCCATGCTTGCTACACTTGTGGCAAGACGGGTCATTTTGCACGTGAATGTATTTCGCGTGGTCGTAGTAGAGGACGAGGTGAAGCGTACTACGCTGCATCTTGCGAGGGTGAAAATTTTTTAGAGTAGACAAAGAAAAATCGGAAAATGCAGAGTGTCTTGGAGTAGAGAAGGAGTTGCCAGTGCCCGGGGTTGGAGCTGCTATCCCCGTCAACAAAAATGTGGTGTTGAAACCAGATACTATTATAAAGTCGACTGCTGTGGTGGATCCGCTTTTCTTGTGTAAAAATAAATTCGAATTACTAGGTGAACAAGAACTTGATGTAGGTGCAAATTCTGAACTACCTGTAGAAGTTTGTCTGTCAGCGACGATAATGAAAGAAGGTCGTTTAAGGAAAGAAAGCGATGGTTTATTTTCATTACGGCGTTCTAAGAAGCCTACAATTATTTTACGTCATGATACAAAGTTGATGAGCGCTCTCATAGATAGTGGTAGCGACAGATGTTTAGTGAGTTATCGTAATTTAAAGGGTCTTAATGAGCAAATTAAGCCCAGTGCTCTGAGTATCAAAGGTATAAATTCAAAAAGCCAAGTTACAGGAGAGGTTGATCTTTGCATTACCCTGCCTAATAATAAAGAAATTAAAACTAGCGCTTTGCTGCTGAAGAATAGCGAATTTCGATATGACGTAATCCTTGGCAGAGATATTTTGCAGGACGCCGTGCTAAATTTTAAAGAAGGTTTTATCGTTCTTGACGGAGTTAAAGTACCTTTCCATGATGTGCAGGAATTGCACGAGCAAAGCAAACGAGAGGTATTTATGAATACCATAAGTAAACCAGAATGCCTAATGGCTGACGTGCTTGCCGGTAGGAGGCGTATTAAGAAGTATCTGCTGAAGCAGAGGGAAACAAGAATTACAGGCCAAGAAAATGGCGGTAGGCAAGGAAATAGCCTAGAGATAAATACTGCAGAAGAGAAGGGTAACCAAGGCCCAACTGCAGGGCGAGAGAATAATGGGAAAGTAAAAAATAAACAGCATGCGAAGAAAATAAGAGAAACTAAGGAACATGCGAGAGGTTTGAAATATAGTAAAAAACGAGAAATAGTCGTTCATTGTGGAGCGGTGGAGATGCCAAATAATTGTTTACGTGTTATTAATGGGTATGTCAAAAAGGCTAAGCCCGGAAGGTATATTATGAATAAGACAATTCTCGCGAATGGTATTTATGTCGCCGAATCAGTTGTGGATATCAAGTCAAATGGGTTTGTCCCTGTAATGCTTTTGAACGTCTCGGAGGACGTGGTATATTTGAGCGACAATACGATGTTAAGTACGATTGAAGAAATTAACGACATGGAAATTGAACACGAGATTTACCTATCTACCGTGCACGAAGCTGTGCGAGATGCAAATTTGTGCGATGCCCAAGATAATGCGGATCTACCCAAAGTCGACAGTGTTAATGGTGGAAGTTTCAATGCCATCTCTGGTAAAGACGTTGGTTTAGTATCTGCAGAAACGAGGCATTGTGGTAACGATAATCGTGTTGATGAAGTGGGAATTAATGCAAACAAGGATGTTGTCCCAGAAGGAGGTAGTAACGAGAGACGTCCTCTGACGTGTGACGATGTAAATTGTGAAAATGATGATGCTAAACCATTACTGATGAATTTATTAAACAATTTTAGAGACGTAATTACTCTCGAAGGCGAAAATATTGCAGTCACGAATGTCATGCGACATGCTATTGAATTAAAACCTGATGCTCCAGTACTTAACATCCCTCCATATCGAATTCCACATAAGTATCAAAATGAATTATTGGAAGCCAATAAACAGATGTTGAATCAAGGAATTATCGAGCCTTCAAGCTCAGAATATAATTTTCCTTTAATCGTTGTGAAAAAGAAGTCGGGCGAGATTCGACCCGTCATAGATTTTCGTGAACTCAATAAAATAATTATCAAGGAAAGTTACCCAATTCCACGCATTGACGAAGTTCTTTATTCCTTAGGTGGTAATAGCATTTTTTCAAGTCTTGATCTCCGCTCTGCCTTTCATCAGGTCGAGTTGGAAGAAAAATGCCGTAAATTCACCGCGTTCAGTATCGGTTACGAGAAATTTCAGTTCAAGAGGTTGCCGTTCGGGTTATCCTCGAGTCCATCAGTTTTCCAAAGAATCATTTCTTCTGTTCTTGCAAATATCATCGGTAAATTATGTTTTGTATTCCTTGATGATATACTAGTATTTTCCAAATCTATGAACCAACATTTGAAAGATTTACAGAGTGTTTTTGAGAAGCTACGTAGTGGAAATCTGTCCCTTAAACTTGAAAAATGTCATTTTCTAAAAAGCTCAATTGAATATCTTGGACACATTGTGTCGGCAGACGGAATCCGTTGCAAAGAATCGGAAAAACTACAAAAATTCCCGATTCCAAAAAATGTGAAAGAACTACAAAGTTTTCTAGGTGTGGCGAACTATTTCCGCAATCACATCCCGATGTTTGGTTCAATTTCATATCCTCTCTATCAATTATTACGAAAAAACGTTGAATTTATCTGGACGCCTGAATGCCAGAAAGCTTTTGAAAAGATTAAATCTGTCTTAACATCAGATACCGTTTTAAAGCACCCTGATTTTTCCAAGCCTTTTCATGTATTTACAGATGCTTCAAACTATGGCATTGGAGCAGTACTTTTGCAACAAGATAATGATTCAAAAAAATCCATGAAGGCTATAGCTTATTACAGTAAAAGTTTAAATTCATCACAAAAGCGATATTCAACGACGAAAAAAGAGTTCTACGCGATTGTGAGCGCACTTAAAGCATTTAAATATCTTATCCTTGGATATCCGATCTATCTCTACACTGATCACAAACCCCTCCAACCTTTATTTTTCAAAAAGCTTCCTGACGATTCGGCTATGTCTCGATGGTGTCTAATAGTGCAATGTTTCGAACCAGTAGTAAAGTATTTCCCCGGGAAAAAGAATCTAGTTGCAGATTGCCTAAGTAGATTACCCGAGCATTTAACTATTTCTGATCTTGAAGAATGCTCAGAGTTCGATGAGGTTGACGTCTTGGCAGTAACTACACGCCGTGGTGCACTGACCGCCGACGTAGACGATACAGACGCGACGCCCTCTAATCAAGTGGCGCCAGAGTCGACTGAAAAACCCCGACTGACTGACTACGTACCTCAGTTAAAAGACGTATCATGGACTTTAGACGAATTTCGAAATGAACAACAACTAGACCCATTCTGTTCTGAGGTTAAGGACGCATTACTATCTAGTAGCCAATCTACGATCCCTGACTTACAAAAATACTTAATTCTGAACGACATACTTTATAGACGACGACAAATAGACTCTAGGGAAAGTACTATTCTCACTTCGGTTATACCGACATCGCTCATGCACAAGGCGGTGCTGAGTATCCATTCCTTATATCATACTGATGCCACGCATACGTTGTTTAAATTTAAGTTGCGTTATTTTCATTTATTAGAGAAGAGTATCATACGCAAATTTGTCAAAATGTGTGATGTATGTAAGATTCTAAAAGCGAGCAGTACTGTACCTATTAAAATTTTAGACGCTCCCATCGCTAAAGAACCGTTCGAGGTGGTATCAATGGACTTCCTTGGTCCTCTACCTGTCACAGATCAGCAGAATAAATATATTCTAATCGTGATTGATTTATTTTCGCGTTACTGTAAGCTTTACGCGACAGCAGATCGTTTAGCAGATACAGTTGTCTCTTGTCTGGACAGCTGCTTCTCAACTTTTGGCTATCCTAAAACACTTCTAAGTGACCAAGCTCTTGAATTTAAGTCTGCGGCAGTTAAAAAATTCTCTCAAATTCATTGTATTGCGAAAAAAGAGGTCCTCCCTTGGAGTCCTCACAGTAACGCTATTGTTGAACGTAATAATCGCAAAATTACGAACTTATTAAAATTATACATAAATTCTTTGGCGCATACGGAATGGGATCAATGTCTCAACAGCACAGAGAACGCGATAAACAATAGTTTAAATACCACATTGGGGGATACACCCTCGTTCATTGTTTTCAATCGCGATACGTGTCCGAGCTTTAGCGCTGTAACTTTCGAACCTAATTACAGTCACGACACGAACGTGGATATAATAAGATTTCGAGCTCAGGAAGCTGCCCGCATTGTTGAAAACGTTAGAGCTACAATAATAAATAACACCAGTGAAAGAACCATATATCACAACCTTCGACGCAAAAATAAAAATTTTGAACTCAATGACCGTGTCTTATTGCGCAATCACATGCGAAAAAACAAGCTAGATCTAGCCTGGAACGGTCCGGGTATTATAACAAAAATTAACCGAAATTACGTAGAAATCAGAATAGGCAATAAAACATTCAGGAGTAATAAAAATCATGTACTACCTTTACGTAAAAAGTGTTGAATGAAAACTATGCGACTTACGACTGACGATGTTACTAGGTCCACATTATTCTATTGTGTGATTCTTTTCGATGTTCATTTTACGTATATTTTTAACTGGAACTTTCCTTATATAACCGTATGTATTTACCTTATATTTTCGTTTCGTTTTTGGTGTACCGTGTTATTACGTGCGTGATTGAGTCTGTACACATTAATTTTACCACCAAGGTTTACATCTGCCCGAGAGCCTTGCTCGGTTCAATAACATCCTGTGTTTACAAACGCGACCCCTCATTGCTGTGGGAGCGAAGGCTGGCTCCCGATTTGTTTTGCAATTAGATGTGCAGCTGTCGAAGCCGTGTGGGATCTGCTGCGTGCGATTTGATGTTTGTTTTTTTTCTCATTGCAGCTGCCACCAGCTGTCACTATTGGTTTCTTTCATTCATTTGACGTGATAATAACTGATTCAAAAATTTTTTATTATGAGGCCATGCTAATTGAACTCTGTGTTTGTTTCAATTTCAGACCGAGCACGCTCACGTTCCTGTCGTCCACGATGGGAAATAGGATGACCCATGTGTCGGTGGAGGCACTAACGAATGCCCTAGAGAGCCATCAAGGTAGAGTCTCGGAGGACTGGCTGAGAGCCAACGCGCTCGTCGACATCCTACCGGATAGGGTGTCCGACCTCGGTATTCTTTTTCTTTTTCCTTTAACTCTGGCTTTAGGTGTATCTTTCTTCTACCTTCGCCGAGAACTTCATCTGTTAGCGGATCGCTTTCGCGCTGAAGATGCATTACTCCGCCGTCAGCAGCTCAGGTCGAGCAACGCTGATCAACCGCTGCGTCACCTGCAAGCTAATAGCGAAGTTTAGGTGTCAGTGAAGCATGTGTTTTTGTTAAAATATGCGGACTTTATTTTTTTGCGTGTCTTCTAAGCGACACTATTTTTCTCATGCGTTATAAAACGGAATTCTAGTTTTATGTTTAACATATACCTCAGGAATTAGTTGTAAGGTATTACGTTGATTCCAGTCTTGTAATTGTGGTACATCCTTCTAATTTTTAGCATTGATGTTCAAAAATAATATGATGTTCACATAACTCAGTATGTATTAATTGGTTTCCGAATTCAGTAAATGTAATGCGAATTTTCTGATCAACTAAATTTCATAGACAATGCGTTGGAATAAATTTCATGCGTGATTATTCTTATATTTAACGAATGTATTGTTCTTACCACAAATTCATGGCAAGTATAAATGTATATTTCTTAATTATATTTGAATAAAAAGTATTTCAATTGTTGTTTCAAAGATGCGATTTTCTATTTTTACTGCGTTTAGCATTTAAACTGTTCATCACAAAACAATGTTTGCGGTAATTGTGTTTTCATGGCGAATGTTGATGTAAATGTAATAGATAAATACATGCGATGTTTAATAATTATCCTTCTTCATGCGTAATGAATATTAAATTTTTAACGAAAAACTAAAAGGTAAAGTTGTAAAAATTTTTTTTAACGAAATTCGTTGTTCTTTTTCATTTCATATGATGCCTACGTAGTTTGATATTGAGGTTGTTCTTTAATGCAGCAACGTTTATTTTCTTCGATCCTTTCCTTACGGGTAATTCCAACGGTAGAGATAGTTAAATGTTGGTAGCTTGTACCGTAGATTTTTTTTGGTACGATATTTCTGAATGTCTTCACTATTTTTGCGGTACACTGATATTGTTCTGTTGCGTTTTTGTCGACTTTACTTCGACGCGTTTTACTTTTATTTACGGATGTTTTTCTGTTTCGATAAATATATTATTGTTGTTGTACTAATGCGTTTTCAATACGGGTTATTGCTTATAAAAGAGAATATCTTTCAGTATTGTTTACGAAATATGTTCCTAACCTGCGGCTATCACCTTCTTTTTTTGTTGGTGGGGGTATATTGCGAATTTTCACTTTGCATACCTGAAATCGAATTACATTGATGTGTTTATTTTTGTCACGAATTAGTAATTTTCAATCTTAGACATTTACGCCTTTAGATACCCTTGGCATTTCTTGGAGTTATGAATTTTAAATTCTGAGCGATTTATTTCAATTTGAGTAATAAAACAGGTATGGTGGGGGAGGTGTGTGCCAATACGGTCACGCACTTATCCTCGTACACATGTTAGTACGTACGTTCAGTGCCACGCCTGGTGCGACTTGGGCACCGTGCGCCGCTGAGTCAGCAATTTGTGTGTATAAATGCCCCGTGTTCAGCGCTTCAGAGCGCATTTGGATCTACTGTATCTCTACGTCAAGTACACGTTGAAGTCTACTCGTTCTACTCACTACCCACCCTTAGATACGGCACAAAAAGGAGCTGTGGAAAAATTAAAAAATAAGAGAAAATAGGAAAAATTAAATGTAATAGGCAGTGAAGTACTGTACATAGCATCAAGTACAACAAATAAGGCAGAGAAGTACTGTACATAGGTTCAAGTACAAACAAACAAGGTAACACACTCCCGCTGGTTCTCACAATTTTTCATTAACAGTTATTGTTGGGTGATATTAGTCATGCAAAGCAACGGTTTTATTTGATGGCGGTTTATTTGCAAAAAAAACGTGTTTTTGTGTTTTTTTTTGTTTTTTTTTTGCACACACCCAAATTTTGTTAGGTATATGTTTGTTTATTTTTGGTCACATAAAATACATTAATATCCATGTTCTTTAGTCAAGATTTTCTGTAATAAAAACATCAAAAGAAAACCATACTGTAAAAGTATGGCAGATAACGTACAATTACCTAGAGAAGTCTAAGAAGAACAGCAGGAGACACAGAACTTATATTGATGAAGTCAAAATTTAGAGCTTACTATCTCTACAATGATTTTACCTTAATGTGACCAAAAGATCAGACATAGTAGAGGTAGTAAGCTCTGAATTTTGGCTCCATCTATTTAAGTTATGTGGCTCCTGCTGTTCCTCTTAAGACTCCTTTTGGTAATTGTGGGTTATCTGCCACCACTTTTACTGTCTGGTTTCCTTTTGATATTTTTATTACAAAAAATCACAACTCAAGAAGAACATTGATATTAATGTATTTCATGTGACCAAAAAACCATGCTTTTTTCTAAAAACATGTTTTTTTTCCTAAAAAACATGACTAAGAAACTGGATATTAATATATTTCATGTGACAAAAAAATTGAAAATAAAAAATCATGCTTTAAAAAAAACATTTGTATAACATGAATATTAATATATTTTATGTGACCATAAAACCATGCTGATTTTTTTCACATTTTTTAGTCAATTTACAGTTTAATTCGCTCACAGAAATTAAAAAATCCGTTCCAAAGGATCACTAAAGGAACATATTTTAAAACCTTTTACATGAAGGACATTCTGCTTGCAGATGCATTATTTTTGAGTTATGCAACTTCAAAATTTTTGTCTTTCATGGCAGTCAGTTCCAGTCAGTTGCGCGCTTGAGCTGGAGCTGTTAAAGTAGGTTTGGGTACATGTAATTTATCATTAGCCAACCCTGCGGAGCCTGAACCCACTTCTAGGATGTTTTAGTTAATAACACAATAAACGTTTTCACCCAAAAATACCAGCAGGGCTGGGGAAGTGAATACTTGAATCTACAGTATTCACTCCTACGCTTTTGCTAATGTTCTACGGTGCCCGCCATATTGAAACTGATGTCAACTGCATATCGATTTTAATATTCACTACCCCAGTAACCCCAGTCCCGCTAATATTTTGGTGCGGAATTTTCAATTTCCTTTAGCGCATTAGCCTGCATATTGACCATTTTTTTACAAAAAAACATGTCTAAAAAATATGGATATTAATATATTTAATTTGACCAAAAAATCATCTTTTTCAAATAAGTTTTTTCAAAAAAGTCTTTAACATTCATTTTCTGGTCATGACTTCTGTGAAGAAAATGGATATTAATATATTTTATGTGACCAAAAACTATGAATTTTTCTAAAAAATTTATACAAAATATCATATATATAAAACATGGATATTAATATATTTTATCTAGCCAAAAAAACCATACTATGTTTAAAAAAATGTTTTTTTATGAAAAATCATTGATATGTATTTTTGGGCATTTTTTTGTAAAAAAAACAACATTTTTCTACAAAAAGCATGGTTTTTGGTCACATAACGTACATTCATTTACACATTTTTAGTCATGATTTTTTGTAAAAAAAAGATGTTTTAAAAATAAACAGCATGGTTATATATGGTCATATTTATTATATTGACATCCATGATTTTTAGTCATGATTTCTCTGTAAAAAAACAATTATTTGTTCAAAAAATCCGCATTGGGTTTTTGATCACATAAAATACATTAATATCCACATATTTTAGTCATGCTTTTTTGTAAAAAAATGTTTTTTGTAAGAACAAGCATGTTTTTTGGTCACATAAAAGATAATAGTACCCATGTTTTTTAGTCATAAATTTTTTGGAGATAAACATGTTTAAAAAAAACAATATGGTTTTCAAGTCCCGTAAAATATATCAATATCCATGTTTTTATAGGTCATGATTTTTCTGTAGAAAACAGCATTGGTATTTTTGGTCACATAAATATAATAATATCCATATTTTTTAGTCATGTTTTTTGGTAAAAATAACATGTTTTAAAAAAAACATGTTTTTTTGGTCACATCTCTATCAATGACCATAAGTAAAGATATATTATTACAACACACTATTTGGGAAGTTGAAAGTGATTCACATGCATTGTAAAATAAATGAAATATCAAAACATGAAAATACAGATGATAAAAAATTAAATACAAACATAGAAAACCATGAATTAAGAAGTATGTTGTTTTATCGTATAATTGGACATGAAAACAAATAATGTAAGTGGTTATTTTCCTTGCTGAGTTATTTTCAAACAAAATATTAGAAGAAAAATATCCACGTTTTTTTAGCCATGTATTTTTTAGTAAAACTACATGTTTTTTTTAAAACAGCACGGTTTTTTCTGAGTTGCATCTCTATGTGATATACTTCAATTTATTGGTGTTATTTGATAATGATCCCAATGTCACATAGCCTTAAAATATAAAAAACAAGTCTAAAAAAGCAAAAACAAATTTAGTAAGACTCATAAAAAATGACAAGTAAAGAAATCAGCCCTTAATTTGGAAAATGTTCTCCATTTCATTTTTGCTTGTATGTATTCCTAAGTGGATTACCAAACTCATTTTACTTCTACTAAGAAACATGAAAGGAGAGCAAAAAACAAATATATCAATCATTGACATGAACATAAGACATGCTTTTTTGAAACATGGCTCTGTTGCTTCACATGACATTTTTGAAGCACTCACAATAAAATTATGATAAGCAGCATGAATTTGCACCTCATATCTTGAAAAATATTGATAGCAGCTCACCATGAATGGTAAGCATAGAATAACAGTTAGATAAATATAAAAATGCATTTCCAAGGATGCTTAGAACAGTGTCATTTTCAAAAAGATGATTCCCATAAAAAGTAGCACTTTACAATGGAAAATCATGGACAAGATTTTGCATCTCTTTTGTCATCTTTCACCTTGACATTTAGCTACAAGGTAGAAAGTTATTAAGAGTTAATCTAAAAATTTCAGATTTGATAGGCTACATAAGAAAAAAAAGCTACTCTGAATTTTTATTATAATTATTATCATTATTATTATTAAGAAAGTTTTAGCTTCTCAGAACCACAACAAAGAATTTCTAAGAAAGGAAGGAGGAAGGCACCATTTAGTATGTAGTTGAGGGAAGGGGGTATTTGTGCACAAGGTGCACAGAAACAGTAAGCTAAGAAAGAAGTTCATGAAGCAAGAAAAAATTGAAGAAAGTAGTAGGTGCTGAAAAACAGGACAGCAGTGAACCAAAAAAAGATGGTCCGTAACAGAACAAAAACCTATTCTATTTCAACAAAAAGTAAGCCTACCTAACCTTTAGCTCAGGCCCTCACATAGTCAAGCTATTCTGAAAATGCATCCAATATACAGTACACAAGTTTTACAGTCTGCAGTCCAAACTAGCTTTCATGCTGAGCACTGCAGGTTCTAAGCTTTCTACTTGCTAATTTCAACATAAAGGAGAGATCAAAATTTCAACAATGCCAGTGAAGTTTTTTTATTGTAAACCTGGTCAAATTTGTCATCTCATCTTACTTCCTGAATAATTTAGACATAAAAATTTAGATACTATTAGAGCTGATAGCACCCTATCACAAGATTTATGTTACCTTCTTAGTATGAAAAGCTCAATGCTATTAAAATTTTTTTGAAAATAAGCAGTATGTCATTAATCAGCATAGAATTTGTGCACATTATTTTCTTCTTTCTTTATTTCCTTTATACTTCAAATTTCAGGCGAGTCAACAGCATTTTCCTATTGAACAAGCATATCGAATTTTAAATCGTCTACTGCATATTTTTCAAAGATTTGACAGAGAGATGCAACTTCATCAAGGGAAAAAATCAGTTATGAGCAATCCATTTTAAATTAAATTTAAATAATATTCAAAGTTCAATTTCTTACCTTCCAGGTCCAAAGTCCTGTGATCATAAAACCACAGCACAACACCAGTTGTCAACACCACTTAGTGCATCTTTAATGTCGATAAGATTCTTCGGTAGTGGGTGTTTTCGAAATGGCGGCTGCAAACATGAATTCGACATTAAAATCATTTAACTAGACAATTCCACTTGGCGCAATCAATTCTTTAAAATTGAAACCAGGGCATTGAAATATCTAGGGTAAATTTTCAGAATTATTCTGACACCAAATAATTGAAAACTATTTAATTTAGCTTGAGGCGGCGACATTGCACTTCACTCGACTCGTCAACACTTCGTTTGAACGGCACGGCTAGATTCAAGATTGTCGTACCAGTAACGCTAACAGTGATGCCAAATTTCGGGTTAGCAGTGTTGCCAGATGTAATCTAAGCGTTGCTATTGGTGCGATGCCATGACGTCACATACACACCACTCGATTTTCCAAAAGACTGGTTTGCTGCTACCTCTTTTAAGTATACCCGATACCGTGGTTTATAGTCTGAGTCTGACTCGGTCAGTCGCCGTCGGTACTCATTGCTCTTAGGAAGTGCGGCTCTTGCACCATCCTTGTGTTCTATATTCGTTATATTCAAATAAAGTAAAGAACGAACTTCGTCGTCCTTGCCCCCATCATTCTAACAGAAATAAATATTAATACATGCAAATGTGATTCATTTATATTGTATTTTTCATACGTTATGTAAGAAATTATGAAAATGAAGTAAAATATCGTCTAATATATCATAGTTGTCACGTAAAGACACAAAAAAGAACTAAATTGGTAGCATTGAATGGAGCGGCCAAGAGCATTAATATTAATTTAAAAACTATCTTATCGCCTGAGCAACTAAAAAAAGGCGGTATTAATGAAGCATCATACTTGCATGTCATATATGACAGGGAAAGGGGGACTATTTCCACAGGTAAACTAAAAAGGTGAAACATTTGTTATGAAATTTATAACACTCATTACTTCTTGTGTTAGCGTCAAGTTCTCTTTATCGCCAATGATAGCTTCAAGGTTTATTTACTTTGTACTGTATGACCAAAAGAGTATGATATTAAACGAGAGGGAAGTGACCAGTAAATATGCTGATATGAGCACATAAAATTCCTCACTAAAATTTTCTATGTAAATTAATCAAACTTATTTGGCGTAAATATGCACGAAAGGCATCTTACAGAAAGCTGCAGCACGTGGATACTTAAATTTAATTCATAATATATAGAACGTGTTCGAATACTTTTATTTAATTGATATTAAGAAGAGTCTGGTAATTTCTCAAATTAACTGCGTATTTATAATATAGACTGAAGATATTTGCATTGCTAAAACTACAGCGTGAAGTACGAACAATACATAATGATGTACGGTAGAATCGCAGGAACTGTGGTGTTATTTGGTCTAACTCATTATACAAGAAGTGTCGCTTAAGACGGCTGTGACTTTTACGTGTAAATTGAAACTTACTGTATTTCATTCCATAATTAAATAATACTTTTATGGCAAAATATACTGTATTTGTTTGCACTCAATTATGTCACGCAGCGACGTTTGGCAGCTGTTGCAGTGGGCTTGGTTCTTGGTGACGGTGACAAGCCGTTCACGTACACAGACTCGCACACGCACACAGAGTGGAGCAACTTTGACGTGGGTGCCACCGGGTACTGAAAAGTTGGTTGCAGTTGAAGGGAAGATGAACTCTGATGACTATATTTATGTTTTGGACGAAAACCTGAAATTATCAGCTAATAGTTTGGGACTTGGAAGGCGGTGGGTATTTCATCATAATGACCCAAAGCTCACGGGTAAGTCTAAAACTAGCTGGCTCCAAAGAAATAAGATAAATGTGCTGCCATTGCTTTCGATGAGTCCTGATCTCAATCCCATTGAAAGTTTGAGGCAGAAATTATGAGTCAACATCAACAAGAGAGCTCCGAAGAGTCTTCAGGAATTGAAATGCATCGCCTTCGAAGAATGTAACAATATTTCCTCTGAAACTAGGGAAAAACTTGTCGAAAATTATAATAAGTCTTTTAAATGTTATTAAGATGAATGGTTACGCTATTGATTATTAAAAATTCACTCAAATGGTAGATTCACCTCAATAAAGTGTATTACTACTCACTGTATGAATAATTTTGTCTTATCGTGTTTCTGAAGTTCAGCTTGTTAAATCTTTCAAAAATAATATTTTGTTGAAGAAACTTCGTATTATTGTTGCTAATACATGCTTCACACCTTGTGAAAATTTTATGCCTGGGGCAAAAATAGTTTCTTAGTAATTCTAGAAAGTTTTGAAAGACCAGGGGTGTACGAATAATTTCGTCGCTAACTGTACATGGGTGGAACGTAATTCCACCCCGATGTGTAAGCATTTTTTTCCCTTCGTAAACCGGACTGCAGAACAAATGATTGAATGAAAGCATGCAAAGAAGAAAGAAACGCCTCTGTTCACTACCAAATTGCGGAGCAGCTGTCTTTAGAATGCCGCAACACTTTCGCCGGTTTCATCGTTTGAAAAAAACTCAACAGCTTACCTTGAAGCAATGGTTCATCATTTTGAGGAAGTCACCACAGAAGACGTAGAGTTACTACGCTCAACAAATTCAGTTTCATTTTCACAAGCTCGACAGTCTTCTTTTACTAATACACCACCCCTGGCATCAAACTCTCTACCAACAAATTCCTGAGCAGCCCCTTCTAAAACACGTGCTTCAACCTCAACTGAATCTTGTGAAGGAACGCTGTTGCATCGCCTGCTAGCTCAGTAGAGCTGCAAGTTCCCCCGAAGAGCAAATTTTGCCCTGTAGAACATTGTGAATCCAAATTTTCTTTACTGCTCTTCCATCTTGTTTCAGACCATGAATTTGAGCGTTTTCTTCAGAATTCAAATTTTATTTTCGCAAATATCTCTTTGGCCTTGTTTGTGAGGACGTAATGGGGAACTTGCTTGAACATGCATTAGATTCAGATGGTGCTAGAACATATGAACCAACACTACATCCTAACTCTGATTTATCGCATAGTGAATCTTAAAAAGTAACTGCTGCAACTCCTCTGTTCAAAGTATTTCAGAGTTGGTTGCTTTCCACTGTTGGTCGACTCAAAAACGTTAAGTCTGCGAGACGAATGGCTGCTCAAGTGAAGAACTCCTGTTGGGGATTATGGGGGGTTCTGTTCCGCTAATATTTCAAACAAATGAAATAGTTCAATATTTTGACCCAGCACCAAAAAAAGCTGAAGCTCAAAACAATCAAATGTTATATCAGTTCATTGAATTGTTTTTCGGAGTTTTGTTCTGAGATATTGACCGGCATTCTGAACCTGAGACTGCCTAAAACATGGAGCTAGAATTACTGGAGGGAGCATAGCCGCTTTCGATCGGATTCAAATTGGTTGCAAAAGTTGAGAGCCTGGGGCATACCCAAGGCCCCACACGTGAGCCAACCACAGACGCTTGGCTAAAGTTTGCTCCTCCCACCTCTACAACTCAGTCTCCTATTTTCCAAAGCAAGATTAGTACCCCGCAACAACTCAACGAGTGAGGTGTGCGTGCAAGTCGCTCAGTAATTTTTTATATTCACGGGCCTGTAATCTTTAGAGTTATCAACTCTTAATGTATCTTTGCTAGTAATTTTGATATTATTAAGAGTCCTCAAGTGAGGAAACATTCTTTCGGAATCTAAGAATCCCAAATTAATGATTAACGATTGTGCAATTAAATCAACAGCTAGACGAGCATTCAGCGAGCGTGTGCGCACTCCATCGTAGTCAGTAGGTTACTGACTTCCGTGCTGACGTCACACTTGCGAGACGGCTATTGGTTACCTCAGACATAAGAGAAATCTCAAAATCTGGTTCTCTTCACAGACCACTATGCTCCCTCCATATATACTCCCTCCACGGCCTAAAAGGGGCGAACTATCATTGAAGTACTTACTACAGCTGTCATCCAAACTGTCCATCATTGCCTTATAAAATTTTTTAAATGGTTCAATAAGGCAATGGTGCAGCGAATGCTGAAAAAATCACAATATATGTGTGACGAATAATGTTTTGATTTTTGAAATTTAGTGCAATGTTTTTTATTTAGCTTATGTAGCGTTCATTAAAGTTATTTTGTGTAATTTTTGTAGCGATTCATTGATGTTCTTTTGAGTAATTATGTTTTATAATAAAACTTTCCGCAGTTTGTACTGGTGCATGGAATGCTGTGTTGCGCTTTGTGTCGTGCGTTTGTGTCAAGCCGTGTGTTTAGCTTAGAGTGTGTTTCCAGCTTACAATAGGGTGCGTGTGTACGATAAGCATCACCAAGAGGTGTCCAAGAGATTGAATAGCGTACCCGTTAGGTCCTACAAGTGCTTGGAGAGAAACTTGATACAAAAGAAGAGAGTTGTGGGCCGCTTGTTTGGGTCTCAAGATAAAGGCGCTGGCGAGCGCCATAAATCGCAGAAAAAAAGGGCATGATAAAATGTTGGACTTTCGGCTTTTCAAGAAAAGAGTCTCAAATCTGAAAATTGACAGGAGGAAAATCCAGACTCCAAGTTAACCAATGAAAACGGTCACAGTCATGCTATAGCGAGATTAAACAAACATTTCCGAAATGAGTGGCTCTCTCATAGAGTGGTCGAAAAGTACATACCCTGAAGGAAAGTCTTGTGCGTAGGGAAAGCCAGCTCAACTTACGACACCGTCGTGCGTGTCACGGTGAAGCGCAAGTACGTACGCGATAAAGTGCTTACCGAAAAATATGAAATAAGTAAGTAAACTGCAGATAAATTTTGACGCAATGTCATAGCCCATTTAAATAAAGTTTATTCATTTCTTCTTGCAGAAATAAGTTACTAAATAACAAGTCAAGAGCTTCATTACCAAAGAGAGGCTAAATAATATGTACAAAAACACTCCTTTGGGAGGGATTGAATTGTTAGAGGAAACTCATGTCACTAGGAAATTGCTTAAAAACGCGTTTTTCAAAAATTAATGTTTTTATCTTGGAATAACGGGGAAAATAGGTGCTAATAAATGAGGTAAAAAAATAAATAAGTAGACTAAATTTAAAATTGCAGATGATGGGAAGAAAACACACGAGCAAGACTACGTAGCAGAGTGATAGGTCAAGTTATCAACCAACGCTGTAGTAATGGAATAACGATCCGGAGAATTTGTCCGTTATCATGAACTGAAGTCTTAACATGAACTGTAGAAGTGTTGTCAAGACGCAGTGCGATTATGGAGCACGGCTTCACGCAAATGCAGTAAAATGTCTGGGTCTGGTTAAGGGGATCATCCGGGGCCCTTGCCAGATCCTGTCGATGTCATGGTCATTTTGCATGTTTTTGTTGTAGAAGGACCCTTAGTTGGTGGACTGTTCGTTCCTACAATTTTATGGCGCTACGACAATAATTCCCCCCCTCCCGGGGGAGGTGAAGGGACCAAAATATTTCAATTTTCCCGCTTTTGACCCCATATAAAAAGAGAACAAATGGGAAATGGAAAAAAATCCGAACGTGAGTGTGTTAAAAATGTTCCAAGGATTCTACAACTGCATTTGTTTTTGTTCCAGCATCAAAACTGAAGGAGGAGTCTCGTTTTGAAATATCGATATCAATGAAAAGCACCCAAATTTTTTTTAACTTTTTCCTGATTTTGACCTTACATATAAAGAGAACAAATGGGAAATAGAAAAAAGCCGAACGTGAGTGTGTTAGAAATGTTTCAAGGATTCTAAAACTGCATTTGTTTTTGTTCTAGCATCAAAACTGAAGGAGAAGTCCCATTTTGAAATATCGACATCAATGAAAAGCACCCAAAATCATTAAATTTTCCCGATTTTGACCCCATATAAAAAGATAACAAATGGGAAATAGAAAAAAAGCAGAATGTGAGTGTGTTAGAAATGTTCCAAGGATTCTAAAACTGCATTTGTTTTTGTTCTAGCATCAAAACTGAAGGAGGAGTCCCATTTTGAAATATCAATATTAGTGAAATATCAATACCTAAAAACCAATATGTCAAATTTTTGCAAAATCTAAGGCCTGAATCAAAAAAATGAATGGAATCAATTGTGTTTCTTTTCAAAGGTTACATATCATAGTCAAATTTAATAAGAACCAGACTGAAAAAAAGAAAACAATTATTTTTTTTGACAAAAAAGGAAAAATTTTTATAAATTTTTTTAAATCACAATTCACAGTTTGAATACGAAGTTATGTATGGAAAGTATCGAAATTAAAATTAATACTGCATTCAATTACATCAACTGTTCATTATATTACACTTCAACACAAAATTTTATTTTTTGCTTATACCCAACACTTTGAATTTTCAACATTCATCCTGGGACTAGTTCTCGAGTTTTGATGCTAGAATAAATCCAAAAACAGTTTTAGAATCCTTGAAACATTTATAACAAACGTTCGTTCTGCTTTTTTTCAAATTTGAATTCTTTGAAGAAATATATAGCTCTAAGCCCAAAAAATTGTTGCTGATTTTTTAAATTTCCAAAATTGTCGAAAAAATAGAAAAAATTTGAATTTGAAAAAAACTGAATGATCTTTTGTTAGAAATGTTCCAAGGGTTCTAAAACTGTCTTGGTTTTTGTTCTAGCATCAAAACTGAAGGAGAAGTTCCAATCTGAAATATCAATAAAGAAATACAAAAAACACATTTTTTGTCAAAAAAAACTAAGGCCTAAATCGAAAAAATGACTTGAGTAAAAAAGGTTTACTTTCACAAAAGACATATACTGGCCAATTTTCAACCGAATCGGACGAAAAAAGGTCTCAAACCCGGATGATCCCCTTAATGAGTGCATTTCTTTGCGTAATTGCCTTATGTAGTATGTAAGGTTATGATGTTGAGAACCATTGTTGATATTGGATTTAATAGTAAAAGAAATTGGCCGACCAATCATTATTACATGTTAGTAAGTACGGTGTAGCTTCAAGGTAGTTAGTAGTATGCCGACAGTCAATCAAGAGGTATCAGCTTCGAAGCATACCTTGAATTATACGGTAATGTTACACTATCTGTAATCTGTCACACAAATCTTGTTTAGAATAGAATTCGTGGGGAATAAACTACGTATTGAGCCTGCCGTGCTGGAAGATGGGTTCACACAGGTATTTCATAACGTGGAGGTGATACCATTCCTCAAACCCCAGCTTAGATTCCTTCGTTGATGCAAATTAACAGGGAACTAGCGTCTTGTGACAACTGTAACGTCATCAAAGATAAACACGTCGTGATATTCGACACTTGTCAACTCACATGTAAAATAAAGCATGCCGCAGTTGCCGCACACTGTCTCAGAACCGACGCGTCAGATCAGAAACGAAATCGAATGTTTGTCAGGCAACGCTCACTGCCTCAGATCAGAACCGAAGCGGAGCTTCAGATCGGAACCGAACTGCTTCAGAATTCTTTTAAATATATTTTTTCACAAGGTTCTGAAGCGTCTGACAGGCTGCGCATGCGCAGAACGGCTGTGCTGTTTGAGGGGGTTGCCGAGGAGGTGGGAGGTTAAGGGCCTTTCACACGATCAGTGTTTTCGTCAGTCAACACTGACACTCATGGTTCCGCAACATTATATTTGGGCATGCGTGCGTGCTCTCTTTCGGCACTCATTGACAGACATGGCTGACTGTCGGTTTGCTCCTATTTATTTATTTTAAGGGTCAGTGTCTGCCCTGCGGGCGTCTAGTGTGGATGTCTGTAGCTACTTCTGCAAATCAAATCGTCTCCGCCTGGCTTCGAGACGCGACAGCTTCTTTTATTAGTTATTTTCGATTATAACTCCCATGTTGTGGACGCTCAGCAAGCCAATCTTTAACCCATAATCTTTTGCGGAGTTTCTTCTTTTTGACTGCCAAAGCGATGAGTAGACTTGCTTTGGCCACGACTAACCTCTCACGACAACGCATAGTGAAGCACTGCCAAGCTTGCCAGTGTTTTGACCACTCTCTTTGAGTGTGAGTGTGACTGACGGAAAAACTGATCGTGTGAAATTCAATGGTGTGTCACTCACCATTGAATTAGGTGGTCGGCGTGTACTTTCAGTGCACGCTCTGAGCACGTGAACGTGCGGGACTTTAAAACACACTCGTAAATTCATTAATTATGACAGACATCGATGGAGAACTCATTAACTATGCTTTCCAATATGAAATATTGTACACTATGGGTAATCAATATTATTATGGTACTACTAGGAAGGAGAATGCCTTGGAAGAAATAGCTCAGAACTTGAAAATAACAGGTAAGAAAACTCAATTTCAGTTGATCTTATATTTAGATGTACGATAACAAGTAAATTTATATCAATTAAACGCTTACGTTCATCTGATTGACGATATTACTGGTGCTTCCATCTGTTTTATCGTGTCATCCTTTGACGGTACTTGACCTTGCGGGGAAATAAAATACTTTTTAAAGGTATCACTAACCCTTTACTCCCTGAATTATTTTGCACGTGGTATTAAATTTTTGTAATTACGTTTTATAACTGTACATGGAGTGTAATGAAAGGCGCATTGCGAAATTTTATATATTTCCAAAAATGGAAAAAAAATTTACCAAATTGGGTACAATCGTCATTAGCAACACCACTTCACGTGCTACAGAGTGGGTCGGTTTTTCCATTTTTCTTGGAGCAACTGTAAGATAACACAAGCATTTCCTATCTACACTTTTTTGGCTTCAAGTTAAAATATCTGACATTCAAGTTAAAATATCTGACATTCAAGTTAAAATATCTGACATTCAAGTTAAAATATCTGACATTCAAGTTAAAATATCTGACATACAATTTAAAATTTAATATGGATTACTTTAATAGAACTACATATTACTGTATGTTCCTACATATATTTGCAGATTTTTTGCATATACATAATCATAAATCATAAAAAATTTGCAGTAGAATAGATTGTAAATATGATACCAACTACTGTATGTAGCGTATATAAGAGCTCGAATTTTCTTTGCTGAATTATTTTCATTCTAACACCCATCATGACAATGGAGAAACTCGTAGTAAGCAACCTTCTCAGTGATTCGGAATCTGAAGATCAACATACAACACGAGGAGTGAAGAGAGGAACAAAGCGTGGAAGATATAAAAGAAACGCATACGAAAAACAAATGTTTATGTCTGCAGCGGAAGATATCGACGGAGACTGGAGGAAAGTGGCCAACAATCATGGCGTACCAATAGCAACTGCAAATGGTTGGATTCGAAAAATTGATAAGGAATTTAACAAACACGGAGGTGCAAGAAATACGAAGGTTGCACCTATACATTGGCAGAAAATGATTAGTTATCTTGAAGAAGATCCTCTTATTACTTTAGTAACAATCAAAAATAAATTATTGCAAGAAACAGGAGTATCAATAGCTACAAACTCAGTGCATAGGCATCTTGACTGTCAACTTTATTCTGTGAAAAAAGCAAGATCGGAGCCATCAGAGATGAATTCCGAAAGTAACAAAAGAAAACGATCAGATTACGTGTCAAAAACGATGGATTTTATTGGGAACGGCAAAACGTTAGCGTACATCGATGAAACAAATTGCAATCTGTTCTTAGGAAGAAGTTGTGGAAGGTCCAAGAAGGGAACTCGTTGCAGTGCAAAATCTCCAACTTCGAAATGCAAGAACGTCCACATCATAGCAGGGATCTCACAGAAAAGGTTAACGTACTGGGAAAGAAGAAGAGGAAGTTATAAGAAAGAAGACTGCTGCGAATGGGTCAGAAGATTACCACGAACAGTGTCAGAGGCAATGGAAAATGAAGTAGTAGTTTGTGACAACGCTCTAATCCATGTTAATTTAGAAATGGTTGTGCAAGGGCAGGAATTTCAGGGAGCCGCACTTCTAAGACTTGCTCCTCTTAATCCTATCGAGGAATGTTGGAGCGTTGTTAACAGAGGCCAAGAAACTGCTCAACACAACACGTGAAGGTATTTTGCGACCTCCTCCTCCAGGCATGACCCAGACTGAACATCGGCTGCAACATTTGGAAGGAATAATAGATCAATCTATGGGGAAAATCACTTCCACTTTGTGTATCATGTGCAAAAACATTATCCAGCAGTTTTGTTAATGCAAGATCTGAACATGGGTGACATTCCAACTGAATGAAATTATACATATGTAGTTCTTAATAAATATATCGCATTCTTATTCAAAATCTATTAGATCATTTCATTTAAGGATTTATCAAAGAAATTATATTCATTCTTCTGTAGGGAATGCAATTTAAATATATATGGAAATATTTTAAACATCTGTATATTTGCACATAAAATCGATTGCATTAAAAAACTTCAGACGTGTTAATGGAGCATTTAAGACTTATTGTTGTATTAAAGGAAAAAGAAAAGGAAAAAGATAAAGGAAGACGAAATATTGTAATAAGGAGCATTACAAACTTATTATTATTGCATTGAACTATGTACACGTGTACTCGCCTTGTATTTTTATATCCATGGAAGCATTTACGCATGTGAATGCAAACCACGCCCTAAATTATGATTTTTTAGTCAATATAATTTAATGAGCACTTAAATATTTTAAAGTTCATATTTTCAAATCGTTTTATAAAATATTTTATGGTGAATTTAAAATTTGTAACTTGAAAAGTCAGCCATTCCAACTTGAAAAGTCAGCCATTCCAACTTGAAAAGTCAGCCATTCCAACTTGAAAAGTCAGCCATTCCAACTTGAAAAGTCAGCCATTCCAACTTGAAAAGTCAGCCATTCCAACTTGAAAAGTCAGCCATTCCAACTTGAAAAGTCAGCCATTCCAACTTGAAAAGTCAGCCATTCCAACTTGAAAAGTCAGCCATTCCAACTTGAAAAGTCAGCCATTTCAACTTGAAAAGTCAGCCATTTCAACTTGAATGTCAGCCATTTCAACTTGAATGTCAGCCATTTCAACTTGAATGTCAGCCATTTCAACTTGAATGTCAGATATTTCAACTTGAATGTCAGATATTTCAACTTGAATGTCAGATATTTCAACTTTAATCTGAAAAGGTGTAGAGCTCTTCAAACATATAGCAGTAAATATATATACATTTTGGCGGAAATTAAACGAGTTTCAATTGTGAGAAATTAAAACAATAATCCTTTCTATGTTATTTGCCTTGCTCGTTATAAAAAAATGAAAACAACATAAAATTAATGCTAGTTATTAAAGATCTTTGTGTGAAGACCTTTTCACTATGGCTTCTGCTCACGATAGTTTGTTATCCGTGAAATGGAGGAAAGCAATTTTTATGCTTACTAAAGAAAAGGTTAGAGTTGCGCTTTTTGCACTACACTTGTGTCTTTACTGAACATGAGCCATTTTTACTTGTTTCGCTTCTCTGTAATATATGGAACATGGCCAATATTATCTAGCCGAATTTTGTCGGAGGGAAAGCGAGCACGATGTCTTTTTTCTGTTGTTTTTGATGGTTTTGGTGATGCTCTACTTCGCTTGACTGACTGACCTACTGTAATGTAGCGAGTAGTGTAAGTTCTAGTTAGAGAGACCAATAGTTGGCAACGCTCGAGACAGCAACACTCGCAGCCAGTCTACAAGTGAACTCGGGCTCGACAACAAGTAAATGTTGACCGAGTGTGTAAATAATATTACCTACTGTGGTTGGTATCTAACTTCTTAATTTCTAAACTAATGTACTAATTCTATGCTACCCTATTCTATATATTCCTTTCTATCTCCGCTCTGCTCTCGCTAACCACATTCTGGTATCTGAGTATCTAGTTATGTTGTAAGGTATCCAAGAGGTGAGTAAACTATTTTACCTAACTTGATGTCTATTACTATGTTGTGTCTATGTCTATGTGAAACCTATACTGTGCTATAGTGTAGGTTGTGATATTGGCGACGAGGATTTGGTAGAACTGCTGGAAGTGACTAAGTGGTCGTGACTACTGACTAGTGAGGGAACATAAAATTTGCCTAGTGAAATTTTTTGTTATTGTTGTTGTGCTGCTCACTGGTGTTGCTAGACTGGCTAGACTATGTTAGTGAAGAATCTCAGAATTGATCAAGGGATTGTACTATTTGTGCTGTGAAAATTTTTTTTACAGTGTGTTTTTGACTTACTATAAATTCAATATGCCATTGATAGGTTCAGTAGGAGAATTTAATCCTGTAGAGGAAGAATTTGGAGACTATGAAACTAGATTGCACTGATATTTTTTAATAAACAAAATAGAGGAAAATAAAAAAGCCCCCACCATAATTTCACTAGTGGGTCCTAAAATTGCTAGGCTCATTAGAGACCTCGTGTCTCCTAAAAAAGTACTTGATGCTACTTATGACGAGATTGTGGAAGCGTTGAGACGGCATTTTAAGCCAACAAGAAATCAAATCTTTGAGAGGTTTAGGTTTCATAAGCGGAACCAGAGACAAGGGGAAAGCATTGCGGATTTTGTGGCTAGCTTGAAAGCACTTTCTAATACCTGTAATTTCAAACAGGAAGTGCTAGAAGAGACCCTGCTGGATCGTTTCATTTTGGGTGTGTCCAGTAATGAAATTCAAAATTGCTTGCTAAATGAGGCTGGCCTGACATGGCAAAAGGCCATGGATCTAGCTACTGCTAAAGAAACCACACTGAGAGAAACAGTGGGGTTGAGGCAACCAAATTCAATCTAAATGTAGGCCAGAGCAGAGTTAAGCAAACTGCTATTAAGCCTCAGGGCAAAACTCAGACTCAAGCTAACCCCAAATCAGCATGCAGCGGCTGTGGTAATCTGCACTGGCGTAGAGATTGCCCCTATAAAGACAGTGTTTGTCATGGTTGTGGCCAAAAAGGCCATCTTAAGAAATGTTGTTTTAAATTGACAATTAAGAAATCTGATAAAGGCAACAAAAATAATTTTGTGCATGCTATGCATGAAAAATGGGGAGGGAAAACCACCCTAACCCTAATGGAACTAGCAATGGAACCAGTGCAGACTACCCAGCCCCCAATCCAGAATGTTATGGGGACATTTTTGCTTTAGCCGAGGAAATGAAACCCCCAATCAAAATAAAATTGTTACTAAATGGTGTGCCATTAGAGATGGAGGTAGATACAGGTGCTGCCAGGTCTATCCTTTCAATGGCCACCTACTCTAAAATTCCAGCTAAGTCAAGACCCGAGCTGAGACCTTCTGATGTTAAGCTTAGGACCTATGGGGGAGCTGAGCTGAGCTGGTAGTTTGTGGGGAGATCAGGGCTAACATCCAGCGTGAATCTAGTGGTATGGTTCCTCAGCTAGCAACTATTGTGGTTGTAGACAGGGAGGGGCCAGCCTTGCTGGGTAGGGACCTGATTGATTTCCTTGGGCTAACTATAGTTTCCAATAATGTCAACAAAGTGATCACTTGCCCTGAAGAGTTAGCAAATAAATTCCCCGACCTTTTTCAACCAGGTCTAGGTTGCTTTAAGGGAAGAAAATTCAAAATAGAAGTGGATCCACCAAAGTTCTGTAAGGCCAGGAACGTGCCTTACACACTTAGACCTAAGGTGGAGGCTGAACTTGATAGACTGGTGCAGGAAGGTATCCTCACCCCTGTACAGTATTCAAGATGGGCGGCGGCGATCGTCCCTGTGCTCAAGGCTGATCAAAGCATCCGCATATGTGGGGATTACAAACTCACAGTCAACAGAGCCACTAGGCTTGATACCTACCCCATACCCCGAGTGGAGGATCTATTTAGCGGGTTAGCAGGAGGAGTTATATACTCCAAGCTAGATATGTCTCAGGCATACGCTCAACTACCCTTGGATGAAGACTCCAAGGAACTCACGGTAATAAACACCCACAGAGGTTTATTTGCCTACAACCGTCTCAGCTTTGGAATTGCGTCCGCACCTGGAATCTTTCAGCGTGCCATGGAAGGACTATTGCAGGCCTCCCAGGAGTGTTCTGCTACCTGGATGACGTCCTGGTGAGTGCCACTAATGAGAAAGAGCACAACAAGCGTCTCTATCAAGTCTTATCTAAACTACAGGAGGCAGGGCTAAAACTGAAAATGGATAAATGTCAAATTGGAGTGCCACAGGTATCCTACCTTGGATACCAAATCGACAAGGACGGATTGCACCCCACTGCCGAGAAGGTAGCAGCAATCCAGAATGCACCAGCTCCTACTAATGTGACTCAACTGAGAGCCTACCTGGGGCTGTTAAATTTCTATAGGAAATTTCTAAAATCATCTGCAACCATGCTGGAGCCCCTAAATACCTTACTGAGGGATAAAACCCCTTGGAAATGGGATGCAAGTCAGGAGAGAGCCTTCCAGAAATCTAAACAAGCCCTCCTGGACTCTCAGACTCTAGTCCACTTTGACCCTCAGAAACCCATAGTGGTAGTGGCTGACAGTAGTGCGTATGGTGTGGGAGCGGTGCTGTGTCACCTTATTGATGGGATTGAACGCCCCGCCTATTTTGCCTCCCGAACTCTAACAGCAACAGAACGCAACTACTCTCAAACTGAGAAAGAAGCCCTAGCTATGGTGTTCGCACTTCGAAAATTTCATTGCTACCTGTGGGGACAGGATTTCACTGTGGTTACGGACCACAAACCTTTGTTAGGACTATTTGATCCGGGTAGAAGCATTCCTCCGATGGCATCCGGGCGCATCCAAAGGTGGGCTTTACTACTGCAGTCCTACAAGTTCACCTTGCGTCACCGGTCTGGCGTGCTGTTGGGTACGGCTGATGCTCTCAGTCGTCTACCCTTGACAACTCCCGAGGAAGCCACACCTATTCCTGCGGAATGGACGTCCTTAGTAAACTTCCTCGAGTCAGCTCCAGTCACCAGCACCCACATCCGCGACAGCACCCTAAGGGACCCAGTACTTTCAAAGGTATACAAATACTGCCAAGTAGGCTGGCCTTCGATGGTAATTGGTGACCCTGATCTCGCTCCGTATACTAGGAGGCGAGACGAATTGTCCACACAAAATGGCTGTGTGCTCTGGGGGGCAAGAATTATTGTACCCCAACCTCTCAGACAAGCCATTGTGGAGGAACTTCACTCTGGTCATGCTGGATCATCCAGGATGAAGGAGTTAGCTCGCAGCTACGTGTGGTGGCCCCTTCTGGATAAAGATCTAGAAGAAACAACTAAGTCATGCAGCGAGTGCCTGAGCACTCGAGCCGCACTGACGAAAGCTGAACTCCATCCGTGGGAATGGCCTGCGAAGCCTTGGCATCGCATACACATTGACTACGCGGGCCCAATGGATGGAAAATACTACCTAGTGATTGTGGATGCACACTCTAAGTGGGTTGAAATTTTTCCCACATCTACTACAACCTCTAGCGAAACGATCTTGTGCCTGAAACACACTTTTGCGACATTTGGATTCCCAGTAACAATTGTTTCAGACAACGCAACGTGTTTCACATCGGCTGAATTCCAAGAATTTGTGAAGGCATGTGGTATGCGACATATTACAAGCGCACCATACCACCCTTCAACTAATGGACTGGCAGAGCGCATGGTACAAACTTTCAAGAAGAATATACGGAAGTCAACGGAACCCCTACGCCTAGCACTAGACAGGTTCCTGTTCAACTATCGGCTAACACCTCACACGACAACAGGTGTTACGCCTGCCGAACTGATGTTAGGCAGGAAAGTTCGCTCTCGTCTTGATCTGCTTTGGCCGTCAGAAGCAATCGCGTCCAAAGTTGCTCAACGCCAGGACGCTCAGAAAAGATACCACCCAGGGTCTCGCGCGGTTGACATTCCGCTGGAGTCACCTGTGATGGTCCGTCAATACACGCCGGGTTCCCCAAAATGGACCCCTGCTACCACCATTGAGAAAACAGGCCCGGTATCCTACAAGTGCCAACTGAAGGGGGGAGAGGTCGTTCGTCGACACCAGGACCAAGTTATTACCTGCTCGAACACCATCCCTGAACCCTTGGAACAACCTACGGAGGAAACCGTTGTGTTTCCACAACCTGCTCAAAATTCATACCCACCACCTCCGACCCATGAACCCGACTCCGAAACACCTGATTACCCGATTCCCACCCAGGAGGCTAGGATGCACGAGCCTCCAAGCGCTAGCATCTCGCGCAGGTCTACCCGAGCTCGGAAGCCTGTGGTGAGAATGGACCTTTAGGATTGACTATATTGAATAAGGGGACTGGGGATACAGGGGGGGTTTCTAATTAAGGAGGGAGGGGTGTAATATAGCGAGTAGTGTAAGTTCTAGTTAGAGAGACCAATAGTTGGCAACGCTCGAGACAGCAACACTCGCGGCCAGTCTACAAGTGAACTCGGGCTCGACAACAAGTAAATGTTGACCGAGTGTGTAAATAATATTACCTACTGTGGTTGGTATCTAACTTCTTAATTTCTAAACTAATGTACTAATTCTATGCTACCCTATTCTATATATTCCTTTCTATCTCCGCTCTGCTCTCGCTAACCACATTCTGGTATCTGAGTATCTAGTTATGTTGTAAGGTATCCAAGAGGTGAGTAAACTATTTTACCTAACTTGATGTCTATTACTATGTTGTGTCTATGTCTATGTGAAACCTATACTGTGCTATAGTGTAGGTTGTGATACCTACCTTCCCTCATTTCGTGAGAGAATGCAAGATACAGTTTGAAGGAAGCGAAGGGTAAAATTCCTTTTTTTTTGCTATCGAAAGAGCAGCCGTGTGTTTGCAGTACCAGAGCAAAGAATTTATCAAGGCCATGTATAGAAAATGAAAAATGAGTGAATGATTGACGATAACATTCTGAATTTCATCATAAAAAATTCAGAGATATCTTTCTTCAGAGACAAAACACCTTCACAGTCCTAAGTTGATTTAGCAGACTCTAAAATTAGAGTTCTTCCTTCAGCTAAAGTTGACCACTGTTTTGGGAAATTCCCGATTTTAGTGCGTTGATGTCAACATTGGCCTATCATAGGGTGGATTTCGCCAGTGAAGTTATTCGTAGATTCATCAATTTTACCAGATTCATCAATTTCATCAAGAATGGTCCCCGTTTGAACTTCATCGTTTCCTGTTTCTGTAGGGAATGTAATTTAAATATATATGGAAATATTTTAAACATCTGTATATTTGTACATAAAATCGATTGTATTAAAAAACTTCAGACGTGTTAAGGGAGCATTTAAGACTTATTGTTGTATTAAAAAGGAAAAAGAAAAGGTCCTCCCCCTAAAGGGGATACAACTATTGTATCTATGAGAATTAGCGCTCCCAGGGGAATTAAGCGAGCTAAGGGTTAGGTAGGCCTTCTTTTCGTTCAAATAGAATAGGTTTTTGTTATGTTAATGACCATCTTTTTTCGGTTCACTGTTTTCCTGTTTTCAGCACCTACTACTGTTGTCGGCAATTTTTTTTGTTTCATGAACTTCTTTCTTAGCTTACTGTTTCTATGCACCATGTGCATAGATCCCGCGTGCCCTCAACTCCATACTAAATGGTGCCTACCTACTTCCTCTCTTGGAACATCTTTGCCGTGGTAAAATAAGGCTAAAGGTTTCTCTTAAGATATTCGTAATAATTTCTCTGGTCATCTGAAATGATGATATTTACAACATATATATACTGTGTATATCAGGATGTTTTTTTACTTTGAACAAACTTCGAACTTAGGTACAAAAACTCAAAATAAATCGATTTTCATGAATGACAAAATGTCCAAAACTCATTAGTTTTCGAGTTATAGCGTCGCAAAGCATGTTTAGAAATGCATGTCATAACTGGGCCGCTCACCAATTCGAGGGCAAATATGCAGAGTGGCCTAACCCACAAATCAGGGGTCAAAACTGGCAGAGTGGGCTAAGTGATAATTTCACCTCATAGCGGCAGAGATGTCATTCAGGCAGAGTGGCCTAACCAACAGCAGCTATGTATTGCCTTGCTGCACAGCGCCACGCGTTCTGGGGCAGAGTGGCCTAAACAGCAGATTAACCCGTCTCCACATGGTCGACCTACCAGGAGGTTTGAAGAAAATGGGTCAACTCTGCAACTTACTGTACATTCATTAATCATGTTAGAAGTTTCATTGGGGGTTCATTGTGAAGAGAGAGAGAGTTGCTCTTTCTGTCAGTGGGAAAAAAAATGCTGCTACCCCAATGAAAATCTACGAAATTTGAGTCTTTATTTTGGTAAAATACAAAAAAACAGATCAGAAAATCACTTGCCATTTTTTATTTATTGCACTTTTATGTTTTTTTATGATGCATTTTCATAGATTCTGAGTTGCTGAATCTTGTGGTGTGTGAATTTTTTTCAGGTCCAATAGTACCGGAGTTATGTGCACTATATGTAAAACACAGTTTTTATTTTTTAGTTCATTTTGTGTATAGGCTGTTATCAAGCAGTTTCATTGTTTGTAAAGAGTTTGATATGCATAGAGCTTTTCCTCCCGAATACAATGGTGGTATTATTTTTTGCCTAGGAGTAAATCTGTGGATTTGGACTCCCATTTTTGGAACAAAAAACATAAGAAAATAAAAATGATGGCAACCTTCTTAGAGGCAAAGTGTGTGCTGGTATGCCTCAGCTACACTGCTGGCCTTCTAAGAGGTTGTGCAGCACCGGTAGCTACACTCCAGACTGAGCAGAAGAATTCATACAGATTTGAGCTTGATACCTCTCCTTCCCTGTTCCTCCCACCTAATTTTACCTTACACCAATGAATAGCGCTCAACAAGACGCTTAAGACCATATATGGCAACCCTAGGTTTGCTGATGTGAAACATGTGTTAGCTTTGCCGACCTTCTAAGAGTCCAGGACGTGGCGACGGGTTAATGCTTTCGGTATTTGATTTCTTCAGTATTGTAATGATGGTCCTTGCTTCAACGCACATTGAATATACAGAGTGTTTCCTAACAAGACTTCCAAAATTACACACCAAGTAGAAAATAGCTTCATACTTTTTCTTTTATGAAATTTTTCAAAAAAATCTGATTTATGAGACATTAGCTGTTTATTGTTTTAACGGATGAAATTTAGTGACACAATTACGCACGATATTTATTTTGAATTTACTCTACAAAAATTGTACAAAATGTGCTCCATCAATGCACTTTTCATATCTTAGCCATAACGACTTCTGGATATTAGGAAACATGTCAGGCGTTTCAGAAATCTCTCTAGCTGCCACTGCAATTCAGGCCACGAGATCTTCCTCAGATCCAATGGGTGTAGCATTAACAAGGCTCTTTATGTGCTCTCGCTAAAACTTTTTTTACGAAATATCACCAAAACTATATTTTATTATTCTAAACTCTCATAGAATAGAAGTTTTTGGAACGTAAATTCAAAATAGAGAGCATATAAATACCTCAAAACCCTTATTTTTTCGGAAAAATTTAGTAGTAAATAAATGTTTATTTGGCCATTTCCTACTTGGTGTGCAATTTTGTAGCTCATGTTCTAGAACACCCTCTATTGCACTGGCTGATCAACTGTCTAGCGTATAGTGCATGCATGTGTTTATCATTTGAAAACAAATGTTTATTCAAGTTTTAAACAATTTGAAACTACAGTGAGGAGTATGAACAAGCAAAAAGAACTCAAAGTTATTTGTTATGTTATGGTTTGTTATTTACAATATTTTAATGCCCCGAATAGTGAACACAGTCGTACCTTTTCTTTCTAACGACAGGATACGTCAGCATTAAAATTATAAATCTATTATTGCATAGTTTTAGCTAGAGAAACCCTAATACTACAATCCACCAATATCTATACACAAAACAAGCCAAGTTCTTACAAAATGTTTTCAGTGGTTCAAGACACTTTTAGTGGTCTCAAAGTCTAAATATTTTGCTACCATTCAATCTGTAATAGAAATTAAATCATTTCTCAGCGAAGAGTGGTGAAAGATAATAAAAATGAATCATTGATTAGTGGTTTAACAAAAAATGCAACACTCAAATATCATCCCGTTATTCGCATGAACTGTGACTAATTGGGGAAAAATCTGCGTAGAGAGTCGAAAAAAACGTACATTTGTGACGAATACATAAAAATAACCTGAATCACTACGAACACAGGTATCGGAATTTTGGATTAGGCTAGGTTGAATATGTTCAACTTGGACCTAGATGTTCCGATGCAGGCGTTTAAACACTAATTTAGCAACTGCTTGGCGCAACAGATCGACGTGATATTCAACAAATTTTAACCTAATACAAAAACCTTTTTCTGTGTGCAAGAGGGACGTGCTATTCAACAAATTTTAACCTAATACAAAACCTTTTTCAGTATGCACGAAGAAATTTGTAATGGACATGAATGAGAAATTTAATTATATTCCAGCATTGACGGAGCAACATTGAGTTTCAGTTACTCTTCAGTTTCTTCATCCAGAACACACTTAAGATTGAATTTCTTTATTCTGATTTCATGGTGCAGATTGGTGAAAAAACTTACGAGATGAGATGGTAGGTAAGCAGTTAATTTTTGCAGGTTTTCGAATTCTTCGAATGAAAGCTTCATTGGTTCTTTATACAGGAGATCCAGGAGGACGGTTTTCAGTTCAGATAACTTGTTGCGTTCTCTGAAACCAATGATACGAAGTTCCTCGTGGTGATCGCTGAAATACTTATATTGCATCAAGCACTCTTTTTTTCTATAGGAGACTTCCAGCCATTTCAGTTTCAAACCTGCTGAATTTGTTTTATTTTGTGTCGACCATCCGAAACGTAAAGCATGACTAAAGCTTGGAACTTCGTTAAACTTGTCCTTCATTAGAGTGACTAAATTTGTACATTTGCATGATGGTAGTCCAGTCGCTGAGGGTATAAATTCCAACATTCTTCTTCTTGGTGTATTCTATTTTTCTGAAATCAGTGTCATTGGGTAGGAATGAATGGCCGCTCCCTGGAAAAGTGTGAGTCGAGACCTTATATGCGTACTCATGCAGATCAACATGAAGAAAGCGACAATGTTTTTATTACGGTTTTGTCCTCCACAACAGTGTGAAAATGTATGAATTTTGTCGTAGTTATGAAGATGATTTTTGTGTAGGAGAGGTAAAACCGATTGAACGATCTCACAACTTTCTCGCTTCTCTTCAATCTCTAGCTCGACCAATATGTGGCCCTCATCGTGCCTTGTATATACTCCTAGGAATAACCGCACTTGTCTTTAATAAAGAGCAACAGAAGTGTTGAGGTAAGGAATCGACTGAGTTTTTTCCAGGTCGAACGTGAAGCACAGTAGGCGAGAACTAGGCTGGCGTCATTCCTCTTCTGTCACGTGCATTTCTCTTCTGTTCTACACTTACTAGTTCAGCACGTGAATGTGCTCCTTATGGTCTTTTCTATACTTAGTTCTTCTTTCTTCAACAACTAGATTATCTTCATCTATCACCTTGTATTCACCTCATCTCGCACACGTATCTTTTTTTGGCAAGTATTTTTCACAAGTTGAACTAAGTTGTATTTTTTCAGCTCCATCATGAAAACGAATGAGCTGACGGGATGATCAGGGGTTCTCTCCGTCTAAAACGAATGCATTTTTCAGTAATTAAGATCAGGACTGGAATATAAGTTAGGACTATCAATTTAGTGGGATTTGCGCTTAGGCAATAAATTATTTAGAATTTTTGGCGCGTCTTCTTCAACCTCAGGTGAAATTTTGTTAGCAGGCACATGCTTGCTTCTTTTATGTAGCGAAACAATTATTCCTGCTTTCACTTTCTTGTTCATTACATAGGCTATGAGATTCCCAGTGTAGAACAAAACACTGCCTTGCACACTCTGTGGTCATTTACAGCGCAATGAAATGAATTAATTTTCTGAAGATTCAGTGAGGTTTGGTTGTGACTCTTCCTTGTCAGTAAAAAAAATTTCACAATGAAATTTACGCAGATAGAAAAATAGTAGTAACAAGAAAAAAATAATTTACTTGAAAGCAAAATAATCTGTTGTTTCGTAAATAATAAGGGAGAACTTCGTCGCGTTGAGGTTAGATACAAGGCTGTTTAAAACTACAGAACCTATTATGTTTGAAAAATGGCTCGTTCCTTTCGTTCGTGCGCCCTTGATGTTTTTGGCAAATTTTGAGTCAGAACATACCTTAGAATTGATTCCAGACAACTGATCTAAAAGAGCAATGGGAAGGTAATTTTCGGTAATAAAGCCACACAATTTTAGTTCTGCAGATCCTACTTTGTTCTGGTGATCTGACGGTTCATTTCTCATAAAATCAGTGACGTTAATGAATTTGCGATCAACCTTCACACTGTTTTTATGCTTATCAGTTTCCTTGCGTCTATTTAAACTGCCGGTTATCTCACAATTGCACAGATTGCAGTACTCATTGGTGGAGTTAAATTTGCTGATTCGCAGCCACGATGAACATTTCTCGTCAGTCAGTAATTTTAATGAAACTTTCCATCCATTTTCAACTTTGTTATTTTTTCTCCGAATATCACTGGCCTCACTAACGGAGGAATACTCAATATTCACTTTCTTAAAACTTATTATTTCTCAATGCTTACTAATTAAAGAACAATAGGAAACTAGCCAAAATTGGTTTTCAAATCAATGCGGGACCAAATGCTATGAGGAACTCACTCCTCTCAGGAACTACATTAGACTGACTCTCACTGACACGTGAGAGTAAATCAGGCGGAGAATAAGCCACAGCAAACGTACGGAAACAGAACCAAAACGCTACGAGTGCAGAACATACCAAGCATACTCATCACTTGAATGCTTGTTAGTCTGAGTCAACGAAACGATATAGTAGATAAGCAGTTTTAGCAAGTAACATAACTAGCATTGCGTACAAATTGTCAACTCTCTATTTGTACATCAAATGTGCACATAAAACTTTATACTGCAGAAACGCCGCGTGACACGGGTGACGATGCTACGAGTTCTAAACTTCAAACTGGTATCAAACGCGTTGCGTAACTTTATTTAATTACACATTGCGTTCAATATTTCTCTCATTACCACGACAAGTTTTGTAACTGCCAAAAATAAGGCTAATATTTCTTGGTAGGGCAAAATGTTTTCAATAAATCATAAAAATCTTTAAGCCGGCCGTCGCTTCAAGCTACTGTCATACCAAATGTACAACAAAGTGATATTTGGGGCAGATCGTAGCAAATTTGTACGAACGTACCAATTTTGGCGTCCCTTATAACACGGTATACATAAGACAGGTAAGTCCACTTCAAAGGGGACAGCTCTCGCAACCGTTAGACAAGCCAGCCAATAGGAGACGTTTGAGGTGATGACGTTACCACACCACATCGCGGCAGCGATGCACTGGCTGCCGTACGTAGGATTGCACCATGGCTGGAACTGCTGGGTTTCCGCACATACGTATTGAAAAAATTTTAAATAGTCTGGAAACTATGATTCTGAAAAACTTTGATAATCTCGTATACAATGCTTAATAGCCACGCAGTAATTAAAATTTATGTGCATACTGAGCAAATCCTTCATATTTATCATTACAAAGCTCCGCTGGCGACTTGCATACTCATTGTCATTCTCATATTTAAATGTTTCTTTTTCGAGTGTTAAAAGGATAAATCAAGTGAAAGTCCACACAATGTTACTTTATATTTCAGAAAGAAACACTAAGTTCATCGTTTGTAAACGTAAAAACCACAAGATGAAATTACTCTGGCAAACGATGCTTTCCGCTTCAAGAAAGTCTTATATTCTTATAGAATACTGGTTGAACGATTTACATAGGAAGCAGGATGAGTTATTTTATAATGTCCATCATCTTTAATGCACATTAATTTTAGACTATATATATTATAGACTTCTTATCAATTCAAATTGTAAAATTAGGCTCCCAAAGTACAAATCTTTTTCTTGCACCTTTTTCATCATCTGCTGTGCTCGCTTACTCTCACCTACCGATTTGTTCAAACGATTTTTGAATAATTACCGCTACATCATATTGCGTTATAAAGATTAATTAATTTTCAAACTGCTCGGTATCCATGATCCACGTCTAAATAGTTAAAAATTTGAATAACGACCATCATTGAACTAAATGTGTAGGTGCTTTGAGTAACCTCAGGAATATTGGCAATTTTGCTGTAGTCATTCCAGCAGCTACAGTTTTTCCAGTGAACATCCCTCAATACAGTAAAACATGCATTTGGCCTAGTTTTATGATATGGCAAATGTAGCCCACATCCATATTTATTCGATGAATTCATTATTGTAGCAATTTAATATTGAACACTTCGTCCTTTTAATTAGTAAATATATTTATATATAAATATACATACAGACATATACGGCACACATCCTATAATATGCAACTTGCTCCGTTTAATTATAACATGAATGAATAATGAATCGCTTAGAAATTACAAATCTACTTTCCTTTCCTGTTGGATATTACAAATCATAAGACTTCAGCTGTGACCATACACTTGAAACGTAAAATAAACATTTTGTAAAATCTATCCTGCAGAATTGAAATCTCCTAGAAATACCTTTCCGCTATAACATCAATAACAACGTGAAGATAACTCGCAAACAAATAATGGTATAACTGGAAAAATAACACCAATACAGGGTGGGCCAGAAGTAACCGAGCCTTTTAATTTGCTAAGAAAAGGAAAGCTATGAACGCTAGGAAGTTGAAACTTGTTTTAATTGGCACAAATAAAATTTTTATGGGTTATCAACGCTAAGATTTAAATACGTTCGAATGAGTGCCACGGCTGTTTAGGAAAATTAGGGTTCCTCTCTTTGTCGTTTCCATAGCGCTCCTTAGTATATCTGGCGAAAGTTGAGCTATTTCATAATAAATTTTGTTTTTCAATTCTTGTAAATTAGTCAAATTGGCTACATAAACTCGTGACTTACGGAATCCCCACAAGAAGAAGTCGCATGGGTACAAATCTGAAGAACAAGGAGGCTAAGGGATGTCAGCAAATCGTAAAATCAAGTTATTTGGAAAGCACTTTCCCAACAATATCCTTTATCTTCCTGTTAATAACAATAGTGTTGATAAACCATAGAAATGTTTTTTCTTCTAAGAAATCAGTTTCAACTTCCTAGCGTTGATAGTTTTACTTTTATTATCAAATTAGAAGGGTAAGTTTCTTCAGCCTACCCTGTAATAACCGAGACAATTAGAATGAGCTGGACAATTTTGGAACACATAACAGCTACTACCACACCTAAGGAGTACTGTCGCTAAAATCAGAAATTGTGAAAGGAAAAAATGAATGAACATCAACACGCAAGCTGGAAAGTAAAAATAAACTTGCGAAACCCTAGGGACTCTTAGAGCGTGATTAACGATACTAATAAGTAATGTTTACATTTGACGCAACTGTGATTCGAGATCAGATGTTAGGTGAATTCTCCCTAACCGCAACAAAGATGTACGAAATAGAGGAAAGAAGAAGGCAACGTTAAATATGGAATTAAGGAATTGCGGAAGTTGAAGTAGAAAGTAGCAGGTGCTGAAAAATAGGACAGCAGTGAATAGAAAAAAAGTTGGTCCGTTACAAAACAAAAACCTGTTATTTTAACAAAAAGAAAGCCTACCTAACCTTTAGCTCGGGCCAAACAAGACAAAAGTTAAATGAAAAAGTAGGAGCTGAAAAACAGGACATCAGTGAGCCGAAAAAAAGATTGTCCTATGCCATAATAAAAAAATTCATTTCAACAAAAAAAGCCTACCAAACTCTCTACTCGGGACCTCACACATTCCCCCTGGGATCGCCAATTCCCTTGGATACAAAAGTTGTACCCCTTTTATGATGAAATGTACATATATTGGGTCCAGGTCATATCCGTCTAACCAAAATGGGACAATTTAGGGATCAAGTTTCATCGAAGGAAGAAACTTAATTGTGCATTATTTTGTTAAACTTCTCTTTCGCAGATGTTTTCCTTAATGATCGATTGTAGGCTCTAATAGACTGTAAAGTTCTACACTTTACGAAGAACTTGATGAGGAAGAACGTTATCTGAGAGCAGCAAGTGTTAGGCTTGGGACAGTTTGAGTAGATCACTTCACGAACTGTCTTACAGAATCCAGGCAAATGACTGATTTTGCCAAACAGGTAAAGAAAGACTCTTTCAAAACCTATAACATTCCCAACAAAAGACTTACTGCAGTACTTTAGTCCTTTGCATGGATCATCTGATTCAACGTACTGTTTAAAGGAAACAAAGAGATGAAAGTTTAGATCACTTTGAGTTAAAATTGAACCACATTCGTTGCAATTACTTAACGAAGTGTTTTTCAATTTTTTGTGATATTCGTCGGTCTTCATTGCAATATAACCCGAGATGTAAACAGCAGCATCTTCGACGTCAACGGATTCGAAAATTCCACCAACTTCCGTATTTCCCTTGAACGTGACTGCAGCCGCTTTCTCTTCTTCTTTCAGCTCTATGACTCGAGGGTCGACTTCCTTCTGCTCCGGAACCTGGGAGAAGATAAATAAACAAACTCGTAAAAAATCCGCATTTTTGTGTTGTAGATGCTACTTATAGACACTATAAAAGTTGGAAAGTGGAAGACTTGATTCGCAAAAAAGTTAGTTTCCGCTGCCCCAACCACAGCTAAGGTGTTTCAAAGAGAAGAAGGATGATGAGGGCACCATTTGGTATAGAATTAAGGGAATATGAAATCTATGCACAAAGAGTACGAGTTGCCGCAACACAATGCCGTCTGCGTACAGCACTCTCACTTCAGGACCACGTATTTTCCCCCTGGGATAAAAAGAAACATGTGGTTTGACTGATATGGAGATGGCCATGAATTATTGCATGCAGTGAAATTGTGAGCAGGATCGAAAGTATCTCGGAATCCCAAATATACGAAAGTGCGAGCTGGAAAGGATGCGAATGGCCAAGAAGGGAAATGAAAAAAGTAAAGTAAAAGAGAAGGAACATACATGTTTTCAACTAGTAATGTCATGAGTTGATAGAAACCCCGTTACACCAAACTATTTACTATCTTACAATCAGCACAGGAATTGCTGCTATGGAAATAGCCTTCACGGATGCAAACCTGAATGTAAGAAATATATATATATATATATATATATATATATATATATATATATGTATATTTAACATCAAACAACGCAAACTCAAGTTACTTGCTTCTACCCTTAATAACAAATACAAGCCAACAACAGAACCGCATGTATAAACTATCATTCTGCCATTATACTTTCAATTGTACCTAGAACTCAATCTTCATACCTCTGCTAAGAAATCCAAGGTTTCTCCCAGCTGGGGATCCGAGACCGTCTCACAATTGGAGGCAAGAGGGGCACGCATTAGAGACGCCACTGCAATTTTCACGTAGTTTTGGGTGAAGACTTGAGCGTCTGGAAATTTCTGGAGTTGACGAACCTTCCCAAAAAATAACTCCAGCTCATCTTGACACAGATTTCTAGTTGATAGGTATTTTAGATTGTAATTATCCAAAATAGGCCTCATTTGAAGAATCACATTAATGGACTGAATTAAGCCATTAATAAAGCGGCATTTTCGAGGAGCATTCAACTCTTGCAACTGTTCCAACCATTGCAAAGCCTCCTTCAAAAACTCAATTGAAGGTGATGAAGAATGAAGAGGCTTACGAAGAGGAACTTTAACTCTTGGACTTGAGTTCAGAACATCAAAGATGTCGTTCATTTTCTTTAAGTAGGTGCTTGTAGCAGCGGCAGAAGTTTCCATTATGCCCTTCGCAACGCAGGTGTCAATGGCAGCCGAACATGAATTAGACAGAACTTGTGCTGCCAATTTCACCTTCATTTTTATTCCAAATCTCAAGTTATACACATGCGGGCTTGTGATCCGCGGGAGTCTCTGCAGACTCTTTTCCCTGTCCAGCAGGAAGATGGCTTCAACGTGTTTCCAGCTAGCTGATGCTGAAAATGTCAGCACTTTCACACTTCCATTCAAAAGGAAGTTTCGCGCACTTTTGAGAAGATGAGGTGGATCGCGATAAGCAAAGTAACTTTGTTTATCAATGACTATCTTTGGGTTAGATGGCGTGGAACCAAGAGACTTGAAAGCAGTCTCAAAATTTGAGCCTTGGTCAGTAGTTATGCCTAGCACAATAAAACCCTCGTTTTCCAAGACCTTTGTGGCATTTGTAATTATTTCGGTAATTACTGTGGATTTCATGGCATTTGTTGACAAATAATAACCAATTGGAAATTTCCAATTCCTTTTCACACCAACTGCCATCACACATAAACTAGATGTTGCCAGCTTGCTTGATCTAGTTATCCCATCGTCTTCATACCCTACGATTAGATCCTTGCTTTCGTTGTAAGACAGCCCTTTCCTCAAAGACATTTCATCTAAAAGAATGAAAGTCAGCTTATCAGCATCAGTTTCGGGGTCGACTTTCAATTTAAGCATTTTCGCATTTCTTCTAAGGACTCCTGGAGACATTTTCAAAGTATTCAACAATCTTTTTAGGGTAGATATTGATGGCAGTGGTAACATTTCCTTGAATAACCTATAGCCTAAGCGAGTAGAGCTCACAAAAATGTTCACAGCTATCCATTTTTGTAGAAGTGCGTACCGTTTCTTCCCTCTTAGCTTCATTTCAACAAACTCAGTAGGGAAGGGGCCCAGCTTTGGGTACAACTGTGGTAGAAATGAATCGATGTTGAACCGCTTATACAGAACCGGGTTCCTTTTCTTCGTAGCAGTCCTTTTCTTCTTTGGTTCCCTCTTTCTCGCAGCACTTTCTATCTTGATGGGGCAGGGAAATAACTTCCTGCTGCAAGATGGTTTATTTGGCAGCTCAATTTTTTCACCCAAAAAACTTTCAGCAGAATTAAGATTATTATTATGATCACAATAAGGATTTTTTGGACTTGCACACTGAGAATTTTGACAGCTCCTGTCGATTTCATAGTGAGAAGTGCTTTCAGACATTGTTTGTAAGGTATAACTGGATGTTGAAGTGCCTGGAAGACAGACAGAAGTTGTTGTAGTGACATTTTCAGGTGTTTGAGAAGATGCAATGGCAATATTGTGGACACTCCAATTAGCAGCTTTATCAGGCGATTTTGAGGCAGAAGAGGCTTCTTTTGTGACTGAAGGGCTGGAACAAAATCTCTTCGTGGCTGCTTGAGGGGTTGAGCATGGTCTCTTTGTGGCTGCTTGAGGGGTTGAGCATGTCTTCTTTGTGGCTGCTGGAGGGGTTGAGCATGGTCTTTTTGTGGCTGCTGGAGGGGTTGAGCATGGTCTCTTTGTGGCTGCTGGAGGGGTTGAGCATGGTCTCTTTGTGGCTGTTGGAGGGGTTGAGCATGGTCTCTTTGTGGCTGCTGGAGGGGTTGAGCATGTCTTCTTTGGGGCTGCTTGAGGGGTTGAGCATGGTCTCTTTGTGGCTGCTTGAGGGGTTGAGCATGTCTTCTTTGTGGCTGCTGGAGGGGTTGAGCATGTCTTCTTTGTGGCTGCTGGAGGGGTTGAGCATGGTCTCTTTGTGGCTGCTGGAGGGGTTGAGCATGTCTTCTTTGTGGCTGCTTGATGGGTTGAGCATGTCTTCTTTGTGGCTGCTTGATGGGTTGAGCATGTCTTCTTTGTGGCTGCTGGAGGGGTTGAGCATGTCTTCTTTGTGGCTGCTTGAGGGGTTGAGCATGTCTTCTTTGTGGCTGCTGGAGGGGTTGAGCATGTCTTCTTTGTGGCTGCTGGAGGGGTTGAGCATGTCTTCTTTGTGGCTGCTGGAGGGGTTGAGCATGGTCTCTTTGTGGCTGCTGGAGGGGTTGAGCATGTCTTCTTTGTGGCTGCTTGATGGGTTGAGCATGTCTTCTTTGTGGCTGCTTTATGGGTTGAGCATGCTTTCTTCGTAGCTGCTTGAGTAGAACATATTTGACTATCTGTGGATTCACTTGCGGTATCAAGTTGATTAGCAAGTGAAAACTTGCTTTCTATCATTGAAGTGGGTGAAGTGCAAGGCCCCGTCTTCATTGAAGGTGGAACATCTAAGGGCAGTGACTGACAACCTGCATAGGTTGATTGGATGCCACTTGGTCCACCTGCACAATAATAATCAAAATTCAGAGAATGTACGCAATTTTGGTCCATTTATAAACTATTATTAACTTTTCAAGTCAGTTACCATGAAAACTAGTTTTTTCCCGAGTAAAATTTGTTAAAAAAGTATAAATTACAAAGAAGAACATCAAATGGAAAAGCATAACCTCCACTGGTTTTCATTAATTGTATATTTTTTAAAATGATGATTTAGTTGTGGTTCAGAGTGTAGATTGTCCATGAAATGTGGATCGTTGCTACATATACATGCAATCCTAGTGCACCCAAAACCAGAACTTTAAAACTGATTGAAGATTTAGTCAAATTTCATCATGATAATTGAGGAAAAAAGGACAAATGGATAGATTAGATTATAAGTTAGTTTAAGCCTCCCTATCCGCAGCAAATGCAATCCAAAGAGAGGATGGGAGAAGGAACCTTTTAGTATTGAGTTAAGGGAATGCAGAATCTATGCAGAGAGGGCACAGAAACAGTAAGACGAGAAAGAAGTTCAAGAAACAAGATCAAAGTTGAAGAAAAAAGTAGTAGGTGCTGAAAAAACTCGACAGCAGTGAACCAAAATGAAAAGGTCTGTAACAAAACAATAACCAATTTTATGTGAACAAAAAGAAAGCCTAATTAACATTTAGCTTAGACAAAGGGATAATTACTCAGTCATCAATGTTCAACATTGTATCTACTGAGCAATCAGTGTTCAAAATTTGCAAAAATCATCAATGAGTGAATTCCTACTAATTTTTCACGGAAACAATCCGGAAATATTCAACAACACATGCCACTTGAATGAAGCATTTCTACTTCCGTTGTGCAATTCAATTTCCACAGCTGGAAATCTTAAGCACGGAGGTCTGACTTTGTTGGGTACTTTATAAAGGCCTTGCATTTCTTTTTGATGCATGTACATAGTAAGAAGTAACCTCATGAACTATTAGTCTAACACCAGTTTACATTATGCAATCAATTTATCACTATACTTCTGATGTTGTGCACAACATGTTAGATAAAATATGAACCTTATGAAGTGGTTATTAAAAATCTTGAGCAATAAAAACTCAAATCCATTACACATGTATAATGACAGGATTTCCAAAAAATTCCATACCTTAAAAACATGAACATATTGATGTACAAAAGGATGAATTCACAGGTACATGAATGAACTGAAAAAGAGATATGTTAAAATGTTGTAAATTACAATGAAAATTTTCCTCAAGTTCCAGTAGCATCACAGTAAGGACACTTACCAAAATTTGGAGGAGCTCTCCAAAGAGACTCACAGGCACCAGAGAGGGTTTAGGCTTCAACATTGCTGCTCTATAAAACAAAGATACAAGCCTCATGATTACAGAGCTGGAAAGCAACACAAATTTTAACATGTTTGAACACTTGTGCTCAAACTAACTAAAAAGAAAGTAGGGCACATAACATTACAAGCTGTATAAACATAAAAAGCAGAAGCTTAGATCCCTTAAAGCTAGCATAGGAAGGCAAGCAAATAAGATTGAGCAATTCAAGATAACTATCAACAGTACAACTACTCAAAGAAGAAGTAGGATGCAATGGAAAGAATGAACACAAAATTACAACAGTAATGCAAAGCAGTACACATTAAAAGCAAACGGTACAAGTCTACCACAGATGTGCGTACGTGAAGAAAAGCTCCTAAGCTTACCTTCAACATTAAATTTTGAAGGGTTTCACTGTGGCCTTTCCCAACTTTTGTTAGCATGCCAGCCAATGGACTAAGTCGAGTTTCATGGTCAAATTTTCAGTAGTATTCTAGTATATACCTCATGTCACTCATTTCAATAGCAACCCTCTAGTTCACTACTTGATAACGTGAGTTTTCCTACACACTCCTCATATTCTTTACTTTTTCCAAGCACTAATTTCACTTTGAAATAATGGCAAATAAGATATTTTCTGTGATCATTAATGTTAAATTCATCTTCACTCTCATGTTTTTTTACATTTCTACTTATCCTCTAATCACTTAAACTAAGTGTATTGCTATTTTCAACTTTGAAGCCTATCATCTTAGACTAATAGGAGCAATTACAATTAATGAATTCAAATCATTTTCTAAAAACTGACCTTTGCTGCCCATTACCACTGGGTATACCAACATTTAAATTTATAGGCCAACATTATATTTGGCTGTAAAATCATTTTTACAATCAAGTGTGATTCACCTGTAAACACACTACTCATGTTATGTGCCCTACAGTTTTGATGCAGGAAACAATTATTATACCTTCATAAGACTGCATAACGTCACAACACACATTAGCCAAAATTTCTAAAATTTTTGAATTACTCTCTGCAATTATCTTCTGAAATATCTCATTAAAAATGTTCAATTCTGAATCAATCCAACCATCTATCTATAACTTCATCAGTCTTTGATGCTTGACTTGTGAGAAAAAACAATTGCAAATAATGAGCCATTTAGTAATTTGAATAAGTGATCATTACCTGAGTACCCATCATTTAATTATTTACTGACAGGTTTGAATAAATAAATTTTTCATGAATGGTATATTAACATTAGGAAAATATTTTATAACCTTAACAGGCATATCATATGATTGCCACTGCAAAGTAACTTTAAATGGCCCTCAACCACTTTTATTTAGGTACCATCTTTGCACTGTTGCTAATTGTATAAAAATCTTGAAAGATTTTTTTTGATATAATGTAGAATTATTTATGTAGATAATAAATGTTTGAATGGCAAAAGCATACCTTTTCTACTTGAGATCTTGAATAGTTAAATCATCAACCAATTTAATAATTAATCCCAGGAACTGTAATGCGTGTTTATATTCTGCTTTTAATGTCATATTTATCAAACTTCCATTTCACCATGGTTGCAAATCAGTAAATTAAAGGAATATTGAATCTATTTCCATGAGTATGGGGTAATATTTAATTTCTTGAATTGTTCCTCCAAGTAAAACCTTTGTGTTTAAATATATGATTTGATGAGATAGGTTATGTGAGGTTAGGGTTGTTTCTCAATGCCTTATGAAAAGGTTACAGAACTTGAAAAATGTCAGTTATGCATTATACAACTCTGAAGTGAGATAAATTAGATTCAAGTAATGATAATTCAGATATTGAATTATGAATAAAATTTGCAATAAATGCCAACAAATTTATGATTCAGATATTGAATTATGAATGAAATTTACATTAAATGCCAACAAATTTAAGATTGTCCCAAATAAATTCTAAACAAGCATGATTAACTTACATCACAAACTTGGCCTATAGTATGCCAAGTTAAAAGATTTAGATTAAAATTATAATTTAGTTTAACCCTCCCTAACTCCTACAAAAAAGCGTATCAAAGAGAGGAAGGAGGGAGGCATCATTTAGTATGGAGATAAGAGAATGGGGAATCTATGCAGAAGAGACGTAAAAACAGTAAGTTCAGAAAGAAGTTCATGAAAGAAGATAAAAGTTGAAGAAGAAAGTAGTAGGTGCTGAAAAACGGGACAGCAATGAACCGAAAAAAGGTTGTCCTTCACGTAACAAAAATTATTTTATTTCAACAAAAATAAGCCCTAACTAACTCTCAGCTCAGGGCCTCACACATTTCTGCCATGTTCAAAAGAAATTCACATGTTATACTCAGGGTATTTAAACCCATTAATAATAGTATTATAGATTTATTAATTGTCAAGCCACGGAAAACAATTTCATTAGTTGAAAATTGAGTAGAAATTTCCAATTTTAATGATTTTAATAATGTTTTCTCAACTAATTTAAACTAATACCATTTGAACTCCTTAATTAGTATTTAAATAATTATATAAAAAGATATACAGAATTGAAAGAATATCCAACTACCTTGGATGGTTGGCAAACTAACCGGTCAATATTGAGTTTATTATTGTAAACAACTTTAAGAATTTTGTTGCCATAAATAGGTAATACAGTAGATTTTAAGACATTTTACATGAATGACATTCTGCTGTCTGCAGCGTTATATTTGAGTTATTTAATTTCGAAGTTATAGGACTGGGGAAGTGGATACTAAAATCAATATACAGTTAACATCACTTGCAATATGGCGGCTACCGTAGAACATTAGCAAAACCCTAGGAGTAAATACTGTAGATTTTATTTCAGAATATTTTTATAACGTAATATTTTTGAGTAATCACTTTCATTGTGTTATTAACTAAAACATCCTAAAAGTGGGTTAAGGCTCCGCAGGGTCGGCAAATAATAAATTAAAGTACCCAAACATACTCGAATAGGTCAAACGCACAACGCAACTGCTATGGAGGATGAAAATTCAGAACTTGAATAACTCGAAAATACCGCATCAGCGAGCAGAATGTCATTCATCTAAAACATTTTTAAATGTGTTCCTTTAGTGATTCTTGGCCACAAAATTAGTGATATTATTGACAACAATATACTCAATATTGACCAACTAACCTTATATAAACCCTGAGTACATTTCAGTAAATTTATTTTTCAGCAATCATTTGTTCAGTAAGAAGAATTTTTTCAACGTGTGCATGCACATAGGGTAATTCATCAAATATCGAACTGAACTGATTATCGAACAACTTTGGAAATAAGCGCGAAATAAATTTAGTAAGCATCCAAACTTGCTCAGTGCCAGTGATCTTACATCTAAAACTCCTATTTTAGTGATAAGAACTCATTTCTGTGAGCTGCAAACTGCTACCAGCGGTTGCGAACGCATTTTCTGTACGACCCTTACAAATTGGTCGAATTTTTTCACTCGAAAAATCTTACGCACCTCGGGAAAATTGCGACGGTTTAATTGTTGTTGGGTCACCGTCGACCTCCCGTCATAACTGGAGAGTAGTGTTGTCATATGATGTTCTGTTACTGTATTTTTTCTTTTCAGCCAAAAACTTGATAATTATTCCATGTTCGACATTCAGTTCCTTTTTCATGTCAGTATTAAATACTGAACAAAGGTGTTCGAATCAAAATTCCTTAGAAATTAAGAATTTATGCCTCGAACAAGGCTTTTCGATTCTTAATTCTTTTAAATAACTGAATCGATCTATTGAACGCCTGTTTTATTTCATTAAAATATTGTATTAACGCTTGGTAATAACATTGAATAGTTGAAGATGGGAATTCTGGTGAGGGGCTACCAATCAGCTGCTGGTGTTCCAAGGCCCTCAAGATCATCAATGATTCGTCTGGCTACATGTACTGATGATCAATCCTTTGCCAAGAAAATTGATGCAAGCATCAATAATAATTCATTGACGAGTGCTTTACACTCTACTCCATAAAAGGTCACACAGGTTGATGATCAAAATGATGGTTCAACAAACACTGCAAATGAAACATCGACATCATATTCAAATTTTGATAACTCTCCATTCAAATGCATCTTGAAAATAAGTAATGAGACAGTTATTTAAAACAAACAAACAAAACAAACATCGGCATCTTTGGGATGCTTTATTTCCAATCAAGCCTGATACAAATGATCTTAAGCATTGGTTTTTCAAATGTCTTATAACTAACACTATATATATAGGACACCATGACGGGTACCCCCGTAAAGCCGGTACCCATTTCCGACACCTGGGTCGAGTGGGGTATTGTGCTTGAGCTTTCCCTTATACCCCACGGGGAAAATCGCAGCGCCAGCGCCGGGATACGAACCCGCGACTCCAACATACAAGTCCGATCCCTTAACCACTGTGCCACCGCGAGCACTTCCAAGAAAATCCAGTGCACCAAAGAAAAAAAAGAATGAAAGAAAAACGTTTATTTTCCAAGTAGCCACATGAGATACATGTCAACATATTGGGTTTTAAAAAGTTTCTTAATTTAGGACGTCCTAAAACAAAAGTTCCATACGAGGAGTACTAATTGACAAACCATCAGAGGTGTACAAATAGAAAAGCCATATGAGGCGTAATAATTGACAAACTATACGAGGTGTACTAATAGACAAACTATCAGAGGTGTACAAATAGATAGACCATACGAGGCATATTAATGGACAAAATATACGAGGCGTACTAATAGAAAAACCATACGTGGCGTGCTAATAGTCTAACAAATGTTCCATACGAATAGAACTAATTGACAAACCATCCTGTTCGAATCAAAATTCTTGTTCGATTCATGTTCGATATTGATGAAATTATGTTATTTAAAGAATTCGATTTTTAGAACAATAAATAAATTCCAACAATCCACGTTGTCTTTAAAGCGACATCACAGAACAAGAAAGCAACTGTTCAAGAATAATCTTGAGGCCTGCAACAGTTATTCAGAGCAAAAGTTACCGATTTATGAAGGTTGTTTCTAGACACACGTGGTTTCTGTTCGATATTTGATGAATTACCCTAGTTATTGACATTTCAAATAATGTTAAAAATAAACTGCAGCTATGATGTTTGTATGCCAGTGATTTCAAGTTTCATAGCTCCAAGACCAATACTGATGCCAAAATTTTTTGAGCAAAATTGTATTGTACAAGGGTAAATTTATCAAAGATACATATTTCAAACATAATTTAACATGGACAACAACACTAAAATCAATCAAAAAAATAGAGCATTTTATTTCAGTAGAAGTACACATTTAAATGTTTAAAATGTTCTTCAGCTCAATAGAACATATTTAAACCTAAAAATTGTGTGGGAGCACCTTTAAATGAATTCAAGGTTAATGTTAAGGAGATGCACCTAATCGTTTTCAGAAATTGGTCAATGAGAAGCGTGATGCAATCATGGAAAATAATAATTCCAACCCCAAGAATCACTAAAGGAACCTATTTAAGAAGGTTTTACATGAATGGCATTCTGCTCGCTAGTGTGTTATTTTTCAATTATTCAGCTTTGAAGTTTTAGGTGAAATTTCTTTCCCGTGCAAAATGTGCAACACAGAGTACAACCAGGTTGGGTCAGCAAAGGCAAAGTTTGGATCATGAGGTGTTAAAGTTTTTGCCAGAACTTTGTAGAAATGAAAGAATGATAGAAATTGTTAATAAAATAATAAGAAATATTGTTATCAGTTAATAACATGAAAAAGATACCGTACTATTCTCGTACTTGGTTCTTTTTACGTTTTTTTTAGTCGTCATTATTACGTCGTCACCTTTACAGACAGCTCAAAGATGGCGCCACCCAGTACGGCCGCCGCCATCTTGGACCAGATGTAAACACAATTGTTGACGTGACCTTAATGGGTTGTTTTGAACTTTTATTTATAATTTTCACTAGAAGAATTGTGGCTACCCCTCACAACCCAACCTCTTTACGTGTGTAATAGGGGGTTAGCTTCCGTTATTAATTAAATTTCGCTTGGCACGCCCGCTTCCTTGGCACGTGAAAGCCAAGTTCAAAGTTGAATAATTCGAAAATAACGCATCAGCTAGCAAAATGTCATTCATGTAAAATGTTCTTAAATGGGTTCCATTAGTGATTCTTGGAAATGAAATTCCCATTTCCTTTGATCATATCACGCTTCACATTGACCCTGAAATTATGTTGCCTGTCTTGTGCTAATTATATTGAAATGAACAACTTTTCTTCCATGCACTTTTTGAGGCAAATGAGTGTTTAATGAGTTGTAACGGTAAATCACCTACCGCGACTCTAGTGTTTGAAGCAGCAAGAAATTGTTCTAAAAGGAAGACTACAATGGACTCTCCTTTCTGACACACTCAAACGATCCAGCACATTCCCGCCATCTGAGACCAAAATTAACATACCGCTATAACTTGTCAAATACTCATTTTTTCCTTCAAGTGCGTAGAAGAAATGTTGTTTATTTTGACGTTATTACCATGTTACAGGCAACAAAATTTTGAAAATTGATTAGTTGCATCTCCTTGACATTTACCAAATTCCATCACAATAAGTTCAACCATTTGTAGAAATTATTCATACTTCTACTTAAAAATTATATAAGGTCAATGTGAAGTTTAATGCAATCACGGAAAATAATAAGGCCGATCCCAGGAATCACTAAAGGAACACATTTCAGAACGTTTTACATGAATGACATTCTGCTCGCTGATGCATCATTTTCGAATAATTGAACTTTGAAGTTGGCCTTGGCGCCAAAGGAAGCGAGCGCGTGAAACGGAATTTAATTAATAACGGAAGCTATTACAAACGTAAAGAGGTTGGGTCGTGAGGGGGAGGCACAGTTCTTCTAGTGAAAATTATAAATAAAGCTCCTAACCCACCCATTAGGGTGACGACCGCAATCTTGTTGACATCGGGTCCAAAATGGCGGCGCCCATGGTGGTCGCCATGTTAGACCCGATGTAAACAAGATTGTGGTCGTCACCCTAATGGGTGGGTTAGAAGCTTTATTTATAATTTTCACTAGAAGAACTGTGCCTCCCCCTCACGACGCGAACCTCTTTACGTTTGTAAAAGGGGGTTAGCTTCCGTTTTTAATTAAATTACGCTCGCTTCCTTTGGCGCGGGAAGGCCAACTTCAAAGTTCAATAATTCGAAAATAAAGCATCAGCGAGCAGAATGTCGTTCTTGTAAAACGTTCTTAAATACGTTCCTTTAGTGATTGTTTGGAATATAATTATTAATTTCTGTGATTGCATTAAACTTCACATTGACCTTATATAATAATCCCTAAAAAGCCATCCACCTAGGATAAATTGTCAAATTATAAGGTAAATCTGAAGGACATGACAGTTGTCGATTTTGCAAATTGTAATGGCTAAACATGGTTAATGACACCAAAATAAACAAGTTTTCTTCTATGCACTTTTCGTCTCAAGTGAGTATTTTATTAGTTATAGCGGTAAATGACTTACCGCAACTCCAGTCTTTGAAGCGGAAAGAAATTCTTTGATCGAGTTGTATGGCAATACTGCAATGGCGTCTCGCTCCCAGCGCTCTGTCTTGAAAGACGAAACCAAACCTACCGCTATACCTCGTTAAATACTCATTTGACGAAAAAAGTGTATAGAAGAAAAGTTGTTTATTTCGATGTTATTACCATGTTTCAAGCAACAAAAATTCGAAAATCGATGAGTAGCTGTTTATTCGAGCGCATTCGTCATCAATGACGAAACTAAACTTACCGCTATAAATCGTAAAATACTCATTTGAGACGAAAAGTGCATAGAAGAAAACTTGTTTATTTTGATTCAATTAATTAGGTTCAGGCACTAAAAAGTGGAAAATCGACAACTGTCAAGTCCTTCAGATTTACCAATTATGAACAACACATCCACTCCAATTTGCAACATTTAGGCCTACATAAATTTCCAAAAAATATTTGAAACTATTACTTTCAATTACTCCTCTCAAAATAAACTTACCTGTTTAATTATTCTTCTACAGGATCTCAACGTGTCATTCAAGCTATTAACAAAATTGTACTAGGGTAATTCATCAAATATCGAACTGAACTGATTATCGAACAACTTTGGAAATATGCGCGTAATAAATTTAGTAAGCATCCAAACTTGCTCAGTGCCAGTGATCTTACATCTAAAACTCCTATTTTAGTGATAAAAACTCATTTCTGTGAGCTGCAAACTGCTACCAGCTGTTGCGAACGCATTTTCTGTACAACCCTTACAAATTGGTCGAATTTTTTCACTCGAAAAATCTTACGCACCTCGGGAAAATTGCGACGGTTTAATTGTTGTTGGGTCACCGTCAACCTCCCGTCATAACTAGAGATTAGTGTTGTCATATGATGTTCTGTTACTGTATTTTTTTCTTTTCCGCCAAAAACTTGATAATTATTCCATGTTCGACATTCAGTTCCTTTTTCATGTCAGTATTAAATACTGAACAAAGGTGTTCGAATCAAAATTCCTTAAAAATCATGAATTTATGCCTCGAACAAAGCTTTTCGATTCATAATTCTTTTAAATAACTGAATCGATCTATTGAACGCCTGTTTTATTTCATTAAAATATTGTATTAACGCTTGATAATAACATTGAATAGTTGAAGATGGGAATTCTGGTGAGGGGCTATCAATCATCTGCTGGTGTTCCAAAGCCCTCAAGATCATCAATGATTCGTCTGGCTACATTTACTGATGATCAATCCCTTGCCAAGAAAATTGATGCAAGCATCAATAATAATTCATTGACGAGTGCTTTACACTCTACTCCAAAAAAGGTCACACAGGTTGATGATCACAATGATGGTTCAACAAACACTGCAAAGGAAACATCGACATCATATTCAAATTTTGATAACTCTCCATTCAAATGCATCTTGAAAATAAGTGATGAGACAGTTATTTCAAACAAACAAACAAAACAAACATCGGCATCTTTGGGATGCTTTATTTCCAATCAAGCCTGATACAAATGATCTTAAGTATTGGTTTTTCAAATGTCTTATAACTAACACTATATATAGGACACCATGACGGTTCCCCCGTAAAGCCGGTACCCATTTCCAACACCTGGGTCGAGTGGGGTATTGTGCTTGAGCTTTCCCTTATACCCAACGGGGAAAATCGCAGCGCCAGCGCCGGGATACGAACCCGCGACTCCAACATACAAGTCCGATCCCTTAACCGATGTGCCACCGCGAGCACTTCCAAGAAAATCCAGTGCACCAAAGAAAAAAAGAATGAAAGAAAAACGTTTATTTTCAAAGTGGCCACATGAGGTGTACAAATAGATAGACCATACGAGGCATATTAATGGACAAAATATACGAGGCGTACTAATAGACAAACCATACGTGGCGTGCTAATAGTCTAACAAAAGTTCCATACGAAGAGAACTTATTGACAAACCATCCTGTTCGAATCAGAATTCTTGTTCGATTCCTGTTCGATATTGATGAAATTATGTTACTAAAGAATTCGATTTTTAGAACAATAAATACATTTCAATAATCTACGTTGTCTTTCAAGCGACATCACAGAACAAGAAAGCAACTGTTCAAGAATAACCTTGAGGCCCGCAAGAGTTATTCAGAGCAAAAGTTACCGATTTATGAAGGTTGTTTCTAGACACACGTGATTTCTGTTCGATATTTGATGAATTACCCTACCTACCATCGGCCAATTCTCGGATTAAATACGTACTGATAAGTTCGTACTAGATTTACATATGAGAGACAATTACATATCTTACCTCCAACGCTCAAATTCATGTGATTATAAGGCAATGGCACCACACCGTTTTTCAGAAGTACTTTGGTCTTGAACGGTGAAAGGATTCTCCTGTAATCTGTTTTTTTGAAAATGGCGACTACACACAAAATAATGATTGCATAAATTAGATTCCTTAATTGCACATAACATTTCATTTCCACTTGCTCTTATCCACTCTTTAAAATTAGAATGAGGATAATTGAAGTACTTGAAATCAGGTTGATTTCTAGAATTATTTTCACAACTAATGAAAGAACATTTCTTCGTTCTACTTGTAGGCGCCATTTTTGCTGATACCAATGCCGACAAACTGGTCTCGTTGTTGTTCAAATTGTCGTACAGCTGACTCGATATTTTCACACATTGTCGCCAGGTGGCGTTTTTTTCCTGGGTTGCTATTCGTTCTGAGCCCGTGACGTCACCGCACCCAGGGCTCTTTCTAGAAATTACTAGAATGCTCCTACCTGTCATATGTTTACCGTGCTTATAATGAGCTTGCCGCCAAAACAATGCAGTGCACGCATGATGCAACTCTGCACTGTGGTGCACCAGCTCATCTTTGCCATGGTTACATGCACTTGCTGCTGCGATTATGCCACAGCCAGTCAGGAAGCCCCGCTCGTTTCGGTTGCGCCAGAGTGGCCTAATCAACTGAGCTATTCCTTGTTCAGCATATCGGAGAAACGCTGTCGCTTATCCCACTTTGCTTATCACTGGCCCGAAATTCAGGATTTTGTGGGTTAGGACACTCTGCATATTTGCCCTCCAAATATCTCTGCCAAGCAAGTTGATTCTATCATCTTCCACAATGAGAAACTTTTGATCAAAACTAACATCTTTATAAGTGATAGTTACTTAAGATTGACCAAACAAGTTTACAGAGACACCACTGTACCCGAGAATTTTGCTGCACGTAGGATTTACAACAGCACCAACTTTAGGTGCATCTCTTTTACGTATAGTTGACACGGCACTGCCGTTATCCAGGAGAAATTCAACAGGTTTACCTTATAAGTTGCATGTAATCATAGTAGGCTCTTTAGTAACGGGAATTACAGTGGTGTTTACTCTAAAAAATTAGAATCATTTAAGGGATAATCAGAAAATTCATGTACAGAATTACCGTCACCACTTTCGTTCCTAGGTTTTTGTAGAACTTCTTCTGTAGAGGCACCCGTGAACTCTTCATTAACACGTCTTCTCTTCCGACGTGGCAACAGCAACCGCTCATCTCCGGCTGCACCGCGTAGGAGCGAATGGCTTCAGATTTTTCTGCTGGGGAAGGCCGTGCTGCCGTCTTAGATTTGCAAACTTTAGAAATGTGGCCTATTTATTTTTCCACACTTTTGGCATTTCAGTTTCAAAGCATAGCAATTCTTTGCAAGGTGCTTCCGCCTGGTTCCGCAGCGAATGCATATGTAGTTCGGCGAGAGTTTTTCTATAGTGAAAAACGATGAAGATGAATCCTCACGAATAATATCTTGAGCATCGGAGCTCAACTGTTCGATGAGTTTTGCATGTTCAACGCATTCGTTGAATGTTTTGCGATCACACTTCTGTAGAACTGCACTGAGAATTTGCGATGAATGCAGACCAGCCACGAAAGCATCTCTCAAGAGACGATCGCGACAGCAATTTTCGTAGTTGCACGCAGATGCTAAATCATTTAACGTTTTAGCATAACTTTCTATAGATTCATTAACACCTTGCTTTCTATTTAAAAATGTAACAGATGCGCCGACAATGGATTTCTTGATTTCAAATTGCTGAATTAACTTTTCTTCAAGTTCCTCATATGTAGCATGAGTGAGTAATGTAAGTTTAATTCTTCGTTGTAGATCAGTAATTATGTTTACAGGCAATGCTTCAATTAAATTACAAGCTTTTTTACCGCCATTATTTCCTGCTTTCTGAAGAGCGTCTGCACACTGGACTTTCCAGCACTCTAAGAATTCACTCACTGTTTCCACTTCAACGTCGAACGGAGGACAGCTGACTGTAGAATACGCCATCTTAATTTCAGAGCACTTGTAACGTTCAAATTTACTTTGGAGATTCGAAATTCTCGTCGCCAATTGTAATATCGCTATTTTCAGTACATTAGGTTTATTTTAACAGGAAGCTTTAACTTCAATTCGCCTAGCCGCATACCAGGCAGAAGGATAGCCAAACGCACAGTAAGACTTCTAGTATTGTACTGGGTTCAAGAAGGGACACACATGCCCTAAGACTAGAGCGCCCCCGGAAGTCAAACAAAGCCCTTCCGGTAAATGCACAACACGGCGGCATCCGTCGGTTGCGTTTATGACACTTCCGCCGGTGACCGCGATATCCCAAACCAAGTGTGATAAGGACATCCGGGTCCAACGCCTATATTGAGATACTACAACAACGTATGCATTTTTCGGTAGGTAAGATCAGGACTGAAATATAATTTAGGACTATCACTGTAGTGGGATGTGTACTTTGGGAACTATTAAGAATTGTGGACACTTTTTCTGTTACCTCAGTTGAATTTTTTTAGCAGGCACATGCTTGCCTATTTTATTTATCAAAAAAATTCCTGGTTTCAGTTTCTTGTTGAATTCATAAGTTATACGCTATGGTGAGATTCCCAGTGTAGAACTAAACACTACCTTGCACGCTCTGTGGCCATTTGTAGCGTAATGACATGTTTTAGTTCTCTGAAGATTCAGTGGGCATGGTTTTGACGCTTCACTAGCACTTGCAAAAAAACTATCATCATGCAATTTACACAGATAGGGAAATAGTAGTAACCAGAAGATCTACAAGTTGCTTGAAAGTAAAAACATCTGTAGGTTCGTTAATAATAAGGGAGAACGTAGTCGATACAAGGGTACAAGGCTGTTAAAAGCATCATAAGTCAGGACCTACTTTATATGAAAAAATGCTACTTAATTTCGTCCGTGCGCTCGTGATGTCTTTGGCTAATTTTGAGTCAGAACATAATATAGAAATGAGCCCAGGCAAGTGATCGAAAAGAGCAATGGGTAGGTTATGTTCGGCAATAAAGCTAGACAATTTTAGTTTTGCAGATGTTACCTTGTTTTGGTAATTTGACAGTTTACTTCTCATTAAATCGGTGACTTTAATCAATTTGCTATCAGCCTTCGCATTGCTTTTATGCTTATCAGTTTCCTTGTGTCTTTTTATTTGATTAAGCTGCCCGCAATCTCACAATTGCATAATCTGCAATACTCTTTCCTGGAGTTAAATCTACTGACGTGTAGCCACGATGAATATTTCTCATCCGTTAGAAAATTTAATGAAACTTTCATTACATATTTACCGTCCTGTTTCTTTCTCAGAACATCAATGGCCTCACTATCGGAGGAATACTCAATATTCATTTTTTTTAAATCTCATTATTTCTCAACGCTTATCGATTAAAAAACAATAGAAAACAACAAAACATTAGTTTTTAAATCAACGCGCGACCAAGCCCAATGATCACTTACATCACTTCCACTCTGAGTGATTCCACTCAGTAACTGCATTAGACTGACTCACAATCTCACTGACATGTGACAATAAATTAGGCAGGGAATAAGCCACAGTAAACGTACGGAAACCGAACTAATACGCGACGAATGCAGAACAGATCAAGCATACTCATTACTCAAAAGCTTGTCAGTTTGAGTCAACGAAACGATATCATAGATAACAATTTTAACAAATAAAAAACTGGCATTACATTAAAACTGTCAACTCAATGTATTTATAACAAATGTATACACAAAAATTCATACTGTAGAAGTGCAGCGTGACACTGGTGACGATACGACGAGTTCGACTTTTAACTGGTAACAAACGCGTGGCGTAATTTTATTTGATCACGCATTCCGTTTAACTCCACTCCCATTCACATGAAAAGTTTGGTAACAGCCAAAAATAAGGCTAATATTTATTGGTAAGGTCTAATTTTTTAAATAAATTATAAAAACCTTTACAACTTGCAAAAATTCGCCACTTCAGGCTACGGTCGTATCAAATGAACAACAATCTAAACAGTCATATGGAGCAGATCGTACCGGATTTGTAGGGACGTACCAATTTAGGCAGCCCTGCTAATGAGCTTGCTGCCAAAATAACTCACGCTTGATACAACTCTACATTCTACACTGTGGTGCAACAGCTCATCATTGCAGTGGCAATATGCACCTGCTGCTGCTATCATGCCAGAGCCAGTCAGGACGCACCGCTCTTTGTGTTTGCGCCTGAGTGGTCTAAACAACTGAGCAATTCCGTGTTCAGTATACAAGCGAAACGCTGTCGCTTATCCCACTTTGCTTATCACTGTCCTTAAATTCAGGATTTTGTGGGTTAGGGCACTCAGTGTATTTGCCCTCCGATTGTTGTAATTGCAATTGACATAATAAATGACGGGCACATGCTCATATTTTCCATATTAGACGTATTTTGTAATCGCATAATGAATTCATATTTCTACATTTTTATATTTTATGTTTCTACAATTTTACACTTGATGAATTTTCCTAGCTTACTTTGTTTTCTACTTTCTTTTATATAAAATTTTTTTAGTCGTAATTTCTACACTGGAATTTTGTTCGGTTTATGATCCTTGTCTAAACGTTAGTTATAAAGATATGCTCTTCAATTCATCAAAATTTTCATTAGGAAGGCTATTTTGTGATTAAATGGATTTTGAAAGCCACTGTCAACTTCTATGAAGCATGCCCAGCTGGATTTTATAATCCAATTTTTTTATTTATCATAATTTTTTCCATATCATTTCAAGACTTCAACTGCATCTCTGGGATCACGAAAATTACAACAGTAATTTTTCAAGACAAAAAAACAAATTATTAAAGGCGATGATCAATGAAAAATATCAATTCAAAGAAGAGAAGATCCTGTTTGCAGCTATGTTGCAGCAAATGAAGATGAAATTTCCGCAAATAAAAACCGTCGTTACTAGGGAGCTTCTGCAGCACGTTAAGGTGGCCATCCCAGGCCCCTGTCGCTCCGATGAGCATTTTTCGTGTTTTTGTTGGAAAAGGACCTGGAAGGAATTTATATTTCTAGTGTTCTATTCACTGTCGAAAAAGTGAATGGAACCGTCAGGGCCATCGGGAGGTCGTCCGAAGTTTCCTCGGCGGTCCGGGATTTAGGAAAAGGGTTGCCATTTCTTTTGATGTTTAGTTTCCTGAGAGAGCGGTGTCTCTGTCAGCGCTATATTTTTCGTCTTTTGTTTGGTAACAAATTTGGTTTCTAGGGCCCTAGTATTTAGTGTTCAATTATGTTCAGTTTTGCATGAGTTTTGTTACTCCTGTTGGAGGGCCGGTCAGCTTAAATCCTTAATTAGGGGGGGCTTTTAATGGATGTGAAGAGCGACTTGGCTCAATTATCTACTCTGGTAGCAGAGTCCCTTAACTTTGCTATTAAATTCACTACTCTAGTAGAAAGCAGCTAGACAGCAGTCGAAGTCCTAATTTGACTGATCAGCTTTCTCTAACTTAACTTATGAAAATTAGAGGTCCCCTCGTCTTGCGGTACTAATCTTAATTAACCTTAGCATTCTTCCTGTTCTGGCCGGTCCTTCGGTTTCCTCTTCTGTGTTTCTATTAAGCGGTGAAATCGCCACTTCGAGGAATATAATTCGAAGGTTAGTAATCTCTTGAGTGATCAACGTAATTAATGGAAAATGATATAAGCTCTGCGATTGATATCGTTCGCGTGCTAGGTACCCTAATTTAAACACTCAATGTTTTCTTTCAGTAAGCTGCCGAAATTTATCCCTAGCGATTAAAGCATGTTCGTCACCACTTCTAAAGTAGACTGCACGAAGTTAGTTCGGTACGTTGCTAGGAATGATAACGAAACTAGCGTGATACTTTGCTAAATCTTGAAAAAGTATGATTTAAATTTGGTTATAATTTCGTTTGGTCTCGTCATGGGATTTCTTAGCTTCTTTATTTCATTGCAGTGACCTAGCTTCCGTGGTTGCTAGTGCGTACTGACTCCTCGCCTCTTGTTACGAACGGCAGCTCCTCGAATATAACCTCAGCGAACGTCCGTTGTCTTTTATTTATTAACAGACCCTTAATTAGGTGGTGGAATATTCATTCCTAAAGTTTGTATGACGCTACGGACACTAGATTTCTAACTATTTACAATTATTAGATACAACTATATACTATCAGATAACATATCCCCTTACCCCCCCCCCCCCCGGGGAGGGAAAGGGGACAAAAATCTTTAATTTTCGACCCCATATAAAAAGAAAACTAAACGGGAAATGGATAAATTTACAACATACTTTTGTTAAAAATGCTTCAAGGATTCTAAAACTGTCTTTGGTTTTGTTCTAGCATGAAAACTCAATGAGTTGATACGTCTTGAAATATCAATACAAATGAACTAAAAACCATTATGTCAAATTTTCTTCAAAAACTAAGGCTTGAATAAAAAATGAATAGAAGACAATGGGTTTATTTTCAAAAGTTACAACTAATAATCAAATTTCATAAGAATCAGACTGAAAAAATATTATAACACACAAATTTTTATTTTTTTTGACATCACAATTCACAGTGTGGATATGAAGTTATGCATGTAAATTATCGAAATAGAAATTAAAACTGCATTCAATTACATAAATTTTCCATTATTTTACACTTAAACAAAAATTTTTGTTTATGGCTTATACCCAACACCTCTAACTTTCAACATTCAAAACGTATCGACTCATTAAGTTTTAATGCTAGAACAAAGCCAAAGACAGTTTTAGAATCCTTGGAACATTTCTAACAAACATATGTTGGCTTTCTTCCAAATTGGAGAAAAAAGTTATATAGCTCATATCTCAGAAAATAATGTATTTTTGATGTAATGACACAATATCGCTTATCACAATTTTTTTCAAAATGTTAAAATTTCACAACATACTTATGTTAGAAATGCTTCAAGGTTTCTAAAACTGTCTTTGGTTTTGTTCTAGCATCAAAACTCAATGAGTTGATACGTCTTGAAATATACATAAAAATTTACCAAAAAACTAATTTTTCTTATAAAAATAAGGCCTAAATGGAAAAAGTGAGAGGTAAAATAAGTTTACTTTAAAAAATACATCTAGTGGCCAATTTTCAAACGAATCGGACGAAAAAAGTTCAAAAATCCGGATGGTCACCTTAAACAGGCACTAGATGGTCAATCATTTTGAACAAAAACTTCTCGCCATTGCTTGAATAAAGCATGATTTACCGTCTAGAAGCTGTTTTGACAATTGAGCCAGGCGTTGACGGTGATTGATAGAATGTTTGAATGACTCAAGCTCAAGCACTGGTGCTTAACCGTCTATGCTAACTTTGATCAAGCATAGCGTCAATTTTCTCTCTCTTGGGGCGTACTAAATCCTTGTTCTCTATCTTAGCGAAAAGGATCCAGAAGACTATAATGACTTTATTAACATGGACCAAGACAGCGTTGATTAAATCATTATAGTCTTCTGGTTCCTTTTCGCTTAGAACGTTGAGTAAAATCTCATGAGTGAGTAAAAGAGTTTTTCATTTTATACCACTCCCTAGACCAGCGTCGTTTCTTTACTTGTTTTTTCCGTGTCTAATGTCAAATGGAAATTATCCCGAAACACATCACGACAGACTTGCCTCTTCAGAAAGTCAACTAACAACGAGTTTTGATGAAACCGATGTAAGGAATGATTGAAGGTCGATTACACTTGCTTCAATTGATTGACAGCATAGCTTGATCGTCTAGGGCCTGCTTTAAAGAATATTTGAATTCTCAATTCAATCCTGACTTCCTTCTGTCGAATATTTGCAACTTCACCTACCATATAAACATTTAGTGTTTTTTTAATAATCCACCACGGGCATTAGAACAAAATCAATCAGTGGAATTAACGGCATATTTTAAGGCTAATTCTGAAAATATAGAAGCTCGCAATATATTACAGAGCAGTTTTCCTGAATTCGACAACTGTCATTCTTCAGAAAAATGTTGGTGAAGAAGAGCTCGAATGATATAATTAGTGCAAGAGCACAATCGGACACGCATCCGTCTCAAGGAGAACTCTTCTACCTTCGTCTTTTTCTACATCATAGAGCAGGTGCAACAAGTTCCATTGATCTTCATACAGAAGATAGAATTTTTGAATCTCTCATATCAGCAGCACGTTAGGAAGTGAATATATTAGATTCAATTCCTAACAAATCAAACATCTATTACATTTTTATCCCTCGGATAACCTTTTAATGCGATCTGATTCAGACTTGTTCTCACTTCATGAACGAGTTTCCAATCTGGCCAGCTTTTGCAATGTCAATACACAAGAGTTAAAAAGACAGAGCATTTCAAGGTCCGGCATTTGTTTGCCAAACCCTGTATTCATTCATGTACAGTTGTATGTTGCCATTAGCAGAGTGGGAGATCCAAACAATGTGATGATTTGTGCTGCTCAGCGAGATTTCTACAATCATGCAAGGCAGCGTCGCAAAGATCAGGCAATCGTTTATTGACTGGAAATGTGTACACCGGGATTTTGTAAGTGCTATAAAATGTTCAAGAAAGGAATAAAGTTTCAAAAATCATCACATTTTGGATTTTTACTTCTGACTTTTTAATAATAGTTCAACTAACTGAATTTTCATTTGTGGCGACCGAAGGTGGACTAGTACAGCCGACGTACTCGACTCACGAGTCAGAGTACATCCGACTGCAAATTTTCGAAACAATGTTCATCAAACACAACCAGTCTTCAATCAACAACCAAAGCACTAGAACTCATCATGGCCTCAAGCTTCTATGACCGGCTGTACTTCCTAAGGCACCAATCTACTTCGCACATCCGACCGTGTGCGAACGCAGATCTAATGTAAGTGTTGTGTCGTGTGAATAAGTGTTATTACTCGGCAGGCAGGGTCGGCCACGGAAACAACACGTCGGCAGTCGGCAGACTCGGCACATCTTATCAGTTGCGATCGAGGTGTAGTGACATACTTCGCGTTAAAACGCGCTTCCGCGCAAAGCTACGGTAGCCGTAAATCCGCCAGCATACTAGAGAAACCGCGGCGCGATAGACGCGCGCGGTATTTTTTCTACCGCGCATGTCGGCGGACGGAAGTTTACCACGGCGCGGTTTAGAGCAGTCAACACAGAAAGTAATGGCTAGTGACGCATTAGACGCTCACAGCGCTGCAGTAAACGTAATTCATTTCTAGTTTCCCATAGAATATTAGGAAGATATCCAGATATTTTCATCAAATATTATTTATTACTATTATTTCATCTATTATCTATTATTATTTCTGATATGTAATAGCTATCATTATTTCATTTATCACTGCGCTCTCTAATTTTTCCTAAAAACCTGGAAACTTGTCTCAGCCACGTTGTATGGGTGCACTGAATATCTCCGTACACGTAACACGAGGCATATGCAATAATCCTTCGCTTACAGCTGCAACATTTATGAAATGCGAAACCGTCATTCTGTTCAGAGTTCCAAACAGCACTGTGCGAAAAAAACGCGCGACAAACTTCACGGTTTCCGCGCCAATGTGTCATCTATCTACAAATGCGTTTTTACCGCGCGCGGTCGCGGTAACGGTTTCCCGCTGCCGCAACCGCATAGTATGTCATTACACTAATGGTTAACGAAGCGGAAGTATACCGAATCTAGTCCTGAACTCTTCAAATGTAAATCTTGGTCCCCTCAGGGGGATACAACTATTGTATCTATGGGAATTAGCGCTCCCTGGGGGACAATGCCCGAGCTAAAGGTTAGGTAGGCTTTCTTTTTGTAAAAATAACATAGGTTTTTGTTTTGTTACGGATCAACTTTTTTTCGCTTCGCTGCCGTCCTGTTTTTTCAGCACCTACTACTTTATTCTTCAACTTTGATCGTGTTTTATGAACTTCTTTCTCATCTTACTGTTTCTATTCCCTTTCTTCATAGATTCCACGTTCCCTTTAACTCCATATTAGATGGTGCCTTCTTCCTTCCTCTCTTTGGATCTCATTTGTAGAGGATAGGGAGGCTTAGACTAACTAATAAAATAATCTAATCTGATCTGAATCTTGGGGTATCACTTGAAGAGAGAGACGGTGATTTTGTAACTTTTAACTTTCTCCGGATAGGTTGCTTTCGTCTCTCTTGTAGTTGAGGAGCATAATCCGCGGGAGTTCCGCTGTCGCTTGTTAATAAAGTCCAAGGAACTAAAAAATCTGACGGCGATCTTGATTCCGAATGGTCAAGGAAACGATAAAATTTCTCCCTCTCAACGGGGTTCACTCATACTGGGCGTGCATACAGGGTGCCCGGTACTCACCCTGTCTTTATTTTTGGTGCTGTTGTAGTCGGAACTCCAGCACTAAGGCATCTAGCATAAATTTTTATAGTGCTATGAAAAGCTGACAATGAACCGCCCGTGGCTGGAGTAGAAAGGGGTTTTGCCGATTGACGCCCGTGGCAGTACGTGCTGCGGGACTGTGAAGATAGGGTTGGAATAGTTTCTTCCGGAACCTAAACCGGCAGCTACTCTTAAATTTTACGAGTTACGTAGACTAGCACTGAATTTTCAAAGTCCCCACAATTTTGAGGAATGCTGGGGTATGAGGCTTAGAATCTGTTCTCAACCCAGACTCCGGCTAGTCCAAGATCTTACAACATAATTAACAGTTTGGCGACTTCGCCTCCACGCCTGCAATTCAGAAATGTAATGTGCACACTAAAAGTTTCCTAATTTTCACAAATTTATTAACACAATTTCCTTTGATTAATAATAGCTGTGCTACTCTACGTTTGCAATAGGACGAGTTTTTAAATATTAGCTTCATTGGGTAAAGATGTAGGCTGCCGTAGCATCTGTTCTTTTCGGAGGGTAATGGATTGTTCACCTTGCTAGAATATTGGATTCCATTGGTCAACGAATAACTCCATGTAATCCGCTATCTTCGTTTTGGAAATGTCCTGGTCTATTATGGCTATCGCCAAACGTTTTTACAGCTCGAATCTACGTGAAACCGTAGCCGATTCTCTCGGTCGGTTTGGATCTGTCTCGTATTAGATCTAATGCTTGGGGCGACGTAGGAGAAAACCGGATGTCGAAAATGTTCTCAAAAGAGATGGTTTTCCCATCATTGGAACTCAGGCTTGATGCGTTTAGGAAGACTCACGACAGTCGCCTCATGTCAGGTGAGATTTTTTCTTTAAATCATCGCTTTTCCAAATGCTGCAATTCTCTCTTCGGAAACAGTCGTTAGAACCACTGAGTTCTTTATTTTGCTTATAATGTCATATATAAAGTTCTTTATTTTTTTTCGCGCAGTAGCAGAGTCGACTGAAAAGATTTCCATTTGCTGTAGTGCGTGCACTATTTTTGCTCTTGTGGGCATAATAATGTCTTTTGGATAGGAAAGGTTTGCAAGTGCGACAGATCACTGTCTCATCAATTGTTTTATTTATTTTTCCTTGCTATTTGTTGCCCAGGCATGAGTGCCATAATATATATATATATATATATATATGAATTCCGCGTTTGCCGATACTTGCCATCAAACCCCTACGCTTTAATGGGCTTGACTTGACCAAGGCTAATACTTCAGTTTGATTTTTGTTATTTAATCCCGTGACGTTCCAGTCTTGTATATAGGCAAGAACAAAATGGACCCGGATGTTATGGAAGTATGACTAGTTAGACATTTTGACGATTTTTATAATAAATATGGGAGTTCATGCGAGCATGACTTAACCACAGGGTTTAAAAACGGAATGATTGTATTTAGTTGCGTTGTGAGGAACTACTTCAACACATTTGACTAAGCAGCTGCTTCAAAGCTGAAAAGATTAATAAGTACCCGGGACTTAAATTCACCGCACCAGAACGCTATCGATCGCGCTACCGACCACCCAAAAGGTGGTCGAAGCTCAACGAAAGCAATCTTGGCACAGTGAAAGCAGGCACGAACTTGGCCCGACAGATATATTTTCTCATTTTTCTTAAGTATCGAGAGTTCAAAGTCAAGTCAGTTACGAACAGTTACGAGTAGTTACGGAAAGCTACTGCTTCCACAAGGTTTTTCAAACAAATAAATGTACGAGGAGCTCACGAGATTAGAACCCGGGACTTAAATTCACCGCACCAGAACGCTATCGATCGCGCTACCGACCACCCAAAAGGTGGTCGAAGCTCAACGAAAGCAATCTTGGCACAGTGAAAGCAGGCACGAACTTGGCCCGACAGATATATTTTCTCATTTTTCTTAAGTATCGAGAGTTCAAAGTCAAGTCAGTTACGAACAGTTACGAGTAGTTATGGAAAGCTACTGCTTCCACAAGGTTTTTCAAACAAATAAATGTACGAGGAGCTCACGAGATTAGAACCCGGGACTTAAATTCACCGCACCAGAACGCTATCGATCGCGCTACCGACCACCCAAAAGGTGGTCGAAGCTCAACGAAAGCAATCTTGGCACAGTGAAAGCAGGCACGAACTTGGCCCGACAGATATATTTTCTCATTTTTCTTAAGTATCGAGAGTTCAAAGTCAAGTCAGTTACGAACAGTTTCGAGTAGTTACGGAAAGCTACTGCTTCCACAAGGTTTTTCAAACAAATAAATGTACGAGGAGCTCACGAGATTAGAACCCGGGACTTAAATTCACCGCACCAGAACGCTATCGATCGCGCTACCGACCACCCAAAAGGTGGTCGAAGCTCAACGAAAGCAATCTTGGCACAGTGAAAGCAGGCACGAACTTGGCCCGACAGATATATTTTCTCATTTTTCTTAAGTATCGAGAGTTCAAAGTCAAGTCAGTTACGAACAGTTACGAGTAGTTACGGAAAGCTACTGCTTCCACAAGGTTTTTCAAACAAATAAATGTACGAGGAGCTCACGAGATTAGAACCCGGGACTTAAATTCACCGCACCAGAACGCTATCGATCGCGCTACCGACCACCCAAAAGGTGGTCGAAGCTCAACGAAAGCAATCTTGGCACAGTGACTGTCTATGGGCGCAGGAAAGAAGACTTGTGCAGCTCTCGGTTTAGGGTATAACAGCGCCAGCAAACACGGACGACACGATGTTCTAACGGAACTACACTGTGCCAGCTTTTGCCTAGCACTTCAGGATGACAGAGAGCCATTAGCGCAAAAACCGACGATACTGGACTGAAGGCGGCACCAGGGTTACAACCAGGGCAAGAGCAGCCAATCCGCGATTAAACGCCTCCAAGTCTCCTCAGAGCTGTATATAAAAATGAAATGGACACAAATATATTTAAACAAAAGAAATATTATTGAGCAGAGCTATTCAAAGAGTTTAGAATGAATATTACGGTTAACTGTCAAACGCCTCAGTTAACGCCTCAGTCGTCGGCCAGCTAGCCAACACAATGCTATTCCTACGGTGCTACAAATGAACCGTGCGGTTTCGCAAGCCGTCGAACCTATCGCATTGCATCAGTGGGCGGGCTGACTAAAATTTACCTAGTTTCGGCTACTGTTGTCCCACAAGATGGCTTAAATTCATGATTCAGGTTTAGAAGCACGAAGTGTGCAGTGTGACGCAGCGCAAGCTAGAGATACGGAAAAATAAGTATAGGGTAAAAACAAAGTCTACCATCCTGGCAAATGTGTACAATAAATTAGTTTCAAGTAATCGGCAAATAATAGAAACACGGAAACGAACCTGAAGAATTTTATCCTCATCCAGTGCGCTCAGCGACTATTAGACGATGGGAGTAAAGGAGATATCGTAGTCGCAATACAGTTTAATAATAATAATAAGAAAAGTCATAAGCCCAATGATAGTTTCATAGAAAATAGGCAATAGGTACGTAGTAATTAATAGTTCAATAGAGACGACGGTTCACTGCGACAGGGTAAAGTTGCCCTGCTTTTAGAGCAGCGAACACGCCTTTATATAGGAAAGTTAATTGAGGCCAAAAACCCGCCATTAAATTGCAATAATTTAATGAATGAAAGAACCACATTCACACACGCAATCAAGCAATTGATTTATTGAGCATGCAGGAAGAAGGGTTAAGCCCCGTACAGACATTCCGTTATCATATTGCCTGTGATCGTCGCAGTGGCGTTGCAAAAGAACTGCTCCTGACCAGACTTGCTTGACTGACTGCATTAAGGCCTGTTGACACGGTCAGTGAGTGCTTCAGCACTGAAGAGAAGCTCAAACTACGCCCATTTTCTCTCGTTTCAGACTGAATGGAGCATTATTCCACAGTGCAGAGAAGGTTGGTCTTCATCGAGCTATGCAAGGCTTGCCAGTGTGATTTTAGATGCTGGACGTGGAGGGTGTGTCGTCTCTGTGCCCTGCCTACACGTTCTCTTGGAAAAGTGGCGTTTAGCTGCCCAAAAAGGACTTTTAAGCCAACGCTTCGCCCACATTTTCCTCATTCGTTTTTGTTTCTTCTTTATAGACGCGACATCTGATAGAGATTGAAAGCGCCATTGCCTGTCGCAGAGCCACCTTCGTACGTTCTCTCCCTACCGCTGCTAGGAGCAGACTGAGGATTTTACTAGGAGCAGTGCTGCACCACTGCCATGGTCCGTGTGGACACACTGACTCGACCAAGTACTCGTGAAGCGCTCACCCACTGACCGTGTCAGCAGGCCTTTTGCAGTCAGTTACCTATGAGCTCTGAGAGGGGAAGGATGTTTAATAACGACGATGCGCTATGCGACGCCGCGGAGACTATAGCCGCGGAGAGAACGCGGAGCGCTACAACCTCAATGCCTTCCTCGATCACACTGACCGTGGAGGGAGTATATATGGAGGGAGCTTGGCCGTCTGAAGAGAACCAGTTTTTGAGATTTCTCCTATGTCTGTGGTAACCAATAGCCGTCTCGCAAGTGTGACGTCAGCACGGAAGTCAGTTACCTACTGACTAGGCTAGAGTGCGCACACGCTCGCTGAATGCTCTTCCAGCTGTTGAGTTAATCGCATAATCGTCAATCATTAATTTGGGATTCTCATACTCCGCAAGATAATAAATTGTGTTTCCTCACTTGAGGACACTTAATAATATCAAAATTACTAGCAAAGATACATTAAGAGTTGAAAACTATAAAGATTACAGGCCCTTGGTTATCACAAATTAGAGCGACTCGCTCGCACACCTCACCCTTTGACTTGTGGTGGGGTACTAATATTGCTTTGGAAAATGAGAGGAGGGGTTGTAGGGAAGGTGGGTGGAGCCAACTTCAGCCAAGCGTCTGTGGTTGGCTCAGAATTGTGACGTGTCAGGCCTTGACAGTGCCCGAGTCTTTCAACTTTTGCAGCCAAATTGAGCTCGATCGAAGTGCGCTATGCTACCTCCATATATCCTAGCTCCATGACACTGACCGTGGAGGGAGTATATAATGGAGGGAGCATTGGCGACTGTGAAGAGAACCAGATTTTGCGATTTCTCTCATGTCTGTGGGAACCAATAGGGTTCTCGCTACTGTGACGTCAGTTACAAAAACAAACAAAAAAAAACAAAAAACCGTTTATTTCCAAGTTGTCACATGAGATACATACTCGTATGCCAACATATTGGCTTTTAAAAGTTCCTTAATATAAGACGTCCTAAAACAAAAGATCCATACGAGGAGTATTAATTGACAAACCATCCGAGGTGTAAAAATAGATAAGCCATACGAGGCATAATAATCGACAAACTATATGAGGTGTGGTAATAGATAAACTATCAGAGGTGTACAAATAGATAGACCATACGAGGCATATTAATAGACATATTATACGAGGCGTACTATAATAGACAAACCACACGTGGTGTGCTAATAGTCTAACAAAGTTCCATACGAGGAATACTAATTGACAAACCATACGAGGTGTACAAATAGATAAGCCGTACGAGGCATAATAATAGACAAACTATACGAGATGTAATATTAGACAATACTATCATAGGTGTAGAGATAGATAGACCATACGAGGCATATTAATAGAAAAAATATACGAGGCGTACTAATAGACAAACCATACGGGTCGTGCAAATAGTTTAACTCTGTCAAGGGTAGTTGAATGAGAAATGAGAAATATTATCTCTTGGATATTTTATATTCCAAGAGATTCCGGTACAGCGCTTCTTGCCTTTTTCCTACTTCGATAATTTCAACTAAGAAATTGGCAGTTTCGAAGAATTCTTTAGTATTTTTCGAATTATTTATAAGATCATCGAAGTAGGAAAAATACAAACAAAAAAACGCTACACCGTACTAGATTGAAACAACACCGTAAATGACAATCAAGTATTGGGAAAAAGATAGTCTCGAAATAATTTGTAAAGAACATCGCGCAACACAGCACGCACATCTAGGAATGCGTAAACAAACTCACACTCAAAATTGAAATGCATGGCTTGTTCGGCATACAAATATAGAGATAATTTTTGCACGAGTGCTTTATTTCCTTTGTCTGTTTATACTTTTTAATTTCTTCTGTTCACAGAAATGCCCTTCGGGGTCGTGATAGATCGATTTATAAATCATAAAGCAAGCGCAATCAATTTGTTTATTTCTGAAATTTGGTGCAGTGTTAACTGATCGCAGAGCTTTAAGTAAAATGTAATGTGTCTTGAGGTTTTGCTTTTTTATGCAAAAAGTAGAAATAGAAACCGATATATGTACATGTGCGCATATATGTGTGCGAAACTTGTGCATGTTTACACTGATACATAAACATTTATGTTTGCGTGCGCACACGTACATACTCACGCACACACCAACACACATATTCATATATATACGTATTGAAAACGAATATAAGAAAAATGCTAATAGACATGAAAAATAATCTTACTCTTTCAATATTTAAAATGACAGCCCAAGCTCTGATGAATCGTAAGAAATAACCTGAGGAAAGATAAGGAATAGAAAAGGACTTCGAAAAACGTATAAATGGAATGGTTTTTTAATTTCCTAAAGGAAATTTTAAGAAAACTCAAGTTACCGCTGAGGAACAACAACAACAAAAAAAACATATATCTTCAATATATCATATCATATATCATATCTTCTCGATATTCTCTGCAACATCATGCGGACATGGGTACATGGGATAAAATGGAGATACAGTGTAGGCCAGTTACCACTCATGATTGACAAATATCTACAAAATTTTGGCAGAAATGCGCAAACAAACATATACTCAACATCAAAATTTGCTTGTACAACATACGGACAGAAAGATAATTTAACCACGATTCATACGCTCAAATTACGATTAATTTCATTAATTGTATTTGTCATTAATCCGATTCACACAGACGTCCTCTGGAGTAAGTGGGAGATCTATTTTTGAATCATTTCGCTAGTGCAATAAAATTTATTAACCGGATGGTTCTTGTGTAAAGAAATGAAATAGAAACATGTATATCTATTTATGTAGATATATATATACCTATATACGTACACACACATATTAATATATGTACTTATTGAGAATGAAATATAAGAAAAAAATACAATATAAAATAAGAGGATAGAAACAACCTACCATCTATTACTCCGATAATGACAGTTGAGCTCATTGTAATCCTAAGAAATTATTCGAAAAAAATAACTAAAAGGAAAAGAAGACTTCGGAAAATGTAAAATGAACTGGTTTTTAGTTTCTTCATAGAAATTTTTAAGAAAACTCAGGTTACAGTCAAGAAACAACACAACTCTTCAGCATTATACAGACATGTGTACATGGGATAAAATGGAGTAACATTGTGGCCGGTTATCACATTTGAGTGGAGAATATTTACAAAATTTGGCACATATAGGTAGATTAAGCAATGGTCCAAAGTGATAATTTTGATAACACAAATTAACAGTTTTTTTCGATTTTAAAGTTTAGTGCTGGTGTGCACTGAACGCACGGAAAAATATTAAAAGACTAAATGAAAATGCTTAAATTAACCCCTCCCCCCAGCTCAGCCGAAATCGATTGAAAACATCTTCGAGAATGATTTTGAAATAGCGAGACAACGTTAGCCAAAATTTAATTCATTATAAACTTTGCACAATCCTCACATTTATAAACCTGTATATTGGTGTACACACAAAATGTATTTCAGAGTATGTTTTCCATACGGATGTTAAATATTAACACAGAGAAGAAAAAATAACAAAATAAAGATGAGGAAATACTCCTAATTATGGAAAAAACGTTCATTCTGCTGTATTGAACTCACGGCTGGGGTGCTCATTATTGTCGACAGAAATAGTTAAGATGAATGCACGAATGGCTTAGCAAACGTAGAATGAAATAGTTTCTAATTTTCTAACAGAAATTTCAGGAAAATTAAAATTTCTGGTAAATGAGAAATTCACACCGAAATGCTGCAGGTCTATAGAGATGCAAAATGACGTGACACATTTACTCTAAATTCTTTTACAGTTTTAGAGTTTTTGATATGCTGGGGAAGCTTGTTCCACAAAAAAGCTCCAGAAACTGAGAGAGCTTTTTGTCCCACGTTAGATGAACGGTAACTGACTAAAACATCATTCCTCCGATTTGGTTTTTTGTTTGGGATATTAGATGGAAAAAATTTTACCACCTCTGCATTACTTTGGGGGAGGTACAGAGAGGAGAACACTCGTCGAGCTTTTTGGATCATGAATCTGTTCGGTATTGGGATCCAGTCGAGTTTTCTTAAAAGAGGGGTGACATGATCGTATTTATTGAAATTTCCTTTGCACACCACTTTGGCGGCGAAGTTTAGACATTTTTGCAACTCTTCCTGACGATATTGAGGTAAATTTCCCCATACAAGACTGCAGTAGTCCAGGCGCGATAAAACTAAAGACTGAATCACTAACAATCTAGATTTTTCGTCAAGTGTGTTCTTAATGCGATGAAAGAACATTAAGGTTCCGTTTATTTTGTTGCACATTGTTTCGACGTGTGAATTGAAAGTCATATTTTTGTCAAACCAAACACCCAGATTTTTTACCGTCTCTACTGGTTCAATTGTATCGTCTCCAAATGTTAGCTTGAATGGTGGTAAATTTTTAGTCGCATTCTGTGATCCAAAAATAATGCATTGCGTTTTACTTGCGTTAAGTTTGAGGCCATTATGGTCATACCACAATTTAAGGTTTCTCAGAAGGTTTTCAGCGTTGGCTTGTGTTTCTTTTAAATCTGCTGTTGAGCTTGTCATGGCAATTTGTACGTCGTCAGCATACATTGAGATTTTTGTGTTTGCCGCCATGGTGGGGAAATCATTGATGAAGATTGAAAATAAAAGCGGGCCGATGATTGAACCTTGAGGAACGCCAAAATTGTTTGGTATGAATGATGACATTTTGTTATTCAAGCACACTGCATGAGAGCGGTTTAGTAGGTAGCTTTCAAACCATTGAGTGTCAATTCTGAGGTTTGAAATTTTTTGTAGAAGTTTCTTATGCTCAACACTGTCGAAAGCTTTGGAGAGATCAAGCAATAGTAAGAGAGTTAGTTTTTTTGGTCAATATCATTGTAAATTTTTTCTGTTGTGTTTAACAGGGCGTCCTGAGTACTGGTATTCCTTCTGTAAGCATATTGATTGCGATGCAGTAGATGTGACTCGTCTATGTAAGACGAGAGCTGGTTTGTTATTACTTTTTCTAATATTTTGGACATAACAGGCAGGAGACTGATTGGTCTGTAGTTTGACGTTATGTCGATATCACCAGATTTATGTAATGGCTTAATAATGGATAATTTCCATTGGTCGGGAAACTTTGTGGCTATAGATGTATTTATTATCAAACGAATGAGGGGTGCTGTGACAGGGAAGCTGTCTTTTATATGTTGGAGGCTTATGCCATCATGTCCAGTCGCTTTGGTATTCTTTAGTGAGTATAAGATTTTTCGTAACTCTATGACGCTAACCGGCTTTGGTCTCCATTTGTTTCTACTATTTGGGGATGATACATCGCTCGGATTTGCTCCTGTAGATGTGTCTGAAACTGTCCTGGATACTTCATTGAAAACATCTTCGCCAACTTTTGAGAAGAAAGTATTAAAGTCATTAGCCATTTTTGAGGGGTTGTCGAAAGTGCTTTTGCACTCCGAGTTTTTATACTGAGCAACTTCTCTAATGATTTCCCAAGTTCTTTTTGGGTTTTGTTTTGCCGCCAAGAGTTCTTTGTGGAAGTAGTCCCGTTTTGCTTCCTTAACTTTTCTTCGTAGGATCTTCTCATGATCTTTATATAATTTTCGACGCGTACTGTCTGATTTATTCAGTTTGTACTCACGCTGCAAATTTCTTTTAGCTCTGCTCAACTGTTTTATCTCATCTGTTATCCATTTAGAAATTCTTGGCTTAACTTTCTTCGTAGTGAAAGGTGCGCATTCGTTAAGAGCCGATACGAAATTTTCGTTGAAAAGCGAAACTTGTAAATTGACATCATCGGTGTTTTCCATGCCTTGAAATTCACTCCATCTGTCTAATAGCTTTTCTTGAAATATTTCAGGGGAGTAGTGGTTTTTCATGCGATATGAAATGTAACTAGATTTCTGTTTCTCTTTTGCAATATTTATTTGGCATTCTACCGAATGGTGATCAGAAAAGGACGGTAAGATTTCTGTGCTGAGTACTGCTTGGGGATTGTTTGTAATTGCTAGGTCAAGAAGAGTTTTGGAAGCGTTGGTAATTCGCGTTGGTTCTTGGACCATTTGAGAAAGATTAAGTCTGTGCAGCATCTTGCTTAGCTTATTGTTTTTATTTGTCAGATCTACGTTAAAATCTCCGAAAACATAGAAAGATTTTTTGGCTGCAGAGATTAATTTAAACGTATTTTCAATGAAAACTAATGTTGGACGTAGAGATGCTGACGGATGTCTGTAAAGACTGCCGATAATGAAAGACTTTTGTTTGTTTACCTGAACATTGAGCCAAACCATTTCTATGTCTTCGCATTTTTCTTTTATCGGAAATAAGGATGTAGAGTAGACATCTTTGATGAAAATGCATGAACCGCTACCTCTATTACTCTTGACTCCGTCATAACGGTACAATGTGTACCCGGCAATGCTGAGATATGAGCTTTCGACTCGTGAATCGAACCATGTTTCAGATACGCATAAAATATCGATATCGTTAGTGATCAACATTACTCGTACGTCATCCATTTTACCATTGAGACTGCGAGCATTTATGTGTAATATTTTGATGTTATTTATCTCAATAGGCAGATCTTTAGTGGAGTTATTGCATTTTTTAGGTCTAGCAGGGCATTTGGTATTCGTCTCTAGGTCTTTATTGCCGCGTTCATTGTTTGTGATTTCAGCTTCAAATTCAATTTGATCACTGTTATTTAGTCACAAGATGGGGGAGGGAGCAACACGATTTTCATCACGCATTTTCAAGAGGGCGCTATAGTGGTCCTGTTTCCGGTGTATGTTTACCGGAGGACAGTTTATCAGAGCATTTGATGTAGGTGAGATTGTCGTCTTCCAAATCCCATTTTCTCTTTCATCAAATACGTGAATTGGTGTTCTCGTCACATTAGAAAGTATTTGGGGTATGAGGTCTCCAACTGCGTGATCGAAGACTTTTCTATTGATGTATTTATCGATGAGTTGTTCGAAACTGCCACTGTTCTTGTCAACGAATTTTGCATACTGGTCCTTGTTTCTGGAGCTCTCAGTTTTGATGGCTATTTTCAGAGATGTATAATCCCATTTCGATCTTTGTTGTGAAGCAAGCTGCGTCGTTACGGCGTGGAGGAGACAGTGTCCGTCACCTACAGTGTAAGCAGGCTCCATTTTGAGCGATCGTTTCAAGTCGTCCAGTGTGTTTGCAACGCGTGTGCAAATTTGATTCACTGTTGGTTTTGCGGTAGCAGTATCGGTTTGATCGTTCAACGGAGGCCTGGCAGAGGCAACAGATTTTTTTTGAATGATTTGGTTTTTTTTGGAATAGTTTTGAATATCGTTATTAGCTTGACTTTCCTCGGTTCCTGCGTACTCACTGGAAAGTTGAGAATTGGTTGAAAAGAAGGGCATGTCGCAATCACTATTTGTGTCTGTTGCAAGTAACGCAAATTTATTTTTCGTACTGACATTATATTTGTCTGAGATCGAGTCAGGGAAAGGCTCAGGCTTATTCATGTTCCTCATGTTGAGGGTGGGTGAGTTACTCAGAGCTCTGCTTGATGACGCAATCAATTTTGAAGGATTTGGAGTACCATGTGCAGCGATGTGCATAGGCTTATATTCTTTTCCAAAGTTTAAAGTGAGACTATTTGTCTCTTTCCGTGAAGTTTTCGATTCATTGGAATGACCTACAATTCCAATTATTGCTTGACATTTGTTAAAATGAGGACAATATGGCACGGTGATTCGCAATGTTGATTTCATTGCAAGTTGTCCAAGAAAACAGAAGTTTTCTGCCTGGGTGCGAGGCCGTTGAATGTTATTGAGTGCGTCACCATTTTCATTATCTGGGTAAGTTCGAAATTGAATCAAGTTTATTTAAACCCAGGTTTTTGCAGAAATTCATCGCTTTGTTGAATTCTTTCGCACTGCAAGCATTGGTGATTTAAATAGTAGAAAGTGCGTACTTCCTTACAATTTATTGTTTGATTCGAGCAAGGTCTGAGGGAGAGTGGCAGAGACCATCAAAACTTAGTATATAATTTTTAAATCTAGGCATGCAATTTATAGCATGGAGAAGGTCGTCGAAGCGCCCAGATGGAACAGTTTTGATCCAGCAAGAGCGATTGATGTCCTTCCTTCTGATCGTGCTTAGGATATTGTCACCTAGCAGCAGAGTATCGTAAGGTTCTCGACAATTGGAGTCGACTTCACAAGAGATACTAGCAGGTACCGCAGTTGCAAGGTCATGAGAACTTATATGTGAATTTAAAGCAAAAAGTTGCTCGGTTAAGTTCTGAATGTTTGATACTGTAGAGAAAATCGACGACGGGCTAGGAGGCTCACGTTGTCTTAGGGATTTATTGAAAAACGCTGCTGTTAGAGACAAATTGTGAATAATTTCATGAATTTTTTGAGAGCTTGTGATTTGAAGCGGGTGCAAGTAGCCATTTAAAGAAGTAACAGTGTTTTTTCTATTGCTCTGTACTGGAAATTTCATTTTGTTCTCACAGCTTGCGCTCTGGGGTAATTTACTGCCAGTATCGGTTTGTGCGCGAATATTATCGAACATATAATCTGGAGAATGAGGAGAGTCTTCCACGCTTGAAATGTCCTTATTAATAACAACTATTCTGTCTTGTACCACTGATGAGGATGGCGTTTGTGTCCCCGTCGCTGGCGGACAGTTTGGAGCGTTGTTGTTGACGCAGAGCTGGGGAGCTGGCACGCTGTTATGCTTGTTCAGATGATGAGCAGCAGTTGGTTGTGGTGCTGCGGCTGAGACTTCACTGCTTCGAACCTTCAAATGATTGCTGGAGGTTTGGCAGATATGTTTTCCCTCGTCCTGCGATATTGGTTGCATAGTCTTCACTGACGTTGCTTCGGAAGGTGACACACATTCTCTGACGGAGTTACTGGCAGCGGTTAGCAAGTCTCCTGCGTTTTGAGCATTAGAATCTTGTGAGTGAGAGGATGTAGGTTTCCTACTTGCAGGCACTTTGCTTGGTAAGGTCGTATTTTTGCCCCTGAAAGAACCATTTTTCCGGGATGTTGTGTAGGGCAACATCTGTGCAGAGAACGGCACTTTCCGGCCTGCGTAGCGAGTCTCGTAGTGATGCATTGTGCGTTATATTTGCATAGCTATGACTGAATTATGAGAACGATGTAGTTTTTGTATATGTATCGCTGATACTGATTTGCTAAATTTTACCTCGCTCAGCAAGTATTTTATGAAAAGTGAGGTAAATCCAAGCCGTTTATCGAGGTATTGAAGCTCACAGCTGAGAGAAGAGGGGTTGCCCTTTAATGCTGGAGGACAGAGGCGAGGAACTGGGAGGCTTGGGGTTGGCCACGAATAATGACATGCAATTTTGCATTTTGCATTTTGTACGACTAGGTCACAGTCTCTGACACGAGTCGTGATTTTTTTTCTTTTTTTGGCCGAGAGTTTCTTCCTATTTTAGGGACGTTTTAATTATTCAACAGAATGAGATCTGGTACAAAATGTGATATGATGATATTGAGGGACAGCACAATTTTTAAATTTTAGTTTCATTGATTATAAAGAAAGCGTATCTTAGTATTCAGCCTCATCTTCAGTCTTTTCCTTCGTTCGGATGGGCTTCCTTTCGCTGCGGGAATTTTGCAGGAAATTTTGCAGGATCAAGAAACACATCGTCAGTAGGATGACTAACGCTTTTAGTGAGAACATATTTGAATTACAAATTCAAGGTTAGGTGCACTTTTTATAGTATTTTCCCTGGTGATTGTAAATGTTTTTCAACTTCTCGTTCACCCGTTGTTCTTACTGGTAGCTCACTTCAAACTTTCTGTGTATTCAAACTATTCGGTGTCAGTAGTGAAACGGAGGTACGAAACACAATAATTCTTTCGTGCACATTTGCCGTCTCGGCCACGTAGGAAGTGAACAAAAACTTAACTGAGAGGTTTGACATTACCAAAAATTGATCAAAAACAAACGTAATTTCTTTGGTTGCTTGAAGCGGAAAAGTCCAGGTTTTACTATGCTCTGAACGGTCAGAGGACGGGAGGCAGGTGTACGGGAAAGGGGGGGGGGGGGGGGAGGGTGCGGGCGCGGTGAGGGGAGACTGAGGGAACAAGGATACTTCACACTTCACTCAGGCCTATCGTTCGAGACCAAGCTGAGCACACCATTTCACACCCCTTGCCAGCACTGCTTCGTTGGCTTTTCATTTAAAGCGCACTGATTTAAGCAGAAATAAGACAAAAGTTATTTTTTCCTTTTCGTTGTTCCACAGGTAGCAAACACATTCACTGATAGTATAATTTTTATGCATGGCTAGGTTATTTCCCCCTTGCAATTTCAACAACTACCGCACCATTTCCCCGCACGTCCGACCGCGACCGAGACAGAACGACAGAACACACGGTGTGTTACCTGCTGACTACGATGGAGTGCGCACACGCACGCTACATGCTCATCTAGCTGTTGAGCTAATCGCACCTGGGCATTTCAACCTAGATCTTAGTTTTCTCAAGAAATATCTGGGTTTTGATTATTCGTCAATGCAAAGTTGCCAAATTACGCACTTTTTTTCCGGACATAATTCTTAAGCTTATATCTTGAGATGCAAAACTTGATGGTTGAAATTGAAAGCATTTTACAGTCCCAGCCAAGTTCAAAGTTTATGAATGAGTTTCGGTGTCAAATTTCAGATCGAAAAAAATTAACTCCAGGGTTTTGTTCACAGAAATGACAAGTTTGGTAACATTGCATTAGGGCGTCACCTTGGTTTTTTATAATTTCGCTCAATACTGGATTCTATTTGGCCCAAATTGAATAAACAATTAAAGGAATTTTAAGCAATTTATTTGCCACAGGAGATACAGAGGTAGAATGTTTCTCAAGTCTAGTACAAAGGTCAAATTTTGAGTATAGCTACTTCTGGGCCCGATCAAGTTCAGCGATTTCTAGGAATAACCATCAACGTTATTCTAGGGTGTACAATAGTGTTAAACCTAATTCCCTTTAACCTAGTTTTGCATTAGACTTGTCAATGAGATGTTAACTCGATATTGGATGCTTCATTTTAAAAAATAGTGTATGCGAGCATAGACTAGATGTTAACAGTTTATCAGTCATGGACCAGTCATGGAGGAAACAAGATTTGACTTGGTGATTTTACACGACTAGTATTCTGATAGAAAGTGAGGCTAAAGATATCTTTTGAATCCCTGGTAAGAATTACTTTCACGTATCTCCGCAAGGATTGAGTTCCAACTTTTAGTTCCAACGAAGAGGATACCGTCCTCTCATAATAGCGCAAGGATTTACTACTTTTTGTGGATTACTTTCCGCCGAATTGACATCAAAGGCCAGACGTTAGGCTCAATCGATTGTTCAAATTCAGCCCTGGGCGCTAAAGAAAATAATTCATTTAACCTCTCTAGGGGAACACTAGCTCCAATCCACTATCGGGAGACTACGCAACAACGCGATAATTTACTTCCTTGTCTGTCAGATCATTTATTTCATATGAAATCAACGTTCAAGCCTAAAATTAGGCTCAACCGAAAGTTTGAAACGCCTTTTTTAATGGGCAATAAAAGAAAAGTGGAAAAAACATTTTGTACATCATCCACGACACAAGAAAAGAATTTTTAGACAAAAAATTGATTGAAGACGCTGCTAATACATAATTCAGGTGATAGCAAATGCTGAATAGGAAAATAATGAAAAAATAATTGCAGAATAACCAAAGCTGATTGACGATGATATATTTTCAAGTGAAAAATGTACACACGATAATAAATTTTTCTTTCGAACAATAAATCTTGCAGGAATAATTAAGTAATAGTGCACGACAGAGACTAGCTTTTAAATTTAATATTAAGACTACTTTCCGCTATGGGGTCAAAATCAATCCAAACTCAAGACTGTAAGTACCAATATAATTCAAACAGCATTGAATTTCCTACATATTACTACTAAAAATATTGTGGTAAATGATACTAACAGCATGAAATAATTAATCTATTTGCTAAACAAAATGGGTAAAAGAGGTGAAGTGTAAATCTCTGTTTTGATTAATAATAAAGCGAACCGGCTTTAGCTCATAAACAGTTGACTAGTTCAGACAGATATGGTATTCACTAGTTTAGAAAGTTACGTCGACAAACTTACATCATACATATATGAAAAATAAATATCACTTCTGTCCTCAACAAAAAAGTAAATAATTAATTAACCGTAAACTGACCTTAGCACAATCGTATGAATGAAATAAGATTATATGAAATCATATGTTTATTAAAAACCTCCCTGTCCACGACAAAGCCGTTCAAAAGAGAGGACGAATGAAGTAACCATTGGGATGGTGATTATAAGGGAACGCGGATTCTATGCACACGGTGTGTTTCTGCACAGAATCCCTTGCACTTAGAAGATTAAGTTTAAATGTTAGGAAAGGAAATGTCAGGAAAGATATAAAAAGGAATAATGAAGGCTCTATTTCTGACGGTCATTACGGAACGCGGATTCTATGCACAAGTCGTGTTCCCGCACAGGTTCCCCTGCGCAGAGAAACAGCAAGTTTAGAAAGAAGGTTGAAAAAAGGAAAAAAGCCAGGAAGAAAGTGAGAGGAGCTGCAAAACATGACAGCAGTGAACCAAAAAAAAGATGGTCCTTAACAAAACGAAAAGCATATTTTATTTAAGCAAAATGAAGACCTACCAAACTATCGGATCGGGCTCCTATATTATCCCCGGCGAAGCGCTGATTCTCGTAGATAAAATAATTGTACCCTCTTGAGGGCATTCACTTGAGGGGATGAATGAAATGAAAATACGAATGACTCGAATAAGTGTAAGAATAGTAGCGAGTCTACTAGCGCTTCATAATGAGGATCTATTGATTATATTAGTTCGACGCACGCATAAATCGGATATTGCTGTTTTAAGAGAGCAAAGTACAAGGTACCATCTTGAAGATGGTACATTTTTGCATTTGTGGAAATGGGAATTTGTGCTATGATGAGTTCCTGCACAGAAATCCTGGTGCAAAGTTGAAAGAAGGTTCAAAAGAAGAAAAACACGAAACGAGACAGAGAAGTGCAGAAAGGATACCAGTGAAACGAATGAAAGATAGTCTTCAACTAAAAATATTCCACACTAAATACATTTTTTTTCATGATAGTTGGATATATCCTCCAAGAACAAACATGCTGCATTTTATTACTGCTTGCTGCCAAATTGCTGCGAAAAACTGATACAAGCAACCCTCCAATTTGACTACTGATAGGCTTCTCAACATTACAGATAACTAATAGGGAAAAATCAGGCAGGATGTGATGAAGTCAATTAGAAGCGTCCCTTCAAAAATATAACTATAAGGAGTATCAATTAGAAGGTCGCCATTGATTTCAATTGAAATGATGACCTACATTTAAAATCATGTCTTTCGTGAAATACAGGTCATTGAAAAATTGCAGTAAAAATTGCACATTCTACAGTAAATTTGCTTATGAAATAATGATACCTTAGTGTATTAGGAGCACAAAAAAGAATAGATCACTACCTAATTTATCAAGAAACTATGAACCCAAATCTTTGTTCTAAGCCAAGTGCTTTGTCCGATATTTTAATACCTGTTTAACATATAATGCATTTGTATGGGACCATGCGGCCTTTTTCATACCGTATACATAACACTCTCTAGCGGAAAACTAAATGCCTGCATAACTTTGCAACCAATTAGCGGCGGAATAATTAGTTATTAATTAACATTACTTTTAACAAGGATTACCCAACGGCTACTCTGTCTCCTTGAACCAAATTTTTAAACAAAAAAAACTAGTGATGGAATGTATTTCTACATATTCCTTGAATTTTGTACGAAATATTTCCTTGACGTCCCAATTCTCCATTGTAAATACAATGTTGAATTTTACCTAACATCCTTCAAAAATTAGTAATATGTACTCTTTTAAACATGTTTAAAGATGCGAGAAACATTTGTTTACCTAAAAAACAGCCTTATAAAACATTAACATCCTAACTTTAACAGTATTTAAATGGTGATTACTGACTCGCGAATGAGTGATATACTGTGTGATATACTGCATGTTGCCTACATTTACATATAATGTTGCCTACATTTACAATCCACTGAAAAGGATTAATTTATTTGACATTTGTTTGCTTGAACTATTTTTCGCCAGAACCAATTTAGCAGTCATCATCTTGGCAGCATGCGCAACTCTGCATTCCAAATACTTAGCAGACACGGCTTTGATCAGAAGGCCTATATGATTGCTCAGAGGATCAGTATCCATGGAGTGTTCACGCAAACTTTCGAAGATGGGCATGACTAAAAGAGACAAAGAGACTAAACTGACTAACTTATTGAAACTTAGGTTTGGAGCAAATGAAGAAATGTTTGTTTTGTACTGCTGTTCTGTAGACAAATAAATAGTAATTAAATCTTTGCTAGGATAAATCAGATCACCTTTTGAAACCCGGTTTATGAATCTAAAGCATGACTGCTTCTGAAGAGTTTCCGAGCTTTCACTTAGGCACTCACAGCATTTTGAACATTTTAGTTTCTTAATAATTTGACGAACCACAAATCCACCAACATAAGACACTACATTCTTATAGTAAGTATCATTTGCTGAAAAATGATATTGAACGTCAGTGTCGACATCGAAATCCAATTCAAACTTTGCTTCCGAGTCATCTACCACGATCTTTGTTTCTGTCAGGCTCTCATTTATTGTACGTACGAGATACGAGCTTAAAGGCATTGATGTCGATTTAGATGCACTGGATACGGTAAGTATTGGGACCTTTTCCAAAGGGTAGCAGTTGCCTGTAAGGCTATCGGACAAGTCGTTATGTAGCATCAACCGCTTGTAAGCGGCAGCGAAATGCCTTGCAGTTGGGTTATTATTGCATGCACCATAAGCTCTAACTTTTCCGAAAAAAAGTTCCAGATGGTCCTGACTGAACTTATGTGCATAAGAAGCTCATTTCATTATCATTCAACTTATTGTACAGTGAAAATGTTCTTTATATCAACATCAGAAAGCCGAGAAAACCTGTTTTGCGGTTAGAACAGATGAGCTTTTGGCCAGTGTTGGGACTTCGTAATCCTTTGACGTACTCTGCGTCTAGCTTCAACTGGTGAGAAATCATTTGGAAATTTTCAGTACAGAGGGGCTTTTTGAAGGCAGGAGACAGTAAATTACGAGAATTGAACACATCAAAGAGACGGTTAAACGTCCTCAAAACTTTAATCGTAGCTATGGCATCCTTGAATATTTCAATGTTGTTATCCATGCAGAATTGCAATGAATCAGCGACTGAATCGCTCAGCATTTGCGCTGCCAGCTTGACATTCATTTTCTTTCGAAAACAAGATAAGTGCTGAGGCTTCAGCTTGTTTCTAAGATGTAGACCAGTTTCTTCTTGAAGCTGATGAAGCTTTTTTATGAGAGAAAATTTTATACCATTGCCATCCATATCCATTAAGTAACCGAAATCTCCAAATGTATTTCTCACCAGTTTTAGCATGCGACACGCATCTAAAAAGACATATGCACATCAGTACCTGATACGGGATGAGGAAATCGAGGCCAGAAGTTTGGTAAGTCAAGTAAGCTACCTAAGTTTTTCGCCATCGATATGTTAGAGCAGCACCATCAAAGGTAACGCACTCGACATCAACTCCATTCTGATGCAGCAGAGAAATGCATCTTAGGATTAAATCTTTACGTTCTAGCCCTCCTAGAGAATCTATTAAAAAGTATCCAACTGGCAACTTCCAATTCGAATTGAGTGGAAAAATCCTAAACACTAGAGCATTCTTAGCGATAGGGCAATCGTCACTCACAGCAGGCACACCAAAATCCACATGGCCCGTAAACTTGATTGTTGACGCACTTGATGTGCCGTGGAATCGCCATTTTGTCCAGGAGGAGTGCGCACGGAATACGCTTATGATCATTTTCCGAGCGTTATTTCAATGAATTCAGAGCTTCTTCACTGAAACCTGGTGCTACGTCAATGCTTTGATACTATTTTCCTATCGTTTTTGGATGAGGGAGGCAATTATTGAAGGACTTTATAACATACATGTAACCTCTCGGAGAGTATAAATTCAAAGTTAAGGCGAACTTGCGAATATTGGGTGAGTAGGACAACGGGATCTTCTTGTTGTTCTTAGCCAAATTTCTTTCAAACAGCTCTTTCACTCCCGTTCCTGAATCTTCTAATAGAGCTGACACCTCATGAGTGAGATAACATTTATTTTGTAATTCCTGGATAATTTCATTTAAAGACAAGATCTTACTTTGCAGTTTGACTTTCTGTTTGCAAAGCCTGTTGTTTTCAAGGCGTGTTAATTTTAAAGACTTTTTAGCCTTGTTCAAGTTATTTGTTGACAGTTTTAGTTTCTTCTTCAGCAATTTATTCTTGCTTTCAGAACAAAAAATTTCTCCACTCTGTGTACCACCAACAACGAACAAGGTTTTTGCATTTTATAATTTTTGTTCGTATCTTCTCATAAGCCAGACTTACATAAAGACTTGACTGCGGTGAAACTAAACATAGCGTCAACCTACTGACATATATCTGTGTGTATGTACACTCCTGATCAAAAGTTTAAGACCACTTGAAAAGTTAGAAAAATGCCAACTTTTCAGTGATAAATAATTAAATGCATCCAACTAGGGATCTTTAATTACTAAAGGTAAAAGGTGTAAAAGACAAAAAAATAACAATAAATGTAACATTTTGTTAAGAAATCAACACTTTTAATGAATGAATTTTTCAGTTGATCAAAATAAGATCACATTCAAAAATCTTAGGAAATCTTTTTTCAACGTCGTTGAGGTGAGCAAACATTGAGCTTAGTACTGAGTACTCCCTCCATTCTTGTTAATAACCTCAAAAACTTCTTCGGGGCATACTTGAAACGAGGGTTTCCATGAGGGCTCGAGGAATGTTGTCCCAGCTCCTGATGATGGCAGCACGAAGTTCGTTTACTGACGTAAATTGTTTACCATTTCCATAAACATCCCTCTCCATCTACCCCCAAACAATTTCTATTGGGTTAAGTCCGGCGAACATGCTGGATGACGCAAACCAGTGACCCCATTTTCTTGAAAGAAAGTCGTAGTCTGGCGGGTGGTGTGGACTGCTGCATTATCCTGCTGAAAAAAACCCATCCATCACCACACAGACGAGGACCCTCTGCTGACAAAGATGATCTTTGCAGCATTCCGAGCGTAACCAACAGCTGTTTGAAGACCCTGCACCACCTGAAGCTCCATGGTTCCTCTGTAGGAAAATGCGCCCCATACCATAACGGAGCCTCCACCACTATGGCGCGTGGAAAACATTTCAGGGGGATTTCTTTGTCATGCCAGTACCGTTGGAAGCCATCAGGACCATCCATATTGAATTTTTTCTCATCAGAAAACCAAATATGAGACCACTGCTCAAGTCCAAGGTGTCTACTAAAATGTCCATCCTCCATTTTAGTACCTTTTAGCATATTTTAAGATGAAATTTTAGCACACTTTTCCTTCAATAAGCTCCAAAATTAACCATGTATAAATTCGATTAATATGAAGATCATTGTCATAACATATGTTTATACACGAAATATATAACCAACACTTTCATGACAAATGCCAGGTATCAGACAACAGAGATTTCCAGCAGCAAAAATACATGTATATTCAGAACAATTCCATTTTTATTATAAAAAGATTTAAGGATGGTTATGAACAACAAAGAAAACCTGAAAAATAAACATATTTAGTATTATGAAATAATAGAAATTAATAAATTTTTAATTTAATAGCCCCTACCAGCAAGTTGAAAAAAGATGTTGACTTTTTATGACTATAATAATTAGATACTTGTAATTAAGAATTACGGAATTATTGAAACTTAGGTTTCACCTAATGTAAAATAAAAAAATGATGAAAAAAATAATTATTATTATGAAATAGGTGAACATTTTCCTTTGGATTTGGCATAGCTTTTTTCAGTTTATAAATCAAAATAAACCCAATTCAAAAGTAACCTGGAAAATAATGAACTAAAAAATTCAAAGATAATAAAAAAACACATCTCATAACATAAAATATATATTCCTCTCTGTTGTAACTGAAATAAAACAGTAGCTACAATAATGCTGACGCTGGGTAGACTAGAATAAAATTATAAGTACATATCACAAATTGAGATTCAAACAAAATAATAAGAGATCCGTCTTAGCATAAAACTGGTGTTCAGGATACTATCCCAGTCGGCCACTTCATTTATTGAGAAAGAGTATTTCTTCATCAATGTGCCTTGTAGCTGCTTCACAGTCAGACGCCAGTTTCCTCTTCTTTTCTTGCAGCTCTCTGATCTCTGGGAGTTTCCTCTTCTCAGTGATACGCCGGAAGTGCTCAGCAGAATTGCGTTTCATATTCTTAAAGTACTGACAGCGTCTTTGGGCTGATAACCGTGCAGCAACCAACATTTCTTTGCTTATAACTATGTTCATACTTCCTTTGACCAGGCAGATTGCCTGGTGAATCAGCCTTTGGGCCACTAATGACCTTCACTAAGGTTAGGTTGCAACAAGTTTTTGATCGTAGAAAACCCTCGTTCTACTTCAGCATTGCCATGAGATAGCATTACGACAGTCTGAATAACTTTAAACAGTGGTGAGTACTTTGACGTGTTCCCAACAAAATCTTTGTAGAAGACATCAGGGCGGTGGTGATTGACAGTTTCCAGTTCTTGCTGCTTGGGTGATCTTGAAAATTCAGCGGCACTCTTAACAAATGATGAGTCTGCCAATAACTCTTACTGACAGCATCAGCAGTGACAGCAGGCAACCGGCCTGCATCGATCAACTTCTCACACATTACTTTGAAGCGGACTTCACTCAAAGTAGTTGATGAGGAGATGACTTCAGGGTCCAGAGCACTAATACCTCGTGTTAAGGTACGAGGCCTGTCGAAAAAGTATCCGACCTTTGGCCAGAAAAAATACTTCAACAACCTGACGGGGTTGGGACCCTAATCCCCTTCAAAGTAGGCTCCTTGTGCTTCCACACACTTAGCCCACCGATCCTTCCACTGCCGGAAACACCTCTGGAAGTCTTCTTTTGGAATGGTGTTCAGCTCTGTCGTCGCGTTCCGCATTATCTCTTCTCTACTCTCAAAACGGGATCCTTTCAGTGGTGTCTTCAATTTTGGAAACAACCAGAAGTCGCAAGGAGCCAGGTCTGGAGAGTAGGGAGGTTGGCGAACGGTCGTAATTCCATGTTTGGCCAAGAAATTGCGGATCAAATGGGATGAATGTGCGGGCGCGTTGTCGTGATGCAAGTGCCAGTTGTTCGCAGTCCACATGTCTGGTCTTTTGCGCCGAACTGCATCACGAAGTCGCCGGAGAACATCCTGATAGTACTCCTTTGTCACTGTTTGTCCTTCCGGTGCGTATTCGTGATGCACAATTCCACGGACATCAAAGAAAACAGTCAGCATCGAAGGAGTCAAACAGGCAATGCGACGATGGAGCTGAACACCATTCTAAAAAAAAACTACCAGAGGTGTTTCCAGCAGTGGAAGGATCGGTGGGGTAAGTGTGTGCAAGCACAAGGGGCATACTTTGAAGGGGATTAGGGTCCCAACTCCGACAGATATTCGAAATATTTTTTCTGGCCAAAGGTCGGATACTTTTTAGACAGGCCTCGTATACTTCAATGGGCTCTTCTCTGCCAGGCTTCATGATGACGTTCTTAAGAATACAGCGGCAGTCAGCTCTGAATTCAATGAAAACTTTCTGAGGTTGTTTGGATTGAGATGTGTCATGAAGTCCTCTCTTTGCTCCAAAACCGATGTCAATGTCAAAAGGTGATCTCAAATTTGAATATTTCTCCAGGTCAATTTTCAGGAGGTCCTTGCCAGTCCTCGCATTCTTCAGAACATTGGGATCTACAAACCTCTTCATGAGCTTTCTGAAAAGTGCCTGCAGTTTCTCATACAACATAGGTGCCAGAGGTGCATTATTCCGGAACTCTAGAAAGAAAGGTTCCAGCTCTGTTGCAATTAAAAAGAAAAATTCTAATCTTGCTCGCAGAAGAGGAAGGTTCTCAAATGACTTAACTAGAATTGACAAACTGTTAAAAAATGTAGTCTTGATTTCCTTGGATCTCACAGCATTAGCAAACTTCACTAAGGATGACTGAATTGCAATAGCTCTCGCTCCCACAACTCCATTCTCTAGCCAGCGAATCCCAACAAACTTCATAGGAAATGTGTGAGCCTGTTACTGTAATGAATTCGGCACGACGAGCAGGAGAGTCTTTGAAGGTGTAGTAGCAGGCCCGAAGGAATTTCTGTATGTTCCATTCTGACTTCTTGCTGAAGCCAGTTTTGAATGCATTATGTACTACATGGAGGCCACACGATCCAATATCTAACAACTTTTTGTCTTTCTCTAAGAGCTCTTCCTCAATAAGAGTGAACAACTTCCAGTTTACAGAAGGACCATCCATGCCAAATTGAATAATATTATGTAATGGAGCACCAATAGGCAGGCTATCATTCAAAGCCTGTGCCAAGTTGACAGCAGTTGCGTGACCAAGAAATTGGGAGCCGATGTATTTTGTGGCAATTAAACCATCACCATCAATATAACGAAAATGGACATCCATCTGACAACGCTGAGCTACTTTGTTGAGTGACTCGTCAAACTTTAACACAAACTGATCTGTCTTACGAACAATCTCCATTGCCTGTTCTTTGTAGTATTCACCTAAACCAAAGCATATGATGTAGCCTGCTTTGTTTTTTGCCATTGTAAAACCCTTCGCTATTTCACTGTCGGGAAACATGACTCTAAACATTTCACTGCAGTTGTCTGTTGGTCTCATGGAGCTATGAGTTTCAACTACATGTAAGCAGTACGTAATCTCTGCCTTGGTAATTGCATCTCTCACTTCCTGAGAGTGAGCATATACTAATGGCCGATTGTGTTTCCTTACTTCATCTTCAATGACACATTCTTTATATAAGAGCACAACAGGTGGTATGGATGAACTTGACTCGGACATGCTACACATGTTGCGAATGTCAAGTTGAGGCCTTTTCGATAATTCCTTCATAGCTGCCGAATGAGTCTTTGATTTTGCGTGGGATTGCACTTGTGCTATTCCAGCACCCTCAACACTGAACTCCTTCATACACACATTACATTTGGCACTGAACTTAGTGTGTCCTGAGGCCAACCATTCTTTCATATCTAATAGTGAACACCATGCAGGGGGAAAGTGGTTCTTTCCTCCTGGCATAATTAGTAAATTTAATCAAGAGTTCAAAGTCAAGTCACCCCCAGAAACAGTTAATGAATCTGGTACGGGAAGCTATTGCTTCCACAAGGTTTTTCAAATAAATAAATGTACGAGGAGTTCGCGAGACTCGAACTCAGGACTATAAATCACCGCGCTAACACGCTATCGACTGCGCTATCGATCACCCTAAAAGATGATCGAAGCCTAACGAAAGCTTCGATCATCTTTTAGGGTGATCGATAGCGCGGTCGATAGCGTGCTAGCGCGGTGATTTATAGTCCTGAGTTCGAGTCTCGCGAACTCCTCGTACATTTATTTGTAAATTTAATCATTTAAATTATTTATTTAAAATTTAATTTTAATTTTAAAACAGAAAAAAGAATGCCAATCCGAAAAACAAACAAAAATATTTGCATTTAGTAAGTAATAGAAGCAAAAGAAAACATTCATTAGGAAACAACTTAAGCAATAACATAAACTCTGAAATTGTACTAATAAAAAATACTGCTCAGGTATGGGGGAATGCAGAAACTTCCCCTATTAGGAATGGCCAGGTACCAATCCTTACCCTTGCATTTTTACTTATACATATTAAAATCTAAGCGATTCAACAATTTCATAAATTTTTAGCACCTGTCCTTCAATTTTAGCACTTTTTAGCACCTTGTTGGTTTTAGCACCTTTTAGCACCTTTAACACAGAGTAGAAACCCTGTCAACGTCCCATGTTTGGTGCTCACGAGCAAACTGTAAACAGGCCACCTTGTGACGTTGAAGCAGCAAAGGACCTTGTAGACGCTTATTGTTCTTCATGCCGTTTTGTCGTAAGTGACGCCTGATCGTTACTGCACTGCAATCAGCATCTATGAGGGGCTTAATTTGCTTCGAAGACCGTCCTTTGTCTTGAAAAAACACCAGTTTTATTCTCCCACCCAATGCAGGTGAATTTTTTTCCTGGTTACCACTAGATTTTGTTGTTCCATAATTCTCTGGGTCCTTTAGGAAGTTGCAAATTACAGTTTTACTGCGGTGAATCTCAGCTGCGATTGCGCGTTGCGACAAGCCTTGCTTATGCATATCGACAATATTCGACTACGTTCAAATTCGGAAAGTTTGCTTGCTTTGGTGAAACTTTTACGCTATCAGTGTCAACCTGTAACTTTACACGAGCCGAGCATTAGTTTGCAAGTGGGCTCGAACATGCCCACACACCACACGAACTGGCTCGGGGCTCGGCTTGTCTGTTTGCGCCACGAGCCGAGCCTTAACAAACAAGCCGAGCCCCGAGCCAGTTCGTGTAGTGTGTGGGCATGTTCGAGCCGAGCCACGAGCCGCGCAATATCAGGCTCGTGGCTCGGCTCGTGCTGATGTCACTTCCAGATATTTGGCCTGACTTGCGGCTCGGCTCAGGTTGTGTGTGGTGGTAAAATAGCACAAGCCGAGCCTGCGGTCAGCATAGTGCAAAATGTTAACGAATTTTTCTTTTTCAGAAAGTGTTTGATGTACGACGCAGTATAGAATTTCAAGTGTGATAAAAGTATATTGAATAAAAGTGAATATGGATAAGAAAGATTTTCTTGTAGAATTTATTGAACTTTATCGGAGTTATCCATGTCTGTGGAAAGTGAAAAGTCAAGACTATTCAAAGTAAAAAAAACGAAGCTTATGGTACCTTGGTTTGCAAATGTAGACAGGTCGATGATACAGCAACAAGATACTCTGTGGTTAAACGCATAGCATCGTTGAGAGCATCTTTCCGGAATGAGTTCAAGAAATTAGAAAATAGCAAAAGATCAGGAGCACGCACTGAAGACATGTACAAGCCAACATTGTGGTACTTTGAAAATTTAATGTTTTTGAAGGACCAGGATATCCCTAGGACCGGAGCTTCAACTTTGGATGAGACTCTGAGGGCTTCAGAAGAAATTAATGTGGTAAGTGCTTCCTACCTTTTTAAATGAAGTGTGTACCAAATATCCTTGAAGGAGAGTTATGTGATACGACTCACTATAACGCATTGTTTGTGAATAGAATTTTTGTTAAATAAACCTTGTTGTTCGCTACTCTCACTTGCTAAATTAAAGTCTCATTTCAGATCCAAGACTGGTATTGCCAACGGTAATTAACAGACTTAAAATAGTAAGGAGGGAGGAATTATGGGCAGAAAATATTTTCCAAAAACTTTATTCCACAGATTTTTCTTCTTTGCCACTACATAGATTTCTTGCTTCAGTCTCTACTATGTATTTATTCATAAATGACAAATCTGCAGAAGGTTGATTCAAAGTAACATATACTGTAATGCACAGGATTCATTCATACTTGATCGTTTTACCAAGAAACAGGATTTTTGTGTTGAAATAGGTCATAAATTTATTTTTAACCTCTTTTGCTTCTTGGGCTGAATTTCTTGTGAATGTTCTTTGCTGTTGTACCGTGTTAATTTCAACTGAGCCAATGTCAGTCAGGTCTTCGTTGAGCTCTGGAGAATAGGTGGAGCTGCATTTTTTTCTGAGAAAGTTGTGCAACACACAACATGATAGTACAATTTTCTATAGGTTTTCAACTTTCAAATTCATTGGGCGGGAAAAAACTCCGAATCGCGCGCACATTAAGTCAGACACATGTTCGATCACTCTACGTGCTCTACTTAACCTATAGTTGAACACTCTGTGTTCCTGTGTGAGGTCCTCTTGAGTGAAAGGTTTTTAGAAAATCCCTTCTCAAAGCGAATGCTTCGTCACCAATGAATACGTAGGGTAAGCAGGTGGTGCTTTGGGCTGGAATACTTAGATTTTGTATCTTAAGTTCCTCATCAACATTGCTTGTCCAAATTTGGTATTGTTTAGCACTCCACCATCTGATACACGGCCGTTTGTTCCAACTTCGCACATGAGGAACTCACAATCTACATTTGCAAGGGCCAGTAACACGACGCTGTTGAAACCTTTAGGCTGCCTACACACGGAGCGTTTTTTCGACGCGCGTCGAAAACGACGGTCAGTTTTAGCTGACTGTGCTAGCAGATGCTGTCCTACACACGGGGCGTCAAGAAGACGACCGCCATTGTGACGCTGAAGCGTCGGGCGTCATCCTGCTAAGTTCAGGCGTTTGCACTGCTCAGTAAGTGGCGGGTGTGCATTTGCTACGAGACCTACAGATGGAGCGTCGCGTTGTAATTTTGTACAGGCTCGTTTTCATTATCATAGGACTATTTTGTGTTCGAAAACATATTGATTTGGTTTTTATTTGGTGAATTATAGACCAAATTACTGAAAAATTCATGAGAAGAGACTATATTGCAGTGAATATTATTATTTGTGTATTTATTTATATTGATGAAGCAACCTGTTTTCAGATTTACATCACATCATATTCCCAGTCTTTCAGTAGATTAAGATAGCCTTTATTATGGTTGTCGAACTAGATTATGAATTACTTCTTGAATTGATTATGAATCAGAACTGTATTCGATTCGAAAAATCAAAGAGAGAAAAATGCGCGAACGTGACATGGCAAATCGTCAATCAACTGCTTCAGGACACAGTGCAATGTAGGCATCACATGACATGATCCCTTACAATATTGTACAACCTGCTCAATCACAAGTGGTGCAAGTTAACACTCCGACTGTGGCGCCGGGACCTACGCCACCTCTTGATCCAATTCTTTCTGAATCCTCAGAATTATTTGATGTCATGAACTACCAGTAATATCTATTTTTGTTTCATTTTGTTATTTTAGTTGAAGGATTTCGGTGAGCATAAATAGTTTAAAATGGTCTTATATACACTTTTTTCTTCAAGGAATTGGGTATTGGTGAACATATGCGTTGCCGTAATTTGATTACATTTCTATTTTCAAGTAAATAAGTGTTGGTTGAGCAACATTTTTGGCATAATTTTATTACATATTTTCTTTTCCATGTAAATGGATATTGTCAAATATAAGCTTCGGAGCATTTTTCGTAATGTAGGTAAATGAATATTAGAAAACTTATGCATTGCCGTACTTTGATTAGATTTCATTTTTCAAGTGAATGGATAATGGTTAACACATTCTTTGTTTTTTTACGATGGTTGTAGGTGGTTCAGCAGTTCATCATACGAATCTTTGAACATTCGTAAACAGTTGATAACCTTGTCTTTATCACTTCTAAGTTCAGTAAATAAATTAGAGAAATATCTGGTAATAACAACTAGCAATGGATGTATCCACATTCTCCTTTTCTTCCTCTTGTAGAGTGTTCTGTAAGCTGAGTATGTAATCAAAATATCTGTTATTTCCTCACGTACTTCCATTCCTACAAATAATACACACGTTTTTCTACCTCAACTGCTGTCGCTGCACTACCAACTGAACCGGAAAACAACGCCCCGTGTGTAGGTAGCGGCGTCTTTTATAACACGCGTCGTACAAGACACTCGTCGAAAAAATGCTTCGTGTGTAGGTAGTCTTATAGTTCCAGTAGTAAGATCCTGAATTGGGTGGTGGACTGATGGCTACATGCTTGCTATCCAAGGCACCTAAGCAATTTGGAAAGTGCCACTTTGTTGCAAAATCTCTGCTGAATGTCTTCCACTCATCTTCACTTGTTGGAAACTGAAAAGAAAAAATTAATGTTATTAGTAATTTAAAGGTAGTAAGGCAGTGTCGCAGCTTGGTTGATGGTACAACGAAAAGAAAATTGTATACATTCATATTATATCTGAAGTCGATAATAATTCACGATCTTTCCTATTTGCCTGCTTAATTTTATTGTAATTTTGAGAAGGATACTCTAAGTGTACTGGGACCATGATGAAGTATAATAATGACAACTACCATCATAATAGCACATTTTTGGGAGAGGAACGAATCTAAAGGAAACCCACTGCGCAGATTTTGAATGCAATATAAATATCTACTAAAATAATGAAATGTCATTCGATTATAACGTGTTTTTTTCCAGTGAAATAATTCAGAGGTGACCACCTTCGGTTGTGAAGAAACGACAAACTCGTCAATGAATTCTTCAGCGGAGTTTACCCCTTTCCGAACTCCTTCACCTAGTACAAGCACGCCTGTTCCTACTGAAAGGCCTTCAAAACGACCCAAGAATAAACAGGCTCTTGTGTTTGACCTCATTGCAGAGCGACTCCAGGCAAAGAAAGATACGAATATCAACAGGTATGACTTACAGGCTAAAACCTGGGCGCAGGAACTCAAAGAAGTGCCATCAGATACTGCAACCGAAGCTATTAGGGTAATTAATGGAGTCATGTATCTGGCTAAGAAAAGAAACAATAAAGAGTATACCTGAGTTCAGCAGCAAAAGTATGTACCCATTAGTAGCTATCAAGTAGAAATCCTTACGCAAAACACGTATTTGAAGCAAATGAAAGCAATTCGACCAGAAAATTGGACGGCGGAACCCACTTATGCACCCCTGACCAATTTTCAGCAAGAAGCAGTCCCTGAGCACAACTTAAAAACATACTTTGCCAATTTCACAGGAGGCACTTATGAACAAGATTAATAAATACAATACGGTTACATTTTCTTTACTTTATGTATAAGGTATTCAAATAGAACATGTTTTCTTTATTTGATGGATGAGAATATTTTTAGAAACAAAGATTACTTTTTCTTGAGTAATATTATGATGGATAGAAAATATCTTAATAACCCGAGATCTTTTTTTTATTTTCAACGGATATTTGAATTTCAATAATCAACGATTAATTTTTCGGTATTTTATAGATAGAAATAATCTAATCAACAAATGTTCGTTGTTCTTTACGTTATGGGTAAGGATATTTGAATAAACAAAGATTAGTTTTCTTTACTTTATGGATAAAAATATTTCGATAAACGAAATTTGTTTTTCTTACCCTAAAGTAGTCTTTCTTTAGCACAGTGTATATAGCTTCACAGGTCTCAGGAATATATTATCCCAATGCTTGAGGGGATATTAAAGTAGAAAATTTCAGGTCTTCATACGATCTTTCAGTAGCTAAAAATCTCAACGTCGCAGCAAGCCGTTCGTGCGGAGAAATGACATTTCTCAACAATGAATCCTTCGTTTCTATAAATGGGGTCACCATTGATAGCAATTCCACGTACGTTGATTCATCCATTCTGAAGTAATTAGCGTAGTCTCGAGGCTCTTGTCTCAATTCCTGAATCAACTGGCCATGAGACAGTTCTCCCGTCTTCAATAGCCAAGACTTGTTTAGCACCTGAGCAAATTGCAATTTCTAATAGGTCATCTGAATCGGAAAAGTCCATGTTATCTCGAAAGAAAACGCTTGCAAGCTAATGCTCGGCTCGTGTAATGTGTGGGGAGGCAGAAAGCCCGAGCCAAGCCAAGCAGGCTTGAGCGAGCCCGAGGCCCTGTTCGCGGCTCGGCTCGTGGCGCGTGTAGTGTGTGGGGGCCTTAAAGCCCCGTACAGACCTTGCGTTACAACGTTGTTTGATGCCGCTCAAACGAACTGCAGATCGCTCTCCGACCGCTTGGGAAGAAGATTTTTCATGCTCACCACGAAGTTGAACGTTCTGGATTCCTGTGGCATGCGTCGTCAGTTAACATGGAGGGAGCGTAGCTCGATTTCGATCGGGTTCAAACTAGCTGCAAAAGTTGACAGACTCGGGCATAACCAAGGCCATGGTAGACGAAACAAGGTAGCTGCAAACCAGTCTTTTATAAAATCGAGTGGTGTGTAGGTGACGTCATAACATCGCACCAATAGCAACGCTCAGATTGCATCTGGCAACACTGCTAACCCGAAATCTGGCATCACTGTCAGCGTTACTGGTACGACAATCTTGAATCTAAGCGTGCCGTTCAAACGAAGTGTTGACGAGTCGAGTGAAGTGCAATGTCGTTGCCTCAAGTTAAATTAAAAAGTTTTCAGTTATTTGGTGTCAGAATAATTCTAAAAATTTACCCTAGATATTTCGATGCCCTGGTTTCAATTTTAAAGAATTGATTGCGCCGAGTGGAATTGTCCAGTTGAATGGTTTTAATGTCGAATTCATGTTTCCAGCCGCCATTTCAAAAACACCGACTACCGAAGAATCTTATCAGCATTGAAGATGCACTAAGTGGTGTTGAAAACTGGTGTTGTGCTGTTGTTTTATGAACACAGGACTTTGGACCTGGAAGGTAAGAAATTGAACTTTGAATATTATTTAAATTTAATTTAAAAAGGATTGCTCATAACTATTTTTACCTTGATGAAGTTGCATCTTTCTATCAAATCTTTGAAACCAGATGCAGTAGACCAGTTCAAATTCGATATGCTAGTTCCATAGGAAAATGCTGTTGACTCGCCTGAAATTTGAAGTATAGAGGAAATAAAGAAATAAGAATATAATGTGCACAAATTCTATGCTGATCAACGACATACTGCTTATTTCAAGAAAAAATTTAATATCATTATAAGCATTTCATTCCAAAAAGGTAACATAAATCTTGTGGTAGGGTGCTATCATCTCTAATAGTATCTAAATTTTTATGTGTAAATTATTCTGGAAGTAAGATGAGATGACAAATTTTACCAGGTTTACAATGAAAAAACTTCACTGGCATTGTTGAAATTTTGATCTCTCCTTTATGTTGAAATTAGCAAGTAGTAAGCTTAGAATCTGCAGTGCTCAGCATGAAAGCTAGTTTGGACTGCAGACTGTAAAACTTGTGTACTGTATATTTGATGCAATTTCAGAATAGCTTGACTATGTGGGGGCCCGAGCTAAAGGTTAGGTATGCTTACTTTTTGTTGAAATAGAATAGGTTTTTGTTATGTTGCGGACCATCTTTTTTCGGTTCACTGCTGTCCTGTTTTTCAGCACCTACTACTTTCTTCTTCAACTTTTTCTTGCTTCATGAACTTCTTTCTTAGCTTACTGTTTTTGAGCACCTAATGCATAAATTCCTCCTTCCCTCAACTCCATACTAAATGGTGCCTTCCTCCTTCCTTTCTTAGATAATTTTTGTCGTGGTCATGGGAAGGTAAAACTTTCTTATTTAATAATAATAATAATAATATTAATAATAATAATAATTCAGAGTAGCTCTTTTTTCTTGTGTAGCCTATTTAATCTGAAATTTTTAGATTAACTCTTAATAACTTTCTACTTTGTAGCTAAATTTCAAGGTGAAAGATGACAAGAGAGATGCAAAATCTTGTCTATGATTTTCCATTGTAAAGTGCTACTTTTTATGGCAATCATCTTTCTGAAAATGAGACTGTTCTAATCATAATTGGAAATGCATTTTTATAGATATCTAACTGTTCTATGCTTACCATTCATGGTGAGCTTATATCAATATTTTTGAGATATGAGGTGAAAATTCATGCTGCTTATCATAATTTTATTGTGAGTGCTTCGAAAATGTCATGTGAAGCAACAGAGCCATGTTTCAAAAAAGCATGTCTTATGTTTATGTCAATGATTGTATTTGTATTTTGCTCTCCTTTTATGTTTCTTAATAGAAGAAAAATGAGTCTGGTAATCCACTAAGGAATACATACAAGCAAAAATGAAATGTAGAACATTCTCCAGATTAAGGGCTGATTTCTTTACTTGCCATTTTTTATGAGTCTTACCAAATTGGTTTTTGTTTTTTTAGACTGTTTTTTTTATATATAAGGCTATGTGACATTGGGATTGTTATTAAATAACACCGATAAATTGACGTATATTACCGAACGATAACTGTTAATGAAAAATTGTGAGAACCAGCGGAGTGTGTTACCTTGTTTGGTTGTACTTGAACCTATGTACAGTACTTCTCTGCCTTATTTGTTGTACTTGATGCTATGTTCAGTACTTCACTGCCTATTACACTTAATTTTTCCTTTTTTCTTTAATTTTTTTAATTTTTCCATAGCTCCTTTTTGTTCTTTTCCCCTATCACTTTCTCCCTTTTGACTCCTTGTATTTTTACATTCTGTATTACACTATAAGTAGTAATGGAACTACCAATCAGGGCACAATTCACCCCAATTAGCTTAAAATGGAAATTATTCAAAAAACAATTTCAAAAAAAGATTCATTCTTTGACGAATTTTTAAGTTTCATAAGCCAAAATGAGTTACACAAACGACTAAGTCACTTTTAGATATAAATTTCAATTTTCTTAATCTAACCGTATATAACATATGGAATAAATTTTACTCCTTTCAGGAACATTTCAGAAAACCATTTTTTAGTTCAACGGTTCAACGGTTTCTCGTCTCAAAGTATTCTCTAACGATATTAATCTGTTTTTAATATCAGCACTATCATCCTCCAATTTCTGCGATGACTGTTTCAATTTTTCTATTTCATTTGTATTTATGATTGTTTCTCTATCCTGTTCATGGAGATTATTGCTAAAAGTTTCAATGTATGAACTCATGTCGTTGAATACTCTCGAGATTTGCGTAGTCTATTTTCAAACTTTGTATTTCTTCTTCCAACCTCTTTATCTCATTTTTCAAAAAGTCTCTATGTTCTAAAGAACCTGTTCGAATAACCTTTATTTTTTCCTCGGATATTCTACTATGTTCATCGACATTTGTCATAATTTCACTGAGTTTTTCTTGAAAACCTGTAGTATTCTCATCTATAGATGCTTGGATAGAATCACTTCTGAACTGATAATTTTCATTGATAAGATTTCCTCTTACCTCTATATATTTTCTGAGATGAAGCCTCAAATTTTCCAAAACTTCGTCAACATATTTTTTATTCGTAGCGTAAAATTCTTCGATTGGAAAAGAAATATTTGCAAGTCTTCTATTATTTATATCAAAATTTTGATCTTCATCAAGATATTTAAAACCTATTCCAGGAGGTCCTGGTTGTGCAGATAAAAATGATTTTTTTCCTTGTTGTCCAAAAATATTAACGCCTATCATTTTTTATACATAAAATTTTCAATTCTCTAAATTTTCTCCAACTCTCATTGATATCAAATTGTTTACTCGGTCATTCAAACTTTCCACTTCCTGGTTTAATTTTACATTTTTATCAGTTTCATTCTGAAGCATTAATTTGAACTGACTGATTTCATTCTGATTTGAAATAATGTTTCTTGAAAACTCCTGGAAAAGACTTTCTACATCACTCAAGTTATTTGCTAGTTCTTCCATTTTTCTTAATGGGACTGACTCTGCTCGTAATTCCATTATAATTTTGTTAAGATCATTGAATTTTTCTTCGCTGGATGAGGTTATGGTTGACTCTAAAATTTTCAGCTTATTGTCAACTTCAACAAACGAAGGTGCTAATGCTACAGTTCTTTCCATAACAAAAAGGTTTCTATCACTTAATTCAGTTAGATATGCCTCTAAGCTTTTACTTTTTTCTTCAACAGTGTGTTCAGTGTTGATTCTAAATTATTCAGCTTTTCTTCAATTTGATCATTAAGTGATGTCTGCAAGCTCATTTCTTTTTCATTCACAACGTTAATTATGATAATTTCTTGTTCTTCAACTTTATTACTTATTAATAAGTTCCTTGAATCAATTTGATCATTAATTTTAGTTTCTAAAGTCTTCAGTTTTTCATCCATTGGATTTTTTATAACTGACTCTTGATTCTTAAAATTCTCTTGAATCTCAGGAATTTTAACATCAATCAAATTGGTTATCTTAGAGTCCACAACCTCAAATTTAGCTTCAACTCCTTTAATCTGATCGGTTAATGCTGACTCTTTAACTAACAGCTTTTCATCAATTCTAGTTTCAATACCTGACTCTAGACTCTTCAATTTGTCCCCAATCTCTGGAATTTTTACGTCTATTAGGTTGATTATATTTGAATCAATGTTTTCAAATTTAGCATCAATTTCATCAATTTTCTTCATCAATGTTGAGTCTATGCTCGATAGTCGTTCATCATTTGAAACAATTTTTGGTTCATGAGCAACGAATTTTTCAGATAAATCATAAATTAACGTCTCTAAGAATTTAACGATTGAGTCTACATCAGAAAATTTCACTTGTAAATCTGTTTTCAGAGTCACATATTTCTCATCATACTCGTTTATAATTGATTCCAATTCAGTTCTTTCATTTTTGAGAGCTTCAATTGTGTCTTTCAATGACTATATTAGAATTTTCAAGTAAACTTTTTATTTGCTCTACATTCTGCAAAAGTCCTTCAGAATTATTTTCACTATTTTCATGTTCATGATTTTCTTTACAGGAAGGTAAAAAGACCAACTTTGCTGCATAAATATTTCCACAAGACATTTTTTAAAGAAAAAAAATTAACTGTAGTTTATTTTCTATAAACTAGTTGGGGTTTTATACAGATCTAAAAGAATTGCATGAAAGCTTTCATTTTCTAAACGCTTCAGCATTTCTAGACATAAATGTCCACAAATTACATCACCTATTTTCTGGATTTTGTAAGTAGAGAAAATTATATCAACACAATCTGTTAAGTAGTCTTTAAATTCAATTGGATAAATCAAACTATAACTGTCAAAGTAATAGCATATATTGTCTTTCTTATACCAACAAGTCCAATGCGTTCCTAATCTTTTTTCAGTGTCTAAATTTAGGATTCCGCATTCCGTTTCTAAAGGGTGTTTAGGTAAAGTATCTCTCATGTAAATACCTCGAAAATTCGGAATTTTCAATATATTTATGTAGTATTCTAAATCATGTTTAGATAATGGTTTGTTAGGTATTACTTCTTTGGTGGTTTCAAGTAGAGACCCTTTCCACAAGGTTTTTTTTTCTCGGAGTTAACCGTATACCTGAACCTTTTTTACTTTCCATTGCTTCATTGTGCCTTTTAGTTTCTGACAAGAGTTTATCATCAGCTTTTTTCTTATTGACTGCGGATGCTATTGCAGAAGCCCCTCCAGCCAAAGAGCCAGCAGCCCCAAGGCCAGCTAATAAAGCTGGAATTGTAAATATAAAACCCCCTTTCGTCGCAGTATCTTTAGAAACAAAAGAAGTCTTTGTCTTTTTACAAATAATACATATACCTTTGACCAGTATCTTATTGTTCTTTGTAATTAAATATTGAGGATTATCAGTATCAGTTTTCTTCTTACACTTTACACAATACATTTTTTAAACATTATTATATGAATATATTTTAATTTTTAGTAGTTTAAACTGATTTTATCACCGTCAGATTGCAATCGAATTACTCTGTCAGATATAATCAATGCATATGCATGTGTATCATCAGGAATATTGGTTTTAAATTCTGCTTTAATTTTAATATCAATTGTACATTCCTTGATACGTTCATTTTGTCTGTGATATCAAACACATAGATGGGATACAAATATTTAAAGTGTCTGTATTCGATAGCACAATTTTCATTAGGTACATAATCTATTAACATCTTATAAGCTGTAGCATAATTGTTAGAATCGAAATCAATCTGTAAATTGTGATCAGGGTATCGTTCATTATTCAGCTGAACATATGCATTCGTCAAGTTACAATGATCGAAAATTGCATTGTTTACAGCTTGTGAATTAGCTTTCTTAGTTTGGAACGCTAAAATTATATATCGAGGTCTTTGAGTTCCTGAATTTGGAGTTAAAGTCCAATCTAAGAATTTCTGTTGAGAGTTTACAATGGTTTGTTCCAATTGTCTATTCAAATAAGGAATAGGTAATGTTATTTTATCCTTAATTTGACGATATAGCTTTATTTTATACTCATCAGACAGTTTGTAAGCTGGCATTTTCCAAATTAGTTTTGTAATAGTAATTTTACCATCAACTACTTTATCTTGCTGGTTTGCATCTTTCTCATCTGATTTGAATATAGCATTAGAATTATCACCTCTTCTTAAAGTCAGAGCATGTTTCACTCCATAAATTACCTTCTTATAATTTTCACAAAATCCAAATACATGTTCAAGTGGGATAGCAGCGCTGAATTTCCCATTAGCTGAACTTAAGTAGTCATTCCGATCGCTAAATCCTTCGTTTGATTTTTCATTCTTAGTATCGACGCTCCAGAAAAATATCATGTTTTCTTTAACATTTCGGGGATAACTAACTAATCCTTTTAGAGTTGTTGTAATTCCAGGGTAACTATAACCTTCAATTTCTTCATCTCCAATTCTGTAAGAAACTCTATCAAACAAATGCATTAATCCATTGTTGATTATTGTTATTTTTTCATCTTTAAAATTATAATCACTTCCATCTTCTTTATTCAAAGCTCCTTCTATATATATAAAACTTTTACTAGGTAATACAAACTGATCTTGATTCTGGATAATGATCTTGATATCATTATGTTCACGATTCAAATCAGTACCTATTTGTGGTTCATAGTTATGCGTTTCAATTTTTTCAATTGATTCATCAACTTTAATATTTTCATTCCATCTTAAAGAATCCATTTTTTAAAGATAATTTTATCAAATTATTTTAATTTCTAGATCTTAGGTGTAATCGAACAGTTACTTCTTCACCTCTAGTATTCAGAGCATGTCCATTTTGATCAGTAAGCCAAATTCTCAAATCATAGAGTAATGGTTGATATATCGGTAGATAAATTGGTTTATTTGGATTTTCTACAATTTTATATCCTGGTGGGACGTTTGGGAAAAAGGAATATAAAATATTATGCAAAGAACCGTTGAGGTATGAGCCGTTAATTGCGCTACAATGAACGAGTATTGCGTTAACAGACATTATGTTCACTATATTTATACTTTCATGTTCTCCAACACCTTCTAAGATAATTTCTCCAAATCCTAACATTGTATTTAAAGATTTTTCTTTATTGAAAAATACTTTTAACGTAGATGAATGGAGAACTATGACGCATTTCAAAGTATTAGTATTTGCTTTGATTTCAATAAAGCCTGCCAATGTTTTTTGAATGAATTAGTTTATACTTTCTATTTCATAACATCCTGTTGGAAGTGTAATTACATTTTCAACACCATTTAATTCATAATGAAATTTATTATTATTTTCATCAATGTTAGGAATAGAATGATACATGTCTAACCCAACCAGTGCCATTTCATGAAATTTATTTTTGTTCAATTCTATTGCTGGACTAAAGTTTATACTTATGTCACTTTTTCTTTCACTAATTACAATGCTTTGAGATTCCATTTTTTAAACAATAAATCATCAAACACCTTTACTTCAGCAGTATTTAATAGACCTTGCTTTAAAAGTTCATGCGTAAGTATTTGCAGTTCATTAAAAACTCCTGTATTTCCAGCGGTAAACGAACCGAACAATAACTGGTGTCTTTTTACAAGATGATTGATGTTAGATGGTAATACAGTAATACCTGATCCTGAAACGTCTGAATCCTCTCTGTGAGGATGACGAGGAGGTATAGGAGAAGATGTAGGAGAAGGTATAGGAGTAGGAGTTGGTCTAAAAGTAGACCTTAGTGACGGGTCGAAAATTGGTCTCTGACTTGTTGAAGGAATTTTGTGTCGACTAAAAATTGAGGATTCTACTATTCTTGAGTTTCTTAAAGGACTTGGTTCAGGGCTTGATTCACGACTTGATTCACGACTTGATGGACTTGCTGGTCGAATTGTTTCAACTGCAGCTTGAGCGTTTTTTCGTTGAACTATTCGATAGAAGGGTTTGATAAATTTAGAATATTTCTCACCCATATTTGCTTTTATGGTACCGTCTTCCTTCAAATAAGCATCAGTTGAATCCAACATATATTAAATATTTTTATCTTCGTCCCTAAAGTCAATAGGATTTTGCTTTGTTAATAATTCCCATAATCCAGTTGTGCCTTCGTATATTCTATCTCCAATTTTCAAATCATTACCCAAAATATCTACTTTTTTATTTCCTAGCATAACTTTACTTCCATCCCAACGAATGCCATAAGCTTTGTCATACTCATTTCCATGTTTCCATGCAAAACGCAAGAAATCCAATGCGATAGGCCCAACTACAGTGTTGGATTCAGAAGATGGCAAAGCTAGCTTCTCAACAGGTTTTCCTTGGATAGATTCAAGTTTTTCATGAGGTATATCTTTTATTGCCAACCTAGTTTGTTTAGTTTCGTCAACAATTTTAGATAAAGGTTCAATCAATGGTTTGTAAACTTTTTTAACATCATGGTATAAATCTTGTTCGATTATTCTATCATTTGTGAATTGCTTTTTCAAACTCTTTGCTAAGTTTAGTAAATCTGATTTAGTTTTGATATCAATCAACGCCATTTTTTGAAGAGAAAAATTCAAAAAGACTTTAACTTAATATAAGTTCACTCTGAACTGACATTAAGTTCAGTTGCTGAGATCCATGAAGGTTCATCATAACCTTTCCACTTGACCAGAAGTTTTCCTTTACTCTTCTTGAGAATTTTCTCAATTGCATAAACATCACTAGTATATTTTGATAGTTCTTGTTCATAAAAACTTCCTTTTATTTCTTCACCATCCATATCTTTTTATCTATAAGTAATTGGTTCAGTAGACAGTATTTCGGATACAATGAATAACTCATTAGTGAAATTTGGCAAATAACCCTTCCGAAAGTCATTCCGTTTCTTGCTTATTCTTACTCTATCCCCAATTTTGAGTTTCGGTGATGTGAAAGTTGGTTCGGTTGGAGGGAATAAGTTATCATGAACCTTTTTACTGTTCTTTTGCAGTGATGCTTGGTTAGGTGTCATTTTAATTGTTCTATGATAGCTATTATTGTAATTTTGCATTAAATCTTGTAAAATATTCACCCATTTTTTAGTTTTCATGTGTGTAAAATATTTCCACATTTCAGTTTTTAACGTCCTGTTGAAGCGTTCCACAACTTGAGCTTTGGTTTCATTTTCTGAACTAAACCACTGAATGTTATGTTTCTTGAATAGTTCTCGAGTGGATTTATTTGTAAACTCTAATCCTTTGTCTGAACTTTAGAAGGAATTCGTATTTTGAATAGTTTTGAAATGAAGTTTTGATTTCTTCACCTGTCTTCCTACTTGTTGGAATCGCCCATGCATATATACTGAAAATGTCAATTACTGGTAAAATGTAGTTTTTTCCTTGATCTTTATAGTTTTGCACGTCAACCAAATCAGCTTGCCATTGATCATCAATTTTTGATACCTTCACCCTTCTCGTTTTGAAATTATGTTTTATTGGTTTATGTAGAGTGTGAGTTTTTTGAGTTTCTAACCAATTTCGTACGAGAGTTGAAGATAAGCCGGATTTTTTAACAAGTTGATTCATTCCAGTATAACCAGTCTTTGGATTATAATATAAGTTATTCAAGATTTTATCGCTCACATCAGTGAGCGTGTTTGAAAGTTTTTTGTCGACGAGAGGCCCATTCCTGCCCAGCTCTTACCTGCCATAATTGCGTTAACTAATTTAGCATCTCGTCGAACGTATTCTGATTCATTTGGATCAGTTGCAATTTCAGCGGCTCTTTTTGCTAGAATATCATCAGCATAATTTCTGTCTTTCGTTGTTGGATGTTGTGAATAAAATATGTCATGATTCTTACAAGCCTGATCGAGTGAGTTAACTCCTCGATAACCTTCTTGAATTCGCTTCTGCACCTTAGTTCCTGGACCGCAAAATGAGTAGGTATGTTCATTGTTGAATGAACCGTTCGGGAGTTGTTCAGATTGAATATTAGATGGTAATTTCAAATGCATTTCAGGTAATGGAAGTTTTCTAAGCAATGTATTTACAATACCCTTTCCAGTTTTTTCTTCATTAACTATTTATTTTAAATCACTCAAATACTGTTCATTTTCAACAGATAATAAATCTTGGTTATAGAAGTCATGATTGTTGTAGATAATCATTTTTTATACTTTATTTATTGAATATATTTTATAGTGATGTAATGCTAGTGTGTTGATACCATCTGGTAATATATGTCGCTTGTCATCATTACCATTCAATGCAATCTTGTTTATTTCTTTAGTATATAATTCGTGGTTAACACTTTGGATATTGTACATCGTTCTGTATATTGTTCCATTATTCAATGCTCTCTTATATTCATCCATTGTGATATTGTGCTCAGTTATGTTCCTACTCACACCTTTTGCTTTCTTACTCACGGAATTTTTCGTCTTGTAACAATATAGTTTTGCTCTGAGATCGACGAATTCTTCAATTGGTATTCCACAAGTTTCGTCTTTCATTTTCCCAATTACTTCCCCTCAGGGGGATACAATTATTGTATCTATGGGAATTAGCACTCCCAGGGGGACAATGTGAGGGCCCGAGCTGAAGGTTAGGTAGGCTTTCTTTTTTTGTTAAAATGGAATAGGTTTTTGTTTTGTTACGGACCATCTTTTTTCGGTTCACTGCTGTCCTGTTTTTTCATCACCCTCTACTTTCTTCTTCAACTTTGATCTTGTTTCATGAACTTCTTTCTCATCTTACTGTTTCTATGACCCTTCTGCATAGATTCCCCATTCTCTCATCTCCATACTAAATGGTGCCTTCCTCCTTCCTCTCTTCGATACGCTCTTTTTTTGTAGCGGTTAGGGAGGCTTAAACTAACTTATAATCTAATCTAATCTTTCCCAATCACTTTCATATTATCAGTTGAATATAGGAAGTGTTCTTTAGAATAGTTTGATGTATCATACAAGTCTTTATTTCTTTCTATATCTTTGTACAAATCTTTTGTTTCGATATCATAACATAATGAATCTGTATCTGTAAACAACAACTTTGCCTTATTACCATATTTCTTTTTAATATGATAATAATGGAAATCATACATTAATGTTTTACTTATATCTAATACAGATAACCCTACGTAGATTGGTTTATCAAATTTCAGTCTTTGTTTTTGCATATGGCATGCTATCAAATTTTCTGAGAATATTTTAAAACTGGTAAAGTTTGGTTTATTTGCTAATTTAATTAATTCTTTCTCTGACTTTACCAAACACACATCTACTCTATTTCTAATATTTTCCATTGTTTCACCAAATACTGAATTGTTCATCAGCTTGTAGAAGTCTTTTTCAAATTCAGATTTAGCTTGCTGACGCATTTTTGTGTTGATATCAATATATGATTTCATCCATGGACTTTCATCAAACTCTAATATTCTATGAATTTTCTCTAACTTCAATCCTAGATCTAGATATTGTGTTAGAGATTTAAGATGTACAACATATTTTTCTCGTTTTCCAAGATGTGGAACTAATTTATTTACATCGTTTACTTTGATATTTTCTGGAGCTAATGATAAATCATAATGTAGAGCATGTATGTCTTTTGGATAACTTAAATGCACTTCTAATATATAACCTTTATCTGCTTTGAGTTTCGACTTTGGATCTTTCCATTTAAAGTTACCAGTAGGTAATGATCGACACATAGCCCAGCCGTAAAGATTATTTGCATCAATATATGTGATAAAACTATTTGGTTTTCCTTTATCGAATGTTTCTGGAATATATGGATTGTTCGCTTTTGCATATCGTGTTGGTATTGTAGAAATCCCACCTCTTATTCCTTTTTCGATGAATAGTAGCATATCAGGATCTTCAAACAAGTCCAATTCTATTTTTGTATGTTTCAGTAGAGCATCGAAAGACAATCCTGGAGCTGTAAAATAATGTGCTGGATCTAGAGAATAAGTTTTCATGCATGTTAGTCTAAATTCTTCAAATACTTCGGCTAGTAATAATGTATCGACTTTTAGATATAAATTATGGTAATCTTTGAATGTTGTACAATTAAAAGCTCTCCACACTTTGAGTGCATGCTGATATTCATCTTCTGAAATATTTTTATTATTTAATCTACTGTAGAATTCACTTTTAGCTGGTAAACTATTAACGTTCATTTTTTCATAACTATTTACATCAGGGCTGCCACTCTAGATATTTTATATCTAGATCTAGATGTTTTTGCTTAAGCCTAGATGTAAAATTTGGAGCCTAGATATTAGCTATAAAATCTAGATAGTTTTTTCAGCGTGCTAGATATTTTCTAGCTAGAATACAATTGAGCTATATATGATGGATTTCTGTAAATTCGAATTAGGAATTCACTATAATGGTAGGTTTCTACTTCAGTCTTATTATATTTGTCAATTTGCTTCACTAAATTGTTTGAATAATGAACCAACCACATTCTGATCATGTTATGTATAGATTATGAACCACACCTAGACGGCTATTTCAATGTTTTTGTGCTGCCATAGTGTAATTTCTAATTGTGATCATCAGGTTTATAAGCTAAAGCACACTAGGGCCTATCTCCAATTGCAAAACTAGTGATGATGTCAAAAATCATGGAATAAAATCCACATACATTATCAAAAACTTATTGTGGCCTCATTTTGACGAAAGACTGACCAATGATATTGGCAACAATGAGTTCACTTTATTGTTGGATGGAAGCAATATTTCAATCATGAAACTATTTGGTGTATCAATTATATACTAGAGTCATGCATCTGATAAAGTCGAATCAACTTACTTAGTAATTGCAAACTTATTAAAAGTGATGCAGATAGCTTAGTGACAGCCTTAAAACAATTGTTGATAAGTAGGAATCTGAGCATTGATAATTGCAATGCAATAGAAACTCACAATGCAAGTGTCATTAATTGTTGGCATCAATAATGAAGTTTATGCCAAGTTCAAAGAAGAAAATTTATATTTAACATCGATGAGATGTGTATGCCCTTCATTCCAACTTGCAATGTCCTATGCTTCTGGTAAATGTTTACCAAGGAACGTGGAATTTTTTATTGCAGGAACTCATAATTGGTTTGCAAATTTTTTTTAAACGATGCCAATTCAATTAATTTAATGAATCAATTAATATTGGTTCACATCCATTGAAAATTCCTTCAGCTTGCAAAACTTGATTGTTGTCCATCCAGCCTGCAGTAAAAAAATTGTTGCTCAATGGCTGGATTTATGAACACATTTTGAAATTGCAAGGCAAAGGAAAACTTGCTATCCTGTTGATGTATTATTCGAAATATATTCTGATGTGAAAAATCTTGCACTTTCATTTTTTTTAACTGAACTTAACAGAGATGCAAATTATTAATTAGTTATTTGAATATAAAAATGTAGATAAGACATATTTATTGGATGAAATGCTAATGTTCCTTAAATCAGTTTTTACTAAATTACTCCTTCCTACTTGCAACGCTGATAACTACTTGCTACTATTTGAAAAGACTACTTATTAGTCTTTCCTACTCGCAACACTTGTGAAATTGAAGAATATTTGGATACTAAGCTTTATTAGGATAAATATCAGGATACTAGATAATTTAAACAAGGATAAATGGCCTATTATAAAACAATTTATGGAATAAATATTCTCTTGTGATATTTTTAAACTAGCTTGTTATTATTTATAATTAATTTAGTTCTAGATATATTTTTGGATGTTTTATTTTCAAATCTAGATGTTTCTAGATATTTTTTGAGGTCAAACTAGATTATTTTGGTCAAACAAAAGTGGCAGCCCTGATTTACATATTCATACGGATAAATACCTTTTTTGTTGATCAACTCTAATTGTTGTTCATTGAGAAAGAACTTCGACAATTCTTTGTGCTCAGATAAATTCTTCGAAAGTTTATCTAGAGATGAAAGTAAAAACCTGTAGCTGTCTAAGAACCGTAAGTCTCTGGTGATATCTTTAATTTTTCCTGTATATTTACATACATAGGAATCTACTTTTATGGTTTGTGTAAAACTAATATATTCTTCATCTGTTTTTGGAATAACGTTCAACTTTCCGGATATATTTCCCAAGTCTTTCACGAACAAATGAGCATCGTAATTAGACAGATTGTGTAGAAACACAGGTATAAAATTAGGATTCCTAATTTTTAAATTACATTTCAAATGAGCTGGACCTCTATAATGACCTGTCAAATGATTGTGGTCTCTAACTTTATAGTTATCTTCCGTAAATTCTCCGCCACATACATAGCATCTTGGTGCTTCTTTATATTTTTCGAATTCATCTGATGGTAAATAGATTTTCTTATTTATTTTCAACAGACTATAAATTCTCTTGGTTTCTTTTTCTAAATATTCTACAAACTTTTGGGAAGCATCTTTACCATTATATATTTCTAAATGGGAATATTCATCTGCTTCAGATTTTGTAAAGCAACAGAATGAATTAGGATTGTGCTTCTGAATGTTCATGGTGTAACTCGAGTTTTGATTTGGTTGACACGTATCTATTTTTGTCAATGTTGATTCGAAGTCAGCATACATTGTGAAAGGATGTCCAATTGTTTTTTGGTAATGTTTAAATTTCAATTTACCTCCTTCAAGAACATACTTTGTTGGAGTGTGAACTGAACAATCATTAATGTGGTTTGTTAATAAACATTCTTTTGTGAATGGCCATAAACAATATGGACAGACATGTTTTTTATGACCATCTTTAGTTTGCATAAATGGACTTAATGACTTCATCAATACATAATGACTTTTATTTTCATTTGTTAACAATAAAAGTGATATAACATCTTCATTTTTTACCTTTGTTATTCTCAGAGGACATAATTCTTTCAAGTAATTAAAGTTGTAAACATTTACTGACACATTATTGTTTCTCTCAAATTTATCGATAGCTTTAAGTTTCACTGGGAATGTTATGTCTCTGAAATTTAACTTTTCAGCTTCAGTTTTTAATCTTTTAGATATTCTATTGCCGTTTTTTTCATCTCGGCAATAATATCTCGCAACACTCCACATAAAGCATTCATTATCGGTATTTTTAATATTAATTAGTTTATAAGTCGACTGTTGAAACTTTTCAGGTAATTCTATATGACTAGAACCTTTGATAGGCTTGTATTCAATAATTTTTATATTGAGGTCTAATAATTTATCTGTTATCCAGCCCGAGGAGTTTTTTGTATATTCTTCAACCTTTCTAATAGCTTCTTTATACAGATCATCAATGTTTGTAAAGTTTTTCGATATGTCTACAAACTTACCTGTATTCATCCATGCTGTTGAATATACTTTTTCATTTTTTTCTTTGTATTTATAAAATTGAACTAAAATTGCCAATTGTATCTTCATATTATCAAACTTTTGCTCTCTCAAAATTGATTTCACAACCGGGGTCATATTCCTCATGAAAACTGTCGGATCTATAACTGATATATCAGTGAACATATATTCCAGTCATTTTTCATTTAAAGCACATTTTTTTCCTTTGAAATTACAGCCATAAACGTTTCTAAAATGCTTCTTTGATTTATTATGCTGTTGTAGATTTTTTACTTCTACTTTACATATCTTACATACCTTTTCCTCAAAATATGAATCGGAAATTAATTCTTGATTTATGTTTTTAATATGCCTAGTAGATTTTAGATGTGTTTTTAGATTGGAGACATTTATATTACATATATTACAGAAATCTTTGTTTTTATCAAAATACAGATCCGAGATTAATATTTTACTCACGTTTTTATTGTGTTTCATGCTTTTCTCATGTCTTCTCAAGTTGATGATGTAAATATTACATATATTACAAAAATTGTTACTTGAAGTCATCTTTACTGAAATTTTCTTTAAATTATTATGCCTTTTTGTAGTCTTAGTATTAGAGAGATGTGATACATTAAATGATTCCATTTTTAATAAATTATTTTTTCAGTATATTTTAAAAATTTCAATGTTTTTTTCCAATCTAAATTTTAAAGTATTCTCAAAATTTATATAAATCAAAATGAAAAGCAATATTCCATATGAAGTAATAGGTGCTCAAAAATTTGCAAACTCGATGTATTTACTTTATTTACAATCAAAGGTAGCTCCTTCCCTCGTTATTGACTAACGAGACAACCATAAAAAGAAAAACACATTGAAGAAATAAACTTGATAAAATGGAAGATATTATTAGAGATATTCAAAGAGAAGTTGTTCTCAATACTGCAAAAATAAATCAATTGCAATTAGATGTTGATCAAATTCAAAATGTAGTCGAATTAAATTGGGAAGTTATAGCTCAATTAGAGTCAGATATCATTCATGTTCAAACATCAATCAGTAACGATTCTTATGACACCAAAGGTAGCTTTTTCTCTCGTAATTGTCCAACGAGACAACCAATAAGAAAGAAAAATACATTGAAGAATTGAACTTAATGAAGTAGCAAATTTAAAAAAACAATGTTTACAATTGCTACAAACAGAAAATAAATTTTGGAAAGTCAGTTGTATTTTATTAGTTAAATAAAATGGTGTATATGTGGAAAGACAGTAAAAGAAATAATCAAAAGAATCACTTCATTTTTCCTTCTCCTGGATTGAGATGTCTCATCGTAGGGAGATCAAACTGTGGTAAAACTTCTCTATTAATGAAGCTTCTGTTAGAAAAATGTGTCGATTTTAATCATCTTTTTCTGTACAGTAAATAAATACATCAACCAGAATATAAATTGTTAAAGAATGCTTTTGATAAAGGCTATAACCAATCTGAAATAATTCAATTATTTGAAATGGGGAATGGTAATATTGACGATTTTCTTGAAAATTTACCTATTAAAAGAAACTCAAAATCTATAATTGAATATTTTCAAGATATGACAGCTATTCCCGATCCACGTGACGTAGATTCAAAAAAGAAAAATCTTTTTATTTTCGACGATATAGCAACTGAAAGAGATCAAAGTCCAGCTGATAGCTTTTACACAAGAGGTAGACACAAAAACTGCTCTTCAATTTACTTATCACAAAATTATTATTTATTACCGAGACAAACAATTAGAACAAATGCTAACGTTCTAATTCTTTTTGGTTTAGACTCAACTGATATGAAGAACATTTACACAGATATCATATCTCAGGACATGCCCTTTGATGAATTTAAAGAGTTTTGTTCAAACACATACAAAGAACCATATAATTTTATCTTTATTAATAAAGACAGACATTCACTTCAAGGTAGGTACTTTCAAAACTTTGATAAATTATATATTCTTAAAAAATACTTCAGAGAAAGGAATTATTCCTATGCATACTATATATTGTTTTTGTTTATTATACAAAAAAATTAAGTTTACACCTGAAATAGGGTAAAAAAAACGCAAAACAACCTCGAAGTACCGGTCCTTCATCAGATCTCATCACGTCTGCACACTTGGTGAAGATCGATGAGCTCTATTACATGGTCTCTTTAGTCAGAGACCATAACACAGTGTATTGGCGTCGTAATCTGATTTTCACGTCAGCCGACGCATTTCACACCATTCATACAGACTTCTGATTCCATGTAATATATTTGGGGTTGTCTCTCTTCAACTTAACGCATCGTTCACAATCCAACTATGGCCACTCGTTGAATTGCACAGACACGGTTCGCTTAAGAGCCACGCGTGGAAGGCAAGATATCAAGAGCAGTACGAGTACTGTTACATATCTCCGAAACCGTGAAAAACCCTTCCGGGAATCTCAGGAATCGAACCCTCAGCTGCAATGGTTTTCATAACGCTAACCCGACACGTTACCACTGAGCTAAAGATTGCCAAGTTTAAATTGAGAATTTGGACTATTTAAACAAACTTTTTCTCAATACGGAAGAAAAAATGCTTCGATTTTCACAATTCACAGTCATGTTAAAACTTCAATTATTTTCATTTAGTAAAGAAGAAAAGAGAAAATACTTAAATTAGGCATCAGTCCTACTTATGATTTACCATTTACCATCGATAAGGATCTTTTATACCGTTTTGTTAACTTAGAAAACTTTCACGTTAAACGAGATTCGAACCCGTGATGTCTTTGCCTTACGATTTTGCTGCTGCGCCTTAGTGCACGCGGCTATCACGATAGGTGAAAGTCGCGTGAAATTGTTGTGTATACATTTTAAATGTGTCTTCATTATATAAATTGTATCGTTTTAACATCTCTGCTCAAGATTCTATTTATAATTTTAAATTCAATTTTGTTTGTTTTCAATAGTTTCTTATGTAATAGTTCAGACGTAATCATATATGATTGAAATTTGACTAGTCTACCACGAAATCTCAGTTCATTTTCCATGTACGCTTTAGAAAAAATAGTTGAACGGGAAACTAAAATTAATTTCGAACAATTTTTTGCAAATAAGGAAAATGATATAACGGAAGTAGTTTTTATTGATGAAACCCTTGTGGTTAGATTAAGAAAATTGAAATTTATATCTAAAAGTGACTTAGTCGTTTGTGTAACTCATTTTGGCTTATGAAACTCAAAAATTCGTCAAAGAATGAATCTTTTTTTGAAATTGTTTTTTAAATAATTTCCATTTTAAGCGAATTGGGGTGAATTGTGCCCTGATTGGTAGTTCCATTACTACTAGTATAGTTTATCATTGCCTCCATTTCCTTGTGTATGCATTGCAATATTGCTTCATATTCAACATCATCTCTCTGTACAGCTGAACCTTTTTATCAAATACTCTCACCTGCATCTTGATTTATCATATTTCCACTGACAATTTTCAATCTGTACCCTTACTACCAACTAAAATGTGTGCTTATTGAGCCAGAAACAAATTCAAAAACGGCTAACTTGAGAAATTCACTAATTTTTATTTGCCTTCCAGGTACCGGATGAAACTGAAATAATTTCAACGTCATCAAGGTGGATGAAGAGGAGCTAAAAGCTGCTGCGGTATTCAACTGAACCACCAATATTGGAGGAATTTTTGCTGCCGGAAGTGGAAGATGCTGCCGCTAGAGCTCCGGTTACCTCGCCATGAAAACAGACATGCATCACCAGCAGCTGAAAAAATTCTTTAACTCACTGCACTATAAGTTGTTCCATTTTTAGTGAGCAAGTTTCCTGTGTCCATCTTTTTGTGATATTTCAAAAGCATATTCGGTCTGTTGATCTGTACAAGGGACTTGAATTGTGCAGTAAATCTTTCGTGCTATTATTTTTATAAGAGGCTCTTGCAGTATCTGTTGAATCAAATCAGCCACTTACTAGGCTTCAGCAAAAATGTTTGTGAATTAATTCATGATAACTGCCCTAAACATCCCACCTACTGTTCCAAAATAAAAATGTAAATAAAGTTTTTCTTCAGATGTAGAACATTATAGTCAATCAGAGCTTACAATAGAGCTCTGCAGGGTACCTTTTCTGTGATGCAAAAGTGATTCACTGCACTTTTCTCCTGAGTCCTTGTTCTCATGTTCTAGGGTGAAATATAATTAATTTTGTTGTATAACATGATTCAGTTTATTTTAGATCGTTTTTGGATTTTAAATCGTTTTTACATGGGTGTAGGCTGACGGCAATAGTGTTATGGACAGATTGGGCGGATATGTTGCAGAGCAGCTGTTTGAATGCACTTCTGTATTCACAGTTAATTTATGCCTATAGTTCCGTTATTTCATTAGAATCAATTACGTGCTATTTACCGTTTCCTCCTGTAAAACCCATAACTTCCCCGTTGCTGTATGTACAGCAACACTTCATACATTCCGATTGAAATATAACAAAGCTTAATTTTAGTGTTAGTGTTACTCACTCAACTACTCAGCTGTAAGCCAAATTAACACGCAAAAAAAAAATGATTGAGATGAGGTAAAATTTCTATGTGATATAATTTGTGTCTCTAATTTGGTAGCCAAGTGGAGTTCAAAATCCCTCAATTTTTCCGATTTTTACCCCACATAAAAAGAGAACAAATAGGAAATTGAAAAAAGCTCAATGTGAGTTTGTTAGAAATGTTCCAAGGATTCTAAAACTGTCTTTGCTTTTGTTCTAGCATCAAAACTAAAGGAGGAGTTACATTTTGAAATATCAATATAAATGAAAAGCACCCAAAATTTTAAATTTTTTCCCGATTTTGACCCCATATAAAAAGAGAACAAATAGGAAATAGAAAAAAAACTCAATGTGAGTTTGTTAGAAATGTTCCAAGAATTCTAAAACTGTCTTTGCTTTTGTTCTAGCATCAAAACTGAAGGAGCAATCCCATTTTGAAATATCAATATTAGTGAAATATCAATAACTAAAAACCAATATGTCAAATTTTTGCAAAATCTAAGGCCTGAATCAAAAAAATGAATGGAATCAATTGTGTTTATTTTCTAAGGTTACATATCATAGTCAAATTTTATAAGAATCAGACTGAAAATAAAAAAAATCATTTATTTTTTTAAATGATAGTTTTTTTTTTTGAAATCACAATTCACACTTCGAATATGAAGTTATGCATGGAAATTATCAAAATAAAAATAAAAACTGCATTCAATTACATCAATTGTTCATTATATTACACTTCAACACAAAATTTTATTTTTTGCTTATACCCAACACTTTGAATTTTCAACATTCATCCTGGGACTAGTTCTCGAGTTTTGATGCTAGAACAAATCCAAAGACAGTTTTAGAATCCTTGAAGCATTTCTAACAAACGCTCGTTCGTTTTTTTCAAATTCGAATTCTTTGAAAAAATATATAGCTCTAAACCCAAAAACTTGTTGCTGATTTTTGAAATTTTAAAAATTTTTGAAAAAATAGAAAAAATTTGAATTTGAAAAAACTGAACGAGCGTTTGTTAGAAATGTTCCAAGGGTTCTAAAACTGTCTTTGTTTTTGTTCTAGCATCAAAACTGAAGGAGGAGTTACAATCTGAAATTTCAATAAAAATATACCGAAAACACATTTTTCGTCAAAAAAAAGTAAGGCCTAAATCGAAAAAATGACAGGAGTAAAAAAGGTTTACTTTTACAAAATACATATACTGGACAACTTTCAAACGAATTGGACTAAAAAAGTTGAAAAAGTGGGATGGTTTCCTTAAGGGAACGCGGAATCTATGCAGAAAGGGCATGGAAACAGTAAGTTATGAAAGAAGATTATGAAACAAGATCAAATTTGAAGATGTAGTAGGTGCTGAAAAACAGGACAGCTGTGAACCAAAAAAAATATGTTCCTTAACACAAGAAAGACATTTCATTTAAACGAAAGGAAAGCCTACCCAACTCTCAGCTCGGGCCCTCACATTTTCCCCGAGGGAGTGCTAATTCCCATGGATGCAATAGTTGTGTCCCTCTGAGGGGGAAGAGTGAATAAAAATCCGTTACTTTTGTTCATTCCAATCTGTGTTTCCCTTAAAGGGCTACCGCATTCAATAACACTCACGAGTTACGCCACAATATTTTCATGTTGAAAAATTATGAATAGTTCAATCGCTAATTAAAAACAAATAATGACAGCAGTGAATCGAAAGATGATCTGCAACGGAATCAAAAACGTTTTCTATTCTCAATAAATTGATGGCTTACGTTAGTCGTGGGACTTTGAATCTTCTTCCATAAAACACCCAGTCTTCATTATGAATACTGACTAGTTCTACAGATTAGGTTACGACATAGATTCAGCCTTCCTTGCTGCCCAAAGCGAGCACAGCTGCAGGACTTTATATATTCTCTCGTAGAACACCAAGTTTTTATTAAAAATACTGACTAGTTCTATAAATTAGGTTGCGACATAAATTCAGCCTTCCTTACCACAACAATGCTGCTCAAAGCGACACAGTCGCGGGACTTTACATATTCTCACATAAAGCATCAAGTTTTTATTACAAAAACTGACTAGTTCTATAGATTGAATTCTGACTTGGGTTTAGCCTCCATTCCCTTACTTCAATACAACCGTTCAAATAGAGGAAGGAAACGCCAAGCAGAGAGTTAAAAGGAAACGCATAATTAATACGCAGGGTGTTTCCACACAAGAGAATCTCAGTATAGGAACAATAAGTTGAGGAGTAAGGTTATGAAAACAAATTAAACCTGAAGAAGAAAATCATAGGTTATGAAAAACAGGACACTAATGAACCCAAAAAATTGGTCTTAACCTAAGGAAACGAAGCATTTTAATTTGAACAGCAAGAAGGCCTACTAAACTCTCAGCTCTGGACTTTATATCACTTGTTCTTTAAGGATGGGAACAAAATATGAGCCAACAACCCGTCCCTGAATAAATACTCCTATTACTTGAAAATATATTTCGTTTCTTATATCTCGATGTTACGTAAACTTTTGACGATAATGAATTAAATAAACTATTTTTTTTCATCAAAAACAATAATTGGTACACCACCGACCACTCAAGGCACGTTCAACATTTTCCGGCTAATAAATTCCGAAATGTACACCCAAGACAACATAAAACTGAGCATTCAAATCTCGCTAAGGACTAGTCGTACATAATGACTTACTAAACATCACAGAGCGCAAACGGCAGCCCTCCTAATGCACAAGCGCTATCTTCAAACATCAGGACTCGTGCTCTGCATAACAGTAAGTTATTATCATTATAATATAAGAAAGTTTTAGCCTCCCTTAACCACGACAAAGCTGTTCCAAGAGAGGAAGGAGAAAGGCACCATTTATTATGGAGTTTATGGAACGCGGAATCTATGCACAAGGTGCACAGAAATAGTAAGCTAAGAAAGAAGTTCATGAAACAAGAAAAAGTTAAAGAAGAAAGTAGTAGGAGCTGAAAAACAAGGGATGAGAGAATCTAAAAAAATGGTCCGCAACAACACAAAACGTATTCCATTTCAACAAAAAGGAAGCCTACCTAAAGTTTAGCTCGGGCCCTCACATAGTCCCCCTAGGAAAGGTAATTCCCACAGATACAATAGTTGTACCCCCTGAGTGAGGGGCATACCGGTAAGTAAAGAAGTATTAAATAAAAATAATGAACTGTTAAAATTCAAAAAGGAAAAAATGTAGCATAATAGACTATAGATTAGATTATTAGTTAGTTTAAGCCTCCCTATCCTCAACAAATAAGATAAAAGGGAGGAAGGAAGAAGGTACCATTTAGTATGGATTTGGGAACGCGGAATCTATGCAGAAAGGGCATAGAAACAGTAAGATGAGAAAGAATTTCATGAAACAAGATCAAAGTTGAAGAAGAAAGTAGTAGGTGCTGAAAAAACAGGACAGCAGTGAACCAAAAAAAGATGGTCCGTAACAAAACAAAAACCTATGTTATTTTGACAAAAGGAAAGCCTACCTAACCTTTAGCTTGGGCCCTCACATTGATAATAGACTATAGAGAAACATTAGAAAGACCAGTTCACGTCAAACTTACTATTTGGGTACCGGTTCTTCTAGCTCAGTGCGAGTGGGAAGCCTACGACGCATCTTTCACCAACTATTGGATGCATGCTCCAAATCAATCATTCATAGTAAAATAGTTTTTACACACAATTGTATGATCATCAATAAGCAGAAGTAAATTCATCGGCACGCACAGAAGCAAACTGCGTTGTTAAATAACAAAACAACACTCCAGATAACTTTTTAAAATGTATGTTAACTTTTTAGAGACTGCCGGGAAGTGTATTTATTCCAACATAAGCCGTAGAATGCAAAAACTTGAAAGGTAAGCATAACTTTAGTTACGTGTGTATTTTCACAGCCAGTCTAAAGTTTATCAAATAATTCATTTCGAAACCAAAACAATGTATGTGTCATAAGAATGCAAAGGTTTCAATGAGTACATCCTATTTTTTTTGCTGAGTTCCAATTACGAGAAGAAAACAAGGATAACAAATATGTGTAGCGCGTAGATAGTAATGCTTATTTATAACGCTTCACCTTAGCAATGCACCGAACCAAATCAACAAATAAACCTTGCACCACCATCCGTTAATGTGTTTTAAGCGAGACAAGATTGAACGACATTATAGTTCACAGCCTTAAATTATAAACAGACAGAGAAAAAAGGTTTATCACACGCTTGATACAATATAACACATCAAAGCCTTAAATTCATCGACACTAACAAAACAAGGCTAGCACAAGTCGAAGACTAAGTGGTTGTTCATTAACAGTCATTGGGACTTTAATTAACACCACTTACTGAGCTGCGAGCGAGTAGTGCGCAGATATTTGTACAAATGTAGGTTGTATGGTGCCTCGGACAGAATGATGAGCCTCAGCTTGCCTGACTAAATGTCTCAAGTTTGGCCACAGGAGACAGAAATGGCACCAGGCCATCCAGAAAACACAAACATAAGTTTACTTTTAAGTCCAAATTTACAGGCTCCACTTGGCTACCAAATTAGAGACACAAATTATATCACATAGAAATTTTACCTCATCTCAATCATTTTTTTTTGCGTGTTAATTTGGCTTACAGCTGAGTAGTTGAGTGAGTAACACTAACACTAAAATTAAGCTTTGTTATATTTCAATCGGAATGTATGAAGTGTTGCTGTACATACAGCAACGGGGAAGTTATGGGTTTTACAGGAGGAAACGGTAAATAGCACGTAATTGATTCTAATGAAATAACGGAACTATAGGCATAAATTAACTGTGAATACAGAAGTGCATTCAAACAGCTGCTCTGCAACATATCCGCCCAATCTGTCCATAACACTATTGCCGTCAGCCTACACCCATGTAAAAACGATTTAAAATCCAAAAACGATCTAAAATAAACTGAATCATGTGATACAACAAAATTAATTATATTTCACCCTAGAACATGAGAACAAGGACTCAGGAGAAAAGTGCAGTGAATCACTTGTGCATCACAGAAAAGGTACCCTGCAGAGCTCTATTGTAAGCTCTGATTGACTATAATGTTCTACATCTGAAGAAAAACTTTATTTACATTTTTATTTTGGAACAGTAGGTGGGATGTTTAGGGCAGTTATCATGAATTAATTCACAAACATTTTTGCTGAAGCCTAGTAAGTGGCTGATTTGATTCAACAGATACTGCAAGAGCCTCTTATAAAAATAATAGCACGAAAGATTTACTGCACAATTCAAGTCCCTTGTACAGATCAACAGACCGAATATGCTTTTGAAATAACACAAAAAGATGGACACAGGAAACTTGCTCACTGAAAATGGAACAACTTATAGTGCAGTGAGTTAAAGAATTTTTTCAGCTGCTGGTGATGCATGTCTGTTTTCATGACGAGGTAACCGGAGCTCTAGCGGCAGCATCTTCCACTTCCGGCAGCAAAAATTCCTCCAATATTGGTGGTTCAGTTGAATACCGCAGCAGCTTTTAGCTCCTCTTCATCCACCTTGATGACGTTGAAATTATTTCAGTTTCATCCGGTACCTGGAAGGCAAATAAAAATTAGTGAATTTCTCAAGTTAGCCGTTTTTGAATTTGTTTCTGGCTCAATAAGCAAACATTTTAGTTGGTAGTAAGGGTACAGATTGAAAATTGTCAGTGGAAATATGATGAATCAAGATGCAGGTGAGAGTATTTGATAAAAAGGTTCAGCTGTACAGAGAGATGATGTTGAATATGAAGCAATATTGCAATGCATACACAAGGAAATGGAGGCAATGATAAACTATACTAGTAGTAATGGAACTACCAATCAGGGCACAATTCACCCCAATTAGCTTAAAATGGAAATTATTTAAAAAACAATTTCAAAAAAAGATTCATTCTTTGACGAATTTTTGAGTTTCATAAGCCAAAATGAGTTACACAAACGACTAAGTCACTTTTAGATATAAATTTCAATTTTCTTAATCTAACCACACGGGTTTCATCAAAAAAAACTACTTCCGTTATATCATTTTCCTTATTTGCAAAAAATTGTTCGAAATTAATTTTAGTTTCCCGTTCAACTATTTTTTCTAAAGCGTACATAGAAAATGAACTGAGATTTCGTGGTAGACTAGTCAAATTTCAATCATATATGATTACGTCTGAACTATTACATAAGAAACTATTGAAAACAAACAAAATTGAATTTAAAATTATAAATAGAATCTTGAGCAGAGATGTTAAAACGATACAATTTATAAAATGAAGACACATTTAAAATGTATACACAACAATTTCACGCGACTTTCACCTATCGTGATAGCCGCGTGCACTAAGGCGCAGCAGCAAAATCGTAAGGCAAAGACATCACGGGTTCGAATCTCGTTTAACGTGAAAGTTTTCTAAGTTAACAAAACGGTATAAAAGATCCTTATCGATGGTAAATGGTAAATCATAAGTAGGACTGATGCCTAATTTAAGTATTTTCTCTTTTATTCTTTACTAAATGAAAGTAATTGAAGTTTTAACATGACTGTGAATTGTGAAAATCGAAGCATTTTTTCTTCCGTATTGAGAAAAAGTTTGTTTAAATAGTCCAAATTCTCAATTTAAACTTGGCAATCTTTAGCTCAGTGGTAATGTGTCGGGTTAGCGTTATGGAAACCATTGCAGCTGAGGGTTCGATTCCTGAGATTCCCGGAAGGGTTTTTCACGGTTTCGGAGATATGTAACAGTACTCGTACTGCTCTTGATATCTTGCCTTCCACGCGTGGCTCTTAAGCGAACCGTGTCTGTGCAATTCAACGAGTGGCCATAGTTGGATTGTGAACGATGCGTTAAGTTGAAGAGAGACAACCCCAAATATATTACATGGAATCAGAAGTCTGTATGAATGGTGTGAAATGCGTCGGCTGACGTGAAAATCAGATTACGACGCCAATACACTGTGTTATGGACTAAAGAGACCATGTAATAGAGCTCATCGATCTTCACCAAGTGTGAAGACGTGATGAGATCTGATGAAGGACCGGTACTTCGGGGTTGTTTTGCGTTTTTTTTACCCTATTTCAGTTGTTAACTTAATTTTTTTGTATAATAAACAAAAACAATATATAGAATGCATAGGAATAATTCCATTCTCTGAAGTATTTTTTAGGAATATATAATTTATCAAAGTTTTGAAAGTACCTACCTTGAAGTGAATGTCTGTCTTTATTAATAAAGATAAAATTATATGGTTCTTTGTATGTGTTTGAACAAAACTCTTTAAATTCATCAAAGGGCATGTCCTGAGATATGATATCTGTGTAAATGTTCTTCATATCAGTTGAGTCTAAACCAAAAAGAATTAGAACGTTAGCATTTGTTCTAATTGTTTGTCTCGGTAATAAATAATAATTTTGTGATAAGTAAATTAAAGAACAGTTTTTGTGTCTACCTCTTGTGTAAAAGCTATCAGCTGGACTTTGATCTCTTTCAGTTGCTATATCGTCGAAAATAAAAAGATTTTTCTTTTTTGAATCTACGTCACTTGGATCGGGAATAGCTGTCATATCTTGAAAATATTCAATTATAGATTTTGAGTTTCTTTTAATAGGTAAATTTTCAAGAAAATCGTCAATATTACCATTCCCCATTTCAAATAATTGAATTATTTCAGATTGGTTATGGCCTTTATCAAAAGCATTCTTTAACAATTTATATTCTGGTTGATGTATTTATTTACTGTACAGAAAAAGATGATTAAAATCGACACATTTTTCTAACAGAAGCTTCATTAATAAAGAAGTTTTACCACAGTTTGATCTCCCTACGATGAGACATCTCAAGCCAGGAGAAGGAAAAATGAAGTGATTCTTTTGATTATTTCTTTTACTGTCTTTCCACATATACACCATTTTATTTAACTAATAAAATACAACTGACTTTCCAAAATTTATTTTCTGTTTGTAGCAATTGTAAACATTGTTTTTTTAAATTTGCTACTTCATTAAGTTCAATTCTTCAATGTATTTTTCTTTCTTATTGGTTGTCTCGTTGGACAATTACGAGAGAAAAAGCTACCTTTGGTGTCATAAGAATCGTTACTGATTGATGTTTGAAGATGAATGATATCTGACTCTAATTGAGCTATAACTTCCCAATTTAATTCGACTACATTTTGAATTTGATCAACATCTAATTGCAATTGATTTATTTTTGCAGTATTGAGAACAACTTCTCTTTGAATATCTCTAATAATATCTTCCATTTTATTAAGTTTATTTCTTCAATGTGTTTTTCTTTTTATGGTTGTCTCGTTAGTCAATAACGAGGGAAGGAGCTACCTTTGATTGTAAATAAAGTAAATACATCGAGTTTGCAAATTTTTGAGCACCTATTACTTCATATGGAATATTGCTTTTCATTTTGATTAATATTAATTTTGAGAGAACTTTAAAATTTACATTGGAAAAAAACATTGAAATTTTTAAAATATACTGAAAAAATAATTTATTAAAAATGGAATCATTTAATGTTTCACATCTCTCTAATACTAAGACTACAAAAAGGCATAATAATTTAAAGAAAATTTCAGTAAAGATTACTTCAAGTAACAATTTTTGTAATATATGTAATATTTACATCATCAACTTGAGAAGACATGAGAAAAGCATGAAACACAATAAAAACGTGAGTAAACTATTAATCTCGGATCTGTATTTTGATAAAAACAAAGATTTCTGTAATATATGTAATATAAATGTCTCTAATCTAAAAACACATCTAAAATCTACTAGGCATATTAAAAACATAAATCAAGAATTAATTTCCGATTCATATTTTGAGGAAAAGGTATGTAAGATATGTAAAGTAGAAGTAAAAAATCTACAACAGCATAATAAATCAAAGAAGCATTTTAGAAACGTTTATGGCTGTAATTTCAAAGGAAAAAATGTGCTTTAAATGAAAAATGACTGGAATATATGTTCACTGATATATCAGTTATAGATCCGACAGTTTTCATGAGGAATATGACCCCGGTTGTGAAATCGATTTTGAGAGAGCAAAAGTTTGATAATATGAAGATACAATTGGCAATTTTAGTTCAATTTTATAAATACAAAGAAAAAAATGAAAAAGTATATTCAACAGCATGGATGAATACAGGTAAGTTTGTAGACATATCGAAAAACTTTACAAACATTGATGATCTGTATAAAGAAGCTATTAGAAAGGTTGAAGAATATACAAAAAACTCCTCGGGCTGGATAACAGATAAATTATTAGACCTCAATATAAAAATTATTGAATACAAGCCTATCAAAGGTTCTAGTCATATAGAATTACCTGAAAAGTTTCAACAGTCGACTTATAAACTAATTAATATTAAAAATACCGATAATGAATGCTTTATGTGGAGTGTTGCGAGATATTATTGCCGAGATTAAAAAAACGGCAATAGAATATCTAAAAGATTAAAAACTGAAGCTGAAAAGTTAAATTTCAGAGACATAACATTCCCAGTAAAACTTAAAGATATCGATAAATTTGAGAGAAACAATAATGTGTCAGTAAATGTTTACAACTTTAATTACTTGAAAGAATTATGTCCTCTGAGAATAACACAGGTAAAAAATGAAGATGTTATATCACTTTTATTGTTAACAAATGAAAATAAAAGTCATTATGTATTGATGAAGTCATTAAGTCCATTTATGCAAACTAAAGATGGTCGTAAAAAACATGTCTGTCCATATTGTTTATGGCCATTCACAAAAGAATGTTTATTAACAAACCACATTAATGATTGTTCAGTTCACACTCCAACAAAGTATGTTCTTGAAGGAGGTAAATTGAAATTTAAACATTACCAAAAAACAATTAGACATCCTTTCACAATGTATGCTGACTTCGAATCAACATTGACAAAAATAGATACGTGTCAACCAAATCAAAACTCGAGTTACACCATGAACATTCAGAAGCACAATCCTAATTCATTCTGTTGCTTTACAAAATCTGAAGCAGATGAATATTCACATTTAGAAATATATAATGGTAAAGATGCTTCCCAAAAGTTTGTAGAATATTTAGAAAAAGAAACCAAGAGAATTTATAGTCTGTTGAAAATAAATAAGAAAATCTATTTACCATCAGATGAATTCGAAAAATATAAAGAAGCACCAAGATGCTATGTATGTGGCGGAGAATTTACGGAAGATAACTATAAAGTTAGAGACCACAATCATTTGACAGGTCATTATAGAGGTCCAGCTCATTTGAAATGTAATTTAAAAATTAGGAATCCTAATTTTATACCTGTGTTTCTACACAATCTGTCTAATTACGATGCTCATTTGTTCGTGAAAGACTTTGGAAATATATCCGGAAAGTTGAACGTTATTCCACAAACAGATGAAGAATATATTAGTTTTACACAAACCATAGAAGTAGATTCCTATGTATGTAAATATACAGGAAAAATTAAAGATATCACCAGAGACTTACGGTTCTTAGACAGCTACAGGTTTTTACCTTCATCTCTAGATAAACTTTCGAAGAATTTATCTGAGCACAAAGAATTGTCGAAGTTCTTTCTCAATGAACAACAATTAGAGTTGATCAACAAAAAAGGTATTTATCCGTATGAATATGTAAATCAGGGCTGCCACTTTTGTTTGACCAAAATAATCTAGTTTGACCTCAAAAAATATCTAGAAACATCTAGATTTGAAAATAAAACATCCAAAAATATATCTAGAACTAAATTAATTATAAATATTAACAAGCTAGTTTAAAAATATCACAAGAGAATATTTATTCCATAAATTGTTTTATAATAGGCCATTTATCCTTGTTTAAATTATCTAGTATCCTGATATTTATCCTAATAAAGCTTAGTATCCAAATATTCTTCAATTTCACAAGTGTTGCGAGTAGGAAAGACTAATAAGTAGTCTTTTCAAATAGTAGCAAGTAGTTATCAGCGTTGCAAGTAGGAAGGAGTAATTTAGTAAAAACTGATTTAAGGAACATTAGCATTTCATCCAATAAATATGTCTTATCTACATTTTTATATTCAAATAACTAATTAATAATTTGCATCTCTGTTAAGTTCAGGTAAAAAAAATGAAAGTGCAAGATTTTTCACATCAGAATATATTTCGAATAATACATCAACAGGATAGCAAGTTTTCCTTTGCCTTGCAATTTCAAAATGTGTTCATAAATCCAGCCATTGAGCAACAATTTTTTTACTGCAGGCTGGATGGACAACAATCAAGTTTTGCAAGCTGAAGGAATTTTCAATGGATGTGAACCAATATTAATTGATTCATTAAATTAATTGAATTGGCATCGTTTAAAAAAAATTTGCAAACCAATTATGAGTTCCTGCAATAAAAAATTCCACGTTCCTTGGTAAACATTTACCAGAAGCATAGGACATTGCAAGTTGGAATGAAGGGCATACACATCTCATCGATGTTAAATATAAATTTTCTTCTTTGAACTTGGCATAAACTTCATTATTGATGCCAACAATTAATGACACTTGCATTGTGAGTTTCTATTGCATTGCAATTATCAATGCTCAGATTCCTACTTATCAACAATTGTTTTAAGGCTGTCACTAAGCTATCTGCATCACTTTTAATAAGTTTGCAATTACTAAGTAAGTTGATTCGACTTTATCAGATGCATGACTCTAGTATATAATTGATACACCAAATAGTTTCATGATTGAAATATTGCTTCCATCCAACAATAAAGTAAACTCATTGTTGCCAATATCATTGGTCAGTCTTTCGTCAAAATGAGGCCACAATAAGTTTTTGATAATGTATGTGGATTTTATTCCATGATTTTTGACATCATCACTAGTTTTGCAATTGGAGATAGGCCCTAGTGTGCTTTAGCTTATAAACCTGATGATCACAATTAGAAATTACACTATGGCAGCACAAAAACATTGAAATAGCCGTCTAGGTGTGGTTCATAATCTATACATAACATGATCAGAATGTGGTTGGTTCATTATTCAAACAATTTAGTGAAGCAAATTGACAAATATAATAAGACTGAAGTAGAAACCTACCATTATAGTGAATTCCTAATTCGAATTTACAGAAATCCATCATATATAGCTCAATTGTATTCTAGTTAGAAAATATCTAGCACGCTGAAAAACTATCTAGATTTTATAGCTAATATCTAGGCTCCAAATTTTACATCTAGGCTTAAGCAAAAACATCTAGATCTAGATATAAAATATCTAGAGTGGCAGCCCTGATGTAAATAGTTATGAAAAAATGAACGTTAATAGTTTACCAGCTAAAAGTGAATTCTACAGTAGATTAAATAATAAAAATATTTCAGAAGATGAATATCAGCATGCACTCAAAGTGTGGAGAGCTTTTAATTGTACAACATTCAAAGATTACCATAATTTATATCTAAAAGTCGATACATTATTACTAGCCGAAGTATTTGAAGAATTTAGACTAACATGCAT